>OZ038477.1:71768290-71940790 GCA_964036315.1 Acanthosepion esculentum | reverse complement strand
AAAATTATTTTTATGAATAATTTATGTTTTTCTTTAACATAACAGATACTTTTTAAAAAGTATGTTGAATTTTTTCTTCCTTCGTAAATAAATAGAATAAAAATATACCATATCGAATTGTCAATATCGTCTTTCTCATTTTTACTTTTTTGCGATTATTTTAAACGGTGAAATTCATAAAAATGTTATTATTAAGAATGTGGTCACAGAAAGTTAATTTAAGGTTTTTTTTTTCTTTATGCTATTATTCTTCAAAATAAATATTTTTATTATGAAATTCATTTTTTAATGAATAATTTGTTTTCTTTATAACACGTGAAGTATGTTGATATCGTCTTGTAAGAAAACAATAATTTTGTAACATTTTGCACTGTTAATTTTCTATTTTATCAAAAAAAAATTGAATAAAAATTTAATTTAAGATTTTTCTATTATTCTTCATAACAGCAAATATATCGACTTAAAAATTAACAAAAATAATTATTGATGGGTATTTAAAAAATGTATCTTGAATTTTACTAGTATTGTTGTTAAAATGTAAAACAAAATTAACCAGTTTAATATTTTTACAGGAATATTTTTTTAAATATACTATAAAAATATTAAACTGGTTAATGTTGTTTACATAATCGTATTTGATGGGACAGAAGGTGATCCACCCCGTAAAATATGATTATCTAAACTTTATTTTTCAAACTCTAAAATTTCCATGTCTGAATTTCAAATTCCTTCGTCCTAGCATTTTTAATCCATGTTAGTCTATAAAGGATACCCACATTCATACAAACTTTAAATTTTAAATTCTGAAACCTAAATTACGAAGTCCAAACCCACTAGACCTCAGAATATAAGGTTCATACACTCTTTAGAAGTACTATGTATTTTGTTTTAATTTCAGTAGCCCCAAACCTTTCTGAAAATGGACAAAAAGTGATGTATAACAGGTTGTCGTGGTAACTATGATGACAAAAATAAGGTTCGTGATTGTCAAATCAAACACTGTTGTTTGTGAAAGGAATTTTCCATTCGATTATGAAGCAGTGGTTACTAGGGGGAAAATACGAACTAGAAACCTACCATCAGTATTTGATCATTTGCCATCAATTTTTACCTATACGAAACCAAGAACAACAAATAAAACTCCTGCTTACGTGCGAAATGTGCAAAATGATGAGTTGGCACAGCTTTCTAGAAAAGGACAAAAACCACATTTTTGAAAATTTATATTAGGATATCAATCAACATGCGTTTGTATCAGCCGTTACATAATATAAATCAAGCAATCAGTTGTCCTTCAAGCTACTGCTTTTTTTCACTGGAGGTATTCCAATGCTTTTAATTAAAACTTTGAAAATTTGAGATTCGGATGTTTCCATACATTCCATTCGGATGTTTCCATACAACATTTTTTTCTCTTTCAAAAAGTCGAATATAAATGTTTCAGCAATTGCCACAAATCATTATCTTAGTAACTTAAAAGCTGATAATAAGAAAAATTTAAAAGCACATATTAATGTTATGTCACCACAAAGGATTGGGACAAAACATTATGATTCTCATATTCTTATCAGGGCATTTGAATATTTTGCTACAACTCGGTCATTATATAACAGATTTCAAGATGATTTTAAGCTGCTCAGTGTGAGAACATTATCAGCTTTGACATCAAAAGTATCAAAATTAGATGATTTTATTTTCTTGGTGATATTTTTAGTAAAATTTCTGAAAATAAGAAAAAGTACATTCTTTTAGTTGATGAAATATATGTCAAAGTTACTCTACAATATCATGAAGGAAATCTATTTGGTTTGGCAGAAAATTCTGAGGGATTAGCAAAAACATTGGATATCAGTTTTACTGCAGAAACAGTTAAATGGTGGACCAAAATGTTTACTTAAAATGATACCAGTTGCAATATTAGATGCAACATTTTTATATGAAAAAGTTTTATATATTGTTGATGCAATCAAACAATTAAATGGTCAAGTAACTGCAAGTGTATGTGACAGGACCCATTAATCTTTTTTTCCAAAAAAATGAAACTGTTTTTAATAAGCCTTGGATAACTAAAAATAGCTTGTACTTACTTTTTGATTATATCCACCTATTTATTCAGAATAATTGGATTACTAAATCTACTTCTGAATTATTATTTGATTCTGAAGGCAACAAAGGAGAGCAAAATGGGAAAAGTAAAAAAAGTATTTTTGAGTACGAAAAACTCAATTTGTAAAGCTGTCGAAACTAACCCATGTCGCAGTTTGCCCAAAACCTTTTGAACGACAAAATATTTCCCATTGTTCAAAAATATTTTTGTGATCAGACGGTAGCTGCCATTAAAACACACCCATTATTAAATGGGAAGGATACTGCAAAAACAGTTAATTTCATAGAAAATGTCTTAAAATTATGGAAAATTGTCTTTGTCAAAGAAATATATGCTGACACTAAGAAAATGTTCCACTGAAAAAAGTGATATCAGATTTAGATGAGGAACATCTGTTATTTCTTTCCAATTTTAGGAAAATGACAAAAAGAATGGGAGGAAAGCAATGAAAAAGAATGAAATCATTAACAGGAGATATTAGTTTAGCCATTGAACACACATGACATGCAATGGCTTAATTGATGTTTGCAGATATTTTCTAAACAATGTGTTTAATTTTGTTATGCATGGGGACTTTACCATAGACTATTTAGAAAATGAATTTGGAAAATTAAGTTCTGGAGTTGAATATTTTATAACTGTTCGAAATGTTATTGAAAAATTCCATATTGATAAAACTAAACTACTTCTTAAATTAAATGTTGATGTCAAATGAATTCAGCTTTGATCCAGACCATAATTGCTCAAAATGTGGACATTTACTGGATGAAATGGGATGCCAAACATTCAATAACTTACCAGACATTAAAACTAGCATCATCCCTAAAGATATTAAAATGTTACTATAGTATGTATTGCAAATTAAGTTACATGAAAAGATTGTCCCACAGAATAAGAAATATTTAATAATACTAGTTTTATTATCAAGAATGTGGGCATTTTTTGAAAGAAATAGATTTTGGTAATTTAAAAATTCCACTGGACACTACAGTTCAGTGGACGTTTTAATGCTTTATAATGTTTTATGTTTTTTTTTGTTTTTTTTTCAGAATTTCTTTGACAAAATATTTATGTTAGTTTCTGATATGTGTCATTTCAATCTTAAAAGAGAGCACGAAATTATATTATCTAATATATTTTTCAAAAATTATTGTTTGCTTGATTCAACTAAGACAACTCAAGAACCGGCACTAAAAGTTTTGAAATTATCTTAATATTTTATTTATAAGATAAAAATATGTATACAATTCTTTTTAAGACTACACAATCAGTATTAAGAATTCATATATTTTCAAGTAGTAAAAACATGTACATACTTATTCATTCAGAGAAATCTTTACCAAATATTTTTTATTTTTAATTTCCCCCCTTTTTACATATGTTGAATTAGTTAACTCCCCAAATTACCCTGTTAATTAATTTGTTTTCTTGTTAATGTAAATTGATTTTAATTGTTAAAATTAGGTATACCTGTAATATTGAATCATAGTGAAATAAATATATTCTTTCTTCATCTTCTGTGAAACAAATTGTACATGTAACAGAAATCACAATAAATTTTGTAAAGATTATCAAAATTATTGTTTCTCTGAAATTCACATTTTTTTGGTAAAGTATTTTCAGACTTTGTTGGTACACAAATTTGTAAAATGCTGAAATTTCTTTCTGATTGTTTTATACAATTATATTTTCTGGAAACAATTTGCATAAATAATTTAACTCATTATTTTTACAATATCATCTAAAAATGTCTAATTTATGATAAAGTGATTTTTGTGCATTTAGTTATTTTATGGTAGAGGAGGTTATTTTTTAACTTTCTTTGTGCATTTGCATTTATGGAAATAAATCAATAATTGTAAGCCACTTACTAATGTTATGTATAGTTGCTAATTAACTAATTACTGGACATTACTAACAAGTTCCTTGCTAAAAATATTCTCTGAAATTGTTATTTAGTATTAATTTAGGTCTCCATATGTCCACTCCCAGTCGTGGACGCCAATTTCATGCTCACCAGGCATGAGTTATGGATTGCCTTGAAACCATTACTTCTAGCAATATAAATTTCAGCTATTGCCTAGTTAATAATATTGAAGCTATAAGCAACAAGAGTATTTTCTTGCAATTATTATGAGTATTCAGTTCAGTTCACACAAGTGCTCTTAATCTCTGTAGAATTCCTATCAATATGTTCTTTGTCATATGTTTATGTCATCTATCATATAGATATATGCAGGCTTAGCACGATCTAATTATTTTCTAGCTGTATCTTTATCAATCATAATTTTATTGATCTTCACAAGCTTTCTTATATTTAGTCTTCACACATAGTCATCATCATTATTATTAATATTATTTTTATTATTTGTGGGATCATCTTACAAGGAGAGTAATTTTAAGTACCTAATTAACAAGTCCCCTCTGGTTTTATGAGTAAAAAGGTGTGTGGGAGAGTTATCTGTGCACATTTGAGACGTTTCATTTAGATGGAGAGAGTTTTGCAGATGACGTGCAGTTTCACAGAAAGTAATATTTTGTAGCTTTGAAATGCTGATGTATCCAGGAAATTTACTCTGATGATTATCGGCACCCTTATTTATCATACCCAATGTCTCTATCAGAACAGGAGTAATCATAGTTATAAATTATTTTTTTGAGTTTTTCACATTTTATTTATTTGCAGGTCCTGACATTATTTACTTTGATTTGACAATTAAATTTTTTTTTTAGAAATGTTGGAATCCTATGGTAAAGTTATATCAATTAGTTTTTTTAGGTTCCCTTTTTGTTATTATTATTATTATTATTATTATTATTATTATTATTATTATTATTATTATTATTATTATTATTATTTCCTTTAATTTCTGCTGTATACACAAATCCTTCTGAGTCCCAACCAGAGACCTAAAGTCAGAAATGTATACATGGCATTTTCCACTGATTATTTTCGTAAAAAAATACAATCTAAGATCCCACAAATTTTACATAAATAAGGCTCTTCGTAATGTGTGAGCAGTACTTGTAAGTACATGTTTTTGTATTTCTTTAAGGCATGGCTACCATAGATCCTTCAAAATGTCTATTGGAACCTTCTCCAATCAATATGAGGGCTCCAAATAAAACTGTAATTATTGATGTCATCATATGCCACATTTTTGAGATTTCCACTACAAGATTCTTGTATTTTGATAATGTTTGAAGATCTTCAAAGATACATTACAATTACAAATGACAGGGACTGCCATATCAATAACAAATCCCATTCTTTTTTGTGATTTTGGTCATAATGTCTGGGCAATTAACTTTGATTTTTTGTTTGTGTGTATTGTAAGATCTCATAAAATCTCTACAGGTTCCATGTCTGCAACCAGGTCTGAGTAGCGTTCCTACCAGTTTCTTGCAGTTTACTACCCATAACAATTTGCATATTTTCCATTGCAGATATTGACCCACTCAGTCATGTCGTGTTTTTGATGGTCAATTGTGTCTGAATATTTATCACAAAATCTGCATTTCAGATTAATACTATATTCATTATATGTGCTTAGTAATTTTAGCAAACATTGCCCCTGTACAGCAAGAATAAAACCTTCATTTACAGCTTCTAACCCTGAACTACAGGGTTTGTCTACATCAGATCTTTTGGCACAGGCAGAGTATTAACCATGAAGAGGATTATCTTTCCATTATTTCTGCATTTGATCATTTGCATTTGCTGTCTTTTTAATTTTTTCCGCTGTGGTAGGTCTATTATAATTTACTTGTACTTTTCAACTACTTGAAATTCCATTTTGAAATTGTTTGCTTCCTTTATTACTGAAATTTTCTTATTTCATGTTCTTTGACACATATCATCATCTAGTTTTCTGTAATTATCAGGTATCTTTGAAAACCGATCATTGTAGTTTTGTAAGATAGTTCTAGTTGAACTAATCCTCTGTCTCCTTCGGATCTAGACACATACAGATAATCAACATCAGCCTTAGGATGATGCATACGGTGGCAAGTGAATTTTCTTTTCATTTCGACATCCATTCACTTAATATCAGCTATGATTCAGTTAGGGATGTTGAAACTATATTGTATCACAGGATCAGCTAAAATGTCTACACCTACTATTCTGTTTTGTGAATTCAACTCAGTATGTAACACCAGATGCACACACCTGTAATATTCGTTTCTTACATTATCCTTCATTTGGGTATTTCTCCTTCTCTGACTCCTAGGCTATTTCTTGTTCCAGTTTCCTAAACTTTGTGACAAAACCCACATCTATTAATGTTTCTGTAATTCTGTAAAGGCATACCAATGTCATCTCGAGAATATTTTACCATGCTGATGATACCCTCTAACTCATTGTTGTCATTGGTAAAGTTTTTGAGATCATCCATTTTTATTTTTATTATTATCATATTATTTCCTTTTGTTTCTGGTATATACTCATTTCTTCGGTGTACCAACAAGAGACGTAAAGTCAGAAATGGCATCATGACTTTTTACAGAGCAGTTTTGAAAAACATCATACATATTTTACATAGATAAAGCCTTTTCTAAAGTTTGGGCTGTACTTGTGAGTAGATTCTTTTGTATTTCTTTAAGGCATGGGCGACCAGGGATTATTTCAATGGTTCTATTGGAATATTTTCCAATCAATCCGAGAGCTCCAACCACAATTGAGCTTGTTAATGTCTTCATGCGCCACACTTTTGAGATTTTGATTTCAAGGTCCATGTATTTTAATAGTTTTTGAAGATTTTCAATGATACATTGCAGTCTGCAAGGATTGCCATGTCAATAAGGATGCATATTTTGTCTTTGCGCTCTCTGATCACGATGTCTGGACGATTAGCTTTGTTTGTTCTGTCTGTAAAGTCCCATAAATTTGTTACAGATCCTATCACCGGATCCGGGTCTGGGTGGAGTTCATAGCAGGTTTCCTTTCCGTAAGTGTCGCAGATTTTCCAGTGCAGATATTGGTCCACTTTGTTGTGCCATGTTTATATTCAGTGAGTGTCAGTACCATGCGATCTGACGCAAGATGGTAAATTGTTTCTGGATATTTATCACAGAATCTGTATTTTGGATTAACACAGTTTTTCAGTATGTGTGCTCTGTAATTTCTAGTTAGCAAGCAATGGTCCTGTGCGGCAAGAATAAAACATTTTGTTTCAGCTTTTAAACCTGCACTACGTAGCCACTGATGGGTATGGGGTTTGTCTACATAAACTTGTTTGGTACGGGCAGAGTATTGACCGTGAAGCGGTTTATTTTGTCATAGTTTCTTATCTGATTGGTTGCATTTGCCTTTGCTTTCCTTTTCAAGTATTTTGCATCTGCAGTCAGTCTATTATGCTTTACTTGCATTTCTTCACCCACTTGAAATTCCATTTTGAATTTGTTGACTTCCTTTATTGCTGAATAATGTCGCTTACTACTTTCATGTTCTTTGACACAGATCATCATTCAGTCTTCTGTAGTTTCTAGGTATCTTTGAAGGCCAATTGTTGTAAATTATTACTATCATTATTATTATTATTATTATTATTATTATTATTATTATTATTATAGATCATATAAATCAAAATCTAAACTAGAAAACTAAAATACAGCTATATTCAGATGAGTTTTGTATTTTCCTTTTTCATCTACAATATAAAAATTCTATATATTTTCTAAATACATTATAAGAAAAAAAAGGCGAAAAAAATAGGTGAAGGAAAATATTGAAAAAAAAACTAGAAGCCACAAATGTGAAGATATCAACTATAGTGACACTTACATGCCTGAGCGCAGCTTCATAGAAGACATTTAAGAAAGTAACAGAATTATTTTAATGTCATCCTTAAAGAATTGTTTCAAAGTGAATGTTAATAAAGTCCAACAAAATAATAACATGTCTACTCTGGCGAAGTGATACTATTAATGAATACCGCATATTGATTGTTAAAAAAAACAGGATTAAATTAAGCCAAATTAAAACAAAAACAAATTTAAGAAATAGTAAATCTAAACATTCAAATAAATCAAAGGGAGGCTCTGAAAAGTAACAAGAAGCCTTTGAACGAGTGCACTGAAAATTGTATAATGCAATGAAGATATGAGAAAATATAGAGTTATATAAAATCCTGCAAAAGACAGGTAAACGTTTGAAAGAAATTATCATACTTAAGAAGAATCAGTTTATAGTTCTTTTTATACTTCTTTGAGTTCTTTTATGTTACTTTATCGTTCTAAATTATATTATTTGCAAATAATTCTGAATATAAAATACTAATTATAACCTTCAGTTTGGAACAATAATGCCTTACTTTTGAAAACATTTATTATATTTTTCTATATCATTTGTAACGACAGAGACACTGTTATACCTATTAGAATCCAAGTACAAAAAGTAAACTTATTAAAACCTATTAAAAATGAATGAGAAAAAATTAGTTGGTAAGATAATTTCAGATAATTTATCGTTGTGTATTGAAAATGAATGTCATTGTAAATATAACCGACAGAAAAAACTCCGTGAATTTTTATATTTTTAAATTTGGGCGCTCTCGTTAGCAGCAAAACAATTTCATATGCCCAATATGAAAGAGGAACCGTAAAAAATATATTGCTTGTCCATTAGTCAATGCTAAACAAACATTTAATTATAAATGTTTTAATATTTTGTGCGGTAATATATCTAAATTTTCATTAGAACATTTCAGCAGTTGGTATTATATAGTAAACTCTACAAACCTTATAGAAATATTTACGCCCTGTAAATGCAATGCAATCTAACCTCAACTTTGCCCGATCTGAAATCAGAATTTTCCTAGATAAGCTTCTGATAATGTACCGCGCTATACTGACAATCAAATAAATGCTCGGATTTTGTGCCTATCATTTTGACTTGATATTTAGATTAGTGAATTTAACATTTTCCTAATAGTCGTTTAAAATTAGGTGTATTCGAGATGCTACACGGAGAGTTTTTAACAACAAAACTATAAATACGCACACTAAAAGAATGCATTGTAATGGTTCTTTTGTTCTATCCATCAGTAAAGCGGTAGATGGAGACACTATTCTTCTGAAATAATGTAGATTTAAACCAACACTTACAAGACATTTCCCTTTGATCTTTCAGAGATTTATTTCAAGATATTAAAATCATTACTACCGTGGATACTATATTAAATATACTCAAAAACACATAAGTGTATACAAATAAGTAAATCTAGAAACACATAACTATCCATGGATAGATTAGCACACACATGCACATACACACACACACACACACACACACACACACACACGCGCGTACACACACACGTAGAAAGTTAAGTTAATGTTAAGTTGCATGGACACACATCTTTATATATACAACTATTTGTTCATACATTAAAATAGACTTAGGAATATATACATTCTAACAAACACATACGTATAAATACGCACACATAAAAATTAATTGCCACATATACATATATTCACGTTGCATATAAGTTCAAGCATGTACACACTTTTACAAATACGATAGCACATTTTTTATGAGCAGGCATATATGCTTCATATATGCATATATGTATACATATATATATGTGTGTGTGTGTGTGTGTGTGTGTGTGTGTGTGTGTGTGTGTGTGTGTGTGATGCTCTGTCAGATAGGGACCGCTATACATTGCTCGACACCAGTACACATTTCAGAATAAATATATAAATTATATGTAACGCAATTTTATTTAATCAATGTATACACACTCGGTCTGAATATGAACACTGCTCGTTGATTTCTTTTTTCGAGTTACTAATCGTTATTCTACGATGTATGGTAGTAGAGACTGGCCCTTTACGACAGTAGCCTATAATTTTCGACTTATTACATATAGCAACTACACGGTAGGAAAAACAACTCCTTGTATGACAGCAGAAGCGTGTTACTGAATTCCTTGATCAATATTTGCTGAATGTTTACGGAAACCAAACACTAGATTTGAGCGCAGTTGACGGTAGGAAACGGTGTTATTGTTAACTCTATTTGTTATAATTTCCGTGGAAATAATTTTTTCATACTAAATTCCACCAAATACGAGGCTCTAGATCCACGCAAGGAAACTGATTACAGTCAAAAAGTGATAATTCTGAAAGAGGTGCGTGATATGAATGTAAAAGAAAGTGATTAGCAATGAGAAGGAAAGATTATGATTAACCCTTGATTCGAAGAGGGTAAAATTGAAGTTTTCATGGAATAACAACGCGTCTGCTCCACAAAATTATAGCTCTTGGGAGAAATCTGTCTGCGTGGAACTTCTGGCATTTCGAACACAGAGAGGGACAATAATTAGACTTCATGAAAATGGCATGACGTGTCCTAGATGTAAAAATCTCAACTGGGAGACATTATTCCGGGAGCACGCATCGTATGTTACGACCCACTTCTTATAGTAATATATACTTACTAGTAATATACACGGGAAATACGCACCATCAATTTCTTACATCTCAGTTTTATTCACAATAACGGAGGCTCTAAAATGTTACTCTTCACGCTTGGAAGGACAAAATGTGAGATTCAGTCAGTGTGAATGATAACAATGGCTTAGTGTTTGCAATTTTTGTCTGCCAAAACATTATGAACATTCATGTTATTGGGCAGATTTAATGCAACAAGAGAAAAACATATATACACATTCACAACTAAGCATATATATGTATGTGTATTTCTGTATTCGCGTGTGTATACTGAACATAGTTATGGTGTGTGCATATATATATATATATATATATATATATATATATATATATATATATACAGTGCTGTTCGATAAAAGTGACTCACCTGATTTTTTTTTACTTAAAAATCTTTTCGCCTATTGTTTTTTGGGTCAAACTAATTTTTAATCTTACTAATATAAAGACACCTTCCCGACCACATAGTAAAAAAGTTTACTCAACCTAAGGTATTCTATTGATAATTATAATTTTGGATATAAATGAGATTCAGTGAAAAACTCTGTACAAAAAAAGTGACTCACCAATTTCCTGCAACTAGTAATCAATAGAAACATAACTGAACAGCTTTAAATAAAGAATAATAGAGGTATAATTTATTTATAATAGGTAATATAGTTTGAAATATTTAATAATCTATGGGTCCTCCTTTATTTTGAATAACCCTTTCAACCCTTTTTGTCATTGACTTGATTAGGTTCTGGCAAATCTCATCTCCAAGCATTGAATTCCAATTCACAATCAAATCCACTTTGTTGCTCAACTGCTTTCTCGAGAGCCTGTACTTTATAATGCTCCACAAGTTTTCTATGTGGTTGAGGTCAGGAGATTGGGGCGGCCATGTCATAACACTCACCTGCGTCTCATCAAAGTATTCCTTCATCAATTTTGATTTGTGACAGGAAACATTATCCTGCATAAAAATGAGCTTGGTGGGGTCGATTTGCACCCTTTCAGCAGAAGGGAGCAGACAAGACTCTAAAATTCTCTTGTACTGCTCGCTCCTGAGGGTCTTTTCAATAGGTTTTAAGAAACCAGTTCCATGAAAAGAAAAGCAAGAATGATTCTACAAGAATGAATCATTGTATTTAGCTACATTTTTTCAATGCAGTATGTAAGTACAAGTTTATGATAACACACTGATTCACGTTCAGTTCAACCGACACCATTTAACCCTTTAAACCCTGACCACCGCTTTACCGGTGGTAGAGAAAATGTCGTACTACCCAGCCCCCGGTTGAACAGTGGCAGAGAAAAATTACTTAATGGCCAGCCACAGGCTGAACGGTGGGTAAACACTTGTAACTATTTTTACATCTACCGTGAAACATTACATACCAATTATTTGCGAATTTTGACTCAGGAGCTCATGCAGAAGGGTAAAAATTGTTCAAGAACGCAGGGCTCAAAGAGTTAAACTGAAGTTCCGTTTCCGCTAGAACCATTCGAGAATATTACCAAAAACACATAATAATTTCAAATCAGTATTTGGATGTTATTTCCAAGCATCATTATCTAGAATATGTCCCATTCATACAAGTATAGATTAACTCATGGATTAAATTAAACTTGTTCATTTTAAAAAATTGATAACCCTTCTTAAATATATTTCAGTTTTGAAAATTCAGGAAATTATTATTCTGATCATGCTGTTAATGATGTATGACATGATACTGTGAAAGGTGCAAGCTATTTCAGGAAACTTTTTTATCGCTGAATCTCCGACTGATGCAAACATGCAAAGCAATGAAATATAAATCATAATACATATAGAAAAAATAAGTTTATGTTTGACTGATTCATAAACTATAAATAAAAATACATTTACAAGTTTATTAAAGGGCACATACAGTAACATACATGACACATACAATAGTTGTTTTATTTACAATGTACACAATACTCCAAATAATTAAAATCCATCAATTATGCATTCATTTGGAAGTTCGGTCACTTTTTCTTATTGCATGATAAGGTCAGTGGCGCTAAACTAAATTGTCGAATGTAGGAAGGGAATCTTCAAATTTCATAAATGCCCTCGTATTTATTTTTCTCTGACACTATAAAAATAAATAGCTTTTCAAAAATTGTCACTTACTCTGACTTCACTATGTTATGCAATGAAGCAAAATAAATATTTTAATTTTTGAAAATCTTCCTACATTTATTACACAGGGTTCATATTAATAATAAATAATTGATTCAAATATATCATTCATTTAGCTACAGTATTCATCGCTCAGAATGACATATAAACTGAACTGATTTGAACCATAAACTTTACTTTGTAATAACATCAGTTGTTTTTGTATTTGGGAAATGGTTGCTTTTTGTTTAAAGATTAAATTTTTCGGATTTTGTTCATGTTTAGACTGACAAAATATAGGAGAAAAGTAGTAGCTACTGCGTTCCCCCACACCTCATCGAAACATAACCTCTTGACGCCTCTCGTCGTTGTTTTGAGATAAACATGGGAATCTTATCGATATAATTTTGCTTCCGAAGCAAATATGGAATAGCTGTATATACAGGTTGTATCAAAAATACTTTTACAAACTTTTGGGACGGTTTCTTTAGATTAAACCAAGGACAAAAGTTCATATGTAACCTTTCCAATACAACCACTGGTTATAAAAATTCTCCCAAACGGTATCGCAGGTCTCCATGACACGTTTATGAAGGGTCTCTGCAAAAGTTCTCAGTGATCAGGGGGCGAAAGATTCTGTACATGTTGCAAATGATACAGATACGAGAGCTGATCTTTAATTACCCTACATGCGGTACTATGAGATGCACGACATGTTAGGGCCGCTTGATACTTGTGTGCTGATACTTGGATCGTTTCCAACTGCCTGTAGAATGCGTTCTTCGTGATCAGGCGTACAAGAGGATCTCAGTCTTCCTCGATTCATAGTTTGTAGTGCCATGGATCCTGTATCAGCAACGCGACGATAAACAGCAGCAATGGTTGGATGACTCGGCTGCCTTCAGTACATCCTCGTATACATTACCATTACCGCGGCAGTATATAAAAATCATATCTGCCTGCTTACGATATGAATATCTGCCATTGTTAAAAGGAAAACTTCCCAGTTAACCCACTACTACACACGTTAAACAAACACAGACTCTCCACACATGTACACATGTACACGGATGACAAATATAACCTAGTCTATATGGCAACACAGCGCGATCTACCGTAATCCTTCTTTAAACTTAATAACTCAAAAACGAAGGAATTGCGGACATGTGTTTATATATGTTTGTCCATGTTTTGGCGTGATGAATCCGCTCTCAAAGTTTGTAAGAGTATTTTTAACACAATCCATATATATATATATATATATATATATATATATATATTCTGATTTTTTTCGGAAACTCGCTTTAGCATGAGAATTGAAGAATGCATTTCTGATACGTTTACATATACATCTCTCTCTCTCTCTCTCTCTCTCTCTCTCTCTATATATATATATATATATATATATATATATATATATATATATATATTGTCATCCACAGACAGACTGTTTCGCTGTATCACAGCTCTTCAGTGTGGCTAGACGTCCTAGCTAGGATCGAAACCCGCTTGAATTGGCGTCAATCGGAAATTCTCCCACTAAGCCGTCGGAATGAAGGTGAATTTATATTTATATATATATATATATATATATATATATATATATATATATATATATATATATATATATATATATATATATATATATATATATATATATATATATATATATATATATATATATATATATATATATATATATATATATATATATATATATAAGAATATATACGATAAGAAAATAAATTAATTCTTGATTGTGTACTAGTTTTTGCTTCTTTTTTGGTATAATTAGATATCCCAAAATGACAATGACTATTACGAAATGACCATTGAAATATTCCTTTAGAAAATCGATGGGGTATTTCCACCTGATAGAATATTTAGAGACAGTTTTTCCCTCAGTGAAATTCAAATTATAGGATAAAATCTAACAGTATTGTAGAAGAGTAAGACAGAGGGCGAGAGAGTTAATATGTGTGTGTTTGTGCGCGCGCGAATGATGTGTGCATTTGTGTGTGTGTGTGTGTGTGTGTGTGTGTGTGTGTGTGTGTGTGTGTGTGTGTGTGTGTGTGTGTGTGTGTGTGTGTGAAAGAATGAAAATTCCATTTATTTTTACATTCGAAAAGTCCTGTAATAGTGACTATAGAACAAAAAGGCTGCAGGGAAGTTAGTCTAAATATACATATGCGAAAATGTGATCTGTGTATTTGTAGTTTAGGCCTACTCACCAGCACACATATAAACATGCAAAGACATTAAATATTACATGTTTTCTTGTTACTGCATATCATGTGTAAGTTATATGCATATCTATATTCAAGTAAATGATGAATGCAATATATTATGTGTTAGGTAATATTTGTACTTATTTATTTTAGTATGCTACTAGTATTATGTTATATGTTAAAAGTTACAGTTTTGTGTGTCTGTGTGTGTGTGCGCACGCGTTTATAGAATGTTCTCAAAAGTCCAGCCTTGATGACTTCAGATGGTGTCACCTGGTTTCAGCTACCCAAGTGATAATGAATTACACGACAAACGGCAATATGGCCACTCCTTGTCGGACCAACGGCACCAATTAATTTAACCATAAACATTCTTGTCTCGTCATTTAACCTAACTGAATATACTCTAATCTCTCCGTAGTATAATTCCACTTCTTTCAAATACATTTTTTTCTTTCTCGTTCTCTTTTTGTCACGGGGAATTATTTATTGTTTCATTTTTTTTTTACTTTTACTATCCTATCAAGTCCTCCAGCTAGATCATTCAACTCCTATCTAATTCCCATAGACTCGTTTCTTTCTCATCCAATATTTTCTGACAATTCTGATATTTAACCGTCTATCGCTTTCATTCTGTCCAATGACGCTATTCAAGCATTTCGTTTTAACACCAGCACGTCACAAGCAAATTAGATTCTATTTGACTTTTATTCTCTTCACTTCTTTCCCAACGCCATTTTTCCCAAAATAGTCATTTTTTCTATGTTTGTCAAAAGATAAAGACTCAAAGCTCATATTTTAACCACCCTAACTTTTGCGCACCTCTTTGCCACCAGTTCACTTAATATTCCCGGCCTCATTCCCTATTTTTTCTTTGACTCTCATTTCTTCAGTTTATCGTTCTAATTTTACAAATGAAAATCAGCTCAGGTTATCACAAGGAAAGACCAAGTGTTAATGCCCATATTTTTAGCAAATTTTTGTTAATATGGAACAGTTTAGTAGAATCAAAATGTTTGGAAATATCGCCTAAAGAGACTTGTTACAAGTATAGATAGCTATTATTGGAAACATCGCCTTTATTTTAAAAATCATTTCCTTAATATCTTCTCTGAAAGAATGATAAATATTTTGGTTTAATTTTAAGGAAAAAATAGGATCTAGAAAGATAAGAGGTGATAGCCTCAATAAAATACTTGAAAAAAGATTCGTAAAAAGCTTCCTTGGCGTCTAAGG
The DNA here is from genome assembly GCA_964036315.1 of Acanthosepion esculentum. Classification (NCBI taxonomy): domain Eukaryota; kingdom Metazoa; phylum Mollusca; class Cephalopoda; order Sepiida; family Sepiidae; genus Acanthosepion; species Acanthosepion esculentum. Next base: position 71,924,634 of record OZ038477.1, on the reverse strand, counting down.
AATTATTTTAATAAAACATCGGACATGAATTCGTCAGATGTCGGACACGTTGCCTCCACTTAATTAATGAAGAATAAACACTTGTAAATGAAGATAAACACTTAAATTAAAGACTGGTAGAAGTTTTGTAATAAACACAAAACACTGAAGACACACATTCATTAAATTTAATATTATATTATTGACTTAGGCTACTTGCAAGTACTACTCATTTACAACATATCTACATAAACTTTAGTCTATCATATATCTCAACGTCGCATGTAAAACTCAGGAGATATTTTAAGCAATTCTTGTAGAAGAAAGAACGGTGTAATTTTACGGTAGTTTTCCTTTTTCTTCCTTGCAAACATATATCGCAAATTGACAGAATGAGTGTTCGATGGAGTTAACTGTAGAGAATAAATAGAAAATAAATAGGAGAGGTATAAGCAAATAAATAGGAGAAATAGAAAGAGAAGAAACTTTGTTGGATTTTAAAAGCGCCTCAATTTGTACCAACGTTCAGTGGGACGAACTGAGAAAGTGTGATTAAGTAAGAGAATCTTGTTTCATATACTGAGTAGATAAATTATAAGGCATGTGATGTTTTGCACAAATGTTTAACTGTACAAAGATAATAGGTTTCAAATAAGTTTAATCTTTTGTATACAAAAGTAGCATTTACTGTAAGTAAAATGTATTATATAAATATTTGTACGTAAAATTTTAAGTTTACACAAACATTTGTAAGTCTTTGCTAATAGACAGTTAAATCATATATTATGTAAATCTAGGATGTTGCCCTTGAATTTTCCGAGGGACGCGTTCTTATAACCAAACTAAAATCAAGTTAAATATCATTCTGTACCCGCGCCTGTGTGAGTAATGCACAACTGGTGTAAGATTGTATATACATAGACAATACCGCTGCTGATGTGATTGCCTATGACTGCAAATATTTGGCCGATATCCTTAGGATATCCATGAATGCCTATAGCGCTTAGTTACTAAACGCTATTTTTCTTATTTTGCCCCACCCCCATATTTTTACGAGAAGATATGAAAGAAGAAAATTATTCACAAGCTAACAGTTCAGTTAAAATATACCATCTTAAATTATATGTAAGTATTGACAGAAAACAGAATAGTACAACAGGGTTTGTGAGAAATAACAAAACTCATTAAGAGCTACAAGGGAAATGCGGGGGCCATGATCGCCTACGTTCTGAAGAGACACGGCACATAAAAGAAGATTGATATTAAATACCTAAAATATACTGAAGTATAAAAATAACTAGATATTCAATTAATGTAGTCTCGAAAAACATCAGTTGGGATTAGTCAGTTGGTTCCTCATTGGTTGATAGATAGATAGATAGATAGATAGATAGATAGATAGATAGATAGATAGATAGATAGATAGATAATTTAGAAGGATATATGTTAGTAAATTTATGCAAAATAAAAAAATAAAATTTAGATATATTTTGCTAATGTTACGATAATTAGCGACAACCGCTAACACCGACGGAAAAGTGATTTATGTTGCTAAGTAAAAGTAAAATGTGAATCAGTGAAAGAAAAAGAGAATTTCCCATTTGTCTTAAAAAGTATAGTATTAAAATAGTATTCAAATATTATTTGAAAGTATTAAATTGGAAATGTGTCGTAAGTAATGATAATGGGCCTAATCACAGTAGGATTAATAACATTAAAAATAATATATTATTCAAAGAATAACGGAAGTTAATTACATTTTCTTGTTTGTCAATTTCGAATCATTACAATCATTTTCTCCGAATATACTTTCATTATTTATATCTTTTATTGGCTGGCAGATCTGGTTTTCTTACATATATATGAATGTGCATATTTGTATTTGGGCTATAGAGATGGTACATCAAAATATCCTCTTAATTTGTCAACAGCGTTAACACGCTTCTCTGATAATTATTAAGGATTAATACGCTAGATCCTCACTGGCTCCCCGTCATTGTAGCCTTGTGCCAAAGTTATACTAAGCTCAGTAAATAACTTACTTTTCAGTACATGCACTTACTCAGTTTTATAATTATTTATACATGTGAAAACTTCCGTTTTGTTGGATAACAGTACAGACTTTTTATTATTCACTTTTTACACTACTGCAAAACAAAATTAAGATATACTGCAGATCATCCGCCGTTGTGTAATATATTGGTTTTCAACCTTTTTGCATTCATTTTCTCTTTTACATTTATACATATTTTGTGATTTTCAATGACAAAAATATGCACTACAAGAAATATGCGATGGCAAACGTTGTCTTTGTTTTCTTTGCATCGTGGTTGTATCTTTGTATATTTGGAGTCATCGTGTATAGTAAAACGCATTATTTATATATTTTATTCCGTTGTGCTTACTGATAGACTTGGAAAAGTTGCAGAACCATTCCACCTATTCAATGTTTCACACTTGGACGGCTATCATTTTTCAAGTTTATTAATCACAACATTTACAACTGTCACTTCAAAAGAGAAACTAAAACAAAAACAAACGTCCAGAGGCCTTCGGACGAACACAATAAGACTGAATGACTATTAGGCTAGTATTTGTACTGTCTCTTATGGAAAAAATCAATTGTAGCAGCATTTACTGATAAATCGATGCTAAATTTTGGCCAAACGGAATTAAAAGATTATTGTTATATCGCCTCTTTGAAGGGCAATTACATTACATGTATAAGTTGGCAAGAGATTCTACCCTCTCTTCCGTTCTTCCTTTATTTCTTTCTAAGAATATCTACTTTGGATACGTAAATGTGTACTGAATATCATTATAGTGTTTTACATATATGTTTTTTCCTTCACTAAATTACCTTACCATGTGAAGAATGTTTATGTATAAGAATATGATAATTGTCTATTTTTTGTGGAAATTTGGATTAAGCCAATTCTGGGCTCGTTATAAGGAGTCCCTACATTTTCAAAAAATGCACCCAAATATTAAAACACTATCAATTTTTGTGTAATAAAATCATTAACTTTTTAATTTGCCATGCAACAAGATAATGTGACAAATGTGTTCTACATTTAAGTATTTATATTATGTACATATATCAAATACTTCAATTAAAACTAACTACAATTTAAAACAGGAATTTTCAAACTTTTTCGCCTTAATTTCCGCAGATATTTTTTCTGCTGATTTTTTTATTACCACATCTTTTTGGAGACAGACAACACAAGAAGGTTCAGCTAGTGGCTCACCATTGTTCACCGTGTTGTCTAATATTCATTTTTAGAAGAAATTTACATAAAACAAATTAATTGTAATATTTAATTTTATTTAAATAGCTGTATAATATTTAATCCCACTAGTAGAATATAGAAGAGCCGTGTAAAATGAACTAATGCAAATATAGGAGAGTCGTGTAAACTGAAGCAAACGGTCTATACAGTCCATGGTAAAAAAAAAACACACTAATTTTTTTTATTATTAGTTGTTCTCTAACACATACACATACAGAATGGTTTTAGCATTTGTCTGACTATCCTTTCCATATAAGATTTACCAGAGACGATGTAGATTTAAAGAGGTGCAACAGAAAAATTAAATCGGTTTACAATAGCATCACTATTCCTTTCAAACTCATTACTAATATTGATCCTTCATGAGGGAAATGCACAACAAATGTATTATATATGACTTTCTGCTCAAAAGCGCAAAATAATATTTTAAAAAGTAAGCACCCTCTAACAGTCAAATTCGAAAATCATACCAAAATCCAAATACTGTTTGAGATAGATCATTCACTTATCTTAAGCGAAATCATATTCTGGCTGTATTAGCTGCATGTCCTCGCATTATTCATGTTAGCTTACGAGCAGCATGCCTGTTTCTTCAGTTGGTTAGAAGCATGTCTTCTTCATTCCAGATCTTCTCGGCATCTGTCGTTCGTGCTTGAAATCCTATTTTGCGCCTAATTTTGGGAAATGTCATTATCAGTTTATAATAGACTCTTATTATCCGCATGAGGCATACATCAGAAGGTGATGGCCTATATTCTTCATATACTTTCTCTTTTAATAAGTGTGGCATTCTTTAGATCAATGCTGTGGTTGAATTTATTTGTTGTGTATAAATTGTTGTGTATAAAAAGAAGATTGCAGACCTTACCAAGTATTGTTCAAACATTGAAAAAACTCACACTCACTATTTGGGTATTTTTCAAATTCTCCTATCCAATTCATCCCATGCTAATTCAGTGGGATAGGGCTCAGGAGATTGAAGTAGCCATGTCATAATTTCCAAAATGTTTACCTAATTTGGAAGAGTGTTTTGGATCGATGTCTTGTTGGAAAGTGATTTTTTTTCCAGTTATGCGTAAACCAAATGCAAAAATTGAATGTTGGCCTAACGACTGCGTCTAGCATGAAACAGCCTGTCACCTCTAAGTGTTGACTTTTATGTTCACTTACATATATATATATATATATATATATATATATATATATATATATATATATATATATATATATATATATATATATATATATATATATATATATGTGTGTGTGTGTGTGTGTGTGTTTGGCTTGGGGTGATGCTAAGCGTTAAAGAATCTTCAGCGATTTATTTTATATTTTATATTAGTACTGATTGTTATCGAAGTATATCCGATGTAGATATTTGGTTTATAACAAGAGACGTAGTTTTATACGTTCTCTGGGGTCATCGGGTGAAATACATTGCACACACACACACACAAACACACACACACAGATATATATATATATATATATATATATATATATATATATATATATATATATATATATATATGTATTTTTTTTAAGGAAAAACAGACCACTTTAAGGCTCCATGTAATAATTTATTTCGCCAAGCCCTTTATTAAAGGACACTGGCTCATCAGACTCCACTTCCAAACAGTGAAACGAAAAGTGATAAATGAAAATTGAAATGAACCTATACACTTTTGATGGGTAGTATGAAGTTTATGTAATTTAACAGAGAGGATAATGAGGTTTAGTTTGAGAGACATGATCGAATTTAGAGAGGGTTTACTTTAATATTTCTATCTATCATACATAGTATTAAGATAGGTGGGGGGCAGACATTGACCTATTTAATCGGTTAACTTAACGGAAGTGATATATTGAGAGGGAAGGGGGAGAAGATAGAAACAAAGAAGGGAGGGGGAAATAGAGAGAAAGAAGCTGTCTTTAAGTTTTGCTAAGCGACAGTAGGAGAGATAACTTTAGCAATTTATGTAAAAAATATTTATTGTTTGATAGTAATAAAATTTTTAAAATCACCGAAGAAATTAAATTGATATTTGCTAGCAATCTAAAATTCTAACTCTTTTAACAATTAATTTAGGGATTTAATATTATTTAAAAAGTATATTTAAAAATACATTCATAGAAAGTACATTAAAACTAATTATTTAAATTATAACAGTTTACTTATATTAATCTTTCAGTATTGTAAATGATTGTTCAGGCAATATCTCTATGAATTTGAGTCTAATTCATGAATGTAATTTAAGACTATTTTTAGATGGGTAATCTTTTTTACTTAAGGTTTTGGTCTTCAATTAAGATGGAGTAATGATTGAAGGCGATTATTAAATATTTTGTTTTATCATATACATATAACTCTATCACACATACACTTATGTAAATCACATATATACATACGTTCATTTACATGTGCAATTATACACATAGTCGCATACACATGTATCTACATACACAGGTACTCGTGTACTTTCATATATCAGTACTTACATATATGTTTTCAATTCTTTACACATATTTATATTTATATCTCTTTAAATTTTACATAAAGTTCACAGTTAATGTTTAACGTTAGGTGATGACTTAAGTTTATAAATATCAAAGTAAATATTATTAATTTTAACAATTTTCTATCCATATTCATAGTTAAATAGTAATATATTTAAATTTAAATTAAATTATCAATTTGAACTGAAATTACCTCCAGCTGATTAAAAAAATTCAATCCCACAATTCTAATTAGAGAATATTAAGATAAAATATGATAAAACGTTAATAAAAGAACTTTAAGTCCTTCCCTTAGAATACTTTCCATATATATATATATATATATATATATATATATATATATATATATATATATATATATATATATATATATATGTACAAATACACAAGAAAATGTTTTATAATCATAAACACCTACACCTGCATACTTATTTATATTACTATATTTTACATATACTTACACTCATTGCATATACTATCACAAAAATATTTACATTTATATATACACATATTTACATGCACAGACTAGATGTAATCCTATATACATGACACGATATCCATATACGCATACATACATATATATATATATATATATATATATATATATACACGTATATATCCACGCACATATACACACATATACACACACACACACACACACACACACACATATATATATATATATATATATATATATATATATATATATATATATATATATATATATATACAAACATATCTACCTAAATTTTTGGATACACCTACACACACACACACACACGCACACCCCCACATATGTTTATACACATACATATATTCACACATATACATATATATATATATGTACACATACAAACATACCTATCTTACATATGCACCTACAATACACATACACATACATATGCGAACATACACCCCTATACAATGTATATACATATACACATAAAATTGCATGTCAATGTTCAAGTTCGTCTACATATTTGTATACATACAATTATGTGTCCGCAACCATGTGTGCATATAATCAATTTCAAAACCAAAAATACCATAACACTTTCCTTTCTATATAGTTATTTCTAAATATATTTAGTTAGATTGAGGTGGTTTTTGTGTCTACATTTCGAAATCAATTCGTAATGTTGGTTCAGTAATATGTCCGGATCTTTATGTTTTATTATTATGATCTTCTCTTTTATACACAGGTCGCATCTATCTCTGAAATTTATTGGAGCTCTGGCTCTCAAGATGATTCTCCATTTTACTTGTGTAGTTAAGCCGCTCTCCACCAAATCCCAATAACGTTTCTACAGTGATGTATGGTGTTTTTTTATTATCTATTTGTGAAGTACTGGCGATGGTTATAAAACCTTTGCTTCTAATTTCCCGCCGATATTCCTATATATATCTTTTTTTGTCTGATATTTTCCTTGGGGAAAAATGTATCTTCATATATCACGTTATTCGCCATGCATATTCCTTCAACTGGACAATCGGATCCTGTCCTGCAATTACAGGTAGATGTTTTCGTCCAGTTTGTATTACAATCCTTTTGTAGTTGATTGTTATGAAATTCTCTCATAATTTTGCTATTGTGAGAGCTAATGATTTTTTCAACATTGCTCATGCAAGAGTAACTAATTTTTAAATTCATTTTGTTGAACATCTTTTTCAATAGTTCATTTTTACTAAAATGTTTGTCTATTAGTTTTAGGAAGTATTTTCCTACATTAATACTAGAAAGTCTACAAAAAGGTGGGTTCTATATATATATATATATATATATATATATATATATATATATATATATATATATATATAATACATACATATCAGGAATTAATATTTTTTATACTCCGATATCGCTTCGAATTAATTTACTCGTTACCTTCAGTGAATATATGTGTTTTTGCAGACATCGTTTTTTAAATAGTGTAAATCTATGTCTACCGTCCTGTGTATTCGCACATCGTAATAAAGAAAAATGTCCCTTCCAGCAGGGTTCGAACCTGCAAGAGAGACACACCTGCATAGATTTACACTGTTAAAAATAACACAGATGTCTACGCAAACACGTGTAAAGTAAAGGTATATATTTTTTAATTCGTTACTTGTTGGAATTAATCATTTTTAATATACTCCAATATTCTAAGAAAGTAAAATTTTTCAACATACATTTGTTTACTTTGAGAAACACGTTTTATTAGAAAAAGGTAAAAAACAAATTGTCAACATTCAGCCATTCTTAACAGCAACGGTATGATAGCTCAATAATGATGGTATCAAGGTTCTCATTGCAGTAGATCCAGACACCATTGCTTTGTCCTAATTTTCATGTATTTTCTCAACATATGTATCAATTCTATCACTACTCTTGTTAGCATATTTTCATTTAGTTTATCCTTCTAATTTACAATCAGTTTTACTTAAGAACTATAGCTATATACTTGTAGTTTGTAATTACTTGTATTTACTTATTTATTTTTAATATCAACTCATTTTGAATGTTTTTTTTACTAATGGGAGATAACTATTATAAAAAATCATCTTTTGCACAACTCACATTTCTTAACACATTTTGCAACAGAGTCCTTTTGTTAATTACATTTTTCTACGCATCAAAAGAACTTAAGGTGTTAATTGACATATGTGTCTGTATGCGCGCATTCATCTGTAATTTTTTTTCATTAAAAGCATGAAATAATATTTTACTACAGTAATGGTTCGTGTGATGATTTGGTTAATTTATCTACCCGATAAATCACACACACACACGCACACGCACACACACACACACACCTATATATATATATATATATATATATATATATATATATATATATATATATATATATATATATATAACACATACACACACATGTATATTTTTTAATATATATATATATACATGTGACAGAGAGTCTGGGAAAAACACACACACGTATATTTTTTTTATTGAAACTGGAGTAGATCTGAGTAGCGAAATTAGATCAGAGCTTTTTGTTTACAGATGGGAAATCTGATCATAGAGTTGTACCCTATGAGATCTGGGTCATTAGAAGACAATGAAAATGGTCGAAATAAATTTTTATCGGTTAAAATTTGAAATAGAGCTTAGTAAGCAAAAAGGACCTTTACAATTCATATGATTTTGGTTGAAGCAGCCAGAACATCGTGATGATCGCGTGCGGGTGGTGGGGCCGAGGATCGATTAGGACCAGCCGGTTTTCTTTTAAATAACGCGTATTTATGCTGGAAAAGTGGCAGACCGAAGAGGCAGACGGAAGAAAGAGACGGGAGAGGCCTAGATCGGTTGGCGCGTCGTCGTCGCGTGCGTGCTGTCACGCGCATGGGCACCCGCGTCGACCATTACAGGTCGCGGTGCTACTTGAGAGACGGGAGAAAATTCTTGGCGAGACTCGAGAAGAGAATTAGCCGGGACAGAATTGGGCTAGAGACAGTGGAGAGTCGAGTTGGAGACTCGAGGAAGTGCCGTCAGAGATTGGTACGAGGCGTCCGCTGACATGTACTCTTGATATGGGTACCGCTGCTTCTGCTACCACGAATATTACTACTACTGTTACTACTGCTGAGGAGGAACGCAACTATAAACTTTAAGCCCCGCACAGAAATATTATCCCTCTATCGCAAGAGTCGTATATCATTCTGAGACGATTTAACAAGTTAATTCACAATAAACTCTCTCTGTGTCTAGAATCCAGTATATGAGTTTTTACGTCAAATACTTTTCTGTGACCCGTTTCTTTTCTATACTATTCTTTTCTGCTATATAAAAGACATTAACAATTCAACCATTGAATAGTTGTTTGTCCGGCTTTCTGCAGACATTAATGTTTTTTGCTGCATTCTAAATTTCTTAGCACAGACTCTCCAGCCGTGTCTACATCTTCAGTCGACCGTGAATGGATGAACATCACTTCTGCTTTCTGGACCAAACCAATCACAACGTGGGCAGGAAGCAGGATTAAACCAGTGGGCCGGTCGAATAATCTACGGATGTTCAGGAGACCTTCGGCCACTCCCTTAAGTTCGCTTAGGACCAAGTAGACACCTCAACCCAGAGAGTAAGACGTCGGAGGTTGAGGGGCTGGGGCGAACGTTTTAGATACATACATTTCTAATTTTCAGTTATTTCTTAAAATCTATTAGTCTAAGGGGCCTATTCAAGATGATAAAATTAGAGACGATCCTAGCCGATTTTGAAGGAGATTAATGGAACCAACAACTCAAAAGATTGTTTAGAAGCAATATATTTAACAACAAATCTTTTCGGATTTAAATAACCGACTGAGCTGATATGCCGTTAAAACAAAAAAAGCAATCAATCAGCAACGTTTAGCTTTTTTCTTTCATATCAGTATACTTCAATTCGTTCTCCTCTGGAATGTCTAGCTAGTTATATCCCGTTTTCTCCACCCGGAAATTGAATTCCCTTGGGATCAGCGATTTTCCCTCTCTTGAGACTTCAGTTCGCACATTTGTCAATGTCAAAGTACATCACAATATAATCGCTGAACACACAAAACGACTGAATTAAAGACTCATTACTGGTACACTTTCAATTTGTCAATGACCAGTAAGTTGTTGATCGTTTACATATGGCATTTTCTGAATTCAGATGACGATGTTTCAGTAGGATCAGACACATAATAAATAGGGAAAAGTGAGTTCCTTAGGAAAATACTTCTTTTCCTGTCTATTTTCTCAGTTGGTCAATCTAGGAATGTGACAATATATTATAAACTTTCTTGTAGTTTACCCATGACATGGATAGATCTTCGCTTCGTATTTTACATCATGCAATATCATCTTATCAATAAATAAACGGTCAATGGCACTTCTTGATTTCTCCCTGCACCATTTCTGCTCTGCAGTAAGTCTCTAAGTAAGCACAAATTTCCTCCACCATGGTACCCGTCAACTTCCAAACTAATGGTAAATATGTTATTGGTCGATGGTAACTTTCCTTTGGTTTTGTCTTTCTGCATTATTGTCGTTCGATCAAGTGTTATCCAATCTGGAACAATTATCTACACAATACCGCAAGATTTTCACCCATACTCTGCAAGACCTCAACCCAATATCCCGCTATATAATCCGAGCCAAGAGCTTTCCAGTTTGCTATTTTACTCATCACTTGCACCACTCTTTCTTTATAACAATTCTTTCTTGCTTCCGCTCTTGATGTAAGTCATTCTTTGCTCTTTGTAACCATTCTTCCTTTTCCATAAAAGTTTTTTTCCAGAATGTTTGTACTTCATTTGGATCGGATGCCTTACACTCCTCAGTTGTTCCACCATTGTTGAAGTCCCTGAAGACCTTGTTTGTTTATTAACTAATTTACTAGTCTGCCGGAACTAATTGATTTTATATTGGTATCGTTTTATTTTGCCATCCTTTGCTTTAATTCAAATTGCAATTCTTCTCTCACAATAGGTAATTGTTTTCTCTTGAGTTTGTATCGTCTTTCTAGCGCGTCTCTATATTTCGTTTTAATAATCTTCTTTTCCATGTGGCCAAAATCATGAATCAGCTGTTAACATCCTTCTAACCGATTCTTCCACCATGGATCCTTCTGTTTCCAGATGATTTTATATTCATATAAGTTCAGTCACTACTGCTGTACCAGTATAAATTAAAACATTGAGCTATGTGATATCAAATACCTGTGCTTTCTACCAAATCTTATGAATCCACTCTCTTTGTTATGGTCTGCAGCCTATTTTTTTAAAATTCCTCTCAATGCCGGTAGACGTTCTTTATTGGCACGCTTGAAAATTAGTTTCAACATTTTAAATATCTTTCTCTCATTATATTCAAGGACTTCGTCTTCTTTCAACTTCAAGCCACTTTCACCTTCATCAGTTGAAAACCTTTCTGCGGTACTGTGGCTTTGTTTCACTTCATCAATAATTTCATTTTACTAAACAAGAACAATCTCTCAAATGAACACTCTCTCCATCTTTATCAAATCCTACTCTCCTCTATAGATTCCTTTCGGTATATTTTTCATTCTCTATTCCAGCAATTGTCTTTGATAACAAAACTTTTTTGACAATTTGCCACTTTTGATTTAAAAGGCATAACTGTCTCTTTCCAGATGATATGCATTATTTTTTCTATATCCTATTACTGTTGATTCACTCCTATAATAAGACTATCACACTTCTGTTTACTTCTTGAGACCACGCTCTTCTCCTCACTTTAGTAGTAATAGGATGACGAGCGAGCCCATCCTACTGTACAATGGGACGGCTACCAAGCGAAGTACATTTGTCACGTTTTCTAGTATCATTCCTGCGTTTTATTGAGTTATGTAGATTTACAATTGTCAATTTTCACGTTTTTCCAGTTATTCAGAGATGTTTATTTGTTTTGTTTCATAATTTATTTTATCTTATATATTTGTTTCCTTTCTTATTCTGTTAAGTATCTCACGTTGTTTTTTTGTTTGTTTTTTTCTTTTCTGTATGGTTCTTCAATTTTTATCATTATTTTGCGATTCTTCATGAATATTTTTGAAAGATTATGTTCTTAATAGTTTTAGATTTACTGGATCCAGACTGAGTTCAGTATTACAAAAATAACCTCACTTTATAAATAGCTTTTTCTTTCTCGTTTTCTAGCATACTCTTTAAATGTAGTTACTTTCAATCAAAGAAACAATTGTTAATATTCGGCGTTTTTGCTCCAAATTTTCTCGTTTTTGGCGGGGGGCGTTCACTAACAGACACTACTGACCTTAAAAGGGTTAATTGTCAGAAAAATAACAATCATAATACGGCGCACGAGTCCGTCATGTTCACTAACAAAAGAATACTTACGTTTTGAACCGCATGTTTATCGTGTATCTCATGGTATATAATTATCATGAACATTGCTGTGAAGTTGCATTACATCCAATAAAGGATTATCTGTAATTCTTTGACGGGGAGAGAATTATCTTCTCAAAAATAGAGCCCACAAAGAGAACACTGACACATGTGAGTCGTGAAAATGATTTATTATGACAGAAGGTAGGTTCAAGCAAAAACATAATCAAAATGCATAAATAAAGAAGTGCTTTTCGTCCGATTCATTACGATTAAATTACGATTATACCATTACGAAAAAAGCTGACTTTCATCAAGCCCAGACCCTGTTCTTACATTTAACTAATTTGACGTTGACTTTTTTCATTTTCTGTTTTCCAATGTTTTGTTCAATCAAGATATGACAAAAAATAAATAACAATTTTTTAAAAATCGTTTATCTTTGAATGAAAAACGAATTAAGTTTAGTGCATTCATCACTACACAATCGGCTTGTAATTTTAGGTAAAAATGTTTATATTCATATTGGCAGTGCGAATTCACTTTGTAGTAGTTGTTGTAGTAATAATAATAATAATAATAATAATAATAATTATTATTATTATTATTATTATTATTATTATTATTATCATCATCATATCAAAACTATTTTTAGGTCTGTATGAGTTTTTTCGAGGTACAATTTAAACTATACATAATACTTCAACCAATTTAGTTCACATTGTATCTTCAATATCTGCCGAGTGTATTACCAAATTTCATTAAAATTAGACAAGGGATTCTTCATCTACGGTACGTTTTTCTTTTTGTTTTCATCGTATTTTTAATAGGAAATTCAGTATTTGTTTTCGATTTAAATTTTTATATCAATCTGCTTGTATGAACAAACATTTGCATATTATATCCCAACTATTATGTTTGTGAAAAATATTAAACATTCATAATACATTATAACAACATTATTAAATAATTTTAAATATGCATAATACAAGATATATTTATACAAGTCATAACCCTATATTAGAACGTTTTTTATAAACAAAAATTCCGGATGCTTAGAAAATATTTCTAGGTTAAGAGGCTATACATGTCAATTGACTTCACTTAACTAAATAAAAGGTAAGCATTATTTTTTTTAAATCAGTTAATTAATACTTAAATTTACTAACCGACTTCGAAACAAATCTCTTGTACAAATATAGGCTTTTAAAGAGAATTTTAAATTTGTTGTTTATATTTTTCGTATACAATGGCGGTTCGATGAGTAATGAAAAAAGTACTAATGGTTTTAAACAAATATTTTATATACGGAAATTTTTCTTTTATTTCGGAATAGCTTTTGAATATTATCTTTCAAATATAACGGGAATTTAAATTAACAATTATTTAAAACATGTTCTTTAGGTTTTTTAGAAAGTTCGTGGCGGTACCTAATTAAGTATTTTCATGAAATCGCTAAAGAAAGAGCATAGCATGATGAAAAAGACATCCAATTTGAAGAAAACAAAATTTTATCGTCAAAATGTTTATGTTATTATTAAGAGGAAAGAACAAAGTATTTTTAATTATTTTTTAAAAAATGTTTCTACTTTTTAGAACATTCTAACTTTTGATTAAAAAAAACTTGTTTTTCTTTGTGTCAGCGGAACTGTTAAATAATAAGAAAACGCGCTAACATTTTTAGCGCGTTTTTTTTCTGTATGACAGATATTAATTTGGAAAATCTTGCAAAAATAAAATAATTGTCGGATTTTAATGAAACTTTCAGAAACTATTTACAAATGATGGAAATTATTATAAATATGTTTTCCTTTTTTAAAATCATGGCATTTTTTTTTATATTTATTAAACCAACTTATTAACATAACTAATATTATGAAAACTGTAGAAATTCAAAATTGGACAATTTAGTGATTATATAAGTTAAAAACACAAGGCTTTCGGTAAAGAAAATCATGTTTCTTTTTTTTCTTTTTTTTTTCTTTTTTTTTAGTTGGACCAACTCTACCTGAAAATCATCTCTGATTGTAACATACAAAACTCAGTAAAACAAAAATATTATTTAATTTCAAATGCTTTTAGTTGATTTTATTTGTTTTATGAATATGGATAATATTGTCTGAAAACAAAAACTTTTTTGATGGAAAATGAATTTTTAAAACAATTATTTGTCATTTCTTAAATTATTTTATTATTATTACATTAATGTTAAATATACTAAAATTAGTGAAAATTATGTACAGTTTAGTCAATTGTTTTATCAAATAGATGTAACTTTACAGATTATAAATTGTAAAGCTTATTACAATCAACGGAACGTCAGTGTATTTAAAACCCATTTTCACGGCTTTTGTGTCCATAAAACGTCTGTAATTCAAATGTATGGAAGACCGTACATGAAAACAATAAACTGTCACGTTATTCCCCTTTGTTACGCCCTTTATTTTTGCGAATTGTTCGTGCGAAACACGCGTGGAGAAGTTAATTTGATTTTTCAATTTCAACTGAGAATGGTACCTACAAAAGTTATATGATATTATTTTTATATTATCGTATCTTGTAAGTGATATTATGGTTAAAAGGTCACATGTTTCAATCCCCTTGACATATAAAGGTCTTCGGCTTATCTCACTCTCAGTTATTAAATTAAAAATTAATTTGAGATAATAAAATTGTCTCATTTATCAATTTAAACAATTAATAACTGAGTGAGATAATTTAATTATTAATATAATAATGTTATTAATTATTATCTTAGTTATTAAATTAAAAATGTAATAACTTAATGTAATATTAATAATTAATAAAATTATTTATCATTTTCTTAGTTATTAAATAATGAAATACCATTAAAAAGGTAACTCAATAATGTAAGAAATTTTTATAGGATTTTAAATTATTATAAGAAACAAAAAAACGTTCTTACTTAGAATTCATAAAATTATGTCAATTTTTGATGCACCATATTAAACCTGTCAACATATTTAGCAATCAAATTATCGATGGAGACGTGAAATAACAATACACCGAGGTCAAGAAATGTTTGTCTAGAAACTTTTATGCTATAAGTAACTGATATTTGTTTCAGATTAATTTAACTTCAAATTTGCTAATTTTATGAAAGTAACATTTCAGAAATGTATATCTTATTTTAGCGGGATTTTCCAAAATAAGTTTTGTGCACATGTCTCTAAAAAATTTTAAAATGGCCGTTTCGATTGTTTTTTTCGGGAGAATCGACTAAAAATCATTCAAATTTTTATTTGAAATACTCCACAGTATTTTTTCTGGAATTAGAAAATTTAATCCTTTAGCTTTCAAGTGAAGCTGGGGAAAGCTTCAAAAAGGACGTTTCCTTTATGAAAATTACATTTAAACCATAGGTATACCGAATTATTGGTGGTACCTACTTTACTTAAAACAGAGGTCAAAAGACAATATACAAAGTCATTCCCTTACTGTTTTATCCAACCATAAGCGAGGGAAAAAGTAAAAATAAAGTATAAAGAAGTACGGAAGACCAGCAGTATGATAATAAAGAATTTGTTATTTATATTTAAAAATAAATGTTCTTTAACTTTATATAATCAGTAATTTAAGAATATTTCTTTTTATTTATACGTTTTTATTAAACTTAATTAATTTAATAATTTTATTTTTTATACTGTCTGGACGGGAGATATGAAATTAGATTAATATCATAATACTCCTCCGATACTGAATAGTCGTCAGTAAATGCGATATATCAGAATTATTTCTTTATTGTAAATCCATACAAAAAATCTAACAGTTGATAAAAGGAAAAAAATAAAATAAAATAATTCTTTTAAAAACTGTTAACACTCGAAAATCACATTAAACTTTACATTTTTGAAATCTTCAGACATGTTTTCATCTAATAAAATAAACTCTTGTGACAAATAGCAACGGGATTCATTATAAAATTGCACTGAAAAATTACAAGTAATTTAAAAAAAAAATAAATATCAAGGTTAGATATTTTTTCTGTTCTATCTGAAAGAAAATAACGTGTTTTATTAAATTTATCAAGCACCAATTCTCAAAGAAAATTATGTTTTGGGTTTTATTGAAATGTTTTGGTAAGATGCTGACCAAATTCTCCGTCACCCGATATTGAATATTTTTTTTACTGAAATAATATCTTCAATTTCTTTTTATATCCGGCCTTCTTCGCAAACTCCAGGGTTATGGTATCACAGGTTGATTGTTTGACCTAATACAATCATTCCTGTCAAATCGGAATTTGAAGGTTGTTCCCAGTGGATTCATCTCCAGCTACTATCCCACTAACGCAGGTGTTCCTCAAGGCTCCATCCTAGGCCCTACTCTGTTCCTCATATTTATAAACGACCTTCCTGACGCCATAGACTCCCAAGTCGGCATCTACGCTGACGACACCACTATTTACTCCTGCAAACACAAATCTAGTGAGGCGGACAAAGTTAACCTGGCAGCTCAAATTGAAAAGGACCTCCAATCGGTTGTGAACTGGTGTGAGAAATGGATGGTTAACTTTAACGCCTCTAAATCTAAACTGCTCTCGATTAACCACCACAAGGATCCATCCCTGCATCCCATTAGAATGTCTGAAGACCAACTTCTCGAGAGCTCCTCTCTGCGGCTGCTCAGTCTCACGCTGTCTGCTGATCTGAGATGGAACAAATACATCGAGGCAGTTGCATCAGCCACCGCAAGGAAAGTTGGTTCTCTGTGCCGAGCCAGGAAATTTTTCTCCCCGGAATCGATCCTCCAAGTCTATAAATCGACCATTCGCCCTTGCATGGAATATTGCTGCCATATATGGTCTGGGGCCCCTGCTGTTTGCCTCAGGGTTCTTGATAAGATCCAGAGACGGATATGCAATGTAATTGGCCCCGATCTGTCATCTCGTCTGCAGTCTCTCTCTCACAGACGCGACGTTGCCTCGCTTTGTCTTTTTTATAAATACTTTCACGGTAATTGCTCCGAGGAGCTGCTTTCGCTGGTTCCTAGGCCTCATGAATTTAAACGTCCCACGAGGCTGGTATCCCGTTCCCACCCCTTCAGCGTTGAAACTGTTAGATGTAGACGTCTCTTCTACTCCAATAGCTTCATATCTCGCACTTCTCGCCTGTGGAACTCCCTTCCTTATTCCTGCTTCCCTGACAAATACAAGCTCCAACTATTTAAGTGTAACGTCAATCGACATCTCCAGCTGCCTTGATCTATCCTCTTCCCTTCTCCACATCCTTTCACCTTTCATTCCCATCTGCTCTCGCTCCAAACCTTCTGTAGCCCCCTGCGTACTAGTGGCTTCCAGCCTTGCTTGGGGTGATATGCTTAAAAATGTCTTTTTTAAGTCTGGTATCGTCATACCTTCGTTGTTCCATTGATGGATACAGACTAGTATGCAACTATTAGATTGTACCCACTTCTAAAACAAGGATAAAGACATAAGTTTATGTGCCAACATCCAGTGCTTAAGCAGATGAATTCCAGAAAATTAACAAGAGTGTGATCTTTCCAATGTTAACCATGAAAGAAGTGTGGGTCTTTCAAAAGAAATTTTGAATCATGAGTACAGGATTACAACAGAATATATGGCCAAAAGATTAAGGTGATAATATATTAAATCCAACGAGATGTCACATAATAACGAATCCCAGATTATTTTCTAAAATTTAGTGATATTACTACCGTGTTCTCTGGCGAAATGCGTGAAACATGGTAATTTGATACAACAGGCTGCAAGACATATCACGCTGTTCCAAACACTTAGGTATTCGATGACAACATATTGCTTCTAATGGCTGGTAGATCTAATTTTCATGGAATGTCAGAAAAATAACGTTTCTACCACATTTTTTCACTGGAAACTTACATCGAAAAACAGCCTTGATATTTTCTTCTGCAAGAAATAGCATCACTTTAAATTCAGTAAATTCAACCTTAACAGACAGAAAACGTCCTTTTGAATTTGCGTTTAATTCTCCTGCACTAATTTCAGCTACAAAAGAAGATTGACAAATATTAGATAAAAAGCGCATAATGTCCCAAAATGTGACAGCCAAGCACCCACAAATGCCCATCAGGCTCAACACAAATAAAATATCAGGTGAGATTTCATATAATAGCAATAACGCAATTAGCATTATCAGCAGTTCATCTAAATAAGCATGAGTTATCAGAGAGCGAAATTAAAGGTTTTAAAATGACGAAGAATGAAACGTAATGCTCACTGAAAGAAATGCTCACGAAGCATGTAATCTTAGCCCGATATTTGAAGATGCTCACGTTCATAGAAACAAGAATGAGTGACATCTATCTTAGTTTTGTAAACAAGTTTAATGTTGTCTAGCATGAATACGCCAAAAACTAATCACAGACTGCCAATGCTTCGAACTCACACCGTAACCACTACTTCAATATCTATCACAAGGAGCGGTGTAGTTTGATTCTTACTGCATTCGGGATGGCCCGAAATCACTGCAAGAAAGTTCTGGAAAATGCAAAGTGTAGCGATGCACAATCTGTCCAGGCCAAGGTTGAAAAGAAAAACCGTAAATTTCCACGTCTCACTTGGCACAATCTCAGTAATATTTTCATTACAGCACGAGAGGTTTCAAAACTTATCAACAGCCCTAAGAAAGCCACTTGCCCAGAGAATATTCCAGTGGTTGTTCGTAAGAATATCAACCCGTAACTATCCCCGATCATACTTATTTAACCGCTGATTGAAGCATAAATCCTTCCCAAGCTGGTGGAAATTGTCAAGCGTATGCCCGGTCTTCAAGAACAAGGGCGAGAGATCTCTCCCATTTAGTATAGACCCGTCAATCCCCTCAGTATCATCAGTATCATTTTTGAGACTATAATCAAAAAGAAGGTCGTTGAGCACCTAGTTAATAACAACCGCTTGAGCGACGGACACTACGGGTTTCGATCTGGTGATGCCCTACCTAACATTGCCCACAGAATTAGTGAGGCTCTTAATGACTGTGACGTACCGCCAATTTCGTTAGCCGTATAGGCTAAAAGGCAAAAAAAATCCAGAGTCCTCGTTCGAAAGATAGTTAAATAAAAATTAAAAAAATACAATGTTTTCAACTTGCGTGCGAATATGTTCTACGATCAGCCTTTCCCTCCTTTTCTCTTCCGTTTCTTTCTGTCTTTCCTTCTCTTCCACCCTCATGCCATGGGCTCATGAACCTTGAGGCGATCCAACCCGAGAACGGTCTGGTTCCAAAATCATGCGACCATCGGGTAACTGACCATGAGTTAACTCCCGGCATCATCAGGCTCCCCTGCTGCGATCACGTGAAGGTTGCTTGGATCTTTGGTCATCACGCAAACACATCGGGATTTGCATTCCATCCTACTGCGTACCTGGTCAAAGACGAAGGGAAACCCACTTGACGAACTGTGGGACAGCAAAAATCTAAAAAAGGAGGCAGTTTCCTCTCTGACCGGCGGCGGATGAAAACCGGCGAGCGAATCGCTCCAATTCTAAATGGACTGACCACCGAAATAAAGAAAACATCAAAGTCTTTCTTTTCTTTATTTGTTTCCGTATTTGTAATGTTCCATTTTTAAATCCATTCGTCTGATTTTCGGTGACTCCATTGGGTCGCTTCCATCCCTGAGTGATCGCCGAGAAAATATCCCACCTTTTCCTTTTTTTTGTTTTTGAAACCGTGGTTCACCTATATGCTACAAGTCCATAATACGACAAACAAACGTGAAGGACCATAGCATTAGATATTTCGAAGGCATTTAAAAAGTTTTGTTGCTCAACATCTCCAGCTATGGAATCATTGGAAGTGTCTTTTCAATTATAAAGTCTTTCCTAACGAGTAGATCCCCGAAGGAAGTTTTTAACGGTCAACACAGACGTCCCCCAGGGTCACCTCACAGGCCAACACTCTTTTTGACTTTACATAAATGATCTGTCTAATGATCTATACTCAGAACATTTATGAAAATCTATGTCAATGACACAAAGATATACGTATTACACCTCTAAAACTCTTGATGATCAGAGACTGGCAGCTGATCTCTCCTCCGATCTATCATTAACTTCACTTAGTGGGGAAAAACAGGCTGGTTACATTCAATGCCTCGAAAATTAAACTAGTTACATTCCATCATCTCTGATCGGACCTTGAACTACCGTCAGTCATGATGAATGGATATGTCCTCGGGGAGTCTCCGTGCCTTGAGAGACTACTGGGCCTTAAACTCGCACCTGACCTAAAGGGAAAATCGTACACACGATACTTTGCTAAAGATTTAGGAAAATGGTCGGCTCCCTGTACCGCTCCAGTAAGTTCCTGGCTTATCCTCTGTCTTTACAAGCGCCAGATCCAGCCTATAATGTAGTACTGTTGTCATGTTTGGGAAGGAGCCGCCCACCCTCACTTTCCTCTCTCGGTAGAGTGCAAATGCGACTCCCGCGTCCTTGTGTGTGACAAATTATTTTCCATCCTCCAACCTCTCTCTCATGGGCGAGATGTGCAAACCTCTCACTGTTCTATCTCTACTTCCATGGAAAGTTCTCTGACGAACTACATTCCTTGATTCCATCAGTTCTAACCTCCACGGTTAGGACTCTCCATGCCACTCACATTTTAGCAAACCATCCGCATTCAATTCGTATTCCATTGGTGAGAAGTAAATTCAACTCGAACAGCTTCTTCCCGCGAACTACTTTTTTGTGGAACCGATTTCAAAGAGGATGTTTCCCCGATCACTACAATCATAACCTGTTCAATTTTAAGGTTAACCGTTCCCTTTCTTATCCGCATAAACTGCTTCTTAATGAAACCCTCTATTTCGAGTGGCCCCCGGGCCATGTACAGGGTGAACCTTACTGTAAAAATAATATGTCATATCCATAGACGCCATTAGAGAACGTTAGTTTTAAATTCTTATATGATGCAAAATCTACATAAATATTCGCAGACATGGACACTTAGAAATCTATAGTTTCAAGTTTTTGCTTTACATGCATCTTTTAGATTATCTTATAACTTCTGTATTCCTCAGTTTAATTTTTTGGTCCTACTAATTCATTGTGTAATTTCCTGGATGCATAAGACTTTCACTAAAACCTAGCCCACTCAATATACTGCTCCTTCGTTAGTTGCTTTTTTTGCCTGTCTTCCTAAGCTGACAGCAGGTACTTTGGATGGAGTGGCAAAGATGTTCTATCAGAGAATGGGGTTTGTCATTGTGTAAGGTATTATGCGTAATGTATTTGATCTTTTTTCTTCCTGACTTCTTGCTTCGGTGGTTTGAAGAGAAAACCGCAAAATTAACATTTCCTGTCTGGGATATTTCAACTGACGCGTCATAAAACAATAATCAGTGGAAGCGACGTTTTCCTATCAAGTTAACCAAATCATCCGTGAATTTTTCAGAGTAAACACGTGCTTATTCGTGAATATAGAACATTGATACGTACGGTCTTCGACATGTACATCTGTAGATGAAAAACGGCTGTCAGTTGGCCGAGGACCACCTTGTTGAATCTGTCAGTGTAGAAATTTCGATTAGTCTTGCTTCAACTTCCCCAATGGTAATGTATAATTTGAACACGCAAATTTATGTCTTAGAAAAATGATAGTGAATAGAAAAGAGTGTTGACAAATATACCTATCTGAGCAACCCATTCAGGGTAACGCTCTCAATACAATTACAGGTTCCACAGCCTCGGTGATTCCTAAAGTGCATAATTTTACTACTCGGAACAACTTATCGTTTACGTTGAAAGAGTATACAATATCATGAATGTATATAAATATCTTTAAGCGGTCAGTTCAATTTAAACAAGTGCAACTTTGCACTTTGCAAACAAAAATTCAATAAAACGTCTTCGACAGTCAAGGTTATGTTTTGTAAAAACATTCTGTTTCTTAAAATATTTTCTAATAGGTGTTGATTATAAATTAGTGTTATAATAAAATTTTGATTTTAAGATTTAATTATAAAAGCCACCACAACATTGGCATACCGATGTAACGATAAAAATATAGGTACGCATGCGCATAGAATGATTCAGCTCCACGTTATATTGCAGATTGAAAGACCACTATTAAGGAAGGCATTGATGTGGCATTTTTTTCTACGTTGAAATATGTTAAGTCTGTGAATATTAGCGGAGACCTAGTGTCTATGGCAAAGTTTAAGATTGTCGTCTGTGATGTTAAACCCTGCCAGCCCCGGGGTCCTATAGTGTCCAGCGTGATGGATGACAGCGACAGCATTTACATTGCTCTTGCGAGCGGTCGTCTTGTTGGACAGCTTTTACCGTCGCTTTGTTCCTGTCAGAGACAAAAAAAACGGATTAAATATGTCTGGGAATGTTTCCAGAATTTCTCAGTTTGCCATAAAAAAATACTTTTATAATTTTAAGTTAATTGTATAATCGGTTCATTGAAAGGCTGTGGTTGTAGTAGTGTCAAAAAGCATTTTATTTAGGTACCTCCATGAGATCGCTAAAAAAGAGCATAGCATGATGAAAAAGACGCCAAACTTGATGAAAACAAAATTTTATCGTCTAAATGTTTATGTTATTATTAAGAGGAAAGATCAAATTTTAATTAATTTTTTAAAAATTTTTCCTTCTTTTTAGAACATTCTGAATTTTTATTTAAAAATCCTTGTTTCTCTTTGTATCACCGATACTACTAAAATAACATATACAATTTTTAGTACTTTTTTTTTTTGCATGACACACATTAATTTGGAAAATCTTGCAAAAATAAAAATAATTGTCAGATGTTAATGAAACTTTCAGCAATGATGAAAATTATTACAAATATGCTTTTTTTATTAAAGTCAGGAGAGAAATATTTTTTATATTTATTACCCTCCCATAACTAATTTTATGAAAACTAGAAATTCGATCGAGTCCACTTTAGTAATTACAATAGTTAAAAGCACAAGGCTTTGAGGAATACAAATCATTTTTTTAATTGGACCCCCACCTACCAGAAAATCAGATCTGAATTGTAACATACAAAACTCAATAAAACAGAGATATTATTTATTTTCCAATGCTTTTATTTATTTTTACTTGTTTTTATGAATATAGGACAATGTTTTCTGAAAGCCAAAAAAATTTTCAATGAAAAATGAATTTTTTATTTGTTATTTCTTTAATAATAATACATTTTTACATTTAAGTTGTTAAAATATTATAAAATTAGTTAAAAGCTGCATCAGGTTTCGTAAGTGTCCTTATGAGATAGATCTTTTTTAGCACGTCGTAAATTGTATCGTTTTGACTAACCAGAAGATCCGCACTAATTAAGAAATGTAATTTTGTGCTTATAATCAGGCTGCAATTATAAAGTACGGAAGACCAACCAGAATACAATTAAGTTGCGTTATTTGAGTTAAGGATTGTTCTCCGCCTTTACTTTTGCGAAACATGTGTGGAGAAATTAATTTGATTTTTCAATTTCAACTGAGAAGGGTACCTACAAGTATCAGTATCATCTTATGAAATTTATATGATCTTATTTGTATATTAATCTCAGTTATGACATTTTTTCTATAAATGAAATGTCATAATTAATAATAAAATGAATGGAAATACAAATAACACAGTAGAATGTAGTAAATGTACATAAAATTATAGTATTTTATGTACACTTCTGATAAAATTTCATAAGAAAGGTACCTATAAATTAATTAGATACCTTTCTTATGAAATTTAATCTCACTCTTAACAGTCTTATTTTCCTTCTTTTATAATATATTTTCCATAAAGCATCATAAACGTAAAGGTGAAATCTAAGTACAAAAAAAATTAGGGCGCTATAAGTATTCCTTAAAAATAACGAGGTAAATAATTTGTTCACTTAAATCTAAATAATTTCACTTTTCTCCTTCCGTAGAACAAATTATCCTCACGTAATCCGTTAATATATCATTCATCACAAGTCATGCTATGCTCTTTTTTTAGCGATCTCCTGGAGGTACCTAATTTTATTCCTAAGATGAGCTTTTATATTCCTTCTTTTTCATTGCTTCAAATCAGCATTTATCTATTTTTCCTTTTTACAAATCGTTGCTCTACAATTACAAAACTATCATTAATACTACTTGTCTCTGTAAGTGAAGCCGTAATTCTCTCTCTCTCTCTCTCTCTCTCTCTCTCTCTCTCTCTCTCTCTCTGGACTCTCATATAACCCTCTGTGAACACCATGTGTACTGTTTCCGTATCTCTCACCCTGATTCAACCCCTAGGTATTCTCTCTGT
Source organism: Acanthosepion esculentum (assembly GCA_964036315.1). Lineage (NCBI taxonomy): Eukaryota > Metazoa > Mollusca > Cephalopoda > Sepiida > Sepiidae > Acanthosepion > Acanthosepion esculentum. Next base: position 71,899,744 of record OZ038477.1, on the reverse strand, counting down.
CAGTATAAGTATACTTTGGAAGAGTCCATCTTGTGTAAAAGGGGTCTGCCCTACAATACTACTACTGGTACTAGAAGTAGTAGTAGTAGTAGTATTGTTATCTTTTTAACGTACTTAACGATATACTCAACCCAATTTAAGCAGGTTTGTTTTTGTCACGATAAAGCTTTCACGTTTTAATCAAAATCGTTTTAGAATATAAATATATTCAGCTGAACAAGAATTTTATATGATTTTTGAGCACTTGTCATTAGGATAATTGAAATTTTTTGCTTTTCAGATTAGCTTTATCTTTTGTGGAATATCCAAAAAGGCTGGTTTATTGCTTGTCCGATATCCGAAAGAAAGCATTCATGAAAATAAATTATTACACGAATCAAAATGACTGAAAGATATTCAACAGGTCACATGTAAGCAGACTAGCAACTAAAAAGCGGTTGCTTATTAATGGAAGCTATTTTGCCTGATTATATATTTAACCCAATATTGCAAACTACCACACTAATCATTGACATTCAAAATTATCGGGCTTGATTCTTCACTTGATCTATTTAACGATACTGTGGATAAATATCGATACACGATACACTATTTACTTTTTTACGTGCTCTTCCGCCATCCATTTACTAAAGTTCTCTACGTAGGTTATGCGTTAGATTCCTCTGTTACTCTTGTCTTCAATCTATCCTGTGAGTATCATATTTTCTAAGCCCTCTTTTCTCATCATGTGTCCTAATAATTTCAACTGTCTCTTCCTGATGTTAATCATAAGTTTCTTTTTTGTTTCTATTTTCACTAAAACTTCGTTGTTGCTTACATATTCAGTCCATGGTAACCTCAACATCTTTCTGTAGAACCACATTTCTGTTGTTTCATGTCTCTTCTTCGTCTTTGATGAGATTGTCCAGCATTCACTGCCATATAGGAAGACAGATATCACGTAAGAATTCCTAAGACTTTTTTTCTGTTTCTTAATACTCTTCTTAGCTTTTGGGATGCATATTTGACTACCCCAATGCGCCTTCGGTTTGCAATGTCGAACTTTCCGTCCTCTGTTAAGACACTTCCCAGATATTTACATTATTGTACTTGTTTAATATCTCTAATTTGTAATTTTCATTTTGGACTCATCCTTTTCCTAAAAACTATGCATTCTGTCTTATTGCCGTTAATTTTTCTTATCGCTTTCCTTCTGTAGGAGATTTTTATTTATTTTTTTCAGTGTCTGATATCAACACTGTGTCATTTGCATATCTTATGATGTTAAGATTGTATCCGCCAATAATGAATACTGGTAATATTTGTATTTCTCTTTGAATTGTCTCACTGTATAGGGTCAATAAGGACGCACTCGCATGATGGGGAGGCGAGTTGTTTGCTCCAGAATGAGTAATCTTTTTAATAGCAATGTTGACATGCTATAACATTTTTCTGGCTGGTGAAGTCTTATCTCCCTGTCACCACGCTGAGTAGGCAAGAAGTCTTTCTCAGCGGGTTTGTTTGTTTCGTCAGAATTAGAAAATTGCAAGTGATATGGATGAATCCATTGTTTACACCTTCTTTTACCGTTTTACTCTCGTTGTTTAAGCTAGTTGACAACGATATGGCCCGCATGTTTCGTGGACAGATTTTTTTTCGAAATCGGCTCTCCGATTTCACAATCCGAGCCGCTATCCATTACTCCACCGTGCTTCCTATCTCTCACTGTCTCTCTCTCTCTCTCCCTCTCTCTCTCTCTCTCTCTGTATATATATATATATATATATATATATATATATATATATATATATATATATATATATATATATATAAGTATAGTATTGGTGTAAACGGAATAAAATTCCAATAACCAAAAACATTATTCTTAAAAGAGTGCTCAATACAGAGTACAGCAAATAGTATTTATTCAAAAATTATAACATAAATATGTTATAACATCACTACAAACATGGCAATTTTTTTCAACACTTCTAGTTTCTTGTCAAATGATGGTGTTGACTGTGAAATAAAGAGTTTTTTTTAAATTTCAAAACCAAATCAAATCCCCTCAATATGGTGACCAATCAGAATACAAGTATATGAAAATTCAATAAACATGACGGTATATTCTAAATATAGATTATTAAAATTAATGCTAGATCAAACCAAAAATCAATATGAAATAATATGTATACTTGACAAGCTAGTTCCCGAGTATATCTTAATACTATTTCTACACTTGAAAACCCAAATATTTAAAATAAATTACAGTGGAAGTATTAAAAATACGTTTAAAATCCGTTGGAATCAACATGTGTTTTCCTTCAATAACATTTCTAAAAAATATAGCACTTCGTTGTCTAATTACTTTTAAAGTATATAAGAGAAAAAACCTACTCCTACTGTTAAATTTTATTTTTTGTTATTAATTATCATCTGTTCTTATTTGCTAATTCTCTAATTAATTGCTTAATTATATATGTTAGGTTAAATCAAACCTAACATAGATAATTAAGTTGATATTAAATAGCTGTGGTCGTTAATGCATTAATCCTGCATGGACTCCTAATTTATTAGGGTTATCTTGGTAAGAATGTGTGTATGTATGTTAGTATATTTGTATTCTACTTATGTTTTATGGGTGTTTTTCTAGGTTCATGTATTTGCGCGCATGTGTCCAATTATTTGTTTTTATGTCTATATGTATGTTTATATGTGGGTGTTTATGTTCATGTACTTGTAATTTCTTTTGCATACGTATATATGTGTCTTTCTATATATGTGTGCATATATATACATATCATTTATTTTATTTATTTAGTTTGTTTATAACATGATATCTGATTACCATTTTCATATGTTATTTCCTTGAATTCCTGTGATGTACAAATTTCCTTCCGGGTCTAAACCAGAGACCTAAGTCCAGAAAATGCTTCATAAAATTTCCCACTGATCATTTTTGTAAAAACAAAAAGAAAAGTTCATACACATTTTACATAGACAAAGCTTTTCGTGATATGTTAGCAGTACTTGTGAGTACAGTTTTCGTATATCTATAAAGCATAGGCTAACAAGAATCTATTCAATGAGACTATCGGAATCTTTTCCAATCACTCTGAGGGTTTCAACTACAAATGGAATTATTGATGTTCTCATGTGTCACATTTTTTAGATTTCCAATTCACGATCGTTGTATTTTGATAATTTTTGAAGATCTTCAAAAATGCATTGCAATCTGCAAGGATTGTCGTGTCAATAAGAAAGCACATTCTGTTTTTGTTGTCTTTGATCACGATGACTGGACGAACAGCTTTGAATGTTCTGATTGTGTGTATTGCAAAGTCTCATAAAATTGTTACAGTTTCTATGTTCAGGCTTGGGTTATGTTCATATTATTTTCTTAAAATTTCCTGCCAGCAGAAGTTTCATATTTTCAACTGCAGATATTGGCTCATTATATCATACCGACTATTATATTCACTTGGTGCTAACATCGTGCAAGCTGACAAAATGACCAATTGTTTCTGGATATTTATCACAAAATCTGCGTTTAGAGTTAACACAAGTTCAATATGCCTGATTGGTAATTTCTAATTAGCAAGCATTTGCCTTATGCAGCAAGAATAATACCTTCCGTTTCAGTTTTTAACCATGCACTACGTAATGGGTACGGGGTTTGTCTATATCAGCCTCTTTGGTACGGGTAGGGTATGAAGAGGATTATCTTGCCATCGTTTCTGCATTTGGTATATTTGCTTTTGCTTTTTTTAGGTTCTTTGCCTCGGCATCAGGTTATGGTTTATTTGCACATCTTCACCCACTTCAAATTCCCTTTTGTATTTGTTGACTCCCTTTATTACTGAATAATGTTTCTTAATTGTTTCATATTCTTTGACACAGATCATCATCCAGTCTTCTGTAATTTCCAGGTATCTTTGAAGAACGATTGTTGTGGATGTGTAAGATAGTTCTAATTGAGCTAATCTTGTACCTCCTTCTGATCTGGATACATACCGATGATCAACTTCAGCCTTAGGATGATGCATGCAAGTGAGAAACTTTTGACATCCATTCGCTTGATGTCTGCTATGGTCCAACTGTATTGCACCACAGGATCAGCCAACTTATTGTTGTCTTTGGCAAAGAGTTTTATATCATCCATGTATTATTATTATTATTTTTATTTCCTTTGATATCTGGCGTTTACACATTTCTTTCCGGGTCCCGTCTAGGGACCTAAGGTTAGAAATGGCATCATGACACTTTCCACTGCAAAAAAATAAAATAAAATAAAAAATTACATAGATAAAGCCCTTCGTAAAGTGTGGGCTGTACTTGTCGGAACTATTTTTTGTATCTCTTTGAGGTATGGACTTCCAGGGATCCCTTCAATCAGCCTACTGGAATCTTTTCCAACCAGTCCAAGGGCTCCAACTACAACAGGAATTGTTGATGTTCCCATGTGCCACATTTTTTAGATTTCTATTTCAAGGTCCTTGTATTTTGACAGTTTTTCGAATATCTTCAAAGATACATTGCAGTCTGCAGGGACTGTCATATCAATAAGGAGGCACTTATTTTGTTTGTGGTCTTTAATAACAATGTCTGGGCGGTTGGCTTTGATTGTTCTGTCAGTGTGTATTGTGTAGTCCCATAGAATTGTAACAGGTCCTATCTCCGTAACCGGGTCAGGGTGGTGTTCGTACCAGTTTCTTCCAGTTTCCTTCCCATAGAAGTTGCAAATTTTCCAGTGCAGATATTGGCCCACTCTGTCATGCCGGGTTTTATATTCAGTGGGTGCCAATATCGTGCAACCTGATATAAGATGATCAATGGTTTCTGGATATTTGTCACAGAATCTGCATCTTGGGCTAACACAGTATTTTAGTATATGTGCTTGATAATTCCAATTCCTAGTTAACAAGCATTGGTCTTGTGCAGAAATGATAAAACCTTCCGTTTCACCTTTCAACCCTGCACTACGTAGCCACTGATGTCTCCAATGATGTCTTGGTTTTTGTCTACGTCATCTTGTTTGGTACGGGCAGAGTATTGGCCATGGAGCGGTTTATCTTGCCATTGTTTCTTTATCTTTATTATTATTATTATTATTATTGATCTTGAAAGCAGCGTATGAAGGAAAGGCACAAATATACAAAGCCCAATATACCCAGAAATATAGCAAGGCTAATAAGCGTATACAGGTACATATGCCACGGCCAAATATGAATGATATGGGGATAAATAACGGCCTGCAGGTTGCACACGTTAAGAAATACTTTAAATTTAGATAACCTAGCCCGCTAATATTGTCTCCAATTGAAGGTATTCTTAATTATCTACTAAATATCTAATCACCTTGGCTTCATCATCCTTGAAACTTAAATAATACTCTCTCAACATCCGGATTTTTTGTGGATGCTGTATCACGACCCCCCCAACAACAACTTTTCTTCTCCCAGTGGTGATACTTGAGCTTGTCTTAGTGCCTGAGTTCCTCGGTTAGTCACGATGTTTCTGACTTATCCTTGAGCAGGCGAGACGTGTACATTCAGGTTATCATGACTGTAGCATCTTTCCTGTGCTATTTGTTCCTTCATTATAGGCGCTGGAGGTAACGTTTTCTGCGTTGGGGTTATCCGAAATTTGACCATTAGAGTAACTTCTGAGGAGGCAACTGACATCAAATCTATGATAGTGAACTGTATACTTACTGTACGTAATTTTCTAACAAAAAAACAATAAATATTAATATTTCCAATCATTTATGATCAAGAGCCTTGATAGACATCCTTGGTGAAGCATCATGGCATATTATTATTATTATTATTATTATTATTATCATTATTTGTGGTGTTTGCATGTTCAGCTAAATATTTGATGGTTATCGATGGGTATTGATTGACTGTATTTTCAAATTTCGGTACCCCAACACTGCCGTGGTTTAAAAAGTCTCACTTGCTCCTCAAATTTCTTTTTTATCCAATCCCGATTATAGAATTTTTTTATGGTTGTAAGCTCGTCAACTATTTGGAGAAATAGCCACGTCTATGATTTTCCAGGCGTTCATTTCCTTCTTTATGATTATAATATTCTATGTTCTCGCTTAGCTAGGGTGGACGGCTTTTATATCAAATGTCAGATGGTCTTATTCTCTCAGACAGGGTCTGCTTTGTGATAACAGTACTTTTTTACTTAATAGATCTCTACTGTTTATATTTCTGAGATGATTTATTGTAACTGTTTACATTGTTCAGACTGTTGTCTTCATCTTTGCTGTCACGTTTCGGCCGTTGTATGCTCCGGCCTTCTTCGGTGATAATTACTGGAATTGCCAACCAAACCCTTTATTTAGTCCACGGGGATAGATTGTGGAAAATTCCAACAAATTGCAATTGAAGAAGGCCGCAGCGCACAACGACCGAAACGATGTGAATGTGACAGTAAAGGACAGCACTCCGAACAATGTAAATCTCGACTAATTTGAACAATTCCCAATATACACTATCCCTACTTTATCGTGATTATTTTTGTATTCTTTTAATCTAACATGCTGCATTTACATTATCATCATAAAAGCAATATTGGCTGTTTCTTTTTCTTCATGTTGTCTTTAATGATGATGGATTCCATTCCCCTTTTCTTTTTAGTAGTAGCAAACAGTCATCGTATGTAACATGAGCAGAAAGGAACTGGCGCAGTCTGCAACATAATGTGGCCTTAAGGTTTCCTACCGAAGGTGCGTGCCGGGATACCCTTCCATGCGCGACATGGCACTTGCAAGAACCTCGATATTATGCAACTTCCTCTTAAAACGCTACGCAAGGGTTCAGGTTCCTAACTACCAGTCGGAAACAGCAACCGGAAAAAATGTCAACCCGGTAACTCTCAGTACGAAGAGATGTTGCCACAAACCACACACATCACAAGAGATTCACGAAAGCGCCACTACAGAGGCCAGAGAAAATGAAAGGATCCAGGAACCCCTTCCTAAGCAGGAGACAAGGGATGAGCCTCTCCTCCTGTTCAAGAGAAGAGGTGGAGTATTACCCTCTTTTTGAAAACTTTGTTTAAATATTAGTTCTTTGATATTTTTTCTGGCTCATGCAAATATTGGACGTTATTTCTACCCCTGGCTCATAGACGTGGAGTGTTTGTCTTCCTTGCAAAGTTAATTCTGGTACATGGTCATATTATCACTGCCCCCTCACTCGGTTTTGGGATTTAAATTCGGACATACTATATGGCAGAAAATGTCACACCTTGCTTAATTTTTGACTACGAAGCCACGTGAGAAAGTATATCGTCACCCGTCTTATTTGTATGTATAGATGCAATATCAATCGACATCTTCTGATGCTTTGATCTTGATCTCCGTCCTTCTCTTTATCCTTTCTTCAAACACCCATCTTTCACTCTCTGTCACCCCTTGCGTGCTAGTGGCACTCATTGCTTGGGGTGAAATGCTTTAAGAAAATTGATGCATTGATGATGGATTCCGTTTCTTCCTTATAATTATATCCATGATATAGTTTCTATTTGTTTAGTAAATTTCACAAATTTCTTTGAATACTTACTATTGCTATATTTTATTTCTAGATGTTTAACATTTTCACTTCACTGTTGTATGTATTGTTTATTCATCTGACACACTGGAACACTTGGGTATTCGAAACCTCTACTGAATATAGCGAAACGCTGCAGTTTCACAAAACATTATGCATTTACATAAATGGCTGTGCCAAGTTTTAGTGGTTTTCTTATCAATGAAAATGATCGGTGATATGTAGTTTTACTCACTCCAATATAAAATTCTGATATAACAACTTTTCAACAAAGTCAACGTAGAAGATTCCATAACTCATACGTATCATGAGTCTTTTTTGTTGTGTGAAAATAAAGTGGTTCTCGCTAAATTGTTTCGATGTTCTGGTGATGCAATGGATAACGGCTCAGATCAAATTCGTTATATTTCCCTTTCGCACAAATACCATTACGAAAGTTATGAATCCATCTCTTCTCACCCCAACTATGGAAAAAACCAGAACAGACTGAAATTTCTAGCCATGGTTGACAAACAGTCTAGGAGAAAGAGAACTTTGAATTCAAAACTCTATGTAGTTCTGGCAAAGTATATAATACGCAGCTAACGAAGAAACGTAAAATTCACAATGACCATGTACGATCTATTTTTCAATTTGAATGATTCAATTTCTGCTTTGTTTGTAGTCAGATTTTTGTTTACAGGAGTTTTTGGCTGGGTGATAGAATGTCTGTTTGAACGTATTAAGAAATATGTGCGATTATTGAGGATGGATTCCAGTTCAAAGTTTTTTTCCCGGTATAATATATGAAAGCTGCTATTTTTATCAGTTATTATAATGCCAGTAATAAATCCTCAAAGTCGCAATAACACGGGACTACAATATGTAAAAGTAAAAAATACATTGTGACATCAAAATATTAACTTAAATTTCCAAATCATCACAGAGATACAAGCTTTTAATAAACGGATTTGAATTACCGTTATTTTATTTTTGACACTTGTTGATGCTAGCCAAACACATGGATACTTAGGATATTTATTTCTGTAATGTAACAGAAAATGTGTCACAAGGCCGAAATGGGGAAGGGGAAAGAGGTCGGTCTTCTGTCTTAACTTTAAACTTGGCTAGCCACAAACGCTGACTCAATCATACAAACAATATTTCTAGCACCAAAACAACACATTCTGACTTACCTTTTTCACAACACCCACCATAATACCTCTATGTCTCCATGAAAATACTAACTAGTCCCCGTATGTACAATTTGTGGTCTGTGTGGGAGGGAATAAAACAACAATTTAAAAATTTTAAAAACTAACCCCAATGAGTATTTACAAAATGAACTAATAACTATTTACAAGAAACTAAACAAAATCATGTTAGTAATAAAAAAAAACACAATCACTAAATGTGGCAGAAACATCAGTTAACTAGACGAAATTAATGCGAGACTATAACAAATTAAGAACATTCATTCATCTCAAGCACTCACGCAGACATGCATTCATTCAGACACAACAATAGATACGAAAAATCACACTCGAAACGAAAAACGCCCCGCATCCACCAGAGAACTGACGTCACTGACCACCTAACAAGGGAGGGGATGGGGAATTAAACTTAAAGAAAAAATAGAGACAGAAATAAAAGGGGGCCAATGAGCATAAATATCCTAGCTAAATTTAATGAAAAAGGAAAACTAAAGACTCAAAAACTAAACCTAAGCTAACCTAATTTAGGGGAGGTTTGCCCGTGTTCAACCCAGCTAAAGCAATATCCTGATGCCTAATCGGCATCAAAGTGCCACTCCAGGTCAGCCCCTTTCACACAACACAAGCGCGCAAGATTCACCCACCTTTGTTCCGAATTCTGATGAAGAGAGTCGCCGGCTTTCCGTCCTAATCTTAACCTTAAGCTGTGTTGGGAAGAGGTGAACTTCTCGCTTTCATAGAATTCCTTCTAACGTGTCGTCCAAATCACGACTCTCATAACACCTAATAGCATAAGAACACATAGTGTTCAGCCTTCGTCAACAGCGGAGCCACATTGCTACAAACAGAAGCGGCCTCAAGGACAAAGAACTTTCCAGACATCATGCGAACCATGAGGCCTTCAATATACCTGCACAACGGCGCTACCACCCTGGAATAAAAAAAGTCGTGACCAATGGTCTCGACCTCCCCATTACAGCGGCGGCAGTTTCGATATTTCTCCAAGCCCGCTGTGCAAAGTCTCTTGGCGACCCAGAGGGCCCCACACATCACCAGTCAGGTGAGTGATGTCTCATTGTTATTGAGACATTGCAACACGGGCACCCAACGCCATATCGAGCTAGCCTGCTTCGTAAGACCGAGCTCGTCAATCAATTCATCACGAACGGTTCCCCTAATTAATACCCGATATAATGCCTTACGCCGGTAAGAGGAGCTTTAGGGCACGACGATTCATTCATTTCCAACTGGAGATCAGGACCGAACCAGACGCCGAGTATCTTGACCGGCCCATCCGTCCAGAGGAAAGGCCCAGGAAGAGAAACTCCCTTTCTCGCACCCAACCGCAAGCCAACAGACTTATCGCGGTTGATCTTGGCCCCTGTCACCATCTCATAACCACAGATTTCTTTGTTGACTTCGTTTATCTCGGCCCTGCTCGACACAAGACCCGAAACGTCATAAGCATAGGCGGAATAACTGGGCGCGTTTGTAGCACGGGGCAGGGAAATTCTGCGTAGGACCGGATTCGTCTTTAACTTGCGAAGGAAAGGTTCCAACGGAAGAACGTAAAGCAAAGGCGAAAGTAGACAACCTTGACGAATGGAGTGAGACAATATGAAAGGCTCCGATCGTACTCCATTCACCTCCACCAGCGCACAGGTGGTCACATACAGAAGTCGAATCCAGGTGCGAAAGAACGGCCCGAAACGGGACGCCGAAAGAACAGCCTCCAGAAACCGATGGTCAACCCTATCAAAGGCCTTGGACTGATCTAAATTGATCAGCGCGGCTTCACTGTCGACTTTCTCGATGATCAAGCGTACCATATGAAAGTTGTCCTGAATAGTCCTGCCCTTCACAGCACAAGTGTGTTCGGAGCCAATCAGACTAGAGAGGACAGCCTGCAAACGTTTTGCTAAGACCTTAGACAAAATCTTACCTCTGTGTTTAACATAGTTAAAGGGCGAAAGTAACCCATCCCCACCGTCTTTATCCTTACGTAACAACTTATTTACACCCCTGGTGACAGCGTTTAAAAGAGGCTATTGCCTCGTCCAGCATAACCAAACAGTGCCGCGCTCCCGTGCCAGTCCGTATTACTGTTAAAACCCGTTGGTCCTTCGGGAAGTTTTTTGGATTCTCGACGTCTTTCTCTGCGTATTGCTTAATAGAAAGAAGATACTTAAGATGTTTGATTCTGTTGTCATAGATTGAGCCGACGACTATAATCAGCAGCAAACGTTCGAATTTTGGATTTTAAGTTTATCCCACCAGGCATTTCCCACCACAGCCCCCATCAGTTCCCTCTCTATCATTAGTAGCAGCTGATCCCGGAAATCTTGCTCCCCAAATAATTAGCAGTTCAATTTCCAACAACCAGCCATCTTAACCTTAGGATTATCTAAGTTTACCCGGACCCGGACTAGCCTATGATCCGAATAAACTATATAATGGAAACTTGGACACCCTAAGAGCTCTACATCGACTCTCCTGACTAAGACTCGGTCGAGGTAGCTAGAAGGCATCCCAGAAACCGAGCCGCAACTATTAGTTCACACAACCTCCCGAGGGTGTTCATTTCGGTATTTATCGACAAGATCAAACCTGTCGATAAAGTCCCGACATGGTTTCACGCCTGGGTTGTTAGTACCCAATTTTGGCCATATACGATCTATATCGGGGTCAAGGACGGCATTCCAATCACCGCTAAATCTACCCGACGAGATGACGCCAAGAACGGCACGATCTGCCGAAACAAAGCAGGTCGCTCAGAATATTTATTGGGCGCATTAACCCCAGTGAGACATAGAGCCTTATCCTTTATGGTAACATCCAGCACGCAAAGTCTGCCCGCCGGATCTGCGAATACAAGAGCTCATGCAGCCTTCAAAGACTTTCTCACTAGCCAAAAGACACCCCTCGAGCGTCCATCATAACATGCTGAATCAAGGGAAAAACCCTTCGACAGAATGCTGTCATGATCGCGAGACGCTGAAGGTCTCGATAGGGCCTCGCCCTGCGAGACTCGGACATCAGGCCTCGGACATTCAAACTAGCTAACCAGAGACATTATCAGACCGATTAGGGTTGCTCTGCTGGGTTAAACATGGTCGGGGCAAGGATACCGGCAGCTTCTCCCATCGGACCATGGCCCATCTCAGTTTTGATGGTACCGTCTTGGGAGAGACCGCCGATATCCCAGGGGAAAGTCAGTTTTAGTGCACTATAAAGGGAGGGGGGAAAGAAACAGGGACCCTCCCAGCACAAAATTGTTTCAGCTTCTTTAATTTTTCATTTTTCAAAATTGAAATGGGAGGCGACATTTTAAAAGAGGCTATTGCCTCGTCCAGCATAACCAAACAGTGCCGCGCTCCCGTGCCAGTCCGTATTACTGTTAAAACCCGTTGGTCCTTCGGGAAGTTTTTTGGATTCTCAACGTCTTTATCTGCGTATTGCTTAATAGAAAGAAGATACTTAAGATCTTTGATTCTGTTGTCATAGTCCCTGGCTTTCTCAGCTTGAGTAGAGGTAATACGGCAGATGTCTTTTCCACTATTATAGATGTGTTTAGGGAGTTTTTTTTTTTCATTTGTGTTCTGATTGGGACTTCTTTGTCTCTTATTCATTGGAGGGGGCATTTTAGGAGTATTAAGGGCTGGTTTAAGGGGTGAAGGACTGGGAGAAGGACGAGGTGTAAAATTTTGTCTGAACGGGCTGGGGTCTCTACTGAGAGGTGTTGAGGAATGGAAGGAAGGTATCTGGGCATGAGAAGTGGATGGAGTGTCTTTACTTAGAGGAGATGATGGTAGAGAGGACTGTTTTTGTGAGGATGTGGAGGGAGTAGCTATTTTCATAGGGGAGGTCTTTTGAGACTGTGGGGAAGAAGAGTTAGCAGGAGTGGCCTTTTTAAATTGAGGTGCTTTTTGTGAGTTTAATTTTTCCTTCAATTTTTTTAAATTTTTTCAGTTTTTTCAAAAGCCGGATCATATTTCTTTTGGAGTTCTCGAAGAGTGGATTCCGAAGTCGGGGCATCGCCCTTACTGTTGATTAAGGGAGTGGGACTGTCCGTGTCTTTCGTCCCGGGGGCTTCGGCAACCAGCCATTTCCCCTCCCCTTCTCTACGACTGCACTTGCAATGGGCGAAAGCTCTTCGGGGAATGGTGCTTAGAATTTGACCCAACCGGGGGTTTCTCCACTCCGGTTCCAGAAGCTAGCATGCCCTTTACAAGCAAGGCGGTATTCAAAGACGCACCCAGAGGGGGGGTTTGCTCGACTGGGGGCCTGACTTCTAGAAGCCTTCTTCTCTGGACAAGAACAGGAGAGGTGAGGAGTCTCTCCGCACTTCCAACACACCAGTTTGTGGTCAGTCACGATGACCGACAGCTTCAGGCTCTCAACATCCAAACAGTTGGGGATGGAGAGGAAGGCTTTTCGATCTAACATGATGTCAAAACTCCACCCCCCCCAGTCAAGCTATCGCAGGAAGCACATAATATTTCTCCATACTCCGACTGGAAAGCCGCTAGGTGTTCCCCGATAAACTGAGGAGGGACCTCATATATGGCTACTGGTTCTTCGCCTGCCTTTGTATTATGTTCTCAGAATAATATCTTTCGTGATGATCTCTCTACTTGTCATTTTCAGGCAATCTTCTGGTGTGGATAGCAATACGTCCCACATGAAAAAAAATCCCGAGCCCTTAACAATTCTTAGGAATCATTGGAAGTCTCCCACGAAGTGTATAATCGATATTGCGGAGTTCTTGGAGCGGGCCAAGAGTTACGCACACCTTGTCGTAGAAGGTGGGATCTTGGAGGACCCCAAAAAACTGAAAAAAGACGAAAGACACAGTGGTAACACGGTGTCTTTCGTCGAACGACAAATTTTGCGCGTAAGCTTATTGACGACGAAGACTGACACTATTCTTTTCTCGATTTTCTTCAGTTTTGGGGGGTCCTCGAAGAGCCCACCTTCTACGACAAGGTGTGCGTAACTCTTGGCACGCTCCAAGAACTCCGCAATATCGATTATACCCGGCCTCTGTGTTATCATAGGTCTTATTGGTCTCCATATCATTGAATGTTGATGCTTCCTCCACTTCTTGGCCATTATTAGCCACTGTACCTTTTTTATTTTTATTTTGGCCATTTTTGGCCACCATACTTTTTTCGGAATTGCCATTATCGGCTTCCATATTCATAGTTACGTCATTAGCCTCCTGATTAACGGGAACTAAAGCCGGGTACTCCTCGGGTTTGTTCTTATCAGGGCGTCTTTTTTATGGAAAACAGATGTTTCCTTACTGACCTCCTAAGGTCGGACACTTTAGGTTTCTTTTTAATAATTAAAAAGGAGGGTACCTTTTCCTTTTCCATTTTCAAAGGAGGGGAGGTGATAAATGGGGAAAAATGGTTAAGTATCGCCTATACGTGGAAAAAGGGGGATGAATATAATTAAATTAACAAGTTTTAATAAACAGACAAGAAAAATATTTCAAAAAAGTAAAATTAAGTAAACAAGGTTCGCTTAACAGCGAAAAAACAAAATTAATAATAACAATACAAGAAACAACGTTAGCCCGTGAGCGACACTACAGATTTACAAAACGAAAAACACGCACAAAAAGATTAAATAGAGAAGGTTCGCCTAATGGCGAAACAATGTAAACAAACAAAAAGAAAACGCAAAACAAATGGACGAACGAGTGAACAAGGTTCTCCAAAAGGCGAAACTACAAATTTAAAACAAGTACAAAAGATTAAAATGACGACAGATAAGAAAGTAACAAATTACACAATAAAACGAACAATTATAAACGGAAAAGAAAACGCTATAAAATAAAAAACGAAACGAAATGTAACAGTTTACAATATGGCTGCCAACAAAAAACGGTCAACCCTAAAACAAAACGATAAACAAGGAAAGAAAAAAATTACAAAATATACAAACTAAACACAAAATTTACAAACAAGTATATTACAGATGAAATTAACAGATAAAAACACGGAAATTTAACGGTTATTTAAAAGAAAGGACACAGAACGTAATAAACAAAGGAAAATAAAGTCGGACGGAAAATGTAAAAACGAAAAATAAACAGATAAACTCTGGGAAGTTGGTACGGGGAGAAAATAGATTCAAAAAGGAAAAAATAAAACGTAAAAGAAAATAAAAAAGTTAAATAATAAAAGATTAATAGCAAAGTAAAAATAAAAATGGGGAGGCTAAGGAACTGAAAAGGAAAAATCAAAGTTTCACAATACAGTCAATAAGAAACGTAAGACAAACGGTAAAAATAAATCCAAACTTAACAGCAGTTAGTTCAGAGATTCTAGAGAATAAAGGTCCAACACGGTCAGAGGTTTATTCTGCTTCATACCCATGGATCCTTAGCAAAAACTAACGTAAACTCTCAATAGTTATACTTTTAACCTAAATACAGAACTTAATCCATCGACAAGAAAAATTGATTGAAAAGTCTGGTAAAATTTATTTAGATCAGCTTTCACTGTATTTGTTCCAATTTTAGAATAATCTGTACATCAGAAGCCAAATAGTGGATAAACTATTCAAAGTTCATGCGGGTTGTTCCTTTTGTATTATAATAGCCTCTACTATTTTGAATCTTTCCTTGCAATGAGTACTAGATGTTTGTCTTATGCTAATAGTTGTACCTTTTGTTTTTGCCTGTGATAATTGATATGTCCGCTAATTGCACTTACGACAAGTGACAGGTCAGTCTACAAGGTATATGTGTGGTTAATGCAAGAATTTTGTATTGCTTTTTGATTGTTGATATTCAATCTAAATTGAAGCAACATTGTTTTTATATAGAATAGAGTTTTAATGCCTCGCATTATTGGTAATAATTACTTACCAAAATTAATTTTTATTCATTAAATTCAACAATGGAAAATTTCCAAGGACCTCTTCTATAAAGCTACACAATCTTTAGAATTTTATTTTTCTAATTTCCTTTTCAATCTGAGAATGGAAAAAATAACTTTATAGTACCAAAGAGTATTAAACCATTTTGATAATTTAATTGAAAACATTTATTTATTAAGATAATGAAATACTGTTCTCATCATATTTCTGTTCCGAAAGTTCTTGAGCGCCATCAGCTGTGTTATTTTTTCTTAGCCACATACGAACTGAATCGCTGCAGTCCCAAAGATCCAATCGAATACCTATTACATTTATGACTAGAAGACCTATTACATTTATGACTAGAAGACCTATTACATTTATGACTAGAAGACCTATTACATTTATGACTAGAAGATTTGCCATATTTTAAAATTATATAGAAGATTAGTTCCGGATAATCCAACAACCAGTTCGCTAATCTTTTATAATTTTAAGAATCAGTTCGCGCGAAATGATGCAAACGGATAGGATGCCTCCACTGCTTACATCATTTACATGATACGCGTATTCTAAATTTAATTGATAGTGAATTTTCATTTGAATGTACAACTTATTCGAAATTTGTAAAATTCTATTAAAAAATTAAATAAGGACACTTTGTTAATTGAACTTAAAATAGAATGTTTAAATATATTCTTGTTGTCTGGTATACTTTATATACATTCATATAAATAAGGGTATTTAGGGAGCAAGAAGTTATCCAAACTATTTTTGTTTAATTTTTTTTGTTGTATTTTATTTTCCAATTTTCGAATACGATGGTATAGGGATCGAAATTGTGGATAAACTATCTCAAGTTTATGTTTTATTTTCTGTTTTGGTCAAGTACTTTCGCCTATCTCTCATTACTGGTTGACTATATTTTGGCGTTTTTTTACATCACTAAAACTGAAATTACAATCAGTTCTAAGTGATGTCATATATAAAGGATGAATGGAAAATATTTATACGTGTTGTTATTGTGTACGTTTTACATATCTCATACGCATATCAAATATTTCAATATACCATCCATTGTGGACAAATATATTTTATTTAATGTGGGTTGTTTCCTTTGTGTTATTTTCGAGTCATTCTTTGCAATGAGGCCTGCATAATATTTCTACTAAAATGTGTCCTATGGCGATATTTACGTTCTGGTTGTTTGTGATGTGGTGATTTGCACGAATCGCATTAAATTTTGACAAGTGACAAGTCAACCTACAAATGAGTATGGTGCATGTATGGTCAATGTAAGAATCTAATATTGTTTTCGATTATCAATATTAGAAATATAATCTCCCAAAGGACATGTAAATTCATAAACATTACTTTTTCATAATACAGATTTTTGAGGTACAGAGTTATTGGCAATAATTACGTTAGACGTTTTTATTTTTTTTATATTAAATAGTAAATATAAGGTATTTATTAACTGATATATACTGGCGAATTATATTTTTAATTATTTTTTTTTTATCTTGTTTATATCAAGATGATTTCTTGTGATAATATTTCTATATTTCTTTAAGGCAAATTTTCTTTCTTCATCAACATGATTTAGGAAATTATTGTTGATAACTGATTGTTTTTGTTGCTTAATTCTTTATATAATAATGTGCCCAACGAAGAAGTGATTATTTCGGCACGTTTAATCATGTTTTTACAACTGCTATTTGATATCTTCGAGTACATATACTTTTGTAATTTCGCAAGGCATTTTAACAGTAACAAAGCATGTTACTGTAAAAATATTTTCAAATTTTCCATTTAAATTTAATACGCACACACACACACACACACACACACACACACACACACACACACACTCTCACAAACTCACACACACATATGTGTGTGTGCACATGATCATGTATTCATTTAATCTATTAGAATATTCGCATCTACTTTAAGCATTTTATATATTTATAAATAATCGAAAATACATTTAACTTATTTGTTTCTGATATTTTGATATGCCAAAGAGTGAAAACCAAACCGTTTAATACTTGCAATATATTTAAAACTATAAACAATTTGAATGCATAGATAACTTCGATAAATTTTTTCAGATATGCCGACAAAGGTGAAGAGCAACTTGCCAACATAATTTATAATTTCAGCTATGATGTACGGTTGGGAAACATGGAAATTCACAAAATTAATGGAAAAGATCAGAAACAGAAGATAACAGACGAAGAAAAGGGATATCGTAGAAGTGATTCATTGACAAAAATACAGGTGAGTGACATATTCAGAAAGAACAGGTAACAGATACAGAGAAAACAGAAGATAAGCGTAAAGGAAGATAATATTTCTTTGGTGACTGGACATGCAAACAGTCTTCAGCAATATTAATGATTCTAGTTGGTTGGTCAGGTTAAGCGACACTAGAAAAGGTACCTCAGCACACACGAGTGTTAGTCTGGTACTTATAAAATCTAATCAATATTTATGTTTTAAACTGAGCTCAAATAGACAGATGGAACAATGTTTATGCAAATGCAGAGAAAGATTGGAGAAAAGAAGGTTGATGAGTGTCAACAAAATCGAGAAAATATTATTTGGAAGAGCCATAGCATGAAAGAGTTGTGGCTGAAATGTGGAGAGGGACATGATGACCAATAATACATGTTCAGAGGCTTGCAAAATGACGAGTAAGTAAACAGACAGAAAGGGAACTACACTGGCCACTTTGCATTTTAGTCGACAGCTCAAAAACGACAACCGATTTGATGACAGAGTAATCAAAACAATCAAACACATGACGTTTTCCCACTCTGCATCTGCAGCCACGGGCTTGGTTGATGACTGTGATGCTAGATTTCCTTACAAGAAAGTGAATGACTTATTATCAGCGGGGTCAGTCGAGTAACCCCCGATTTGTCAAGTCAGAAGGCGGTAATATCGTTTCATAATGTCTCCCTCTTCCAACCGTATCAGGTCATTAATTGCAGGATCAGTCTTGTTCTCTCCATCTTTTATCTCTCACAAATTTCCTACTCTGCAAAAGTTTCTTCCTTGACCACCGGCAATCAAACGTTCTCCTCTTCATCCTGGCATCATATCTTTGGACAATGTCCTCGTTTGACCGATGGCATTTGTGTGTCTACCACGAACGGAACAATTAGCATGCTGTAATTAGAATTTGCTACAGAGGAAACACGAAGAACGACAGATGAATCATATGCCAGAGAGCTGAGATTAACATCTGCACTAAATGAATATACATAACTGTCTGCTGGCCCCAGCCTTGGCCCATCGTTCAGTCTTCGCCACTCTGTCAGCTTAGCACAACTGATATCTCCAAAGTTGAATTATTCTTAATGCAACCTGTCTAGTGGCGAATCAGGTCAATATTTTCAAGTGAAGATCTATCATTAGTTTGAGACGTGTATTGCTTTCTATGTTTTTACTTTTCTAAATAGGACATACGACACGAGCATTCATATTAGACACAGAAATATTATTTAGAAAAATGCAAATCATACCATTAAACTATGATTTGGACTTCAATAGTAATATTTAATTGTAGTTGATTAATTCCTAAAATTATTAAGATCTCTCTCTCTCTCTCTCTCTCCATATATATATATATATATATATATATATATATATATATATATATATATATATATATATATATATATATAATGTAACTATATTGTTTATATCAACATCATTCTCGGTAATTTATAAAGTCATTAAGTAAATAATAGTTTTAACTTATTTACTTTTTCGATGACTATTCACACATATTTCTCAAGATATTGCGAAACATTACAATACTACAAACTATCTATAAGAGTATGTCTATGACACACAAAATATTTAGTAAAAAATGTGGATGATATATAGCTGGAGACGGAGGACTAACGTCAGATGAAATTGCATATAATCTGTTCTACTTGATTTATTTCTTAACTCCTCTCCTCGCTTTTTAGCGAGCTTCACAACACTGCCCTCTTGGTAACTAGGATCACTCTGTCGTATCTATTCATATTTCGTTCCAATCATCTATTAAACAGGAACTTCCTATTCATAAGTCCTCTTTCCGTTACCAGCATGCTGATTGGGATTTTCTCCGTGACGCTCCTAGGACTGACATTTTTAAAGTTCCAATTGACAATTGCGATGCTGAGGCTCCTTCTTGGGTCAAAGCCGGCATGGATGCATTTATTTCTTCTCGAAAATACCAGCTGAAATCTCAATCTTCTCCATGGTTCATACCAGCATGCTCGGCCGCTATAGCCCACATGAATCACTATTTTTATACTAGCGTGACATCTCCCGTCACAACAGACGTTGCTGCTCGTAATCGATGTAAACGAGTCCGCGAAGGAGCTAAGTCCATGTTTGCCGCGAGAATGAGACACCACATTGCTTATACAACTTTGACTATCGTAATTACTAGCGGCTCTGTATTAGCATGTAAAGTCTCTATTTTACACATCTTCCATCAATTTGATGTGTTATCATCCTCTACTGATAAAGCTGAATGTTTCGCTGATATAGTCTCTTTAAACTCTCCTATACACCCATCTGAAGTATCCGTGCCTAACGTGCCACTTAGAGCGGAGATTCTGTTGAGTGTTATGCATATAACCCCTTCTATGGTTTCTGCTATCATCTCTAACCTAGATCCCCACAAAGCATGTGGACCTGATGGTATCCTTGTAAGAGTCATTAAAATGTGTGCCCTGAACTGACTCCTGTTCTTTTTAACTGTATAATAAATGCCTTGCTTCCTCCCGTTTTCCTGCCTACTGGAAGTCATCAACTATTGTTTTTAAGAACTCGTATGAACCGCCCGACTCTTACAACTATCAGCGTAGTAGCATTTTATCGCTCTTTAGCAAACTACTAGTGGCCATAATCAATGCCAAATTGGTTAAGCATCTCTCTT
The DNA here is from genome assembly GCA_964036315.1 of Acanthosepion esculentum. Lineage (NCBI taxonomy): Eukaryota > Metazoa > Mollusca > Cephalopoda > Sepiida > Sepiidae > Acanthosepion > Acanthosepion esculentum. The sequence continues at coordinate 71,879,189 of OZ038477.1, read as the reverse complement.
CACTGGGCCTTTTGTCAGAAAGGCAATATGGCTTTCGTTTTTCCAGGTCAACTGCTGCTGTAGTAATGTTAATTACATAAAAACGGCGAAACCAGGGCTGTAGCTTTGGACACCGAAATCTTTTGACAGGGTTCGGTATACAGGTCTTCTTCACAAGCTGGAAAGTTACGATGTCTCCGGACACATTTTTTAATCGATCCATTCTTTCCTACCAAATCGTGATATAAAGCTTTGCCTGAACGGTCATGCATCTAGATGCTTTCGTACTAATGCGGGTGCCCCCAGGGCTCCCTACTTGATCCTACTTTGTTTTTAATTTTCATTAATATCCTTCTTGGTGTCTACGCTGATGACTCAACCATTTGCTCCTGTCTCGATAGTAAGTCTGAATCGTTTCCATAAGGTCAAAATCTCAACTGATGTCTAAAACGAACTGAAGTCCGTCGTTAACTGGAGAAAAAGATGGTTTGTTAATTTTAACGCCTCCAAAACTAAACTCCTCTCCATTACTCCTCTGAGAGACCCCTCAATACCTTCCATCAGCATGGCTGATGCTAACTCCGAGGAAAGTGACTCGTTGCACCTTCTCGGGTTAGCGTTCTCAGCTGACATGAAGTGGAAAGTCTGCGAGACCAGCCTTAACCTTTTTATCCCCTCCTCTGACTTCCCGATCCTCAGTTACCTTCCTCTTCTTAGAAAAGACTCTCAAACCCATATGCATGTCAGACACCATTTTCCACTGGCTAAGCAGCTCTCTCTCGAAATTCCAGACTGCTCATACACGTGTCTCCGTCTATCTCTCCTCAATGCTTTAAGCTACCTCTTCTTCCTTTATCGCTTTCCATCCTCCCCGCTGTTCGTCTCAAGGTCCTCGAGAAAATGCAGAGACAGATATGCAATGTGATAGGTCATGATCTGACATCTCGTCTACAGTCACTTTCTCACAGACGTGCTGTCGCTTCCCCCTGTCTTTTCTACAAATACTTTCACGGTAACTGATCCGACGAGCTCCTTTCGCTGGTTCCCAAACTGCATGAATTTAAATCTGCTCCTAGTTTGGGTCCCACCCTTTCATTATCGAAACTATTGGATGTAGCCGTCTCTTCAACTCCACTAGCTTCATGTCTCTCACCTCCCGTCTGTAGAACTCCCTTCCTCTTACTTGCATTCCGGATAGCTATAATCTCCAATTATTCAAATGCAATGTCAATCGACATCTTCAGATGCCTTGATCTAATTCTCCGTGCTTCTCTTCATCCTTTCCTCTATCACGTCTCTTTACTCCCACTCTCTGTAACTCCTTGCGTACTAGTGGCCTTGTTTGGGGTGAAATGCTTAAAAAATAGCGAGATTAGCTCCGTGGTTCACTGTGTTTTGCGAATAATTTTCTCTCCGGGATTCATCATACATATCTTTAAGTCTACCATTCACCCAAGCTTAGAATATTGCTGCCACGTATGGTCTGATGCTCCTGCTATGTACCTTGAGCTCCTTGATAAAGTCCAAAGAAGAATTACCAATATTAAGGTTGCAACCCTGTGTCTTTTCTATAAATACTTTCATGGTAATTGTTCGGATGAGCGCTTCGCTATAGTAGTTTAAGCCTCGTTTTTCGACGTCAACTGACCTGCTTTCAGACCAGTGCTATTCAACGGAGCACGTGTGCTAAACAGACTCTGGGCTTCCGGCAACAGATGACAAAATACCCCTCTGGCTGATACTGTTAGTTCCGCGGCGCCTGTAATGGGCCTACCAGCAACACGGACCAGTGCGGACAAACTCTCGATTGGGCCCATCACACATCTCCAAAACAGATGTCTTCAGCAAGTGCTGACAAGGAAAAGGAAGAAAGGGAATAGTGTGTCGTTGGTAGGGGAAAAGGGAAGAGTGGAACAGCTGGGTCTCAGTCCACTGAAGCTCTCAGGGCCCAAAACAACTACAGCCCCTTTCCCTCTATCAGTTATTAGGGCAATGCCGCATCGTCGTACAGCAAAACAGCTTCCGAAATCCAGAAATTGAATGAACCCATCTGAGAGAAAATTGAAAAGATAACAAAACTGAAAAAAGAACTGGATACGAAGCGGGCAAAAAAACAAAAGCTGATGGTAGCGCCGGGCTCATCATTCAAGAAAACATTTAATCATCCACCTCCTCCCAAATCACTGACGAACACACCAACAAAACCAAAAGCATCTGTTCACTACTTTCTGTTGCCACTACCATTTCCATTTAAAAGTCCATATACTAAGAACAACACCCACATCCACTTCTACTCCCACTTCTCAGTCCCACGCCACAAAAATGTTGAAGCAACAAAAAGAAATAGAAGTCTCGAAACTACGGCTATATCGGAAAAAAACAAAGAAAATAAAACCACCTTACTTACCTGGGAAAAGCGTCTAAGGTGCATCCTGGGAACAAGCGGAGAGCGTATTCGTACAGACACGAAACCAAAAAGATCTGAAGTGCCTGTGGACTTTCCGCCAGGTAAACAGAAAATACATTGAAATTCCAGAAAATTTCAATAGAGCAAAAAGGCTGCTGATTGTTGTGTGATCAGATCTAGGTACGCGGCAGATATGGGGCATAAGGGGAGCATGTCTCTTAAATTAGTGCCCCCCCCCCCAGCGACATACATGCATGATCATCAAATGACAGAAATGAAACAATATTGTTCTGGAGGCTCCTCGTTTTTGTTAACACATCCCAGTATAGGGCTTTAAAGTTAATGTCCCCTGGAGACATTGGCAGCCTGTCTCTTGATGTCACCATCAAGTGTGAGCTGGGCACAGGATCAATGAGACAGGCCGTCGGTGTTCTCACCCCGACCATGTTCAATGCAGAACAGCGACCCTAATCGGTTTGATAATGGAAATCTGGTTAGTTGGTATGATTGCTCGGAGCCTGAGGTCGGAGGGTCAGAGGGTAAGGCTTACTCGCGACTTTCAGCGTCTCGGGGTGAATATATGTTCTCTGCAGGAGACACGGTTTTCAACTCGCGATTATGAAGTTTAGGGGTTTTTCCTCTAAGCATGTTTTGATGACGCTCGAGATGAGTTTCCTGGATAGTGAGCAAGTCTTTGAATACGGCGTGTGCTCTTGTCTTTGACGTTCCGGTGGGCAGGCTTTGCGTGGTGGATGTTACCTGAAGGATAAAGCTCTTCGTCTCATTGGTGTGTATGCGCCCAATGGCCATTCTGAACGGGCTGATTTGTTTCGGCGGATCGAGCCGGTTTTTGACATTTCGTCGGTTAGTTTTAGCGAGCGATTAAAATGGCATCCTTGACCTCGATATAGATCATATAGGGGCAAAATCGGGTACTAATAACCGGGACGTGAAACCATTTCAGGACTATAGATAAGTATGATCTTGTCAATAAGTACTGTAATGAACACCCTCGGGAAGCAGTGTGGACTTGAACGAATAGGAATGGCTCGGCTACAGAGGTTCGTTCTAGCTACCTCGATCGAGTCTTAATCAGAAGAATCGATGTGGGGCTCTTAGGATTTCCATTATGTAGCTTACTCGGATCATAGGTTTGTCCGGGTTCGTGTAAACTTAGATAAGAGTAAGGCTGTCTGTCAGAAATTGAACTCATCATTATTTGTTGAGGAAGATTTCCAGGACCAGCTGCGACTAATGTTAGAGCGGGAACTGACGGGGGCCGTAGATGGGAATATGTGGTGGTACAAATTAAAATCTAAAATTAGGTCGTTTGCTTCTAAATATAGTCGTCGGCTCAAATATCTTATGAGCAAAAAGTTGATCAGAGGATTAAATACCATGATAGTGGGGACGTAGCTTTAGCTAGGCAGAGTTGGCCTCCTTGGTTATCAAGAAGAATCAAACTCTGATAATTAGGACTAAGTTAAAAAAATGTCTTCCGAGGCAACGATTATGGCCGCTGAATTGCGTGCAGAGGAAATTAGTAATGTCGCTTGCGTAACATTACCGGATAATCCGACCGTGACTACAAACGTGTGCATTTGAGCAGCTTTTCGTGATTACTTTCAGGATCTGTTCCCGGACTGAGCATTGCTCAGTTCGGCGCCCTACGCGGAAATTTTCTACCTGGTGCTACCACTTTGGTCAGGTAATAAAAATAATTAAATAAAAAATGTGAAATTCCTGAAAGAAATGACCCAGTCCTTTAGAAATTATATATAAATGTGCCAAATAGACAAAAGGGAACGATTTTAAAAAAAACATCGCACTAACGCAGGACATAATATTTATTTATTTTAATGAATAAATATCTTATTCTACTAATAAGTGGGCAAAAGAGCAATGATTTACATCTTCAACTAATGAAAATTTAGTAACATTATTTTTATAACTTACTCATTGCCAAAGTGTGTGCTGTTATGTTTTAACAGTTTCTAGCTGATCCGCATATGTACAATATGGTATTACAAAATATTATTTCTATCTTTCTACTTAAAAAATACCAACTGAATTGAATTAAAAATGTTTTTGATAATGTCTTTTAATGTAATTGAAATCTCAAATGTCTTTGTATGGTAACGTATCATTTTTTACCAGGAAAATTTGCATATGTATAATATTTTTATCGGATGATGTTTCATTTTTCTGTCATTCTCTTCGCTTTTTTAATATCCTTGAAATCTGTTTTCTGAAATATTTACGTACTTAAATAAAATTAAGCGCATTATATAAAGAATCCAAGAAGAACGCAAAATAATCGTTATAAAAAAATCGAAGCTATTCATATATCCAGAAAATAAACCAATGTAAAAAAGAATAATATTTAATAATCATTCAACAATTAATTGCTTTCTCAATCGTCAAGCTAAGCCTATATTAATATATGTAAATTAGTATAATATATAATGCTATATATAGTATAATTTTCGTAGTATTAATAACAAAATTAAATTTGCCAAAGTAAACATAAAACACGTTTTATTTTTAATACATTAATTAAGAATTAGTTTTATACACCATTATCACCTTCACCTAGTGATTTGTAATGAAATGAAGCACGAATGCTATTGTTGCCCAGAATATAGATGTCTGATTTTCAAAATAAAAAGGTTTATTCCCTTGGAAACCTGACACAGTAGATATGTTTAGACTTGTACAATACTAAATTAATAAATCGCAAAAGACTATTTCAGGTCATGAAATTTAGTTTTACGAATAACGTTTATCTTTCAACGTGTTTATATGTATTTAGTTCATGGTGGTCAAAAGTTGTTATTATTGTTATCACTTTATTATTATCATTTTATATTTTGTAATTATTGAATTTCTTCAAAAACGATAAGATTCAAATTATTTACAGGAAATTCAATGTTAATGACAACTGGTCAGACCACAGGTGAGACAACTGGGCAGAAAACACAAAAACAGTAAAAAAAATGAAAGAATTACTGAAACGTGTATTAAAACTAATTTTTGAAATAACAAACGTTTTAATTAATACCGTTCTGTACTTTCAGTTATGTTTATGACTTCATTATCTGCTTGTTAATATAATAATGACAGTTTATGTTACATTTTTGGCTAAATCTCTATACATTTTAGCAATATATAGAAGGCAGTAAATAGATACTTATGAAATTGCAAGTGAAGTATTTAAATGTACTAATGCTACGTTCTTAATATGCATAAAATAAACGGGAAAATTAAAAACAAAGATAGGACTTTCTGACAATAATTCCTTTGCATGAATGCCCCGGTCGATCCTGGGTTAATCAGTGTTAATCCTACGCTGGTCAATACTGTCGTCGTTCAACTGGTTGTTGGTCACTGGCCGTTTCGATCCACACCGTCCCTTCCCACGTTGTTTTCTTTGATCTCAGAGCAGGGAAGATCGAATATCGTCGGTAATTTGGAGTGCTGATTCGAACCACTGCGAAGCTGTATTATGAAAGAAATAAAAATGTTCTCGCAGCCGAAATAAAAACGGAAGATTCGTCGGGTTAGTTTTAAACTGGTTTATATAGTTCTTGGTACAAACATCAAACCTTTGGGTTTTGGTAATAGTTCGTCTCGTCTCTCTCTAACTCTCAGTGCGAGTCGCCAACGAGATCTGCTTATATCGAATCTGGCCCGTGTGTTCGAGTGGTCTAGGGGTTTCGATAATCATCCAACTTTCGGATTTATGTGCAGGTATCACGCCGCCTCATACTTTTTCTTATTTATGCTTCGCACCATTACTTCGAAATTGGCGGAGGTAGATTTTCCCTTTTCTTCTCTCTCGGTATTCCATCTGAGACCATCCCCATGAGGAGTTCTTGACTGTCTTTTTGACAATTCTAATTTTAAACCTAGTGGTCGAAGAGGTGTCTTATTTTAATCATTGATTTTCCGTAACAAATATTATTTCCCCGTCTTTGGTTTGTTCTAATGCATTTTAATCAGTCACCCCACACCCACAACCCTCACGTTATCATGCAGGCCGTTTCTCATTTCAATTACCTTTTCAGGTGACTGATTAAATTGTTTATATTTCGACAATTATATTTCAGATGGCCTTTTTTTATCTTTTTTTTTTAGGGTCATTTTTTTTCTCAATTCTGTTTGTAATTCCTACGGTTAGCAAATAACCTGGAATATACCTTAGAGTTTTCCTCTTGCCCGCAGGTCTCTCGATATTCCCTCTTCCTCGCCTCTCATATCCCTAGCGCACATGTTTACATTAATCCCTTTAATTCCACCAGTGTCACATAGTGTCAAAGTAAACATATTATTGCGATATTTAAAAAATTAGATATGTGAAAAGAAAGCGGGTAAAACTATCAAATCTGCAGGAATAATAACTACAAAAAACAGAATATTATCATGTCTTTTCTATATAATAATTGCTAATTGCAAGTAAATTTATATTTTACTTGTTAAATTCTACTAATGTTAATTATAGTAATTATAAAATAAAATGTAAAACCAGTCTGTCAAATTAAATATCCTTATTTATATCATATGCTTCCAGATATGATTCTGTAGTAGAGGTTGATTGCAAATGACCTTTATTATAAAGCATGTTAACTTTTGATTAGGCTTAGTGTCACAGACGTAACACGAACCTTTTCTTCTAGACTTCGATGAATAACTGCTCAACACATTAATTCCTATACAGTCGAGGTGTTAAGAAATATATGGATGCCCAAAACATGAATAAAGCTTTAGAAAAAAGGAAATATCGTAAATTGCATCAGCTTGTTCTAGTATAACTGGCAATACCACATGAACTTTCTTCATTAAACTTTTCTGAGATGTTTTGACCTCTTATTTTAAACAGAGATATAGGTATTTGTTGCCTAAATTAACATAAAACGAAAGTATTGAACTCGTTTAGAATTTTATATCCCTTTAGGCACTTAACGTTTATGCTGAAATGCCAACTGGCTTCATATATTGTTTAACTTCCCGAGTCAGACGAAGATCAGATTTTCCAAATGTTCTCAGCTATAACCAGAATAAAGAAAGACTAAAAAGCTTTCCAAATATTCGTTTACATCATTGATATTAAGTGTTTGATATTTTGCTTGTCATGTTTTCTATAATTAAGGCTAATCTCTAATTATAATTTTTGTTTTTGTTCTCGAAATAAGCTATATACATTTTTTCTTAGTTTATTTGATACAATGGAATGTCATTTTCCTATACTAAAACCAAACTATAATTTGGAAGTTTCGTTGCCCTTGTGACAAAATGAGACACCTCCAGCTTATCTCGTTCAATATATGCTTAATTTAATCATTCTTCTATATCACCTTTTCCGTTTTTATGCTTTCTTCTTTTCAGCACTCATTCTACATTCCTAATATATCTTCCCTATTCCCCGTTATTATTTCTTTCCTTGAAAGCAGGGCGTTCCTATTTACTCGCTTCTAATGATTTCTTCTCTGGTATTTCTCGTTTTAAACCTGTATTTTTCAATTTTTTCCACTTCTTTGCATACCGATATCGCATTTCATATCACGTCAAATCCCGGTGCCATCAACAGTATTACTTCCATCACACCTTTATTCCTAAAACCAATGTAAAATTAAAAATGATTGTAAAAAACAGACAGAGATTATCTCTATTCTTAAAAATTATTTTCTTTACTTCTCACCGTTTATCTATCCACAAAATGCCACATCTTTGTTCTATGATTGCATCTTTTTTTTTAGTTTCTTCTTTTATCATAGCTGTTTTCTACTTTGATGCCTTCAAATGTACCTGGAAGTCTGTATTATTCTGCTCTGCGAAAACAGTGAAAAGAAAATGTGGAGATTAAATTAAGAATTTTGTTGTGATTAAAATAGAAAGAAAATTACACATTTTAAATACCAATGAAAATAGATTAAATTGTCTAACGAAAGTTCAACAATTCAAGCGTCACATACTTTCCCATATTAAAAGGTATACAAGTCGCTGTTTAATCTATATTTGAAAACTGCCTAACTATATGGAAATATGATTACAAATATCGTTCTTCCTTATAACCTTATATTCTTCTTTTATATGATAAAACCTCTGTTTTTTAGATTTATTTAAATATGCTATGAATATAACATTCATAGCATATTCATAGGCAGAAAAATCAGGAGAAAAGAGGCAATGTAAAGAGGAACAAATTTCCTTCAAAATTTGACTTACCTAATTTAATTATTCAAATTAAATTGCAGCCACTTCGTTTCTCCTCTGGTAATCAAGTATGATTGAATCCTAGTTGAAACCTGTTTACTGAGACGACCATCAAAACAGAGTACGAATATAGCATAACCAAAAGAAAAAGCAAATATTCTAAAACTATATTATCAGACATTCGAGATTTTCATTACTGTTTCCGATTATTAGCAACACAATACTATGAGATCCTTCGGCAAAATCAAATGTGAATTCAGCCAAGTACTGTTCCCAGCTGGATCTTTTAAATGCAGCAGACGGCGAAAAGCCGCCTGAATAGTCCAATCGGAAGTATGATGTCTTCTATCAGGATAGCACCATGACTCACCTCTCTTTGCAGACCAAGGAGAAATTGTTACAGCTTGTCTGGAATGTACTACGACACCCGCCGTACACCTGACTTTGCACCTTCAGATTACTATTTATTTCGATCACTACAACATTATCTTAATAGGAAGGACTTCAATTCTCTGGAAGCCTGTAAAACATTTAAACTAGTTGCCAATTTCTGGTAGGATTTTCAGTTTTCTTTTTATTTCAATACAGGTGGTTATATTTGAAATATTACTTATATTTGAAGTAAAGTATTTGAAGTATTATTAAAAATAAAGATAACTCCTAACAAAAACTAAATTTTCACTTTTATGTAAAGTAATCTTGTTTTATTTGTTCTTTTGAAAATAATGTACACCAGAACAATCTCTTCTACAGATATTTGATATAAAATAATCATTCAATGGATACAGAAAGGTTTTTTTAATGTTATTTTACTATTTACTGGATGCAACTTGCAACTGGATAGACAACATATTTCAAAAATATATATTTTCGAAATATTTTGTGTTAAATGTCAAAAAGAGAAAAGAGGGCTGATTTCCCCTATTCATGATAATTACAAGATATTATTTAATGTTACTTTCTCAGTAATTCCAATACCAAGAAAATTAACCAACTCTTTAAATTAGAAATGCATTTATGATTTCAATTCACATCAATTTCATTTCCAGTAGAATGTGCCAAAAATTATTTTGATCTAGAAACAAAAACAATTCTAATTCCAGGGGACAGTTCCTTTAGGCTGCGTTTCCCTAGTGCATTTAAAAGAATTAGGTCTTAGTCAACCCTTAATGTCTGAAGCATTTCGAAGTAATGTGCCGGAGAAACACACACACACACACACACACACATATATATATATATATATATATATATATATATATATATATATATATATAGATATAGATATAGATATATATAAAAGCCCACTACGGGGACAATGATCACACACCTTCCATGCTTGATACATTAAAAGAGAAGGATACTACATACACCCCACAAAACACAGATAATACGATACAAACATTTGAAATAGCCGTAGCAAATGACATAAAGAAAACAATAGCACGTAAGCCGTCACGTAACAATATTACTGAAGGGGAACGTATAGCACTCGACACGCTGATACATAGAGATGACCTAGTCATAACACAGGCTGACAAAGGGGGTGCCACAGTGATCTGGGGAATCAAAGAATACATTAAAAAGGCCAACAAACAGGTAGCCAACAAAGAAACCTATAAAAGCTTACCTACTGATCCTCTTCCCGAATAACAAAAAGAATTAACCAGCTCACTAAACATAATGCTTCGCAACAATCTAATCGACAAAGAAACATGCACAACACTTACACCCACAAACATTACACCTGCTCGTTTCTATCTCCTTCCTAAAATACACAAAAGCAACAACCCAGGAAGGCCCGTCATTTCATCATTCAACTGCCACACGACTAAAATTTCAAAATACGTAGATCATTACATACAACCCCTAGCTAAGGAAGTAAAATCCTACATCAGATACACAACAGATCTACTAAACAAAATTAATCACATACAAATAGTTCCAGAGAATGCTATTCTAGTGACTAAGGACGTAAGGTCACTCTATTCAAACATTAAACACATCGAAGGGCTAACCGCCCTTCAGGAAGCACTTACTAAAAGAAGAAAACAAGAACCTCCCACAGAAGTTATCATAAAACTCATGGAGCATATTCTTACATTGAATACTTTCAACTTCAATAGAGCACACTACATTCAAGTAAGAGGTTGTGCCATGGGCACCATTGCAGCTTCTTCATATGCTACAATATTCATGGGAAAATTTGAGGAGACCGATATCTATCCCCTCATTGGTAACGACTGCGTATTCTATGCAAGATATATCGATGATATATTCTTTGTATACACGGGCAGTGACGACAAACTCATCCAATTCCTCATGACCCTAAACACAGTGCACGACTCAATTAAGTTTGACTATGAAAAATCCAAAACATCGGTAACATTTTTAGACACCCGCATTTACATAGATGAAAACATGAAACTACAAACGACACTACACACTAAAATCACCGACACCCACAACTATCTACACTTTAAGTCTTCCCACCCTAAACACCTCAAAGGGAACCTTCCCTATTCACAAGCACTTAGACTCAGAAGGATATGTTCCCACAATGAAGAATTAAACAAACACATTGAAAATCTGGAGCATCAATTCACAACACCTAATCAGGGAACAAATAAATAAAGTAATTTCTACACCTAGAGAAGACACCCTAATGTACAAGATTAAAAATAAATCTAGCCGCATTCCTCTAGTAACCACTTTCAACCCCACTCTGCCTCCACTATCCCAAATAATCAAAAGTCTCTGGGAAATACTACATCTCAAACCAGACCTAAAAAACTGTTTAAGGAACCCGGCCTTCTAGCATATCGTAGACCTAAGAACCTAGAAGAAATCATAGGTAGTAACCACATTTCAGGGGACAAGGTAATCCGTAATAAACTAACAACAAAAACAACAGGATTTTCCCAACCATGTAACAACAAAAGAAGTTTATGCTGCAACAACGTTAGACACATGAATTCATTCACTAGCTCAGTCACTAAATATCTTTCAAAATCTACCATGACTCTAACTGTAGAAGTCATAACATAATTTACCTCCTAGAATGCACACTATGCCGGAAACAATATGGAGGAAAATCTGAATGGCCCTTTCACTACAGAATTAATAATTATCGCAATGGAATTAAGTCGACTCCCCATGAAAAATTATTACCTGTAGAACAACATTTCCGCCTAGAAAAACACGATTTCAAAACCCATGCCAAATTCACTATAATTGAGAGAATAGAACAGCCCAGAACAGATAACATTAGAAAGATTTCAGAGTTCCATGAAAATAAGTGGATACAACGTTTAAAAACGCACTATCCAGCCGGGCTAAACCATAAATTTAACAATATAGATAGTATTAATATATAACCCTACAAATCAAAACCTAACCACATTTCTCACCCACACAAAACAGACATGCTTACGGAGGTGTTGAGGCCTTACACTTATACACCCCCCACACGAATATACACGCTTACACACATCATATTCACTCACTCCCTAATGAGCCAAATGATAACACACACCCACAGCAATATACACGCTTACACATATCATACTCACTCACTCCCTAAGAACCAAATAACACACACACACACACTTAACAGAGACACATCCCCTCTCCAGGGACCAATAAAACTGCCAAACTGACCAAGGGAATTCAAAGCAGCATGAATCCATCCAGCTCGTATCTCAAATAACAACTTAAAAGAGACTGTTTGACCAACACAAGGAATGTTAATAAATTCATGTTAAAAAGATAAAAAAAAAAACAAATAAAAAAAACAAATGAAAACTACAGACAAAATTTCATTTTCTCCATCAAGACATTAATTTCTGTAGTTTACTGCTACCAGCAAGCAGAAATATTTTTTCTCTCCTGATGATGGCCGAAACTAGTCGAGGAATCTAAATGAAATAATAATGAAAACGAAAGAATATTAATCTACAACCCAGTGTGTCTGAAGATTTCAATTTTTTTAATAATTTTTATCGTTCAAAAAAAAAAATATATATATATATATTTACACTGAGCACTCTTTTGTAAAAATTTTAAAAAATCAATAAGAAAACCGGATTATATATCTTACTGTTCTTTCTTTTTATTACAATGTGTGTATATATATATATATATATATATATATATATATATATATATATATATATATATATATATATGTATGTGTGTGTGTGTGTGTGTGTGTGTGTGGTCACACACGTTAAACTCCACCTTGTTACGGAGTTCACCTTTCTGTAAGGTGGATAATTTCCTTTCGCTTATCTTGCAATTGTTAAAAACTATTGTAAGTTATACATAAAACAGTTTACAGAAATAATACTTTACATGCGAAACAAAGAAAGTAATAAAATGAGAAACAAGCTCAAAAGCTTCAATGTAGAAATTTATACTAGATGATAGATATATTATATTACTTATTGGATTACAGATGGGAGGAGAAAAGTGCATTTATTCGCGCAATTACATTTACTTTATCCCTTTGAATGACTTTTGGAGATAGTGTTAGATAACTATCCCAACTTAAGCGTTACCATACAGTGATATAGTAAAACTATATTAACAAGTAAATATATGTTTCAGCGAAAACTCTTTGGGCGCATATTTAGAGAACTTGAATGTAGTTTGTTCAAACTTCTTGCTTGAAGAAACTGTTGTAGCAGAATGGAAAAGAGAAGTTAATTAAGCTTTTACTTTATAGTTAATTTGAACGTACTTAGCGTCAGTGATGAGATTAAGTGAGAGAAATTGAAGTGAAGTTGTTTCAAGAGATTAAAAACCGATGAGACAACTTACATTTCACGCTTTTAGCAAGATATACTACGTAACACATGATTTTCCTCTTGGTATATGCACAAATTATATCTGAGTCAAGGGTATATAGTTGAGTTTTGTAATGCTACACACACACACACACACACACACATATATATATATATATATATATATATATATATATATATATATATATATATATATATATATATATATATATATATATGAAGAATGTAAGCTGAAAAACAAAAGCTGGTTTTTAGCTGATTTCGACATCAGTATTATTGGGGAATTTATGTAATTATATTATATGTTATGGCAAAGGCTACCGTTTATAATTTATCTTGTTCTGTAACAGATCAGTTTAATAGATACAAATAAGGCCGGTCTCTGTATTTAATTTTGCTTATGTATGGTATGTGTGTGCGTTAGTCTCAACAAATAATCGTGTAAATCTGCTTTTCTTTTTGTCTTTACAGAAATGAAGAAAAAGCCAGCGTTAAATACACACACACACACACACACACACACACACACACACACACACACACATACATATATATATATATATATATATATATATATATATATATATATATATATATATATATATATTCGTGCTCAGATAACAAGTACAATGTACAAGATCGGTTCGCTGAAAATAAGAACAAACGCCATAATTTCAGCTATATGCTAAAATGGAGAAAAATGGGAAAGGAAATTAATTTAAAGTACGTCTATAATGTTTTTTTATCCGTGTCAAAACTATTTCAACATGAACCTTTGTTCACTTTAGGTAGTATAATAATCAAGTAGAAAACATGTTAACAATTTGATACCATATGTAAAAACTAGTAGGATAAGATTATTTCAGTTCAAGCATAATCAATAATCAGACACTGTTACGATTTGCCTGACACATCTGAATTTTATCTTGATATCTGAACAAATATTAGAATAAAATAAGTATTACTTGTCCACATATACAATGAAGCCATGTTGCTTGAAATATTAAAGCCTTATAATACAGAAAAATTGTATTTATTCTTCTGTATTTCTAACACGATTGAACAGTTTACTTTCTATACCATTAAAACTACAAACATTCTAAAGAATGATCGTTTATATATTTTATAACATTCTTCTACTTTAAAACGTGTAATATTAAATAAATCCTTCGCATAGACTCATGCACTTTGTTTTCAGTCTTTTAAGAGATCCTCTTCTAGCACAATTTAAATTTGATGTGAAAGCTTTTAGTTATCTTTTTAGCAAAATCTTTACCCGTTTTTTACCTTAAACATGACATGCAAACTTGCTTGATATTAACTGCCAAGCTTCTACAAAACAATCAACATAGTTGCAATAGAGAATTAAACAGTTCCTTTGTACATTAAATATTCCTCGTTAGTAAAAAGAATATCGTTTGAAATTAATGTTGTCATACAGATAGCGGGAATAGATGCTTCTTTTAAATTAAAAAAGCAGAATCACCGGAAATGAGCCACATCTAGAAAGCGTATATATTGGTTTCATGAATTGGTGTTCTCCCGTTCCTTCTTTCAAAAGTATAATTGTGAATTGCGAGTTGTGCAAAGCATTCGTTCTTCCGATTTGTGTAAGTTTTAAATTGTCAGACATATTTTTTTTATATTTGATTTTTATTTAGATTTCATTATAAACTTGGTCAGCCTTCTATTTGTCGATGGCAATAAAATGCCGACGTTATTGAACATGATGAAATAAACAGGATTTTATTCACAAGACAGTGCAGCAATAGTAAAATTTTAACTGTACTTATTTCTCCGTCAGGAGAGATCGACTTTAAACTATGGAAGATGATTTTGATAATTGTATATCAGCAGGGATGAAAATATAGAAAAAAGCACAAATCAACACGTACATATTGAATACCGAAGGGAACAACCCACGAAAGGTTGTAATCGTAACAACAATGATGTGGACATTAGTCTCACAGTAAATAATGTTAGTAAATATAATTTATGTCCGTTGCAGAGATAAAAAAATAGTTCTTCTCTTGCTGATAGATTTTTTAAAACTCCTGTGGCAATGGAGACTTCTGGGGTTATTGGCCCTCTTTCGATGGCGATCCTTCGGAGGATTGGCTCGACGTGGAATAGCAGACGCAGGTCGTAAATATCATCTTTGTTGGTGGATATTTTTGTTTCAATGTCCACATAACCACTCTGAAGATGACTCATGTGAGCCGAAAGCTTAGGACCAACTTAATAAAAAAATATCCAAATGTTGGACAATTAAAGCTTTAGAACGGCTCATGATCAGACATAATAGACATTCATTCTGTTATATTTAATGATATGTTCAAATATATAATATATTGCAGATATAGTGAGTGTGTTTTTCTATATATTTGTATTAAGTAGAAGATAAGAAAATCAGTAACTACAGTGTATTTGCTTTTATTTTGCTAAAAATAAGAACTTGGCTATAAAAATTATCATAAAACAGCATTATATTTTTGTTGTTAATAAAACCACCGCCTGCATTAATTACTGCTTTACAAATCCTTAACATTCTTTCCAACAGTTTTCGAAAATTAAGTTGATAATATTCTCTTCGTGCTCTCCTATCCGATTTAACCCATACTAATGGAAGAGTGGTCAAGATATTGAGGTGGTCAAGTCATAATTTTCAAATTCCCTTTTGACTCGAGATAATTTTGAAATACTTTTTTTTTGGGGGGGGGGCTTTTTGTCTTATTAAAAGATGAATTTGTCCAATTATGCGTAAACCAGATGGTATAACATATCTTTGCAAAATCGAATGACATTTTTCTTTTTTCATTATTCCCTTAATCTAAATCTAATCTCCAGCCCCCTCTCTCCCAAAATACACCATACCATAGCAGACACACTATCATGCTTAACTGTTGGAACTACATATTCATCATTCAATCTTTTTCCTGGATTCCTTCTCACAAACACTCTCCTCTTACAACGAAAAAGTTCAAACTTGGACTCGTCTGTCCACAATATATTTTGTCACTCTTTCAATCTGCAGTTCTTATACTTTTTGTCCAAAATGATATTTTCTGCTTAACAAGGATTTCTCTGAGATCCGCTGATCTAAGTCGATTTTTCACGGTTTAGAGTGACACCGGTTGCTGGCCAGAGGAATTAAATTCAACTGTCAACAGTTTTCCTTCGATTTCTGTTCTTCTCAATAATCAAGTGTTAATATTCAGCAGTATTTTTTGGTGCTCCAGATTTTTCTGTCAACATTTGCGCCAAATTCTAACAGGTTTTGTAACGAATATTTCACCTATATCTCGAAATTTTCACCTTCTTGGAAATTTGAGAGTAGCCTTCTTTGAATAAAATTTCGGTAAAGTTGGATCATCTTGCCCGAAAAAAACGGAGTGTCAAAAGGACGTTGTTTTCATTAAAACTACTCTTATTTTAACTACCTTCTATCCTCGGCAATGAGTGTTGTTTTAAAAGGCATTGGTTAGAATTGTAATAAAACCTAAATATAATGAAAGTGACATTATAGATTTTTTCTTGAGAATTTACAACAAAAATATTAAGCGCTATTTTTTATTAGCTTGTTTACTTACAAGAATAATTTTAAATTTCCAACATTACAAAAAACTAATACAATTAAAACTGATACAACGCAATATTTATCATTCACCAATTTATAAAGAAATAAATATGAAATCAATTTTTTTTCATAAATTTATAAATATTTACTAAATTATTAAAATATGTGAACTAACTATGAAGAAATCCTTATTAATTACCATTGTATAAAGTTCGAAACAATTGTCAATTAGCCGATATTTTGCCAATCATTCCAACAAACAATCCAATAAATAAATGCTTTCATATCCCCAAAATAAAAAATTGATGTGTTCAACTCATTCAAATTCAAAATTAACATTTCCAAGTTATTAAAATCTAAAACAGATTTTTTCTTATAATTAGATAGAAAATTAATTTGTTCCTCTCATCAAAATGCAAAAACGATGTGTTCAACTCTTCGAACCCTAGTAACTGTTTACACTAAATATCCACATTTGTATATCCTAAACTATTTCAGAGTTAGAGCCATTTTACAATATAAGTATTTGAAAGCATTAATTAACATTGTCACAACCTGATAGTACAATATTTCCTCGCCAATTTTGGATCAAATTAAAAGCATTAAAAGTGTAAAGAGGTTTGATATCAGGAAAAAGAGTGTCGTTGAAAAGGAAAGAAAAGAAATCCAATTTACCAGTGCCAAGACAAGAAGCATTTCTGGAACTTTATTTTATTCCTGATAGAGACTCTTAAAAAGAAAGACATCTCGTCATCGAGTCCAAACAATTTTTACTTGATAACAAAATGTTACAATCATTATCAATAGGTCAAATAATTTGCCTGATTTTTAAAAACTATGGTGCATTGTACTAATACTGGAGTGATCAGAAGAAAATAAAGATATCAATGTATAATTCATGCGTAGAAATGGTTCAAATTTTGTGTGAGTGAATCATTTCCCTTCTAATTAATGTTGTTAATCATATGCAAATATAATCCGCTAAATTGATCGACAACTGACAAAAAAGATCTGCATGTAGGAAATAAAGATGTCAAAAAAATCTAGATTTTATGAACATTGTTTATTTGTTTGGTGTGCTGTATTAGTAGAATGTTATGAACATAGAAAATAACTTACTTTTTCAAACTTTAATTGTATATATTGATTATTCTTTACTCTTTGTTTCGATCTGAGCTTTGATAAGCATTTTACCGGAAATGCCGTGTGGAAATAATAAATCGTAAGCACTAAACAAATAACTAATTTCAAAAGGTAGCACATCCAAACTGATTTGTAACAACCACAACCTTCTAAAGATGCAATACGCGTTTCTATCACGTGTTCAGAATATTATTTAAAAATTGCGCACGCAAAATATGTAGTTAGCATTTTTAAAATCGAAATTTTACCGCAAAAGTATTTATTGGAAATTAATTTAACAAAACTCAAAAATATATACATAAATACATTGACAGGAAACCGAACTGCAGTCTCCTCAATGACGAAGGCAATTTTGATGTGAATACATTATATTCATGATAGAAGTAGTATATATTATTTTGTGTCATAATAATACTCATCCATGTACACCGTCTGTGTTTGAACTTTGGACAGTGATGCATGTTGCTGTACCATTCGGTATAATGAAAGTGTTTAGTGAAGGAGATGTCATATCACATAGATGCAAATGTATCCATTCTGTTCAATTAGAACTGTTTGAAATGAATCGGATTGTCACAATTGGAAAGGCCCAATCGTCATTTCGGATAATTGTTTTATATGTTGGACGTGACGCACGAGTAATGAAATGGTCATTATTGAACTTGTAGATCAGGTTCTGAATGCACTGTAAAAGCATCAGTGACAGACTGCCCAACGTCAACAGCGTAGATCAGAGCTTCAGGAGTGTCAACATGGACTGTTGGGTATCATTTACTTGCAGTAGGACAATAGATAGTCATGCCTGTAGTCAAACATTTCTCACGCCACAACTCCATCATGCACCTTTTCAGATGTGTCGCGAGAGAATCGCTTGGAGAAGCAGTTTCTTCTTTTATACTGGTCGTTTGCGTGTGTGGTGCAAATCTGCAAAGCGATATCTTTCAAAGTTCATTCGCTCAGAATACAGAAGCCCAACATTTGGCATCATGGCAGGAGTGCTGCAAGTTACAACTCTCGATTAACTTTGATATTTGTGGAGATAACTAAATAGTGCCATGTACATTATGATCTTTACTGAAACCATTCTGCTACCATCCATTCTACCATTCATGCTATGTACTTTCCCAGCAGGATAATTAGTGCCCACATAATGCTCGTACTGTCCAACATTTCTGCAAGATGGTTGACTAATCTGGCGTGATCGCTTGGTACCCATTGAATACATAAGGTATATTATAGAACGATGATACATTCAATTATCCCATCTCTACAACTCTTGTTGCATTGCGTAAGCACCTAATTCTGTATAGATGGATGGTATTTGCGATCTGTACGATCGATGAGAAATTACATGCCCGTTTTAATACTTAAGAAGGGTATTAAGATGAGATTTGTGTACTATTGATAAACTCTTTACTTTCGAAACTGTAATCCAGTTATATTGCCTGTATGTATAGGGTGACCCAAAAAAACGGGAATTTTTGAAGTGCATATTGCCAGACATGAGCAAGTGGCAGTGACTTTGAGCAAGTAAACATTTCGCCATTTTAGTAACGAGAATGAAATTCACAGTACTCCAGCTGAGATGTTGCAGCAGTCAATGAGGATCTCAACAGCAGATTTCAAGAATGCATTCGTACAGGAGGACGCCATCTACAGGACGTAATTTAAAAAAAATGAAAATTCCATCATTGTTTCTTAAATGGCATGTTTTAAGGTTTCAATTACTATGAATTAAATATTTTTTCTTCCATCACTCTTGGTTTTAATGGATTATTAAAAAGTTCCCTTTTTTTGGGGTCACCCTATATAATCTTAGTCATAGTAAACAAATATTCAGGATGTGGTAATTTTATTTTCTGTCAATGTATCCGAATCTTTTTCTCACTGGTGTATATTTCTTATATTGAAATAAATTATTTTTATATCTGAACTTCCAAATCGTATAGAATAATGTTAAATTTCTTGCATATTTGAATGGAAAACTATGGGCCTACAACATTTCGTTTTGATATCTTGTTAAATCGTAAAGGGATAAATTTGTTGCTCGCCAAATATAAATTTATGTAAATCTCATCTAAATATAAATTATGAACAATTTGTTCAATCAAGCCGGTATTTTCAGGACTGATTTGACACTATAAAAATGTGACACCCACTAAAATTTTTATTAGATGACTCCGTATATCTTTTCCAAATTTTTTAATTAACCAATGTGACAGAAATCCGTAGGCGCATTGAAAGAGGGAAATATGCCTTCTAAACAAAGGATGGAGAAACAAATAAAAAAGATGAAGAAACAAATAAAAAAGCGCTGAACTGCAATATAGTATCAGTCGTCATACAGAGCAGTGAATGTTGAATAATTTCCTTACAGACTTGAGAAAACTTGAGGCAGCAGGTATGATTCTGCAGATGGACGCTGAGAGCATAAAGAAGTTTTATGGAGAATTGGAACAAAAAAGTCATTTGTAGTAAGAATTAAAAAGCAACATTTTTAAATTACTTGGACATATAATAAGGAAAGAAAAATTGAACAGGAAATACTTAAGGTAACGATTTTGTGTAAATGGATGAGAGAAGGGAGACTAGGTGGGGATAGTAAGGGGAAAAATACTTCGAGTTACGAAGGAAGTGATGAAGAGCCATGATCTGCCACTTTTGAGGATATACGGTACTTCGAAGAAGAAGACGAAGACAAACAAACGTGCTGTTATTTACTATTTATTTTTAATTTCATCTAATTTCATAATAATTTTGCAATGAAATTTCTAATATTTTTTTAAAATTACCTTTTTATGTATTTGCTCGGAATTTTACTACACACCGTATGCATTGTTCTGGTGAGTCTAGTTCTGAGCTGCAATGAATATAGTTTCAATTTCTTTTATCAGCTGTCCTCTGCAGAGCCATATCCATATTTTGTACACGATATTGCCTATATGCGTTTTAAATTTTCCGTGTCGTCATTTCTGTGTCAGTTTGTCTTTATGCACTTCTTTCTTTTTTGTTATTTCTTATTTTTATTGCACAATTTCAAGCACTCATGTTGTTTCTTTGTGATAATCAGAAACGTGAATTTTTTGTACCAACATCACACATTCATCTTCTCTCAAAACAAATCTTCACCCCCAAAGGATTCTCCTGTTTTGTGGTGTTTTAGTAGAGTAATTCATTAAGGCTTGGTTGAATAATTTTATATCTCTTAGTGATTACGAAATTTACTTGGCCTTGATGCGATTAAAAGTCAATGCTGGATAGTTGACTAATAGAGATGTGTTTCAAAATGTATTTTCATCTAGATCCAACCTGATAATGAATAATTACTTGAGCTAGCTTTATTAGATTTAATGTAAACATTCCACATTGTTGAAATTAAATCTATGCAAATTTCTTTCCCGTTTCTATATTCTTTGAAAAAAATTTCTCTTAGTATATAGGATATTGTATCTTCTTTTTTCCATTAATTTATTTTATTTTCCTTTATTGAACATAGACCTTATTTTTAAATTAGTACTTGGGTTTGGTGTCACACGATATGCCTTTAAAAATTGTAGGATAGCGTCAACGGATTCGTTTCCGTATGTTTTTTTTAAATACTCGCTTGAAAGTGACTACAAATCCTTCTGCTTGCCTATTAGATCGCTGGTAATATGGTGCGGTTCAATCGAAAAAAACTTTACAAAAGTTTTGAACTGTTTTACCTTGAATTGTGTGCCATTTTCCGACATAATCGTATCCGGGATACCGAATCTGGCAAATAGTTCATGCAAAATTTAACTGTACCACTGCACATAGAGTTTTAGATTTCATCACTTCTGGCCATTTCGTGAAACTGTCAACGAGAATTTAATGATACTGTCCCTTCATTGGATCTTCAAAATCTATATGCTGCCTTGTGCAAGGTCTGTCCGATTTTTGTCCAAGGGGCGAATTTCCCCGTGCCACAATCGTACAACCTCCGCTTGATTTTTCTTTATTTCTTTGTCCATATTCGTCCAAAAAAGCATAGCTCCTCATTAAAGCTTCCATCCTCACTATATCGGGATGAACGGTCTGGAAGTCTTTTAATATTCCTTTTTGCAGCGCTCCTGGTATCACTACCCATTCACCGTACATCAAAATTCTATCACAGATAGAAAAAAATCTTTTCACCATCATTCTTTTTGTGCTCTTGGTTCATCATTTGTTTCTCTTTCTCTGTTGTGTATTTGTCTATTTTTGCTTTTTTTCCTGATTTCCTCGAACGTCACTGGTAATTCCGGTAATTCACGCTTGTTATTTCTATTTCCATTCTTAGTGCTGCTATCGCAGTTTCCACCAATGATTCACATAATTTGGGGATTAATCTGGATAACCCCTTCGCATGCCCTAACCTCTTTGACGAAAGGAACACCATCTTAAAATTATAATTTACTATTGTTCCCCATCCCTGAAGTCGATTTGCAGTATGTGGAACCAAAAATAGACAATAATGGTCTGTTTGAAGCGTAAAACTTCTCCGATGAATGAATCTATAGAACGTTTTACTTTTTTTTATCCCTAAATCCTTTTTCGATTTACTTGTACTCTTTTTCAGCTGGTAATAGAGTCCCCGATACATATGCAATCGCTTTTACTTAGCCGTTGCTTTCTTTACGTAATATTACTGCTCCTAATCCCAAATTACTAGAGTCACTTGCAACAATAATATCCTTATTTTGATCGTAATGAGCCAGACTTAAGTCTGACGTTAATATATTTTTTTAAATTTTCTCAAAAGCACTCTGACATTCAGTACTCCAGTTCCATTTAGAATCTTCTTTTAATAATTTGCTTAGAGGAGCTCTTAACACGTGAATATTTGGGATAAAATTACTGTAGTAATTTGCTAGACCCAAAAATGTAGTGCCGAGACATTTGTTGTGGAAGGCATGTTCTTTATCGCACTCGACCTCGATGGGCCTGGTTTCTGCCTTTCGCATCTATAACCTGTCCCAAATATTTCATGTTAGATAAAACAAAAATTACACTTACCCAAACTAAGTTTCAAGCCATATTGTTTTATTTTTCAAAAACTTTAACATATTCGGCATGTTGTTCTCGGCCTTCACTCTTAATTAAGATGCCGTCAAGGTAGGCTAATTCGAAGCCAAAGTTATTCAATATCGCATGCATGATTTACTGAAAAAGGCCTGGTGTGACTTTTATCACGAATAGCAATCTGTAGAATCTATAGAGATCCTAATGCGTATTTATAGTTAAATACTTTGCACATTTTTCGTCGACAAGACACTGCGGGTACGCCTCAGATAAATTAAATTTTGAAAACCCTTTGCCACCATTTAATTTCGCGAATATATATTCAGGACTTGGTAGAGGGTAATTACATGTTATCAAATAATTGTTCAATCCTGTAGGAAAATCTGCGCAGACGCTAATTTTATTATTTTTATTTTTCAAGTAAACGGTAGGGCTTGACACTCACTGTAGTCCGTTTTGTTCAACACGCCCATTTGCTCTAAGCGATCTAATTCTTTACAACTGGAGAACTTCGACTGCAAAAGGTTCTTTTCTTTTCGGCCTAAAAATAAGCGTCACATTCTCTTTAAGTTTGAATGTCACTTTAGCTTTTGTGCACCTGCCAAGACCCCCAGAAAAAAATTCAGGAAATGTTATCTTCAATTGTTTTTTAATCTTTTCACGTTGTCTGAATTAGCACTGTAAAAATATCCAGTGTAACATCAATACTGACCAAGGATTTGGGTTTAAAGAAATTTACAGTCATATACGAAGAAATTGTTGGCGACGACTCAACATCGGATTAATTCCCAGTTTGCATAACAGATTGGCATGTTAAAAACAAATAAGAATTTTATTTGTTCAGTATAATTTTAAAAAACAACACGTAGGAAAATGTTTGGTCAGTTAAATTTTCACTAAAAAGAAACATGAAGGATTTAAAAGAAGCTATGGTAGAATTCATGAAAATCCAGCAGAAACAAAATGAACCGCTGGAGAAACAACGACGTTTGGACCAGGAACGTTCTGAAAAGCAAGAGGAACGGTTTGAAAAAATGTTCGAATTGTTAGTGATGAAAAAGGAAAAATACCAAGGAAATTGCAAATTCTTTTTTCTCAGGATTCGGTGATAAATTCAGTTGGCGAATTTAAGTCCAATCCTGAGGAGGAGGTAACTTCAGCGGCGTATTTTCGCCATGATGAAGAGGTTTTTCAAAAAGATGGTTAGACGAAAGGAAAAAAAAGGTCTGTTGCTCGGAAAATTTGGTCCAAGTGAACACGAAAAGTATGCGAACTACATACTTCCGAGAAATTCTGGAGAAATATTTTTCGAGTAGTCTTCTTCTGAAATAAAATTTTGGGGAGAAAAGTCCTCTATTCAACACAATATAGCAGGTTTTAAACCTTACAAAAAAGAGTGTGGGGATTATTTTACTTTTGCCGGGATTGTCAATAAAGAGTGTAAAAGTTTAAATTAAAAGAACCTACTGATATGCTTAAGTGCTTGATTTTTGTACAAGGACTTGACGGCCCCAGGAGATGACGATATTAGAATCGGAATTTTGCCTAAATTAGAACATCATCCAAAAATGCGAACGAATAGAAAATCTTCGACACGACCCGGCAAGGACGAAAGAACGCGACGTGTATAAAATTTCAGGCAGCTAAACAAAGACAACATAAAGAAAATTTTGCCCGCAAAATAAATCCTTGTTATGGCTGTGGACAGATTCATTATTACAACAGACAACAGATTCTATCAATGTACAAATTAGCCGCAAGGGCAAAATTGGGAGGGGGAAGCTGGTCTTCACTTGTCGCACCGTTAACTTAGCTAACCTCACTTACTTATCCAATCGTCCGTACATTGTTACTTTCACCAAAACATCACATCCACACAACACTGCCATACACATACACAACAATGCCACATTCACTCTAAGAAAAACTACCTAATCCCCATATGTACAGTGTTTGTACTGGGTTGATAAGTCTAGAAATATATATCCCCAATGTTCATTATGTGAAAAATTATCTACACAACTAAACAAAAGTGTTTGTGTAGTAACAGACACTCCCACAGTCTAATCACAGCAGAGATAACAACTGGACGAAAAATAATGCGCATTTAATAAAGTGATTTCCATGTACCCATCCTACAGTCATTCGCACTAGCACTCACACATTTAGACACAATACCAATTATGAAATCTCACACTCGAAAACGAAAGACATCCCACAGTTTAACCAGAGAACTGCAATCCCTGCCACCTAAATGGGGAGGGGAAAGAGAATAAACCAAAGAAAAAGGAAAAAAAATGAGGGGAAAAGGGGGAAGCAAAAAGAGGGGGGGAATAGGGGGTAAAAAATAAAGGGGTCGATGACCATCTATACCCTAGCTAAGTTAAATTCAGCGAACTTGATCAAAAGAAAAACTACTTACATTAACCTACCCTAAATGATAAATGTTTAATCCAGGCGACCATTATCCTTATTCCTATGTCACTTCTAAATGCCACTCTAAGTAAGCTCCTCTCACGCGAACCAAACGCGAAAAACTCAACCACCTTTCGCCGAATTTTAATGACGAGAGTTGCCTCTTTTTTGCTCTAATTTTGGTTTTAGGTTGATGCTTAAAGAACAAAATTAGTTGAGAAGAGGAAAACTTCACACCTACATAAAACTCCTTCTGTCACGTCGTCCAAATCACGACTTGCATCATCTCAAGTAGACACAAGCACAAATGGACTTCATTCCTCTTCAGTTGCAGCACAACATTGCTACAAACGTAACTGGCTTCGATGACAAAGAACGTTCCGCCCAGGATACGAAACATGTAACCTTCAATCAGTTTGCACAATGGCCTTACGACGCTAAAGTGAAAGAAGGACACAACCGCCCAACTGCAACGCACGCACTTTGGTGTAACTGACAGCCCCGCTGTGTAAAGTTTTTGCCGACTTAGAGGGCATTCAGCAACACCAGTGAGTGATGCCTCGTCGTTATTGAGACACCGCCACCCGGACGCCCAAGGCCACAGTGAAAAAAACTCCTCCTTCGTTAAACCGAGTTCATCACTTCGAGTATCGCGAGCTGTCACATCCGCATTAACACACGATATAATGCCTTAGGGCACGGCAGTCAGGTGTCGCTGATGCCTTCCTTAACCCGTGTGAAGTTTTTCAGAGCGAGTCGACAGTCCTCCTCCTCGCCATCATGCACACTTCTAAAAGCCGGAAATGCTTTCTTAGCGTCTTCCTTCCAGAAGATGTCGTTACCCTCATCTTGCTGATACATTCGATCCAGGAACTTGAAGCGCAACGTCTTTTGACGAATCTCAACGTCAGGCAATCCTAGACCGCCCTCATACGGGTGGAGGCAACAGACTGGCCGATGCACCTTAGGAGACTTGTCACCCCACAAGAGGTGAAACAAAACATGAACCACGAAAATTAGCTCGGGGCACGGGAGTGGAAGTACCCAGAACCGGTAAATAAGGTTGGGGTAGATGTGCAAGGCACAAACTTCAGCCCTCCCCTATAAGGAAATCCTCTTCCGAGACCATAGACGAACTGCAGCCTCGGCCTTTTCTCGGACCTCTAACCAATTCTTCTCCAACTGGAGGTCGAGACCAAACCAGTCCGTCTGCTCAAGTACACCTGATAGGAGATTCCATCGATACCCGCATCCCAGATTTCCTCCTCCCTTATCGGGTCCTCGCACCCAGCTGCTTCAGTCACGGCGAGACGAGGAAAATCCGCTAAATAAGTGTCGAACTGAGTTGGGCTCAGACCGATCTCCTTGGTAAAAAGATCCGGAAAATAAGATCTGAAAGCCTCACATATGCCATCGTTTATAACCACGGTACGCCCATCCGTCAAAATGCAATATACCGATCTGGGATTCTCCGAACTTCTTCAGCTCGCAATTCAGCGGCCATGTTTGTTGCCTCGGAAGACCTCCTTTTTAATCTAGCCCTAACTACCAGAGCTTAATCATTCTTGATAAGCAAGGAGGCCAACTCTGCCCTAGCTGCGGCTATTTCCCCACTATCTTGCGATTTTATAGACCTTTTTACTCTATCTTCTTGTGCCGTTTGCTCTGCCAATCTATCTTGGTTGATTCGCTTACTATAATCAACAACAAACGGCCTAATGAGAGCCTTAAAGTGAGCCCACTTATTCCCAACCACCGACCACGTCAGTTCCCGAATTAGAGTTAGTAAAAACTGGTCCTGAAAATCCTTCTCATCGAACCACGATTTGTTGAATTTCCAGTGGCCAGCTATGTTAATCCTTGGCTTATCTAAGTTTAGACGAACCTATGGTCCAAATAAAATATAGTATGATGATTTGCACAGTCTAAAAGCTCTAAGACGGCTAACTTAGATTCGGTCAATGTAGCTTGTACGCAACACCGAAGCCGATCTGCCCCTATTAGTCCAAGTCCAAACTACCTCCCGAGGAAATTCATGTCGGAACTTATCGACATGATTTAAGAATCCCGAAATGGCTTTACATCAGGGTTGTGAGAACCCGATCTATTCCCATTACGATCTATATCGTGATCGAAGACGGCATTCCAGTCACCCGCTAAATTTACCCGAGGAGACGTTGTTAGAAACGGATCGATCCGCAGAAGGAAGGCCACCCGCTTCCTAGAGTCACTGGGAGCATAAACCCCAATGAGACGAAATGCCTCATCTTTTATGGTAGCCTCCAGGACACAAAGCCTGCTTTCCAGATCCGCGAAGACGCGTATATACAGCATCCAAAGAACGGCTCACCAGTGAAGAACCACCCACCCACCACAACGCCCATCATAATAAGTTGAAAAGAGGTCAAACCTCTTCGTCAGTATATCATCGTGGTCGCCAGAATGGAAACTGGTCTCTTGCACAACACATACATCGACTCCCAGGCGCTGAAGGTCACGATTGAGTCTCGCCCTGACCTCAGCCGCATGATATTCAGACTGGCTAAAAAGAGTGACATTGTCAGATCTAATAGGGTTGGCCGTCTGCCTTAAACATTGTCGAGGCAATTATACCGACGGCCTCACCCTGACTCCTTCATTCTTTTTGTGACCGCAAATCGCGATATCCTACGGAAAAGTTAGCTTAAGTGCTCTGTATAGGGAGGGGTAAACAAACCTGGGACCCTCCCTAAGCAGAATTCTCCCAGCTTCTTTGCTTCCTCATTCTCCCAAATTGCCACAAGGGGCGCAACATCAAGGCTTTGACAACCTCTTTGACCGTTCCCATGTCTGATGTGACCCCGTTCCAGTTCTAATAACAGTAATAACCCATCTAGCGTCCGGAAAATTACGCGGTATTTTTCTCTTGGTTCGGCAGACGGGCTTCGATGCCACTTTTGTGTGCTTTGGGTTGTTGGAGAAGAAGTTTGGGCAGGAGGGGAAGTCTGTGATGTACAGGGAGTGGACACCCCTTTTAAGTGGGTGCATATTCAATGGGGTTGAAATCAGTGACCTAGTTATTGTTGGATAGACTTTTTTGAGCAATGGGGAAGATGGGGCAGAGGCTGACGGGCGTGGCAACCCTTCTGGAGATGTGGAAACATTTTCAAGTGGGGTCAACTTTGTAGAGGTTATGGTCAGTGACCTAGTCATTGGAGGAGGAGCTAACATTTTCTTCGAAGAAGATGGCACGCAGGCTGAAGGGCGCTGTACCCCCACTGATCCAGATTCGTTTTTCGTCTTCATCAACCTCTCAAACACCTTCATCTTTTCGAATTTCTAGTATCCGTGGTAGTACATTTTACACTAGTTGTGTAATTTTTTGGCGTAGCTAGCCGGAGTCTCACCCTTGGGAATGGGACTATTAGCGCCTTTGTACTTGGGGGCTTCAGGTGACTGAGGTCCCGCAACTTAGGGATTCCCTCTTGCTTTACCTACAACCGGCTTCTCTTCCACCATCTTTTTTGGCAGGGAATTTAGGCCCTGGAAAAGACCCAACTGGGGATTTTTTACCACCGGTTCTGGCCACAGGCAGACCCATTACAGGTGCCATGGAACAAATAGTTTCAGCTGGAGGGAGATGGGACTTAGGCGAAACTCCAGAGGCCTACTTTTCACGATGACGGGGTAATTTCTCCCGCCCATCTCCAAGCTGTTGGCAATAGGCTTCACGATTTATCCTTATCCCGAACCTCCACTCACCCATCACATATTCTGAAATAACACTCACAAGTTGGCCATAATGCATAAAATATGCCCCTATGTGCTCTCCAAGAATAAAGTCAGGAACCTCGTATACCATTAATTTGGCCACAGTAAACAAACTTTCTTAGCAGCTGACCTAGCAATGGATTCAATATAGTCTTCCCACTTCATGTCAGCTGAAAACGTTAACCTGCAACAGCTAAATGAGTCTTTTTATTTAGCATCAGCCATGCTAAGGTGCTCTCAGATGATTTGTGGAGAGAAGTTTAGTTTTGGAGGTGCTAAAATTAAGAAACCATATTTTGCCCCAATTAACAACAGACTTGAGGTTGTTTTGGACATCGGCTGCCATTTTGACCTTTTGTCAGTCGTATCAGCCTTAGAGACAGGAGTAAATGGTTGTGTCATCATCGTAGGTACTAAGGTGTGAGAGCTGATGTCATCGGGAATGTCATTAATGAAAATTAAAAAGGAACAAGGATGGAGCCTTGGTGCACACCGGCGTTAGTACAAAAGGATCTAGACCAATAGTCGCTGAGTAAAAAAACTTTCATTTCACGATTTGATAGAAAAGACTGGATCAGTTCCAAAATGTGTCCGGAGACACTGTTACTTTTCAGCTTCTGGAGAAGACCTGTATGTTAAACCCTGTCAAAGGCGTTTAAATTGATATCCCGAATGCTACAACCTGGGTTTCACCGTTTTTATCTAGAGCTTCATGGACTCTTTCCGCAATTATTGCCAGTACATCAGTGACTGACCTGGAGAAACGAAAGTCATATTGCTCGTCTGAAAAAGAGGCCCTCCGATGAGAGATGAACAAGTAATTCAGCATTGATTATGGCTTTCAGGAGTTTCCCAAAAAGAGGTAGAAGGCCAATAGTTGGATGGGTCGGACGGTTCACCAGATTTTTTAAAAACTGAAACAACAGATGATGACTTCCAGCAAGCAGGAAATCAGGAGGCAGAGCAACGAATAGGTGCCTGCTGCGACGAGATCTGTCACGGTTGTATAGTCAAAAATAGTGGTTCCTTTGCTGGCGTGAACCATGGAGAGGATTGAGGTTTCACCTGGTCTTTTCCAAGAAGGATGAAAACGTCCATGCCGGCTTTGACCCATGAAGAAACCTCAGTGGCGTAATTCTTAATTGGAAGGTTAAAGATTTCAGTTCAAGGGGAGTCACAAAGAAAATCACGAGTGAGTCCTAATCAGTAGGCTGATAACGGAAATAGGTCTTATGAATAGGGGATTCCTGTTTAATAGATGAACCAAGCGAAATATCAATAGATGCCACTGAGTGGTCCAGTGTTGCAAAGCTCGATATGAGCGAGGAGAGAAGGTAAGAAATAAATCAAATAAAAGTGTTGTTCGGTTTTGTTAGGAAAACAAGTAGGGAAGTCTACGATTTGAGTAACGTGTTGGGCAATGGATAACATTTAATGTCAGAACACCGGCAACATCTGTAACTTTGAATTTTTAAGTTGCGTGTCGTGGTGATCATTATAGTCACCGAAGAAAAAATGCAGAGAAAGTGCCTTTTCTATACTGTCAGCTATTATGTCTTATATACTGCAGTCCTGGGAAGAAAGGGAGCGATAAAGGAAAAAGTGATGTTTAAGAAAACGAGACAATTCCCTGGCCATCGGGAGATTATCCTGGGGGTAAACACCTAGGATATGCATGTGAATGCTAGAATCTTTTCGGCAAAGGGTAAGACAGACCAGAACTAAAAGTTCATTGGTTGCAATGGAAGAATTTAAATTGGTTTCCCGAAGGGTAAAGATATCTTGCCACCGTTGCAAGAGAAAATATTCTACGCTGCTGAAGTTGGAACGGATACCACGAATATGAGAGAAAGAAAAGTTGAGGGGAGTAAGTGTTTTTTTGTTTACTGGTTTAGTTGTATTTCTTTATGTTGTGTTTTCCATGAGATTCGTTTGGAGGAGAAAAAGAAAAGTCCATCATAATTATCACTATCTGTTGTCCATGGCAATACAAACAAGAGCGTGGTTGACAACAGTACTTAATGTAGCCTCAGGGTTGCCAACCGGAAATACGTGCAGGGACACCTATCCATGCGCGACATGGCACTACAACTACCCCGATATTATGCGACTTTTTATCAGAGCAGCTTCTCTAAGCGCTTGCCAAAGAGTTCGAGCTTCTAACGACCAGTCGGAAGCAGCAGCCAGCAAACTGTCACGGTATAAATTCACAGCCAATGGTTAGTTAAATAAAAAAGTTAAGACATTTAAATCATTATGACACTGGTAGAAGAAGGAAAGAAAGAAAGAACCGGTAAATCATATCCTGAACATGGAACAAGTGATGTTCAATAGACATGGAAGGAGTGCAGGCCTGGCGATAGGTGAGCCTATCTACTGCTATTAACCTGTAAAAAAGCACATAAAATACAAAAGAATCCATATTAAGAAATGACTTAGTATAAATTTCAATGGCCACTATCAACTAAAAAATGGGGATAGTAAAACTTAATTCACAAAATGGAGATGGTAAAATTTTAAGCCCAATTAATTGATAAGTAACAGTAGGTAAGCACATTATATTAAGCAAATTGGGAAGGGGCTAAAGACAAAAGTGTAAAAATTAATAGCAATAGAGAAAATAAAATAAAGGAAGGAGAAATAAAAACATAAGAAATAATACAGAAAAAATTTCATTTAAATATTTACAGGCAATAAGATGGCACAAGACATCGTAAGTTACTTACAAGATACGCTTTAATTGCTTCTTTTTAGTATCTAAATTTGACATTTTTTACTGATAGAGAAGACTGATTTAATTTCAATGGTGCTGTGATAAAATAACGGCGACTCTGAAATTAACTTTTTGATTTCCATAGCCGAAACTATCTCTCACTTGGGATGGGTGGTGATAGTACGGGGAGGGTGAAGGGTCTTTTACTTAGCGATCTACCTTTCTTTCTTTCTTTTTGGCTTCTATCAAAGAAATTCGAATCTTTCCCAGTCATTAAAACAACAGTTCATCAGCAAACGAATCGCAACTTTTAAATAATATATATATATATATATATATATATATATATATATATATATATATAATGTAAAATTTCTGCGAAACTTGTAGAAAAAAAGAAAGTGCCGCCATTGAATATTATCCAAATATTAAACTACGCCCAGGTTTTTTTCCTAATATAAATTTCCTAGGAGAATCATTACACTCTCAAGCCAACGTACACAACAAATATATCAAGAAATAAAAAAACAATACAAGCAATATTTCTACATGTGAAAATATTTTCCTCCAAACAAAAATAATTGACGAAATTTTTCACTTGACCATATGAATACACAACACCATTTCTAAATTCTTCTAGTTGCTGTCGACATTTTGCTTGTTGTTTATAGATACTTTATTTCAATAAATTCATTTCATTTTTTGCATTGAAAAAGTCCACCGTCGACGAAAAACGTCGGATAAAACTACAGTTTTCCTATTGTCTTTTTTCCTCATATATATATATATATATATATATATATATATATATATATATATATATATATAATTGAATGAAGCAAATTAAAATGCAGGTTAAACAGTTCTGCTCATAGAACGGTTGAAGTTAAAAAAATTAAAAATCAATAGCAATGGAGAAAATAAAATAAAGTACAAAGTAGGAAGGAGAAATGATCGTAAGCGGGCCACCCATCATGCGGTCGAAAACAACAATAAACTTAAGACTACCAATATGATCTTTGGAACATGGAATGTTAAAACTCTTCCCGACATTGACAATGCCGACAGCCCAGAAGGACGCACTGTTCTTATCGCAAAAGAACTCACTTTGGACATCGCAGCCCTAAGTGAAATACAGCTTTTAGAAGAATGAAGACTAGAAGAAACTGGTTCTAACTATAAATTCTTTTGGAAAGGCAAAGAAGGGGAGAGAAGATTCGAAGAAGTCGGTTTTGTTATTAAAACTTACATCATACAAGATCATCGCTTAAAATCAACTGCCATCAATGAACGACTTATGACTCTTCGTTTATCACTTCCTAAACTGAATTGCATCACTATCATTTCTACATATGCTCCAACACGTGATGCTGAAGAGGAAGGAAAGAATCAAGAAGTAACATCATTGTCAACATACCTCTGAATGACAAACTCCTATTACTAGAGATTTCAATGCAAGGATCATCGCTTATGGAAATGTCATTGGTAAAAAGGCGTCGGAAATTGCAAATCCCATAGACATCTGCTACTAGGTATGTGCACGGAACACGATTTATTCATTACGAATGCACAGTGTAGCGTTGCAGCATTGACCAGGCAGTTTCGTTCTCAGGGTGCAGCTTCTTCCAGCTATGGCTTAAAAATAAGCCTTTGGTCAGATCGTCACCCACGAATTAATCTATGAGACTTTCGTAGCAGTAAGCAAATTTTATTTTCTGGTTGTAAGATACTGCTATAGACAAGCGAAGCAGAGATAAGTGATGTGATTAGGTGGTGAACAGTTTAACAGGCGTATATTCCCTTTCGCGCTGCTCTTCGTGGGTCCACTCCGTCCGACTTCTTACTTGTATCCCCAATCCAAACACTTATTTACTATAAAAAATTTAGCCCATAACCGAACAGCTAGTAGTAATTCAGGATCTGCAGCAGCATTATTGCGTCATCAAGTTTTTTATCCAAGCGTTGTGTTGCCTTTAAAATAAATGGTGTATTCTACTATAAAATAACTATTCTAGTTTTTAGCCGATGAATTCTGGTAGGAATCTTTAAATATTTAATTTTTGTAACTCTGACCAGATAAGGGAACAAGCGTCTATGTCAATTGCTGAAGAAAACTTTGCCTAAGTGACATCTTTTCCTATGATAGTTTAATAAGCAGCATTTTCAATCCAAAACCTATGCGACAAAATCACCGATCGAATTCCTTGTTCAAAAAATTTTATTTTCTCTTCTATTTTTCTCACATTTTCACAAGCAGTAGATAGGTTCGCCTATCGTCCGATTCACTTCCCTCACCGGTCTTTTGAACAGGAGTAGTATTTTATCCCTGGTTTCCTGTTTAGGGTTGGGATTCCGCTTCACGCTAAAATCTTTTCTTTACGTAACCTTATACACCGGGTGGCTTTTTGGTCTTGGACAGGGTGAATATCATTGTAAAATAAAAAATAAGAATAAGATAATCACTCACTGGAGTATTTCCGGCAACAGATACACTTTGAATCTGGCAAAAGTCAAAACATTTTGCTCTTAGATTTCGTTTATATTTCGATGTTAAAAGCTATACTGAGCTTCAACTTCTAACCTAAAAATAAACCTTGTGAATATTTTCTTCGTTTTGAATTCACAGAATAAATTAATTTTTCTTCATCAATTTGTCCAAAAATGTTTTTGCTTTTTTTCCTGTGTCCAGCAAGAAGGGAAAAGTGTTTCAACGTTTTGCTGATACTTATTTGTTTAAGTTTATATGGAATTTATTTTCCTAGTTTCAGAATTTTTCCTAAGTATTGTAAGCGACGTCGTACAATTAACTAATTGTACATGCAATAAAGAACTGAGTAAACTTCAAAAACATCTCCAATATTATCCAAAATATGGCGCTACGTACTTTGCGTCAATCTAATAAGGATACAAGTCAGATTCTAATTTATATTGTCATTTATTGTGTCTTCCAGCCTTTTTCGGTGTCAGTAGAAAAAGTTAACCTTCAGAGAAATTGAAACTGAATCTTCTCTTCAATGTCTCGGGAGAATGAATAGTTCTCATT
Source organism: Acanthosepion esculentum (assembly GCA_964036315.1). NCBI lineage: Eukaryota > Metazoa > Mollusca > Cephalopoda > Sepiida > Sepiidae > Acanthosepion > Acanthosepion esculentum. Next base: position 71,844,119 of record OZ038477.1, on the reverse strand, counting down.
CAGCTGTCCATACCTAAGCAGCTCTCGTCTGGCTCAATTGATCTTTTACTACAGATTAATGCCTGAATATTGCTTGACACCTTTTCTATTTATCTGAGTATATCCTTACTACACAGAGCGGAATGCCACCAAATTCATTAAATGCTTTAATCTTCTCTAGAATATTGTCCAATCCCGAAGACATGTACAGCAGAATAAGCACATATTTCCATATACTGAATAAAGCTTTCATTTCGAAATCCCCAAGAGTTTACTCAGATCAACAGACACCTGAAAAAGGCCGGAGAGAAGAACGGGAGAAACGCTGTGATGATTAAGCTGAGGATCACAGATCATAAATAGTGTCTGTGACATATATATATATATATATATATATATATATATATATATATATATATATATATATATATATATATATATATATATATATATATTGCTCTTGTTTATATATAATAGATATATATATATATATATATATATATATATATATATATATATATATATATATATATATATATTGTACTTGACGACAAGTTTTCACGAAATATGCAAGTGAAATGAATGATTTCAGGAGTTACTTTTATTTTGATACAACCATTGGCAACAACAGAACGACAGAGGTAGAAATAATCAAAATTGACCGCACAAAAGAACCATTCATGTACATCAGCGAGACATCCAGGACAAAGAGATATGGACAAGAGATATTCTGCGTAACAAAAATCTAAACACACTGGTGGTTTTACCGTAATAATTCTGGCCAGTCTGATCAGGAGAGAACAGAATTCACTGAGAAGGAAATACATTGAGAGAGGCTAATCTCAAAGTTCTCGACAGTAAACCTAAGAGCAGGATAATACGTTATATATATAATACGTCATCGCAAAGACCATAATAGCACAATGCCGTATACGAGCTGGTGGAGAGAAGGACAGGGACCTACTTGGAGTTGGGTGATTTAAAACCTACAGACTTCAATGCAGTATTGAGCATGCTGTATCCGACCTTAAAACCCGCACGGGCATTACTGACAACTTGCCAGCTTATAGATTTTTTTCCAATCCAAATCCGAAGGCGATGGCAATGCAACAACACTTACAGGTCTGACGGGCTGGAAGTGCGTAGCTGTTGACCTGCACATTTGGCAGCCTCTAGGTAGATGTAAAGTCGCTAGCTCAACTTCATTGAGACAGGGGTGACTTTCAGTTCTTCCAGGAGTGTCTGAGCAGCCCTTTTAAGGAGATCACGTCTCACCAGAAGATTGCTGGAAGGGTCTAGAAAACGTGACCCAAAAATTGCTTGTCTCAATCTGGCCAGTATAGCGCCGCTGGCGGATGTCTATTTGGCGCTAGAACAAAAGTTAAAAAACTAATGATGATACTGAAACTATTATGTTGGAACGTAAGGACTCTCGTAGATAATCCTGTGGGATCTGCTCCTGAACGCAGATCAGCTCTGGAGTCTAGAAAGCTAGAGAAATGTAGCTGCTCTCTCGGAAATTCGTTTAACTGGTGATGGTCAACTTCAAGAAGAAGGTGGCTACACTTTCTTCTGGAAGGGAAAGTGCGCTGAGGAGGGTGTGTGTTTTGATGTACGTAGCACACTTGTACCAAAACTTGCTGAACTTTCTGAAGGAGTCAGTGAGCGTTTAATGACCCTTTGCCTACATCTTAATGGATCACGATACGCCACAATTATTAGTGCCTACGCTCCAAAAAAGGACAGTACCGACATTTTAAAGACCAAATTCTATGAATCTTTGAGAAATATACTAAGCATGATTCTAAAAGATGACAAGTTCGTCCTCCTTGGTGACTTTGAGTTGGTGCAGACTGGGAGACCTGAAGTAGTTTGGGGAAATATGGCATCAGGAAAATCATCACCAATAGTTTAATGATTCTTAAACTCTGCGCCGAGTTTAATCTTTTTTATCTCCAGCACTCAATTCAAGCACAGGGGTGATCATGTTACTACGTGGATGCATCCCCGTTCACACCAATGGCATTTCATTGATTATGTCATCGTCATCAAGAGAGATATGCAGGATGTCCATATTGTTAGATCTATGCGTGATGCAAATTGTCGGACTAATCAGGCCTTGGTGAGGTCAAAATGAATGTTGTCCTTAAAACAACTGGACAAAACAATGGAATGCCTCCTGAACATCTGACTGTCACAAAACTGCATTCTCTAGAACCACAGGAATCACTATAACAACGATTTGCTGAAATCAATGATATATCTTTATGGGACTCTTTGAAGAAGAATATATATGAAGCGGCTGAGGAAGTTCTGGGTAAAATGCCAACAAAACATCGAGACAGGTTTAATGAAAACGATGATACTATCAAGGAGATCATTGCAAGAAAGAATCAGATATGAAGTTAGATGTTGCAAAACGTCCTGTCCAATGAACAACACAGTAAACTGTGCAAGGAGTTTAAAGCTGCAAAAGCAGAAGCTCAACGTTCTCTTCGAACTATGCAGGAAAAATTGTGGTCAGAGCTAGCAGATATAATACAAAAGGCAGCGAATTCAAATAATACAAAGCTGATGTACTACTTGATGAAACAAGTATTTGGCCCCATATCCAACAAGATTGCTCCTCTCAAGACAGAGGACGGCAATAATCTCCACACAGACATGGACGGCATGGCCAAGAGATGGAAGAAATACTTTCATGGGCTACTGAATAGGCCTTCAAATGTGAACACTAAGGTTATCGAGAAAATACCCCAAAAACATATAGTGGTAGTATTTGACAGCCAACCATCGCTGGGCGAGGTTCTGATTGACATGGAAGAACTCAAAATGGGGCTGATGAACTTCTTGCTGACATATTTCGTTACGGTGGAGCACATTTAAGTCAACTTATGCATGATCTTATTGTAAAGATTTGGATAGATGGAGAAGTGCCAAAAGATTGGATGAATGCAAAAATGACACCTATATATAAAGTGTAAAGCTGCCCAGGAATTATGTGGTAATTATAGAGGGATTGCTCTCCTTTCTTCGACAGGTAAGATCCTAGCTTCTGTTCTCCTATTAAGATTAAACCAGAAGATAGTTGACAATATACTACCTGAGTCACAGTGTGATTTCCGCCAACACAGAGGGACCGCAGATATGATTTTCACAGCACGACAAATCCAGGAAAAAAGCTGTGAACAACAACTGGGCCTTTATTAAATATTTTTAGATCTGAGGAAGGCTTTCGACACTGTTAATCGTGCTGCTCTTTGGAAAATACTCTCAAAATTGGGCTGTCCTCCCCACTTTCTCAAGATTCTGAGGTTCTTCCATGATGGTATGAAAGCCTGCGTCAGTTTTGACGGTATGCTTACGGGGCTCATCAAGGTTGAAAATGGAGTCAAGCAGGGAGATATTCTGGCTACTACACTGTTTTCTATCTAATTTGCAATTGTACTACTAGATGCGTTCGGGGACTGCCACGATGGTATTATGATAAGGTACAGGTCAACTGGCACGCTTTTCAACATACATAGGTTTGCAACAAAGACAAAAGTCTTTTTTTTAGTTTAGTGCACAACTTTCTCGATGTCGATGACTGTGACCTGGTCGCACACACAATTCAGCACACACAGGAGTTCATGGATCAACTATCAGGGTCATGTAAGGCTTTTGGACTGTCCATCAGCCTTGACAAGACAGTGGTGATGTATCAACCTGCCCGATGAATTCAGTTTATAGAGACATCAATTTATGTAGATGGAAATCGATTTGGGGTAGTAGACAAATTTGTATACCTTGGTAGCACTCTCAACCGCCACTGCTCCCTTGATGATAAGATAGCATCACGGATTAAGAATGCCTCCGATGCATTTGAAGCACTCAAGTTCAGTGTCTGGAGTGAAAAGGGCATAAAGATTAAAATATATAATGGCTGCGTTATGTAATCTCTGTTATATTCATGTGAGACATGGGTAGTCTGTCGCAAACATCTGAAGATACAGGAACGTTTTCATCAACGATGCCTTCGGTCTGTGCTTGAAATTCACTGGATGTCTCACTCCCTTGATACTCTGTGTGGAAGCAATTATACACAAATACAGATTCCGATGGACAGGGAAATGGGAAAAAGACTGCAACACAAGCGAAAACTTCGTTACAAAGATTGCCTTAAAGAGTCACTATAAAGTACAATATTGGTCTGGATAACTGGGAGACTCTAGCTGAAAACAGGGTTTCTTGGAGAGCTGGTATTGCTGATAGCTTCACGATCTTCCATGAGGCATCACTAAAATATGCAGAACTGAAGGGAGAGGTTCGGAATGGACCCCTGAATTGCCATGGGGTGCCAAACTGGCCAAGTGTCCAATGCAATCGGATATGTCTGTCCAAGGCAGGTCTGCTCAGTAACCAAAAATCACCAACAATCTATTGCATATGACGATTTCGTAATGGCATGCTTTGAATGTCCGACTTGCAGTAGTGTGTGCAAGTCCAGGTCAGGCCTGACAAGGCATATAAAAAGATACATTGGAAGTGATGATGTTCAAAGTCAACTTCCACCACGCGGAGATGATTTGACATGCCATGTCAGTATTATTTTCATTTTGGCGTAATTTAGGCGACAAATTATCCATCACGCCATAATCAAATATTGGTACATCTTCGTTATTTGATGATATCCTTTTACTGAATGTACTTATGTTTGCTATATGTAATATATTCTTCACAAAATATTTAAAAACTTTAATTAAATTACTTTTCGCATTATTATGCGAAAAGTTATTTCATTGAAGTTAAAAAGTATATCCGTCTTTAAAGGCGGAAAAATAAATTTAAATATAATGCAAGAAAATATATTATTTAAAATATTGTTTCTAACACTTACTTTAATGGAAAACAAGCAAAATATTTGTAATATTTACACATCAAAAAGTAGCCGAGACTGAAAAAAGCGAAGCAAATTATGTTAGTCTATTGCGTATAACATAGATCTTCCTATTTCAGGCTGTCAATATGAAAAGATTGATCCAGTCCGAGACTGTTGAATATCAGGATTAGGCAAATCGAGAGCGTTAAAGAATACAGCTAGGTTTCTGAAAAGCATCAGCAATCTCCAGAACCATTTCAATTGACGTGTACAGCCGAATTTTCCTAGAAGTCTGTCGCAATAGCTTTAAGTTTATTTCTTCGATTACATCTTTTCTAGCAATACAATCACAGTACAACCGATTTTTACTGTAGTTTTGGGAAATCTTTGCGTAGAAAACAGCAAAAAGAAAATCACATTTAATCATTGCAAAATAATTTTCAAACAAAGCTAGAAAGCATCAAGTGTTTTGTCCTTTGAACTGAAATAATTTATTTTAATCCATAATTAGCATCCGGTGACCCCCACCCCCAATAACTATCTTTCCAAATTATACCTACGTACCAATTTACCCACAAGAATGTAACAGATTTGCTGCAATTCAAATAAACAATATCTTTACCTCCAATGAATTTCGATGATCCCAGAAATTAAAATTAACATCACCCACCCTACTATTTTTGAAGCCCAAATCATTTTTGTACTTCATATCAAAATCTTACTTCATTTGTCTAGAAATGACACGCTCTACTCTTTACTAACTTAAGTCGTCCTCGAATGACCTATGAGATCACCCTCATACATTCCATATTATTATTTGTAGTCTTGTAAGAATATAGTTTCCTAAGACTTTCCGTTTAGACCTGATGGTCGAACAAAACGCGACGCCTTTACACAAACTTTAGCATATTATATCAGTTTATATAGGTTTAGCGTATTACTTCACAGTCTTTGTGACTTTAGACTTTTGGTTGAATTCTTTTAGATGAGTATTTCTTATACTCATTTACTCGATCTAATGTACTCATCTTCGTTGTTATCTTTTCAGCATCATCGCCATTTGTACTCTTCGATTTTAATCTTTGGTCGTAGTTGAACGAATCAAGACTCGAAAACTACATGTACATGAATTATATGTATTCATTTTAATACTAAGGGGCACAACAGCGAGACAATCCGCCTTCTAAAAATAAAGCCGAAATGAACATCTGAAAGGCGTAATCTGTAGGAGGACGGTCATCATAAGGGGAATTAATCTCCCTAGTGGAACTAATCCAGTATAAAAGACAATGAACAAAATTAGGAAGAATTAAAACTATCTACGCGTAAATCATACTTTAATAACATACTAATACAATGAGAAATATTTCGCAGCCTTTAAGAAATAAATAATATTAAGCTGAAAACACAAAGATTCCACTAATATAATTGCCATATATTTTTGGACAAGTGCCATAAGATTTCAGACTCCAAATTACCACCATGGAATTATCGTAAATTTTTAACTTAATGCATAAAATTATCTGTCTATATTTTCGAGATGAGGTATTACGTACACTATTTACATTATTCGGACTATTGTCCTCATCTTTGTAGCCATATTTATTACAACGTTTCGGCCGTTGTACGCTCCGGCCTTCTTCAGGTGGTTGGAATGTCGAACTGAACCCTTTATTTCGCTCACTGAGGTAGACTGTTCTAGTTCCACGTGCTATGTCTAATGGATGTCCGTTATCAGTTATCTCCTGCTATTACCCTCACCAAGTTCTCCACTGCCTTAACCAGGTATTGAACTCACAACTCTTTGGGTTCTATCATGCCTTTATCCACTGTGACATGTGTCCTTGAGGACATCTGTGTATGAATTTCTGGGTATTATAAACCTGTCTTCAGCAACCATTTTTTACCAGTGCTTATATTGCAATTTTTGCTGTTATCATTGCATGTTTTTACCAGAGCTCATATTGCAATTTTTGTTGTTATTATCGCTTTTCTCTGGCACTCCTTATTACCGGTTCCTATATTGTATTCATTTCTATACTTGGTCGGCTCAGGAGATTTTTGTGGCCTAGCATATGTGCTGATTCCTTAAGTTTACGAATTTTCCAATGGGCGGTGATCTCTCTTTTCTCTCCATATGTGGTCAGTCACGCCTGATTTTGTCCACTTCCTCGTGTTACAGCTTTCTGGTGTTCTTGAAGCCTTACCTTAAGGCGGCAGTCTGTCCTCCCTTTATACTTCTTTCCGCAGCTGCACCGGATATCGTACACACAGTCTTTAGTCATGTTCTCCTCTATGGGGGGATCTTACTCGGGAGAGATATCTGCGAAGTGTCGTCCAGCTTTTGAAGGTTGTCCTGATGTTATATGGACCACAGATCCTTTGTATTTTCTCTGATAACCCTAACATAAGGCAGACAGTCTGTTTTCTGAATGTTGTTGTCCTCCTCTTGTACCCGCCTATCACAGTTTTGGGAGGGGCTGCTGCGATGTACGCAGGGTAGGTGTTACGTTGTAGGGTACTACTTATACTGGCCAATTCTTTATCTAATATCTCTGGGTCGCCACTTATGACTTTTGTTCGGTGTTGTAAGCAGCGGACGATCCCTTTCTTTACGCTGTATGGATGGTGGGACTTGAAATTGAGGTACTGTTCGGTGAATTTTGGTTTACGGCATACGGATGCCTTGAACCCCTGCTCTGTTTGAGATATTAGAACATCCAGGAATGGGTGAGTGTTGTTACTCTCTTTCTCCATCGTGAACTGTATCGAAGGTCTTATTGAGTTCACATGTTCCAGTAGAACCTGAACATCTTCCTGGTGTGGCCAGAGTATGAAGGTGTCATCTACGTACCTTAACCATAGAGTTGGCTTTAGAGTTATGGATTCTAATGCCATTTCCTCAAAGTATTCGATGTATATATTCGCCATTGCTGGTGACACTGGCGAGCCCATTGCTGGTGACACTGGCGAGCCCATTGCTAAGACCTAATCCTGTCGATATAGGTGTGATCCCATTCCGATGTGTGTTGTTTGTGTACAGAATTTCAACATCTCCATCAGATTATCTATTGGAATACTGGTCCGTTCTTCTAGGGATAAGTCAAAGGCCAATCTGTCTCTGACTACTGAGAGTGCCTCCTCCGTGGGTACCTTCGTGAACAAACTCATCACGTCCAAGCTCACCATCTGGTTGGATAGGATTGGAGCATCGAATTATTTCCACGAAGTGGGCGGAGTTTCGGACATATGAAGGAGTCTTTCCGATCAATGGGTCAATTATATCTACAAGGAAGCGACTCGGAGGGTGGCACACAGAGCCTTGGCAACTAACAACCGTCTATGTGAATCTTAGGGAGACCGTATATGTGAGGTAGCTTGGTGTAACGCTGCGATAACTGCCTATACGTCTTAGGTGCGTAATTTTAAATTATTTACTGAAGTTAGTATAGTTTTGATACAAGTCCATACAAACCTGGGTGTTTTGTTGATATAAGAACTCGTTATGCCTTCTAAAATACCAGTTCTCCAAGAATTAGACCAATATGAGGTGTCTTGTAGTGTAACGTCTATGCACCTTAGTTCTTTGAATTAAAGCTATTTTACTGAAAATTATTTTCTTTCTTTCACATATATTTTCATAAGGAGTTTTGTTGTCGTTTGTTTCCCACAATGGAGAAAATAAAACTGCTATCCTTCCTTTCTTTTTTTTCCAAAAGAACGGCTTGACAGATCTCAAGAGGAGACTTTTAGCATATTGCGAATTTTTCCACTGGCATTAATCTTTCAATCTGGTCAAAGAACATCTAGAACAAACACGCCACACACACACACACATATACACACACATACACACACACACAAATACACACGTTAAAGAATATATTGTCTGAAATTAAACACATGACACCCGAGCTTTCCACACTGTATCAACTTACTCCACTAAAAGATACCCAACTTTGAAAATAATGTAAGACCACCTGAAGTGTCAAAACGGAAATGATGTATTTTTTCCTATTATATATTTCATATTTTTGCTTTGAATATTCAACTTCCTCATCGTTCTCCCTTTTTATGGCTGTCAACTACATCGTGATAACATCTGGCGTTATTATTTTAATTTCCAATGGAAATAGTGTAATTTTCTTGATAATATAACCTTTTGCCAATTCTAATTTGGATTGAAGACAAATATTTTTCTGTCATAAACTAACCATTAAAAACATAATGGGTGTCTAATGAAAATATTGGGTGCTTGCATCGTTTAGTTTATTTCAATCAGGGTAGCATAATTATTTTCCTTTTTTGCAAGACACAAGTGTAGAAAGTATTAATTCCCCACCACAAAAAAAAACATATTCATCCAAATATTCGAAATTTTATTTGTAAAAGATTTACGTTGGAATCACAGTAAAAACACTGTTTTTCATTCGATCACCTAAATTAAACCGTGTCGAACCTGATCCGTACTTAGAGGGAATCTACTTGGGAACACGAGGTACAGTAAGCATTAAGAGAGTAAACCTCGACAACAAAATCCTAGCTTTGGAAAGTGGTGCCTACAAAGACAGACTATTACTTCGCATCACATCTTAAATTTACTTGATGGAGGCAACAGGAAAGAGATACTGTCTCTAAAATGAGTCGATGCAGTCTTTAGAATGACTTACCACCGCTAATTGTATCAAATTCACTTGTATTGCAACAGGAAAATATATGATTGCTGAATCGAACCATTCAGCATAATGTTCTTTCGTGTGGGATTCAAGGAAGAGAAAGAGATCTGTGAAAAACAGAAGCAAATGCTATCTTACAAATTCTAGATAACTGCTAAATGCTAACAACGCGGATAACAATGGAAATGATAGTAATTGATTTTGTAATGAAATATTAATAAAAAACAGTTTTTCAGGAAAAAGAAACAAATGCAAATAGGGACTATCTCGCACAATTCTCGAAACTATAAATATGAGCAACAGAAATGCAAGATATATATATATATATATATATATATATATATATATATATATATATATATATATATATATATATATATAATGGTAATATTACACATAAATGGGAATCATTTTTTTTTAATGCATGAAGTACAAGTTCCATGCAGAGACATGTCAGATATACGGATGCGACTAAGCATGATATATAAAAATATAATCATGAAAATGGTTGCACCAAAGCTTATTGCGTAACCTAAATAAAACAACTTTCTCCAAATAAAAATGTATTCATTTTCGCCCTGATAACAATTTTAAAACAGAACACAATGGAACAGGATCTAATGCGATTCGCTGATGTTGTTTGTTTAGAGTTCTGACACAGAATATGTATCTGATAATATGCATAGTGTTTATTGCCATTTTTATGTATTCCCTTGATGTAATTTTAAATTCTGCCAAGAGTAAATATATACAGCAGAGTTAAGAAAAGATTAAATTAACCAAATTCTGTTACTGTGCCAAATACTAGGCGAATGAAAAATCCTAAAAAAATATAAAATTGACTGACTTTCTTATGTCCCACACGGGAAACAATGCAGTGGTATGTGTACAAATATCCTACAAAATATCCGAAATAAACTGTATGATATTCACGACTGAGAGCCTGTGAAACCTGTTTGACGTTGTTTTATCGCAGGCAACTGAGTTGCTTATCTCTTATGGTCACACCTCTTCGTTGCTCACTCAATTTTAGCAATTTTACTGTTTTCCTTTTCAAAACACCATTAATGACTCAATCCGTATAGGGAAATAATCATTCTTGTTACTACCAATTTATTTTTCTTTGCAATTTATTTATCCAAGGTAATTTTTCTTTCTCTTGTTTGATTCACACTACATCCGCATGAATATTATTTAAGCATTGAGTATTATGTATAATGAATACATGTAAAACCAGGCGTTTGGAATTATTGCGTTACGATGATGATAATGACGTCTAGTAACTAAGCAAAATCCACTTATGAAGTTGATTTTTTGTCCATGGATTTTTCGTTACATATGTGTCAACAGCAAAGTAAACAAGAACAGTGCTAGATTTTAGTTTAAGTAAAATCTCCTCAATTCTTCAATATTTTCCTCGGTATTTTCAATAATGCCGTTTCCTGTATAGTTAAAACTCTTCCTCTAATTCCAGTTCCTTCAATATTTTTCTTTGGAACTTCTGAGCCGCTGAGCTCCGAAAATTTCTGATATGACTGTTATTTTCCCCACCTGATCGGAAGAAAACTAAAAATCAAAATCTTAGAACAAATGTGAAATTTGTTCTAAGATTTTGATTTTTACTTTTCTTCCAATCATTCTACTTGACTGAATTCAATCCCAGTATTCTTATATATTTGTAGTTCTCTTATCTGTTCTCCGTCCTAATAATTTAATCGAATTTACCTCAATATTTCCGTTGTATTTCTTTTACATTTATATATCGCCAGCATTGTACATTTCTGAACTCCACATTCATGTGATTCGATGAAAATCCTAAACGTTTGAATCAAAGTCAACATGACAATGTTTTTTTTGTTTTGTTTTGTTTTTAAGTTTTAGTTATATTGTTGCTGTGATTTCAAAAATTGCTATCCATTCTAACAGTTCCACAGAACTTACGCGTTTTCACTTCTCTTACAAAATGTAATAGGAATAGGGAGTTTCTTTGGTTCATTTTTCTACATTCAGGGATACCCTCTTCGTTCTTTTCTACATATTCTGAAATTCCTAGCATATTCAAGTGATATAATGGATATAATTTCATAACCTTGGACAACAGAATTATTGTTCAAGTTTATGAATGGAAATTTGGATTTTATCGAGACCCTAGCCAATTTTTTTCTCTGATATTCTTTCTTAATATTTTGGTCAATAAATAATAGATAACTTTTCTAATTTTCAATTGCCTTGGTTTATTTTATTTTTTATTTTTTTGTAGAACGCTCTTTATTCTACAACTGTAAAATAAGTAACATGAATCGGAAATAAAGAATAAGTATCTGGAAGCAAGATTTTAACTAATATCTTTTTTTCCTTCGTCGACTTCGTAATAGCGCCATTACTCGTTTAGTAATGATAACTTTACCAAAAGGTCTCACTCAAAGAATCGATATTAGTTTACTGATTGTTTCAATGACACTATCCTCTTACTTACTAACACTCTTGGTATTAGTCTACGAATTTCTTGGATAAAATATTAATAATTATCATTTTTAGTTCTTGTTTCATTTTCTTTGTTTTTCTCTCATATCGCGGACCTTCATTCTACGCTGTTAAATAAGCAAGTATATGGTAGAGAATGAGTATATGAACATATGAATATGTGCATATTAGTGTAAGTATATACCATTTGTATATTGGACTGTTAGAATACTCTGCATCATGAGACAGCAAATTATAGATATGTACTAAAATTGTTCTCTTTGGGCATTCTTGTCTCTAGTGAGCATTTGCGTAATTGTTTGGACAGGCTTTCGTGTACTTCTTTATTCAATAATATTCTATTTTGTTTCATACTGAATTGTGTCGCTCTCTCATAATTCCTCCTTACATAGTTACGATATAACAGCTGATGTTTTTTGCACAGTTTTGTATCTTGCGTTGGATTTTCTTATTTTTTAATTATAGTAATTTCTTATCTGTGTTATTGTGTATTTGTTACTTTGGTCTCTTTGACTCTGCTTTAGCGTTATTCTTGCTTTCTATTGGGAACAAAAAAACAATGAGTTTGTTCGGGAAAGGGTGGAAAGTTTTGTGGGACATCAGGAACCTCTTCTCGCCACAGTCAAACGGAGAAAAATGGCGTGGTTTGGACACATTACAAGGCACGACAGCCTGTGCAAGACCATCATGCAAGGCACCATTGACGGTGGACGCAGGAGAGGACGCCAATGTAAAAACTGGTTTGAAAATGTCAAACAATGGACAGGTATGACTGTAGCAGAACTGCTGATGGCTGCCGTAGATAGACCGTTGTGGAAAAGAGTTAGTGTGGCTTCTGCATGCAGATCCGCCCTACAATTACAAAAGTCAAGGGGATGATGATGATGATTCTTTTTGTGCGGCTTCGTTTCCAATAACTGTTACACATGACGTCACGCTAGACCATTTCAAAAGAATACGATGCAGACAAAGGAATTCTAACCATCACACAGACACTACATCGGTTCTTCATAATGTCTGCGAAAGTCAAAATTACTTGAACAAAAATAACAAAATATGAACTTTGGGGAGTTTATCCACAACTTAGAGCACAATATTCAATATCTTATCCGAAAATTGTAAAAATGCAATGTTCTTTTTAATCACACATGTTTAGATGAATACTTGCTGCCTAAGGATGTCTGATTAAAGAATTTAGACATGTTGTGTTTGTTTAATTTTAATAAGATCCTTTCGTAATCACGTATAAGCTTAACCACAAAGACAAAATTTATTTCTGACACAACCAATTGTCCTAGCCATCACAATCCTAAAGATGTTATTTTGAATTTATCGAAAGTACTCGAAAAAAAATAAAATGAATAAATACAACCATGGTACTTTCCTTACTTTCGTGATTAATCACGAAACAATAATGCTTATACGTGATTACGAAAGGATCTTATTAAAAATAAACAAACTCAAAATGCCTAATTTGGTTAATCAGACATGCTAAAAATGATGCCAAAATATACGGAATATAAAGAGAGGGAGAGGGAGAGTGAGAAACTGCCTGTACATCACTATAATAACTATTTACTTTCAAATATAATCTGTATCGTAAATGCACTTAATTCCATTTAAATTTATACAGCAAGTTTTTTTTTTAATAAAACAGCAGATAATAATTACGTGCCAGGTTGCAGTCCTATTGGTCAAACTTTGTACATGCAGATTACTATACCTGTGTCTATATAAATTGCCTTATAGTGTCATTTGTTTGCTAATAATCTTTACCCATACATTGTTACTCCTGCATAATGTTTATCTATGCACATTACATTGCTATATGTTTGAGCTGTATAGAATAAGTATATATGAAACTTGTGGAAGATGGTAAATATCACGTGCTGACGTGAATTGACGGAAGAAAAATTAAAAGCAGTCCTTGTGCAGAATCTATTAAGTTCTATGATAATACGGTACAAATCTACTTATTTTTTCTTTTCCTTCTTATTTCTTTCAGATAAGCTTACTGCTGACTCCCTCATCCACGCCGTCTATCTATAAGAACGTTTCGTTTTATTTCTTTATTTCTTAATTCTTTCTGTTCAGTTGCTTCTGTCTCCCGGTAATGGTTTTCAAGGTTTTGCATAGATTGCCCGTAATTTTGAAAGGCCTAAACTGATGCTCAGCACGCCCATGGGTCACCAAGGTGACAGGGCTAGATTAGTCACGCCATGACAAACGTCGTTTGATTGTGCCATTAAATTGTCGCAGAGCAGGCCTTTTCTTGTCACTTGCGACTCCCACGAGGGCTAAGGTCAGACACCTCTGACTCTTCGTTGTGACACGTTCTTTTGCTGTAGTCGGTGAGTGTTGCTAAAACAGCAATGAAAAAAGAGAGTGAGACAATTGAGAGAATGAGTGCTCGAAAGAGACAAAAAAATATAAAACTAAAAATTGATATAGAGCCATAAATTTGAATAAAATGAAGGCAAAAACAAAAATGAAAAAATAATTCACCAAGAATTAGGATGTGAACTTCTTAGAGGAACATAAAAAATGTTTAAAAGAAGAGAGGAAGACGGAAATAAGCAATTGCAGTCTGTTAAAGGAGAAAAATAACAAAACGTGTTAAGAAAGGCGGTGAAGAAAGACAAAGGAATGGAAAGAAATGAGAAATATAAAAGGAAAATTAAAAAGACGGAAGCATAGGAAATAATGGCTAGCATATTAATGTAATGAATCTGAATTGTTGATTGGTTAATAGACGACGATAGACAAGTAAAAGGGACAAATGAGACAATGAAGAGATAAAAAAAGATTTTCTTGATTGACAATTTTACATTCATAGAGAAAAATGAAATTTAACTAGAAAAATGACTGGAAAGCTGAATAAGTTAAAACATAAATCTACAAAATCTGTATAAGGGCAACAATGCACTTTAGTACGGCATAGAAATCTACGAAAACATGTCAGGATTTAAAAATAAAAATATGATGAGCTCTAGAAAAAAGAATTATTAGTGCATGAACACGCGTGCACAAACGCGTGCGAAAATGTGATAGAAACATGTTCCAGATATACATACTCACAAATACAACAAAATTAATTTGATGCAGGAATACATCTATATGATGAAAAACATCATTAACATTCATGTTTATGTAAACACATTTATAAACAAATACAACCATTTACATGTACTTATATACTTTGCCACAGTAAACCAAGTTAAATAGTCACACAAATTTGTCTTGCATTTTATTAACGCCAATACAAGGATACTGAATACAAGGATACTGAAGCTAGACGGTTACTGAATGAGGTGTGTCATATGAGTATAAGAGGAGGCAGAAAGAAGTCAATATTATAACGATAAAGAAGCTAGGATTGAAGAGTGTAAGATGGTAGTGTTCAGTGAAACATCCGCAAGGGAATCTGTTCCACACAGTAGCAGTTCTTGTGAAAAAGCTCTCTGGGTATAACTTTCTCTTTAAAGCTGTAATACGTAGAAAATGTAAGGGATTCCTCTCCTTGATCATAGCAGAGCAAGTCATCGCTATAAAAGTCTAAACTGGTGTAGCTCATACAAATATTTACTATTGAAATAGCCATAGGATAGTCTTGCGACGTTGGTTATGTGGGAAAGAGTCTGCAGCGAAGAAAATAAGTCATCAGCATAAACGATTTTGAGGTGTGTTGCTGGATTCATTTCCTTGTTTGAGAGGTATGTGGACATTTTATTGTAAATATTTATGGGCTCCTGGAACATTTGCCCCGCACACAATGTTGGTGGACTTATGTGAATTCAGGTAAAAATAATTAACACAATATATAGAATTTAAAACAAACAATATTTAAGCATGATATCAACAAAAATAATTACTTGTGTACATAATGGAAATCAAAGAAAAATATATTGAAACTAGCCGTAAGAATGTCTTGGTTTGTGTGTGTGTATGCAACAAGCAGCATACACGTGTGTGTGTGTGTGTGTGTATGCGCGCGTATGTGCAAGAGTTATGTCAACAGAGGACCAAGGAAGTGAACGCGCCCCGGCGTAAGAGTTCATTATGTTCGACTACATCTGGAAGCAAGATCTTTAATATCTTTTCAATCTGGATTTTAAATCGTCATTTTAATTTTGTAGTTCAGGTTTTCTTGGAAGCCACTTATGATGTACACATGCTTTCAAATCTGTTTATCTTTTTTGTAAATATCTATCCAAAATTTGCTTAAAGTTTATCATTTGTTTATAAAATTGACATTTGTTGATGTATCTTACACATAAAATAGAAACAAAGTTATTAGTAAAACAAATCTTATTGGATGGTGAATAAGAAAACATGCCAGTCAAAACTTTCTGACGGAATTTATGCATTAAGAAATGTATATAACCGCACTTGCTCTAGAATCTAACAGGAATTATATTATCTTAGAGCCGAATTAAAAAATTTCCATTTCGCATTATTCTCTAAACATCGCTTTTCTATTTGCACATCAGGCCAGTAAAATAACGGATTCTGCAATAGTATGAGCTTTTATTTTACCCAGATACGATTTCCACAACTGCGTAACTCGCTTCTTTGGTGAGTTTTCTCTCAACAATTGAGGAGTCCCCCGCACGCTTTTGTAATACTCTTCTTTTTTATTGGTTTGGTTGTTTGGGAAATAGAAATATTCGTTAGTGCTTTTAATTAAGAAAACAAAAGAAATCAATGTGATTAATTACTTTTCTATGGCCTTTTGGTATACATTACTCGACTAAAAATTTAAACTTTTCATTTATTAGAAACGGGTTAATTTTGTTTTTTGTTTTTTTTCTTAATTAAAAGATTAAAAACTTACAATTAAAAGTTAGAATTCACTTTGAAATTATCTCAGTATTATTTAAGAGCAAAAAGAAAAATAATACTACATATTAGTCTGTTCGAAGCAAGACAAATATAGTATTAAAAAGGAAGATCGAAATTGACTATTTAATTTTCATAAGAACAAATAAATTCGATATAATATTCATGTCACCTACCTATTTTATCACTGGGTGCTGAAAAGCCCTCGGTGCAACCAAGAAGGTATTCTTCTCAAATACTACTATTTGGTCAGATTTTGTGAAGTGGGTTGACGCTTCTTTATAGAACTAACTCACAGAGCACGTAGTTCGAAAAAATGATGTTTTACTTTTTAAAATATGTGAACATGCGTCAGATTAGACAAAGTACATACACACTGGAGTTTTGAAAAGTTGTCTAATGTATTATGGAGTGACACATATACCTTTTATAGATGTTCAAGCTGAAAACTTATCAACACCTCGTATTATTTTATATCCATGCGCACACAGTTTATACTAATTCTTTGAACGTGTTAGACTGTTTATAAAAATGAATCTGAAATTATAAAAATCAATATTAATGACTAGATACTACAGAAAAATCAACACGTACAGATTTGTATTAAGAAAAAATACACATTTAAAATTTTCCTGTGCCTGAAAAGGATTTTAAAAATATAAAATTCACTGTACTTTTTATTAAAATAAGCGTGATGTGCTGTCGCTAACATAACAGTAAAGTAAATTAATCACATAGCGAATTTCTATTTATAACCACAAAGAAAATAGATCGAACAGAAAAGAATGATTTCCATTTACTGATAAATTCCCCGTTTTTGTTTCCTTATTTTCTTTCAATAACAACAAAAATGAAACAAGAACAAAGTACAGAGATGAGTGTTTTTCATATTTATTTACTCTTATTATTATTCCAATGGAGATGAAAAAGAAGACAATCGTTTTATTGTGAACATTCTAGATTTTCCATTTACATTTGTGTTAAAGTGTTATAAATTCATAAGCTACTTACTGCCAACTTACGAAGTACATCTTGTTAAATATTGTTGCTATTATTACTTTTCACTTTCTCTAAAAATATTTCTTGCTCTACACCACCCAAGTTTGCAAAAATGTAGGAATTATAACTGAGAGGCTCTAGGTCCCAGGCCATCAGAAACAAGTACTCCATTATTTAACGTTGCCTGCCATCGAACTGTGATACTGATTTACCTAATCTTGCAGATAAACTAAACAAAGTGGAACATACAATAGAATTTACATACGAAATGGATGGAAACAATAATTTGCCTTTGCTAGAAATGCTACACTGCGTTGAAAGTAGCTTGAAACTTAGTGTCCTCCGAAAATCAGCTAATAAAAATCATCTAATAAATTTTTATTCTCATCATAACAAAATAAAATCCGGAATAATCATCAGATTCTACTTAAGAGCACTCAGAATTTTCAGCCCTCAATATTTACACGAAGAGGAGAAATACATTGAAAAAACTTTCAAGACCATTCAATGCCCTAACTATTTCATATTCAATGCGAAACAAAAGGACCATAAAATATTCCAAAATAGAAAAACGGCTACTCCTAATAGCCTCGAATT
This sequence comes from Acanthosepion esculentum, assembly GCA_964036315.1. Lineage (NCBI taxonomy): Eukaryota > Metazoa > Mollusca > Cephalopoda > Sepiida > Sepiidae > Acanthosepion > Acanthosepion esculentum. Next base: position 71,825,684 of record OZ038477.1, on the reverse strand, counting down.
CCAGTAGAATCCATTACGTTCACTTACAGTATTATACTGTTTCGATTTAAATTATTAGGGTTGGAAGCATATAATTTCAATATGATTTATTTTGTTTTTGATTTAGACCAGTCATACCCTTTTTTTACTGTTAATTATATGAAATTAATTTAAAAATGATACATCTATTTATTTATCTATAAAATGTTCAACAGTACTGAGCTATTTAGACTAAAATTGCTGCTGTCGTTTCTAAACAAATATTTGTTAGAATTTATTTTTTGAACTTATAATGATTTTTAAATGGTATGAATTGATTCTTTTTTATTAACTTCTACTTTGAGTGACAGTTGGGCCTTCTATTGGGTGAACTAAAGTTTTAAAAAATCAATGCAGAAAGGTTTACATATTTTTCAAAATCTAAGGATGATCCTCACTTTCAACCCATGCATCGTTATTATTGAACTGTTGCTGGAAAGTAGGTAATCATCACTAAAATTGATATTTCCCAGAGATGACGCCGAGAATGAAATGATATGCATGAGAAACACGCTAACTTTTTATCTATTTTGAAGATATTGCTAAAAAAATAGCAATATGGTAATGAAAGGTGAAAACAATATTAAATACAGAAGTCATTAAGTATAGGTTGAGATTTTAGGCATCTTGCAGGGAGACAAGCTGAGACAATCTATAATGGATGAAATTAAAAGGGGAATATATGCATATTAACAAGTAATACAGTGGGAACATCCGTCCGACACTAGCTCAACAAGTCGCATTTCAGCTTGCAAAACTGATGTTAAACTCTTTCGTCATTTCTAGGACAAGGGTTCAAGCAGACGATGGATTGTTGCAAGATCTTTACTGAATAAAGAATGTTTCGTTGCAGCAATTTATGTGCAGCAATTTTACCATCAGCAGAACCTTTACATTTTTTTCGCATTAAAAGATCGTACTAAAACATGAAGGAAGCTGCTGTTAATTATACTAGAAATATAACTGATATTCTCCCAGAAATTGAAATAAATGTACCAATATTTTGTGAGAAGTGGATCGTTATAGTAGTAACAGAAAAGTAAAAGAGGCTACAGCCATCGTGGATTCAGTGTTGCCTGAAAGCAGTACCGGGTGTATGTGTGAAAGAATCACAAAACATGCAAATAATATATATATATATTTCCATTTCTGTACATAGTCTAGAAATCACTAACATTCTACCTAAAATTCACTCACTGCAGCATTCTGGAAAGAGTTTATTATTATTATTATTACTACTACTATTATTTTATTTCTTTTGATTTCTGGTGTGTACACATTTCTTTCCGGGTCCCTAATGTTAGAAATGGCATCATGACATTTTCCACTGACCAATTAAAAAAACAAAACACACACACATTTTACAAAGATAAATCCCTTCGTAAGGTGTAGGCTGTACTCGTAAGAATATTTTTTGTAATAAAGAAATACAAACAAATGTTCTCACGGGGTATGGATTTACAGGAATCCCTTCAATGAGCCTACTGGAATCTTTTCCAACCAATCCGAGGGCTCCAAATACAACTGGGATTGTTGATGTTCCCATGTACCACCTTTTTGAAATTTTGATTTCAAGGTCCTTGTATTTTGATAGCTTTTTGAAGATCTTCAAAGATACATTGCAGTCTGCAAAAACTGCCATATCAATGATTTTTTTGTTTCCGGTCTCTAATAACAATGTCTGGGCGGTTGGCTTTGATTGTTCTGTCTGTGTGTATTGTGCATTCCCATAAAATTGTAACAGTTCCTATCTCCCTATCCGGGTATGGGTGGTGTTCATACCAATTTATTTCAGTTTCTTCCTGTAAAAGTTGCAAATTTTCCAATGCAGATATTGGCCCACTCTGTCATTCCAGGTTTCATATTCATTGATCAATTGTTTCTGGATATTTATCACAGAATCTGCATTTTAAGTTAACACAGTATTTTAGTATGTGTGCTTGATAATTTCTATTTAAAAAGCATCGGTCCTGTGCAGCAAGGATAAAACCTTCGTTTTCAGCTTTTAACTCTGAACTACGTAGCCACTGATGGGTACGGAGTTTGTCTACATCAGCTTGTTTGGTACGGGCAGAGTATTGGCCATGAAGCGGTTTATCTTGCCATTGTTTCTGTATCTGGTCGGTTGCATTTGCTTTTGCTTTCTTTTTTTAAGTAGTTTGCAGCTTTAGTCGGTGTATTGTGGTTTACTTTAATTTCTATGCCCATTTGAAAATCCATTTTGAACTTGTTGGCTTCCTTTATTACTGAATAAAGACGCTATTATTATTATTATTATTATTATTATTATTATTATTATTATTATTATTATTGTTATTATTATTATAAGTTCTCATTCAAATTAAAAGAACGCAAAGCACAAGTGTTTTGTAGTCTATAGAAACTTTCCGAGTTCCGTCAACCATACTGCGATGCTTTCCTAAATAAAATTATCTTCATCATCAGCAGTAGCAATAGCTGCAGCAACAGCAACAACATCATCAAAATCGATGTGAAGATACCTTCAAGAAGCATCTCAACTGAGTGATGTTTTTCAAACGTGCGGATCATTAAAACACAACTTTGTATTTGGATGCTGACTGATGAGGGTGAATTTTTAATTTACATTTTTGGTTAATTTGCAGAAAAGACCCGGTATTGAGTAACCATTCTGGTGCGAAATTGCCTGGTTATTTTGTAAATGTCATTAAAACATTGCGCTCGATTACCGTCTTCAATTTATCGCCAATGTAAGTTCCATCACTTTCGCGTTGTCCAGCCACTATTACTGGCGTTGTTTACATACGTTTTCCTCTAGTAATAATGCGCGGAAGCTTACTTAGCTGACGGCCTTTTTACAGCTTTTCGTATCTTACTGGTCTGCGCGATTTTCGCAGTTGTTATAAAATACGCTTATTTTTTTTAAATGAAGTTTAAAATGAATAGTATTTTTATTGCCCTTCATAAATCTGCTTATAGCTAATGAAACAGAACCTTATCCTAATGTAATTTATGAAGCTTTAATTCAAGAAAATTTCACGACACATAAAAAACAATGGTTGTAAAAAAGGAAAAAAAATCTTTCTTTTTTTTCATTTTTCAGGCACGTAATTTTTTGTTTATTTTATTTTAGTTGTTGGATTTTACGTTTTTTCGCGCATTCATTTCAAACTTCGCGCACGGCGCAGTAATCAAGACAAGTGAAGCTTCCGCGCCGCATGTCTTTTTGAGGCAAACAAACAAAGCCAGTAATGGCTGACGTTCTGTGTACGCGACGAAAAAGAAGTTGAACTTACATTGTCCATAACTTCTAAACCGTAATCGAGCGCAATGTTTTCATGTCATTTTCGAGATAACCAGGCTATTTTGTACCAGAATGGTACATTCTCAATACCAGAGAATTTTGGTGTTTATACTTCAAATAAACCACTTTTTTGAATGATTTGTCAGAACAAAACAATAAACAGATAAACTATTACAAATATGTAATACATGAATTATGGAGCATCTGATTTGCTTTTGTTGAATTATTATAATTAGAATATATATTTTAACTTATATAATTATTATTAGGAATTCATCCTGAAGGTTGGTGGCTGTAATTAAACTTTAATTTAAAATTTCAGTGATGAAATTTTAATTTTCAAATGACGTCTTTTACATCCTGTGTGTCCCTTATATCTTGTGTGTCCCTACTGTGTTCACTTTCGCGGATATCTACCTGTGCCATTGATTAAAATACAGGATGTCTACTGGAGGAGATTCAACAAAATATATTTTGGTTACATATCATGTAACTAAATATTACATGGTTACATATCTTGTGGTTACATATTATACGTAACCAACATTTGGTTACATATCATAATTAACCAAAATCTATAAACACCAGCAATCTCTTCCTGTGTCAAGCATTGCCTCTCTGTCATTTTATTTCTCTGTCTACATTCAGTCTATTTTTACTTTTCCCTCCTTTTCCATTTATTACAGTGTCTTTTTTTTAACTTCTACCACTTACCGAATTCTGCAGTTGTCAACATGTATAGTCGAGCATTTATTCAGACTAATGCGGTTCAGCACAGTCATGTTACTTTAGCGATTTCCATATTACGAAATAAATTGTGGTAAAGAAGCCCAATATTTTATTTCAATACCATTACTGCAATCATCTTGTTCTATTATTTTATTACTATTTTAACAACTGAACGTTAAAATATAAAGACAATCATTCCCGATTATTTTACAGTGCGTGTAATGACGCGATTATCATTTCTATTATCTGTTACGAAATACGTGTTGCGTTTATGAAATTTTAAGATTGTGAGCTGAAGTATTTTCACATTTTACACATTTTCTTATTAGTTGTCAGGGCTGGCGCTAGGGTCTGGCACCCCCACCCACTTCGGAATATTTTGATACGTCTTCCACTCTCTACTACATGTAGATTTCAAAGTTTCCCAATCCGAGAGATACAAACGCTCGAAGGAAAATTAGGGGGAAGGCAGCGAGCTTTTAAATTACCAAAAATCAGATAATTATCCAATATAAATGAAAATTTTAGTACATATTCATTAATTATTTACTTTTATAACGAATAGTTTTTTTTTCTTATTAAAAACATCTGAGAAAATGTTGTTCTTTTTGTATTAACCACCAATATTTTCATGAGTAATTTTTACTCAAAAAAGGCTCGAAAAGACTCAAATGTTTACATCACCGACGCATCTCCCCTGTAAAAAAAGTTTTACAACACAAACAGGATTGTCTTAAAAATTTATTTTAAAAACAGTATTTCATTTTTCGGGTAAATTTTTCATGTGTTGAAATCTTTAAACATTTTTATTTTTTAAGCGATCATATTCTTGGTTTTATCTTTCTAAAAATGTAAAAAATAGGGACTAGAAATTTTATTTTCTGTGGACTTCTGGTTAGTATTACTTATATTAAAAAAAAGGTAGAGATCATCTTTAGTGGATGATCTAGGAATAAAAAATGATTTTACCGAGATATATTACCCTTCTAAATGATTTAAAAGTACTGTTCAGAAAATTACAATTTAAAAAAATAATCACTGCTGAAATTAGCACTTCTTCCCCACCCATCTTCCTCAGTAGACATGGGACCCCCACGCGGTTGAGAAGTTCGGGATAGTAAGCACCGGCCTGTCAATTATTATAGTTGATGATTGCCAATATAACTTATGTAGAAAAAAAGTAAAAGGTACAAAAGGCAACTAAAAAATAAATAAATAAAAAAACGCTGCTGTACCTAGCCTTTTCTGGGCATTATTAGTTGATGAATTAATTTTTAAAAAATGATGGGTGGGCATAAAACAGTGCTGAAAAAATAGCAGAGGTCACAACGGAGCTCCAAAAAGCGCTGGCTCTGTTGTGATTATCACCTTCATCTTTTTCCTGTTTTTAAACCACAGAACCAACTTATAGCCAACATTTTTAAATTAGCAGCTGAAAAATAAAACGGTTAAAAATGTGGTGATTAAATGCATAAATATCAAGAATCGCATCAAAAAATAATTGGAACGAATATCTGACAACGTTAAACGACATCTACAAAGACGCACAATTAACCGCTATATATTTTTTGTCTGTGTTGTATTTTTCGTTCTTGAATTTAATCTAGGTAGAAACCTAGATTAAATTCAAGAACGAAAAGATTCCAAACCTGTCAATTTAGTGGGGGAAAACTGTCACCACTAAAACGATTTTTTTCTTTTCATTCTAAGCAAGGCGGTAACGTCACTAAGACGTAAGGAGTTACTGGGAGTGAACGAGAAGACTTTGATGCGAAGAAAGGACAATAAAAGAACGGATTTTATGAAAACAGTAGTTAGCGATTGACGTTGCATTTAATATTTTTGAAGAACGTAGGTGACACGGAAGCAGAACACTGGATGAGAATTGCGAGAAAAGAATCTCTTAGAATAGAACTTCTGGTTACGATTAGCGAGTTCGAAAGTATGTCAAGTTGTCTTCATATATTGTAAGGCTAAATACTAATGTTACACCAGGATATTTCTTAAACAGTATGGCACGTTATAAATTAGCAATGTACCCACTCAGACACACCAGTGTAGATATAAACTTTCACACAGTCATTGAGAAAGAAGCCGATATATTCACATACGAGACTATGAATAAGTTCGTAACACGACACTATTATAAAATGGATATTAATCTGAAATTTTCTTTGTTTGATTTATGAAGAATGAAGAAGTGTTTAACTATTGAGAAAGCAAAAATATTATCTTAGTACACATGTACGTCACTAATCACAAAAAATATTTTTTACATAATAAATATCTAATATAATCTCTTTCTTTCCGAGGAATATAATTTATACAGAACAAGTGTTACGCGCTGAAAAATGCATTCCCACCACCAGTACAATCTCTTATGAGGAGGAACTGAAATATTGTCGGCCTGACAAAAAATCTGATGAAATGCCTAATCATCAGATTTTTTTTCAGCATCATCTCATAATCACACATGCACTCACTCTCACCTAAAGATTCGTGGATTCGTTAACTGAAAAATACAAACTTATACAAATCCTTATGTACATAAATACGTGAGAAGCTTACAATTATTATTTTTTATTGACCTCACTTATATACATGTATACACTTCAAATTATATATATATATATATATATATATATATATATATATATATATATATATATATATGGATATAAAAGTGAACATTGAATTCAACACTCAGATGCGACAGGCTGTTTCATGCTAGACGCAATCATCAGGCGGCCTGACGATTGCGTCTAACATGTAACAGCCTGTAGCCTATGAGTGTTGACTTCAATGTTCACTTTTATATTCATATTTACATACGCTCTATCTCTGATATTGTGCACTTTATCCCATAAATATAGCACACCTTAAAACTATATTTCTTCATATATGTGTGTGTGTGCATGCATTTTTAAAAAGAGGAGCTTCCTCAAAGATATAAAAATCTCAAGAATATTCGGCAAAATAAAATATAAAGGACATGCTATTGGAAGATATAGCAGCTCATCTTCTGAGACATCTACCCAAGTTGCAGTAAAAATAAGAATCAAAATAAACTTTAGGTTTTACTGCAATTTTCCTCAATTCACATTTTACTTAAGGCAACTATCTTGCCCAAGAAAATCGCATAATTCTTTTTTAATCTTTCTATTTTTTCTGATGACAGAAAACTGAAAGAAATGGTCTAATTTATACATTTAAATCGGGTGTCAAAGATGGAAATTTAAAGCTATGCTTCCCTGTATCATTACAGTTTTCGATGTAAAATTGCAAGTGGTCTTTGTTGTATTTATTTCCGTCACAGCCTTAGAAAGATTTAACGAACATTCAGACCGATAAACGAAAATAAATAAATAAAAGAATATATTGTTTAATAAATAAACAAATACGAGTATACACTAAAAATAACGTTTAAAATGACTATACATATATATATATATATATATATATATATATATATATATATATATATATATATATATATATATATATATATATATATATATATATATATATATATATATATATAATACTGACTCCCTCCATTATTACTCTGACGAAATTACTTCTAGGGACAAAACGCGTTACTTAAGGGTCATTTTTTACATTTTGTCGTTCAATTGCCCACATTCCGCATAAACGTTATTATACAATTTATTAACTTTTTCTTCTATTATGCTCTGTCATCAAAGATCTCCTTTAGGTACTGTTGCTCTCTTTCAAGGAATTGATTTTCTTCATTTTAATACTTTATAATATATAATTATATCAAATATGACTTTCAATTTGATTTTTAATTCTCTGGGAAAAAATATAAAATTTGAGGCTGCAGTATATTTGAACCTGATAATTAAAACATTTATGAATTAACATCATGTAGGTTAACATTACTCGATATTATTTAATATAAGCTTCATGTCACAGATTGTACTTTTCAGAATTTATCATTGGAAATAACTTTCGGCTATTCAAAAAACACCAATTATTCAATTGAATAATTCATGGTCTACTGTTATTTTTGTGTGTTTTCTTTTCAGAAAAGGACTTTAACTTAAAATGGATGGAGAATATTCTGTTTCAAATAATTATTCCTTCTTTATTGAAAACGCACTTTTACATTGATCTGAAAACAAAAGATAACAATTCAGAGATGTCGCATTTAAAGATGTCACGAGAATCCATATTAGCTGTATTTTCTTTCAATGCATCATGTTCCTGAACGAAAAGACGCAGTCAACAGGTACTGACGCGATATCGCAATTTAAAACATTGTTCATGTCTCATTCTTTGATCTCTACTGGAAGAAAAGAGGAGTAAATACTAAAAGAAAATTCTAAATGAAAAGAAGAATAGAGAGTACGTAAAGCCATTCGAAATACGGAAAGTTCATTTTTCCATTGTCTTATTTAAAAGAATACGCTTTAGAGTAACGCTCTTTCAGTGTCGCTTAATATTCATTGCTTTCATTTTCCCATCCATGGCTATGTAGACATCGATGATGGCCAAGAGTGCGTGAGAAGGCGCTATGTAAAGATCTGCTACGACGATAAAAGCGTGGGGAAATACAAACCGCAGAAATGAATAAATGATTAAAAAATATCATGTATAATTTAGTGTCATTTTCCTGACACCCTTAGATTTAGATAAGTCTTTCCAGTTAAACAGATGAAGGCAATAATAATAATAATAATAATAATAATAATATAATTAAAAGATACCTAGAAACTACATAAAACTGGATGATAATCAGTGTCAAAGAACATGTAAAAATAATAAACTTTATTCAGTGATAAAGGAAGCCAAAAAAATTCAAAAGGGAATTTCAAGTGGGCGAAGAAGATATAAATAAGCCATAATACACCTAATGAAGCAGGAAAGTAACTAAAAAAGAATACAAAAGTAAATGCAATGTACCAAATTCAGAAACGATGGTAACATAAGCCTCTTCTTTGGCAATACTCTACCCATACCAAAGGAGCTGATGTATACAAACACCGTACCCATCAGTGGTTACGCAGTACAGGGTTAAAAGCTGAAACCGAAGGTTTTATTCTTGCTGCACAGGACCAAAGCCTGCTAACTAGAAATTACCAAGCACACATACGGAAAAATAATGTTAACCTGAAATGCAGATTTTGCGATAAATATCCAGAAACAATTAACTATCTTGTATCTGGTTGCTCAGGTGTGATCGCCCTCGGCATGATAGAGTAAATCATTGTCTGCACTGGAAAATATGCAATTTTTACGGAAAAGAAACTAAAAAAATGTTATGAACATCACGCAGACGCAATTACAAAGACAGGACCTGTAACAATTTTATTGGACTTTACAATAACACGAACAGAACAATCAAAGCTAATCGCCCAGACATTGTGATCAAAGACCACACAACATAATCTGCTTTCTTATTGACATGGCAGTCTCTTCATATTGTAATGTATCTTTGAAGAGCTTCAAAAACTATCAAAATACAAGAATCTTTAAGTGGAAATCTCAAAAATATGGTACATGAGTACATCAGTAATTCCAGTTGTAGCTATTGCTCTCGAATTCATTGGAAAAGTTTCCAATAGAATCATTGTATAGATTGCTGACAGCCCATTCCTTAAAGAAATGCAAAAACAAAATTACTTCCAAGTAAAGCTCAGAAATTACGAATATGCAAAATGTGTGTGATCTTAGTTTTTTTTGTTTTTTTTAATAGCAAATGATAAGTAGAAAATGACACGAAAGCATTTCTGACCTTAGATCTATATTTGCGACCCGGTAGGAAATAGGTATTAGTAATAATAATAATCATAATAATAATGATAATTATGATTATGAAGATAATAATAATAATTATAATAATAATAATAATAATAATAATAATAATAATAATAATAATAATAATAATAAAATGCTTAATCACCTACTATACATGGATCATCTCAAACTCTTTGTCAAAAACGACAATGAGTTGAGGGGTCTCCTCAATGAAGTCAAAAGTATTTCTTAATGTATGCGATTAGCAGACCGTTACTTGTCACCATATCGTGCATATTTGGCCGTGGCACATGTGCCTGTATACGCTTATTAGACTTGCTATATTGCTGGGTATATTGGGTGTTGTATATTTGTACCCTAAATTCACATTTTTGGTACGCTGCTCTCAAGATGAATAATAATAATAATACATGGATAATATCAAACTCTTTGCCAAAGACGACAATGAGTTGAAGGGTATCCTTAATATTGTAAAATGTTTCAGTGATGACATCGATATGGATTTCGAATTAGATAAATATGCAAAAGTAACATTCATAAAGGGAGAATTACAGAAACACCCTCAATAGATCTAGAAGAAACAGAACATGAATAAGTAAAAAGAAACCTCAATCCATATTATTCCAGCATATATTTTTGACTAACATAAATATAAACATTATTGCATTTTTTTATATCATAATTCAGTAAATAAAACTAGCAGTATACAAAGCATTCAGTATTTACTTGAAAAATGAAGTCTTCCTAATATCTCAACTTACATATTTTTTGTTAATTTCATTAAAGTTTATACGGTTTATTTCAGGACAACGATACGTCTGTCAATTTTTTATGGTTAAAAAAATAACGCAACATATACCGTATACTTTACTGATCCCATAATGCTGAAAACAGTGTAAATGTATTTTAAAGTAATTTTTCACATTATTTATCCTATGATATGATCGAGGTCATAAGTATAGCATGCATAAAATGTCAAGCAGAATATGTTGTTTTGTACTTGGAAGCATTTCAGTATGCTAAGGAAATTAATTGGTGACGCTCACCCCTGTTTCAAGTTATACAAGTGAACGTAAAAACAAAATATACTCATTATATGTGAAGAATCATTATCATTCTAATATTATTCGGATTAATTAACTTATCATTTTCCTTGTGTTTCTTACTACAAATTTTCAAACAATCTATACATAATGAAAGAAATATGGTACACAACTAATACAAAGACTGGGAAGATGCTGATATCTACATGAATATTTAATTAACTAGTCATATTCACTGACAAAATGAAGAAATATTTTTTTCATATGCGTCGAGGAAAATTATCATAGTTTCACAATTATCTACCTAAATAAGTATGAATGCCCCATGATGTTGGGCAGAAGAATGGGCCTAATCACTTAATCACCCGCTCGAGACAATACATTCTACCAAATTGCCTTCGAACATCTCAGAGGAATGGAATGAAGAAAGTGAGCAAAAGGGGCTCAAATAAAGAATTGGGCCAGTAACTACTCACTTCCTCGATAAAGTCAGCAATATCAATCCTATTTTATATTATGTTTTTGGGTTCGGCTGATAGGTTGTGTTTTGTTTGCAGGATACTCTCAGGTTACACATTTAACTAAGATGAGTTGGAAATACTAGGCAGGGTGATACTGTTTGTTCTCACTCTTCCCAATTTGATATTGACTATTCTCAGTTTGAAGTTAGTTTTTTTTCAATTTGAGATTGATTAGTCCAATTTTAAGCAGACTGTTCTCAATTTGAAGTTGAAACCGACAGAAAACGGGTATCGGTATTTCTTGTGAACTTTTCCAAAGGAAAAAGCATCCCAGTTTCTAATATTCTTCCTTGGGCACCATTGATGATAGGCCTTCATCTGGTTTTATCAGTTTCTTGAAAAAAAAGTGTATTGTATATTTACGGAACACTGTTTAATCCACAGGCAGAACTTCGGTGGTCATCTTCACCGATGACAGTACTGATATCACAGCAGTAATTAAAATCAAAGGACATGATAGCAATTACCAAAATGCCAAAAGTTCTTTACTTTTAAACTTTCTTGTTTCCCACAAGTTAGATGGCTATCAAAAAGAAACTGACTGAGATATATTGTCTTTTAAAAACACTTGTTGAGTGCCTCCCATTCTCTTTGACGAAATAATTAACACTGAGTATGGTATTTTACTTTTCAGATCTTTTTACAAATTTCAATGAAGCTAATTCGCAATTGCAAGGAAATAAGGTCAGAATCAGTCCTCTTCACGTTTCTTTCCAAGTTACAGTTATTCAAACGTAATTTTGCCCCTACCGCCCAGCTAGCAAGCCTCTTGAATTGAAGGAGGAATATATCAGATGATGACCTTCAGGTATATTGTATACACCTAAATGAACTTCATAGAGATATATCTGACAGAATCCAAGGTCTTCTTTTTGTTAAAACACCAGACCAGGAGTTCAGCCCTAAACATGAACAATGAAGAAACAGAATGATAGAGGAAAACACACCAAAATGACTTTGAGCTAAGAACAAAGTTTAAAAACGAATTTCTGACTGCTATTGCATTCCCGACATTATATTTAGTTGAGAAAGGTTTTAGTGTAGTCAACCAGTTTCTTTCCAGGCAAAGAAAGACTGAAAATTACAGATCACCGGAATTTAAAACTACCCCTCATTGCCTTCCAATTTGATGATGAGAAGCTGGTATCTTTGTATAAGTACAGCCATCCTATTAAAACTGTAAATCTTAACTATCTCTGCTGCTAAACTAAGTAAATAATTTGGTATACTTGGTTAACTTGCTCTTGAGAAATGTTAGTGTTAGATTTATTTTTTTAATTACAGTATTCACGAAAAAATATATTCATTTGGATGTGATAGTGTCATTAGAGAATTAGTTCCAAAGCAGCAGCTAAAAAGGTTTAGCAACTACTGCTCTATTATCTGGAACTCCACATGTGATATTTTTTCTTTTAGATAGGAACTGCTATATCGTACTACTTTAAATAGGCGTTTTTATGTTCCTTAGGCTTAATTTTCATGTACTTATTCGAGTCTCATTTATATTTTTTCTACATTTATGTGAATATTATTTATGCAGGATTCTGTAATCTACTTTCTTCATGTTGGATCACCTTTAGTAAGAGTTTGCAAAAAGAATGGCTGCGCTTTATGAAACGGCCATGATTTTTCCACAAATATTTGGGATTTTTTTAATGTAACTTCATTTGTGCCCCCGTTGTCCGTCCTATTATTTGTCCAAGAATTTTAAGTGAATATTCGCTATAAAGGTGGAAAACATGCGCAAAAAATAATAAAAACAAAATTTTATCGCCAAAAACTTTGTGTTATTTTAAGATGAAAGATCAAGGGATTTCTTATGTAAAACTAATTCTTTACCGGTTTTAAAATTTTAGGAATATTAGTTAAAAGTCTTGTTTTTCTAGCGTCAACACCGAAATACGGAAAAATTGAGCGTCTTGGGTGAAAACTCCCTTTGATTTAGAAATTCTTGCAAAATTGCATAATTCTCGCATATTAATAAAACTTTCAGGATTTATTCACAAATGAATTAAATTATTTTTAAATGTTTCTTCTTTAGAAAATCTTGGTATTTACTTTACATATGTTACCCATGCACACACTCATTTATGAAAATTGGAGAAATTCTTTTTTTGTAGCGATTAATGTTCATATTAGTTATGAGAACAACTTCTTGGAGAATTTTGATCATTAAATCTTTTGGTCAAATGGTACACCCACTTACAGAAAATCTACCCTGAATTGTAAAAAGTTAAACAAAACTATGAACTTTTTAATTAGAAATGTTTATAATTACTTTATGAATAAAATATATTATGCAAACTATTATCTTACGAAATACTTGAATTATGAATGTTTACAAAATTCTGTATTTTTTATTCATTTCACCCCAAGCAGGGGAACAAATCCACAAGGGCGCAAGAGAATATGAGTGTTAGAGAATATGAAAAAATCTACTATTAAGGAGAGAAGACAATAAAATTATAATTAAGAGGACAGAAGATAACGATTGACATTGCATTTAAATTACAACTAAAAAGATTCCAGAGAGAATCGAGTGAACGGGGATGAATTAGGAAATCAAAAACAAAGTGATCCTAATAAGTATATTAGTGTAATAGTCAAAAATAAGGTGAGCTAGCAACGAGTAATTTTTGAAACCTCATTTCATAATGATCACTCTTAAGAGTGAAAAATAATATCAACGAACAAATCAGTAGTACAAACACCATAATTTTCAGTCGCCAAAACTTTCAGCCCCTATCATTCACCTTCTTCAAACTGTTAGGCTAACGACAAAATATCATATATTTAGTAAATGCGAAATGTCTGTGTGTCACACTTTTTCAATTAAAGGGACACAACTCTCTAACATTTCATCTACTTAATAAATGCAAAAATATCTTTGTGTCACACTTTTTCAATTAATGGGACACAACTCTCTAGCTTTAAATATTTCGCCTTCAAATGAGACTTGCTCATCCAAGATTGGAATTGAATCCTCAGGTTTTAAATTTAGCTCTCTGTGAAATTGAAGACTCAGTTATGAACTTGGATCAAAGAGATCTCAGCAATTTTGATCCGATAAATCCAAACAGAGAAACTGGACAAATCAACAGAGAAATTTTGAAAGGAACAGGATAAAACATAAAAGAACTGCGGCAATGTGTTCAAAACAATGAGCCCCTATTGAACATAACATCAACAGCAATTGTATCAGAAGGTCCTTGATGATCTCAGCAACAACAATGGATGGATTTTCTTCTTGGATGCACCTGGAGGTACTGTACTTTGTGCCAAACCTTCTTTTATCTTCAACAAGCCTCCAAAATAAAAGTAGCTCTAGCAGTAGCATCCTCTGGAATTGCTGCTACTATCTTGGCTGCAGGGCGTACAGTACAAAGCTTCCTCAAACTCCCATTGGATTTGAACTACAATTAAACCCCTATTTGCAAAATCAAAAGAGGAACCAACATGGCTAAGATACTGAAGGAGACAAGCATCATTGTCTAGGATGAATGTACCATGGCACACAAGGAAGCATTTTCAGGCCCTGCGCAAAACACTCGAAGACATTAGACAGAATTCACAATTTCATGTGAAGCATCACTATGCTACTCTCTGGTGATTTTAGACAAACATTACCACTCATTACAAGAGGAACTCCAGCTAATGAAATAAAAGCTTGCCTGAAAATTTCTTACATCCAGAGTCATGTTCAAAGAAATCAAACATGAGAGTTCACAGGTGACATTGAAGAAAGAAGATTTGCTGCTCTTCTGTTGCAGAAGATTTGCTGCTCTTCTGTTGCAGCTTGGCAGTGGAACCATCAAAATGGAGGAAAAGTTTGATTAACTATGTTTATCCAAGCATAAAAAACCATTTCATGGATTCAAACTGGCTTTGTCAGAGGGTCATATTAGTTCCCAAGAATCGTGTGGATAGCATCAACTGGAAACTTCTCCAAAAATTCCAAAAGAAAGCATGAAGTTCTTTACCAGTGACACTGTAGTTGGACAAGAACAGGCACTGAAATATCCAGTAGAGTTCCTGAACTCATTTAATCCTCCTGGAATGTCATCACACAAGCTGGAACTAAAATAAAATGTGCCAGTTATGCTATTAAGAAATCTGGATCCTCCAAAGCTTTGTACTAGAACAAGGTTAATTGTCAAGAAGATGCTTCCTCAACTCTTGGACACAGAGATCCTTACTGGTCCAGGAAAGGAGGAAAGAGTTTTAATTCCAAGAATCCCCTTAATTCTTCCAGATCTTCTGTTTAAGTTCCAAAAGACTTCATAAACGTCAATCGATAAGTCTCAATGACAATCATTGAAAGTAACATGAACTTCATCTGATGGAACCCTGCTTTCCTCACGACCAGCTCTATGTTTTGTTCAAAGGTTGGGAATAGAAACAAGCCATTTGTACTGACCCCGAATGGGAAAACCAAAAATGTTGTTTATCATGCAGCTTTGCAATAAGTTCCAAATAGACAAATTATATCAATCGAACCTGCATTCCTTTTTTCTGTCAAGAAGACCACTTCTTTCGGATAGAAAAATCGATTGTTATTGATCCGATTTCTGGAGATAGCTAAAAAGTCTTCTTGAAAATGTACAGTATATGGTTTATCTTACCGGGAGCTTGATTGGGAAGAAAAACATAAATTTTACTAGAATTTACTTCTTGAAAAACTACTGTTTCTGTTGCTTCTGGCATCGATGCTTAGAGTGATTCCAGTCCTTTTTTCCCAATCTGAATGTAATTTGATTTGGTATAATTTGCTACACTGGTTCTACTTTTTCAAATGAAATAAGGGCTTCATTGTAACCACTATTAGATTTTTACTTTTATTGTGGTAAAAGTGACAGGAAGATTGACGCTGAATTACGGGCATGGTTCGGATATTTTTTCTCATTGTCTTCAGATTTCACTGTGTGGTCTGATAGATGTCTAAATTGACAATCAGAGAAGTATGTGTCCTTGTTTACGAGGAAAACATATGATTTCATCCTTACCTGATATTAATTTCTGTTTCAAAGTTATGAAGAATCTTACTTTTTGTATTCCCAAGAGTAATGTCTTTTTGTCCTCATATAATTTGTGTTTGAAACCAAGTCATTTGCACCAGTAGAACAACCGTCCTACAGAGTTTGGTAACGTGTTATTTCTTCTGAGCTAATTTATTACATCGATTATGTTTTCTGTTTCATATTTTGATTTGTGTTATTTTTTTTACGGAAAAAGAATCATATGTACATGTACAAAACATATCTTTGAACATCAGTTTTGTGAATCCATATCCAGGTCATTTTATTGTTTAACAAAATTTAGATTGATAAATATATCATAATCCTTTATCCTTTCGTGGAGTAAATGATCTGATTCTGTAAAAATATATGTTCTATATTTGACCATCATTTTAACGACCTGTGTGGGGATAGTTCGAATAATGGTAAGTATAGGTAAAAATGACTATATGTCTATGTTTACGGATATCATAAAGCCCCTGTTTGTACTCTTGTAAAGAAATACACTCACTGACTGATCGATTGAAAAGGAGACACTCTGTTCCTTTAACTACGATTTTACATTTCGCCTAATCTGACTAATATTTTGATATACTCTATGAATGTGTTCTATTCAGCTGATTTCTACTTAATAAAATACCAGTGCTAAATGAACATTCATATACTCAAACAGCCTTTCAATGTACAAGATGAAATAAATCTAACCCCTGGACACTTGTGCTTCTATTCAGAGAAATGAAAATGTAAACGGTAGAAAAAAAATTAAGCCTGTAGATTTTCACCAAAATATTTTCACAAAATAGTTTAACATAAATGATATTAATTGATACATCGTACAAACGGAAATGGTATGAATTATCAATTAATCAGCACACACTTTTGTGTGAGTTCTTTACAGAAAATTGGTTTATAATTTTCTTCAGAATTTTATTTTCCATACACATATGCGGCGAAACTCCGTAACTGTTGAAACCTAACCTGAACAGTTGAAACCTAACCTGAACAAAATAAAATATGAAATCTCCACAAATATTCTTAAATGCCTATAATTTATAACAGAAGCCACTGGTTTATACCAACGGCTTCCCATACCTAATACTTCTCGTTTTTTACTCTCGCGTGGTCATGTGTGACGTCTCAAGCTGCGACGCGATTTTCGCTTCCGCGTCTCGTATATACGAGTTTATCATTACTTTGAAATTTTTCATGCAGCAATGGCGGACTATCATTGTTTCGTCCGTGTGTTGTTTGATATATTGAAATTGTCATCTTTGATAATGGCTTATGTAAACCGAAAGCTTAGAATGGATTTAAACATGTATCAATATGGGTCAGGGCGGACCTGGGAACAACAGCAATTAAAAGATGGTTTCACGCTCCTCAAATCCTCCAATCCCCCGATGAGAAGACTTGCTGCCGGATGTAGTTTATCATTATATATATATATATATATATATATATATATATATATATATATATACGTGAGAGATTGGGTGAAAACCAGTACTGCTCGTTACCCTTAAAAATAAGGTACAGTAGACGAGCAACAAAGGTACTTCTTCTACCCTAATATATATATATATACAGTCTTCCAAATTTTGAAAACTCAAAATTCTAGAGATCTGCCACAAATTACGAAATATTATTGAGATCGATAATTTTGCAATGATAATGAACATCACTGATTTTCTATGTAACAAATATACTACTAAACCCTATGATATTAGTTAGGCCTTCTCTAGTCGAGAAGACGGTTCTAATTATAATATAACTGACCAAAAGTTGTATAAAAGATAATTTTGCGAATATAAATTTTTGTGTTGTTCTTTAAAAGGAATTACTAGAGAACATTCTTATATAGATACTAATTGTATCCAAGTGATCTGGAATGAAATCTGAGGCCAAACTTACATAGCCGATACTAAGTGTAAAATTAAAAACTCAACAGAATCGATGGAAATTAAAGTTTATCATAACATTCTAAATATAGTATTTCCTTATTGAAATAGAAATACTTTTTGTATGTTCATCATAATTGTCAAGATTTTAAATAAATAAATAAAGTCACTTAAAAAATATTTCCAAAGTCTTTTTAATAAAATATTTTTGAAAATATTGGGTTGGAGACTTTTGCAATAGTTGACGTTTGAACATGTGATTTCGCCTCAAACGTAACTGAAATTTATTATTTGAATATGTATTCTGAAAGGTGATACTACAACGGTCTTTTCTATAATATTTGCTGAATTTTATAGCTGTATCAACCATTTTTATCCGCTCAAAGGGTGTTGTGCATGTGCTGACCAGATCAAGAGATTAAAATTAATTAGAATTAAATAGAAAAATTAAAAGAAAGTAGTAGTACATATGTGTCTGTAAATGAATTTAAAAACATCGCCAAAACATTTTAAATCAGCTATCAGATGCTTAAAGAAGCTGCCGAAATGCATAAAAAGACAGCATCGGACAAACAGTTGATGTTAAAGTATACGCATTTACTATTGATGCAAATATGAAAATTTAATATTGACGCAAATCAAATTTGTGCACTATCTTACTGCACAAATTTAATTTATATCAAGACAAGAATAAATATTGGCAGAGAACAAAGAGAGAGAGAGAGAGAACGAGAAAGAGCAGAACATATGGAATAATGTACTTCACACAGATGAATCCAAAACAGAAATATTTTGATGCAGTAACATAAGACATGTTTGTCGCCAAACTAAAGATAACATTTGAATACAAAAAACTCATACCAACTATGAAGGATGAGAGGGGAAATCTCATTTCGAGCTATTTTACTGTAACGAGGCCTTGTCAACTTATGCTCAAAGAATCCACCAATAATTATTTATTATGCCAGAGAATGTTTGATAAAAATGTGATAGCGTCTGTGAGAAAATTGAAGCTGAAGCAGATGATACAGCATGACAACGACACAACACATTCCAATAAATCCACCAAAGAGTGGGTCAAAAAAGGTTTCAACTGAAATGTTTTGGAGTGATTTGAATCGGCCTGTGCGTGCAAATTGGTTTAATGTTTTCCTATGCCTTGTTTGATAGAAAACGTCTAAAGAGCTAAAAGAGAGCAATCCAAACCATTCATCATGAGGTTCCAAGTTTTTTTCGCAGCGGGAATTGGCATTTTTTTTCATTATTTTTGTTAAATAAATATCTTGTTGAAAAATTAGTTATCTTAAAACAATTAAATAAACCTAGCTTATTAAACAAGATAAATGAATTGATCGCTACATGTTGCGATATTTTCTTTTTTAAACAAGTTGGCCCCGATCAATTTTTAATGTAAATTATGATTTGTATTTTTCTTTAAAATTAATTATGTTTAATATAAAAATAATAATAATCACAAATCTAAACTATTTTTTACACACACATCTCGTTTATTTTAAATGCCAAATATATTTTTTAAATTAAAAAAAACTGTAATACCAGTATAATAAATAACAGCGCCAACATTGCGATGAGCAGATATTTTTATTAAAATTAAAATTATGGAAGGGTCAGTCTTATTAATCACCTGAAGATTGCGTTATGCATGAAGCTATCGGTGAGGGATAATATGTATATTTATTAATACATGCTTAATAGCTCTGTTGTATTACAACGAACACTGTTTTACTAACACCAACACTATATGTGCGATATATTATAATTCTACACACCCATAAATATATATATATATATAATATGGATAAAACAACTGAAAAGTTGCAAATTAAAAGAAAAAAATTGGGTGCTTTTTTGTGAAAGTATTTATTTATATGTTTTTATATATTTGATATTTCAGACCACCTCGGTCCTTCCTCAGAAATTAATTGAATAACTGTATTTGGGAGTTTGTTTACAATTAGCGTTCGTCGCGAGACGCGGACGTCACGTGATGTGGAATGCAACTGTGTTTGAATTTTTTAACGTAAATCTAACGATAGTATTTTAGATGTTGTTTAAAAAGGGTTTTTTAACTATATCAAAAACAAATTTTTAACTATTGAAATATTTATACAGATTTAAAATACCCAAGTCTTTGTTTAACCCTAGTTTATATGTGTCTAATTTTAAAATACAGTATTTCTCTTTTTTCTTCGTGTGTATATTGAGCTAAAACCCGAGTCTATCAATACAAATTTACAGTTGTCTAATGAGTGTCCTGATTGATTAAAGTGTTCAGCTATGGGGGAATAAGGATTGTTTTGACGTATGGTTAGTTTGTGGTTGTTGAAACGAAATCTAAAACTAGTTCCAGATTCTTCAATATATCCACTATTAGGACATATTGTGCAGAATATGTAGTAAATTATATTATGGCTATCACAGTTGAGGCAAGGTGGATGTATTTTGATTTTGGAGTTGGGTACAGAAAATACACTATCGGTTATTAGGTGTTTGCAAACTAGACAACGAGTTTTATTACGTTTATAATTTCCTGTTTGGTTTGTATTATTTAGATATTTGGTAGAGGTGAGGATAGCTGATAAGCTAGGTGTTTGTTTTTTTTTGCGTTGATGGGTGGTTTAGTGAAAATGTCTTTGATTTTCTGTTTGATTGGAGGTTCTTGTAATCATTTTTTAAATTGTGAATAAGTGTGTGGGAATATTGATTGTGGTTAAAGACCATGGGAATCCGATTGTTGTTTTTACTTTTCTTGTATGTGAGAAGTGTGTTACGATTTATATGGATAGTTTTATTTAGTGCTTCTTTTATTATATTTATTGGGTATTTACATTTTAGGATTTGTTCTGTTAAGTTATTAATGTTGTGTAGAAAATCTAGATGGTCTGAGCATATGCGTTTGATTCTTAGAAATGAGCTGTATACGATAGATTTTTTTTAATTTAATAGGATGACAGCTGTTGAAGTGTAGGAATTTATGCTGGTTAGTGGGTTTGTTGTATAGACTGGTAGAAAGTGTATGTTTGTTTAATTTTATCATAACGTCTAAGAAAGGGACGGATGTGTATGAATGCTCCATTGTATAGTGGAAGTTGTTGCAGAAAGTAAAATGTTTTTTTTAATTTTTCTGATCCATGAGTCCATAATAAGAAAATGTCATCAATATATCTAAAATAATGTAATGGTTTAAATTCTGAATTGTCTAGTATTTTCCTTTCTAGAATGTGCCTAAATATATTCGCATAGCTAGGTGCCATTTTCGTGCCCATTGCTGTGCCACTAATCTGTAAATAGTGTTTGTTGTTGAATTTTAAATTATTATGTGTTAGAATGAAATTTATTAATTGACATATATCTGTAATTTGGTTGTTGGGTAATTTTGTACTAAGGAACTCATGGCAAGCTGATACTCCTTCAGTATGTGGAATGTTCGTGTGAAGAGACGAAACATCCATCGTTACTAGGATTGTATCCGGGTGGACTGAGTTAATGTTTTGTAATTTGTTGAGAAAGTCAGTAGTATCTCTAATATAACTAGGTATGTCTGGCAGTAAAGGTTTTAGGATGTTGTCTATGTACCCAGATATAAGTTCTGTGAGGGTACCTATGCCTGATATTATGGGTCTACCAGGTTGTATGATTTTGAGGGATTTTGAAATTTCATAGAGAATCAAACGCATATGCTCAGACCATCTAGATTTTCTACACAACATTAATAACTTAACAGAACAATTCCTAAAATGTAAATACCCAATAAATATAATAAAAGAAGCACTAAATAAAACTATCCATATAAATCGTAACACACTTCTCACATACAAGAAAAGTAAAAACAACAATCGGATTCCCATGGTTTTTAACCACAATCAATATTCCCACACACTTATTCACAATTTAAAAAATGATTACGAGAACCTCCAATCAAACAGAAAATCAAAGACATTTTCGCTAAACCACCCATCAACGCAAAAAAAACAAACACCTAGCTTATCAGCTATCCTCACCTCTACCAAATATCTAAATAATACAAACCAAACAGGAAATTATAAATGTAATAAAACTCGTTGTCTAGTTTGCAAACACCTAATAACCGATAGTGTATTTTCTGTACCCAACTCCAAAATCAAAATACATCCACCTTGCCTCAACTGTGATAGCCATAATATAATTTACTACATATTCTGCACAATATGTCCTAATAGTGGATATATTGGAGAATCTGGAACTAGTTTTAGATTTCGTTTCAACAACCACAAACTAACCATACGTCAAAACAATCCTTATTCCCCCATAGCTGAACACTTTAATCAATCAGGACACTCATTAGACAACTGTAAATGTTTATTGATAGACTCGGGTTTTAGCTCAACATACACACGAAGAAAAAAAGAGAAATACTGGATTTTAAAATTAGACACATATAAACTAGGGTTAAACAAAGACTTGGGTATTTTAAAACTGTATATTTCAATAGTCAAAATTGTTTTTTAGATATAGTTAAAAAAAAAACTTTTTAAACAACATCTAAAATACTATCGTTAGATTTACGTTAAAAAATTCAAACACAGTTGCATTCCACATCACGTGACGTCAGCGTCTCGCGACGAACGCTAATTGTAAACAAACTCCCAAATACAGTTATTCAATTAATTTCTGAGGAAGGACCGAGGTGGTCTGAAATATCAAATATATAAAAACATATAAATACTTTCACAAAAAATCATCCAATTTCTTTCTTTTAATTTGCAACTTTTCAGTTGTTTTATCCATATTATGTACATATCAAGAAAGTATACGTGTCTTCTCATTATGCTATATATATATATATATATATATATATATATATATATATATATATGAAAGAAGATAAAATATTGGTATCCATATTTCTTGCGGTGTCCTAATATTTCATATGACTGGATTCACTCTATAATTAAATACTCTGGCAGGTAAGGAGATTATATTAAAAATAAATATTTTACTTATAAAATAAGTGCTTTATTCATATGCATACGTACATTATCTCGCTATATTTGAAACGTCAAATTTAAAACATTCAAAATAAGTCACATTTAAAAATTATCCGTTTAAAATTATGGTTTAAAATTACGGTAATATATACAAAACATTACTTCCGTAAAATGTATTGTACTTATTATTTTACAAGGCACTGAGGCTTTCTCGGATAAGTTTTGAAAAGCAAAAGCAATTTCTTTTTAAATTAGTGCAAAAATTTAATGAATTACATATTATGTGCATAGTAATGTTATGGCAGAAATCACTGTCGGGAAATAAAATAAAAAATGTAGAAATAAGCATATTTTACTAAAGTTTTGCTTAATATTGGAACTACACTTGAACTAAAACTTTCGGCAAACCTGGATAACTAGAAATGATA
The DNA here is from genome assembly GCA_964036315.1 of Acanthosepion esculentum. Taxonomy (NCBI): domain Eukaryota; kingdom Metazoa; phylum Mollusca; class Cephalopoda; order Sepiida; family Sepiidae; genus Acanthosepion; species Acanthosepion esculentum. The sequence goes on along the minus strand of OZ038477.1, from coordinate 71,801,980 downwards.
GATTGATAATCTGTAGTTTCTTCTAAATATTTTATTAATGAAATATATAATGAATCAATACAGCATACTCAACTTCCTATAGTCCCTTTCGATGATTACTTAACGCAATTTAGTAGTAGTGTTTCGTCAGTGGCTTCACCCAGCCTTTACACTCATCTGCTATTATTCTACTTTCAAGTACACTCTGTCAGATTATTTTAGTTTTGCTTTTTGTAACGTTCATATACAATTACTAATGTATCTTCTCTGATATGAGTAATTTTTGCGCTATTTCGTTATAATCAAAATCGTATTTTGATTTAAATATATTCTATTCATATCAGTAGAACAGTAATAGGAAACATGTCATGGTTTGAAACCTAATTTGAAAGGATCAATAAAACATTATGAAACGATATTTTGTTCAAACTTGAACTGTCGAGGATATATCGGAAGAAATTCAAAATCAAAGATTTGATACTGGAATTACTTCAATGAGTAAATCTGATAGCGTTAGCTTTAAGTTTAATATTTTAGGGAGATTTTTAACGTATGTACCTGCGTCTACGAATGTAGTGGCGTTTTCATCGCATTACCCACGCCTCTGCTATTTTCCCTTTTATGTGTTTGGGAGCAAAGGCTAAAGTCCCGGAGCAGTGGCGTGGAAGATGTGATGAGAGTAAAGAGTGCATTTGGTTTCAAGGAGTCATTTGGGTCAATGGGTCGAGAAATAGCAATGAATAGTTGGAACAGCAGCAATTAAAGCAAGTTTCTTTCTCACTTATTCTCTTTCTCTCTCACTCCCTTTAAATGTTTTCAATCTATCACTCTCCCTCTCTCCCTCTCAAGCGCTCACTTTCACACTCTCTCACTCAAACACTTTCTATCACTCTCTTTGATTCTGTCTTTCTGTAGCTATATAACTGAGCCTGTGATATGTATTAGATTGTGGTGATCTCAATGTGCCCATACATCCGGGGATAAAATTAGAAATTTTATCAATTACAAGGGAATTTTGAGGCCATATGAAATGGGTATTAGCGCATATTCTAAATCCAACATTAGCTACTTCAACTTATTGGCTTATGCTTCTATCGCTAAAATGGACCCATTTTTTAAAAAAATTGAATTTATTGAAAAATTTGCTCATTAAAAGGTTACTTCAGAGATTAAGGGCCCTAAAGCATAAGTTTCATAGTAGATCCGCTACTGGCTGCTGTTACAAGTCATCAAGTGATGTGGTTTGTTTTAATTAGCACAGTTCTTTATTTGTGATTCTGTATTTGCCAAGACCCACAGGCTTCACTCGCTCAAAACTATTTTTAACTATTGATCTTAAAAATCAGTTGTATACAGCACACAGTGTATATATTTCTGACCGGGTTTGGCGCCATGTATGACATCCATATAAAAGTCTCGATCCGATTAGGCTATGGCTCGATTTTCCGGTTAATGCTTTGGTTTGATAACACTTTATGGTGTTAGGCGAAACTATCTCTTGCGCCAACTATTCTGTGTTCAATTTCCTTTTTTCCTATACTAAATATTTTAAGTGATCCCTATTTGAAGTGTTTAGGTTTTACTAATTCCGCATCCTAAATGCTTATGATGGATTCATGGTAAGTACCATTACTGCTATCATTCCAATTCCATATTATAGTTTCTGCTTTGGAAAGGTTTATCTTGATTCTTATTTCTTGAAACGATTGGTAGAGGATGTTGATTTTTTGTTCAAGATCATTCTTATTCCAATGTATACCTATGTCATCAGCATAGCCTTCTCGTCATTATCATTACATTGGCCTTGGGAGTGGGAGCATGATCGTTGTCTTCTGTTAGTTTATACTTAGTACTTTCTTCTTGCTTTCGTTTGCTACCTTCTATAGGAGCTTTTGTAGTTTCCTTTCTACTATCAACACTATGTTAGCTGCATATCTTATATTGTTAAGATTGCAGCTGCCAATAATGAATCTTAGTAGAACTTCTCTCAGAATTGCTTCTCTGTATATAGGTTGAATAAATCCAGTAAGAAGACACATCCTTGTCTTACACTCCTTTCTATTTTTGTATAAAATATCATGCACATAACATATAAGGATTCTGTTATAATTGTTGTATTTGTCTGTTCATTCGTTAGTTTGCTCGATAGTTACGCCCTGATAATACCAAATAAGTAGTGACAACGTTTGGGGCAACAATGTTTGGTAGAAGATTTTCTTTCTTCTTGAAAGAACAAATTCTCCTAATTTTGTTATTAATATTATATTCCTTTGCATTCCTCATCTCAAATGCTGACCGAAGCTTCCAATTATCGGTAAAATGAAATTTATGACTTAAAGATTTAAATGATACTTCTAATGTAATCTAATAAAGTAGGTATCACTTGCGCTCATAAACTGCACTCAGATTTAAGTAGGTAGATGTGCCGTTAAGCGACTCCTTGCTTTTAGTCAGAGCGCACATATACTACCCACTCATCCTCGGTAGACCGCAGAAGTGCTGATTCATACGTAAATAATCCCGTCATTTGTTACGGGTATGATGCTAGTTCAGATATAGAACGCCGTGAACAAACTCACCACAGATGAGTCAAAGGTAATGCTGTCTTTATCAGTATATTTGGCGAAACTCATTTTGTGTAATATGAATCTATGAGCATGTACGTTAGTTTCAAAAACGTGGAGAAAGATAAGAATATATATGCACATGCACATGCACACACACACACACACACACACACACATATATATATATATATATGTGTGTGTGTGTGTGTGTGTGTGTGTGTGTGTGTTGTGTGTGTAGTCTTTCTTAATTCGCTATTAAGGTGAAAAGAGACTGATTAGGTTTCGTTTTACAGTCAAAGGTCACAACAACAAACGCAGAGTATCTTTCATTCATCAGCCCAATACGCTATTCCTAACCATCACCACTTCCATTTTCATATGAGCATTTAAATACACAATGGTTTTAACACCTCTTTTTTAACAAATGTCTTTCAGATAAAAACAGGTCCTGGGGTCATGCAAGGTTCACCAAATATAATACACAGGTCTAAAAAGAAACAACCTTTTTTTAACCCTCTTTTTTTTGTCTGTTATATGACGTATATCCGGGTTTTTTTTCTTTTCACTTTTATTACATTTACAACTTTGAGTTAAAAAAAGAAGTGGAGTAATGCCGAATTCCTGAAAGAAATGGTAGCAAACAATAACTGAAAAAAGATTAATTGCAAATGTCATGGGAAAGCTGCCACTTCCTATCCATCCTGAATTGCCCACTATATTGCTAAAAATCAAACACACACATGCACACACTTATATATATATATATATATATATATATATATATATATATATATATATATATATACAGTGTAACGCAGATATAAGAGAGTTGTCGGGACCGGAGTAGTCGTCTCTTATATCCGGGTTTCTCTTATATCCGGGTTTGGTCTATTATATATACATTAACACAGGCTCTAATTTGGGACCAGATAAAATCTCTCTTATATCCGAGTTTCTCTTATATCCGGGTTAGACTGTATGTATATATATATATAAATATATATATATATATATATATATATATATATATATATATATACTCAGAGGCTCACTGAATGTCAGAATGCAAAAAGTGTAGCGTTTTGTTCCGAGTAGAAACTTCTTCAGTCTAGTAATGGTCTTCTTGATAGAATCAGTATTATATATAAAAGAAAGAGAGAAAAATGCAACAAAAGTCCGGTTACAGTTTATATCGAAACATTAACGCTTTTATATTTCAGTTTTAACGTCCGGTGGATCTGGATGCTTAACTTCGCCTCTCTCTCATTTAGCTTTTTATCACTTTTGTTTTTACTTTATTTTTTATTGATTTTGTTTTTATTTATCCTACATTATATCAGCAATAGTTTTGTAAGGAAAGGAGATATGTTGTATGATCCTGGACTTAAATTCAGAGGATAGCGAAAGGCATAAAACATTTCAATCCAGAAGATAATTTTTGTTCCAATCTCTGAGATCAATGCTACTATGCACTGACTGATTCTGGTTTGTTCCCACTGATTCGATTGTTGTAATTTTGGTTACCTTCAGTTACTATTCAAGTATGTCGAATAGAAAAAAATGATATTTATTCTTATATCTGTCACGTACAATGTTTTTACTTGCGCATTTCGAAACATGTAACCGTCAATTTATCATGATTATCCCGATTTGCATGTTCACTGAAAAAAATATTTTTCTGTACTATCTGGCTCAGTAAACAGAGCCTTTATCTCGTGGACGGAGATGCGCCAAGACTGTTGGGGGCCCCGGTGAAGGAGATTTAATAAGACTTTTTGGGCCTTGGCCATTTTTATCAACATGTATTTATTCTATGTTAAATTGTCAATCATCAGTTATAATGATATACACCGTGTGTCTATATATTTTCTGTTATAAACACTGAATACGTATAAGGATTTAATGTTATTTAAGGTCAGTTAATACATGTGTCTAGATATATAGTGTTATCTAATTATTCGGTTGTGATGTTAAAATAGAATGTATATACTTACTTTAAATACATTCAAACTCACAAACATCTTTTTCCTCAATGCTAAAAGTTGAATACCTCATTTCTATGAGATATTCAACAGAACTAGAGAACAATTAAAAATACCTCACAGGAAACAGTTATGAAATTAAACTAAATTAAAAATCTCCCAGGAAACAGTTCTGAAACAATGAATAGAAAAGATAGAAATCAACTTCAATTGACCAACGCAACACAAAACGACAAAAAGTACGCACCATTAAACATAACCTCCTCACAATAAATTAATTATTGTAGTTACTCACTTGAAATAGTCACTCATTAAGAAAGAAAATACCTTGCATACAAATAAAACATTCTCGTATAACATGTAAAATAAATCTTAATTTTTCTATCGTAACATTTTTACAAAAGTACTTTTCGTTCTGCACCAGAATAGCATTTGTCGTTTGATTGTAAAGTCGACCACTTCTGAATAAGTGTATTTTTTTTCTATTTTAACATGTAACATGTACATGCAGTAATTAATCGTTTATATACATAATGTTCTGTGTCGACATTTTGTTGGAAGATACAATTAGAGAATGCAACTCTTTCTGTGAAAACACGGTGCAATAAAAGATAGGAATCACAAATCACTTCGCTATCATCTGAAAAACATTAGAAATTTCCTTACGTACACCCGAGAAAAGTCTTTTAAAATAAAGGTGATACAACATTGATTGAAGCACCATCATTATTGGATTAGATTTCTGCTTGGAATTTTGATTTGATACGGTGTTCTGTTTCAGGTGAACAAGTTGAGTCAATTGTTGGAGTCTTCTGATGTTACAATCGACATTATGATTGTCGAGATTTATGCAACTTGCATTTTTCTTCAACACACGTGAATGTAGCCACGCTTCTGCTGTGCCGACAGTGTGGGAAATTGCAGAAGAAAATAGTATTGAGGAAACATTTAAAGCACAAGCCTGTCTCGAAAAGACGTTTATTTATTTATGAGTCTTATGATAAAGTTCAAACAACTATCGAGTGTATATGGTATTTAAATGTGGAATTAAATGTGTGGATTCATTCAAAATTCCAAATATCTTCTGAATCAGTGAACCTGAAACTTATTCACATTCCTACTATTCAATGCTAACGATTTTATAAAAAATGGCTGACGTTGAACTGGAAAAACAGAACGGGAACAAAACTTTTAACTCGACTCTGCAACGAGAATTGGAGATTAAAAATAGAAACTTACTACATTAGTCATTGTTGCAAGTGCTGAAAGAAGTTTCAGCAATCTGAAATTAATAGAAACTATCTGCGATCTACAATGAGAGATGCCATGTTATCCGGGTTAGCAAAGTTTTCTCTTGAAAATGAAAAGGCTCGATCCCTCGACTGTGAGAAATTATAATTTGATCTTACTAAGCTTCGAAAAAAATATTTTCTATTTTTCAGCCATAATGTTGAGCGGATTAGCAATCTACAGATTAAAAGACTCTGGGCAGCACTTGATAGGTTCAGCACTTTCTCTTGTACGTAGTGTTTTCTCATGAAAGTCGTCAATACACGTCTCGGCATAAAAGTTAACCATGGTAAGTTTAGCGATCTCACTGGTTGGACCATAAAAAGTTTTTCTGAAAAGAAAAATTTATTTTTGTGAACAAAAACGTTGAATTATTGCTTGTTGTCATTGAAGTAGTTCGCAGGCGAATTTATGATGAAAAACACTGGAGTTGCTATATGTCACCGAGAACAATTATAACCAGCAGCTGCTGGTCCAAGAACAATGTAGAAAATCTGGTTTTATTTATGTGAGTAGAAAATTAGACTTTTAGAAAGAAATTGAAGGGTTGTACTTATTTGTGGACGACTACATTATTCAATTTTTATCAAAAAACAAAATCTCCTGTTGACATTAAAAATACTCCTGAACATTATTCATTGGTATATTTCAAACGGAATCATCTATTCTGCTAGATATGCTTCTCAAATATTTGATTTAGATTGTTTCCACAAATAAGTTGGTATTATCTAGTATTATTCGATTGACGCAAACAACAGAACACTCGCAGAAAATTATATTTAAATTTTTACTACTGTTTTAATATTTCAGTTGTTGGAATTTTTTAATAAATATTTCGTAAGTTAAAGCTTTGTAAGTTTAACTCCAAAAAAAATGTATTTGTTCAATGTTTTAATTAATTTATTAATTTAAATTGAGTTTTAAAATCAGATCTATAAAATGTATAACCTTTGTTGAAAAGTCTGTTTTAAAAGTATGAAATTTATGGGTGAAATATTTCATTTTTATTTAATTTGTTAAAACGTTGAAAAGTAAAAATGGTTGAAGAAGAGAAGAAAAGCATACACAACAATGTTTTCTTTATTTTTATTTTGCTCCATTATTAAGGTTTATTTATATTGTTCTCATATTGGAAATGATCCACAATATTGTTTCTGATATAATATTATAGTAATAGTATTGTACATAATTCGATTTCAGTAAAATTTGCATTTTTTGAGATTTCTACTGAAAGTTGACGTGTATTAGAAAGAGGGTCACATATCAGTGATTTGTTGATAGGGCATCAGCCCCTCGTACATCTGAGAATGTGCGAAGAATGAAAAACTTTCAGCACCCAATTTATGCATATAGATATGTACATTTGAATTTTCGTGTCCAAAATTATCTGCAAACTATTTGGCAGAGGTTAATGTACGAATAATGATTATATTATATTAATAAGTTTTAATTTTCAATTGTAAGCAAAAACTAAAATATATAATGAATTTTCAATGTGCAAGCAAAAACTTACACATTGAATATAATTTCTCATAGTATCTAATTGAGCAAAAACTTAGAACAATATGGAATGCTATAATTTTTTTATCATATATAAGCATAACTTCAGTCGAAATAAATTATTGAAAAATACTCTTTTATTGCTGGTAACATAGAGGTTATTTCGCTCTTTTTACACATTGAGAGGAAAATTGGATAATCCCTTTGATTTGGCATTTAAAACTGAAAATTTGGGTCTGAGCCTTTAACTTTACATATAGGTGAATGCATATATATATATATATATATATATATATATATATATATATATATATATATATATATATATGCATGTGTGTGAGAGAGAGAGGGGGTGTAAATGAATTAAATAAGTAAACAACGGAAACTTACTCTATTAAATTTGTTTTATTGTTTTCAGATTCTTTTCAAGGTGAGAATTATTTTCCCCTTCTTGTGCCAGAACATATGAACTATTCAGTTAGTATGCATAATAAATTATCAGTTGTTCTCCCCCTCTTTTTTCTTAGATAGACCTCCGTATTAGCATATGTCAGTGGTCACAATATTATGATAGCAGCTGAGCATGTTAATAGCAATAAATGGACCACATGCTGGAATTGACTTTGTTTATTATTTACTTTTTTCCAATTAAATGAAAGAGAATTAACCACATCACTTCTTAATCAAAGTATATATTTCACATGATATTCATGCCATATCGTTTTGCCATTATAACTCTGAACGAAAGCAAAAGTATTACTTCCGCCTTAAAAATTGATAGAAGCAAAACAAACTGGCTATTCTTTCTATACAAATTCGAATATTGAGATTTTGATGTAACTACACATCAGTGTTCATGTTAATACTCGGGATGTAACAATTCTAGTGTACCAAGTCGTATAATGTCTATTCTTACTTATTCAATACATTGTTATTTTAGAGAAATCATGAAAATTGATCAGGCGTAAATTCAGAACCCTTATTTAAATTATGACGTGAATCTATATATCCGTAGCCTAATACGGAGTTAGAAACTGAATTTGAAGTGGCGTGTTTATTGTAGTATTTAATATATACCAGCGAATTAAGTGTATCGAAAAGGAAAAGTTTATGCTGAAAAATAAACAAGTTTGGGGCAAAATAAATTGTTATTTATCATTGCAGATCTGTTGATTTACCTCTATATACACGTCTCAGAGAATAGTTAATAAATACATTTGTTTTATACATAAGTAAATTTATTTTGGTTAAAAAGAAAATCAGAAAAAATATTCCATTAGTAGAATGCTTGGTATAGACTGCTTTTGTTGCAATATTGATTATATAATTTCGGTTAATTTGCAGTGTAACACCCGCGCTCAGTTCGCATTAAAAATTTACAAAATACTTACATTTATGTGCAATTGCTCCATTCAAATCTGGCATAATAAATTTGATAAAATCTACCGTTTTGGAGTTATCGTCAGTGAAATTTGGGATTCAATCGCGTCCTTGGCGGCAGCCATTACTCGCGTTTGCTTACATTCGCTGCGGAGAGCTAAACGCGGAAGACTACGGAAAACTAAGCGCGGAACTGATCTTGTCTAAATTTATCTCAATTACTGCGCACGGGAACTATTTACGTAGACACGCTCACTGCACAATGATATCTGCACTGATAACTATTCTGCAGCGAATGTATACAAACAACTCCTATAATGGCTGCCCGCGAACGCGAATGAATCCGAACGTTCACTGTCAATAACTGCAAAACGGTAAATTTTAACAAATTTATCAAGCCAGATTCGAATGGAGCATGTACAATTACTTACAAATGTAACGATGCATGTACAACTGCATATAAATTAAAGGATTTTGGAAATTTTAACCGCGAACTGAGCGCAGGTGTTACACTGCAAATTAATCATAATTTCTTATTAAAATGACGATTTACTATGAACGCAATGTTAAAGGAAATTTTCCACCATAAAAGTAGTGTGGTATATTGTGAATGAGTAATTTCAAAGGGTAATTTTTATACTGATATATATATATATATATATATATATATATATATATATATATATATATATATATATATATGAAGATATTTTTGAAGGTACAAAATTTTATCACAGCAATAAAAGTGTGAAGCTTGATATTACAAGACATATGAAAACGGGCGAAGCAACCGGTTTCGCTCCCGCTCTTCAGGTTTCCAACGGGAGATTTAATTTAAATTTAAAAACACAGAAAATGTACAATGAAAAAGAAATGTAGAGGAGAAAAAAATTATGAGCAAAAGGACCTAGAGACAAATGACAGCGAGTCCCAACAAACACTCACGCTGTTTGCACAAGGAAGGCTTGCGGGACCCGATGTAAAGTGCCTCCAGCACCTTAAGGTGAAATAAAGAGTGTGACCGCGACAACACAGTGAACCGGTCGACGTTATTTATTGTATAAAATATACAATTATGGCACAAGGCCGAAAAAGGGGGTAACTACCCTATACCTAGCTAATCCGATTCACGATCCATTCACTCATTACAATTTGTCCATTCACCACAAGAATTCATCCATCACCAAACAATCCTCCACGCACCATAATACCGCATCCTCACAAGTTGAGACCTACAAAACTCGCCCCATACCATAAAAATTTAATGATAATAATAAATACTTAAAATTTTATCATGAAAAATGAGAGGGAAGGGAGATGAACCCAATAACAAACTAAAATTAACATAAAACAACTAAACATAACTGATGTTAGTAGGACGCGTCCAACCCTCAAAACAGAGAGGCCGCTGTATTCTGCCCGTGGGACAACATCAAGAGACTCTCTCGCTAAGGGAGTGGGAAAAGGATAAAAAAATTATACGGACGTGTGAAAGTATAAAGCTGACCCAGTCGAGATAAAAAGGGACCAAAAACAAACTGGGGAGGTTGGGAATCTCAACTTAGATCATAACCAAAGATGTAGCTGGGAACAGGCCAGGAACAACATTTACTCATATTAACTAGGTACACAAAAGCTTGTCTAACCTAATCAAGGGGAGGGCTCCACAGGAAACGACCCCAATGTGACATATGTTGACCTAGAAGAGAAAATCAAGGCTAGCCCCGTTCAAACGAACCAAGCTCGCCTCAGTCACCCACCTTTCGCTGAATACTGTCACATGCCAGCGTTTTCTATCAGTTCTAATCTTCATCTTGAGCTGATGCTCAAAGAATCCGATTAGATTCTGATGAGAAAGACGGTTGCCTGGCAAGACTTCCTCCTGTCGCGTCGTCCAAATCACCATTCGGGCCGTGGCCAGCAGCGTCAGAAACACCATTCGTTTCACCCCGGAATACGGGGGGCGACACATTGTCACACGCGTATGCGCGATCAATGGGCACGAGCTCTTCGGATGCGAGACTAGCCGTCAACTCGCCGACATGGTCACATAAGGGGCAGACCCGGGGACAATGGTAGAAGGCGTGCGAAGCCGTTTCTTCTAAATCAAGGCCACACCGTTCACAATCTGGCAAATCAGCCACGACCCATAAGAAGACCTTGTTATTGAGAGGTAGCCGATTCTGAGCCAATCGCCAGGTAAGCAAAAAAATTAGGGTTACTGAGGTAATCCGCCGCTGGCGCCCAAGACCAGTAAGAGCTAAACTCATCCTCCGACACGTCGAGCTGCTCACGTAGAGAATCCTTCGCGACCCTCTCCACTAGAAAACGATAGAAGATCTTCCTAGGTCGTGAAAGGTCACTGGACCGAGGAATGATCGTCAAAGCGTACCAACACTCGTGAAGGAAATTCGATTCATCCCGGGGTCTACGACGGCGCTCGATCCGCGACATAGGGGGATTGATAGTAAGGCGAGGGAACGCGTCCCTAACAATCCCCGCCATAATCGAATCTCCTGTCAATGCGCGGCGTAGAAAAGCCAACCTCGAGGCTCACTAAGTGTGGCATTCCCAGCCCCCCATGACACGGACGTTGTGCACAGACTCGTCTGTCGACCCGATTCCCGCGCCCCCTCCATAAAATGAAGGATAGCGAGCGCTCGAGCGGCTTCCTGTGGTCGTCACAGAGAGGAAGTATGGACAATCGATAAAGGACAATCGGGAAAATGTATGTAGCACAGACCTCCGCCCTGCGCTTCACGGACAAACTCCGTCGAAGCCAAGTCTGACCGGCAGCGTCGATCTTTGCTCGTACTTCCGACCTTTTCCTCCAGCTGGAGGTTGGGTCCAAACCACACTCCTAGTATGCAGACAGGGCCGTTCGCCCAACCGAAAGGCCCCGGAAGATCGACCCCCTTCCAAGCACCTAACCGCAAGCCGGACGACTTGTCGTGGATAATCTTGGCCCCTGTCACATTCTCGTACCGGTCAAGCGCCTTCAGTACCGCCTCAATGTCGCTGCGGGACGACACGAAAGCAGATACGTCATCAGCGTACGCAGAAACCCTGGCTCGAGCCCCTCCAGGAACGGCGATTCCGCGTAGGGCCGGACTGCACGCCCTGTCCCTCAGCCAGCGAAGGAGAGGCTCCAACTTTGCCGTTGAATGGACTCGTCCCAAACACCTACGGTTCTGCCATATACGAGCACCTTTTAAAAAGCAAATTGTGTGCATCTAATTTTAGTGTCGACCGGTTCACTGTGAGTGGTCCAGTCGTGTTATTTTTTATTTATTGACGAAGTTGAGTTGTACGTCTGACGAGCGAGGAATATTTAGTTGGATTAGCAATTTTGACAAGTTTTTACGCGCGCACTGATAAGTTCTTTGATTTTATTTTCTAAAAACTCTTTTGAATTTGTCAGTTTTTCCTTTCAGTTTATTTCCTCATAGACATGTGTGCACTTGTGTTCTTTTACTTTTTCGTTTATTTCCATTCTTGTATATTTATCCTCCCCACGGCTTTTGTTTGCATTACTTTTTCGTGTTTATTTGTTTGAATTGTGATATTCTCCTTCCCACAGAACTCGACGCAAAGCAAATGGCCGGTAGTGTATTGACTACGAAAAACCTCAGATTACAAACCGAGTACATGGGCTCCCGTAAGACCAATATTACGGTCCACGGGGTGCCAGTGGACATTTGTGGAGAATGGGGGCATACTTTTTCAAATTCGGTAAGATGGACGAGGTCAAGGCAATTCTGGGCAAAACAGGAATCGCAACCGGGGACATTGAATTACAAGTCACATTGACTCGAATAAGTTTTGGGGAAATTCCCAATGTTCTCATATGCCGTGAAAGAAGGATGTTGGTTGTAGTTGAGGGCCGAAAACCGTGCTGTTGGTCGTGCAGTACCTCGGGACACATGGCGAAAGAGTGCCCCAATAAACATACTCAGCCTTCAACTCGACCCAAAACCGCAACAGTAGTAGCAGCAGCTGCAGCAGTAGCAGCACCTACAGAGGTGGGAGTAGGGAAGAAGGGCCCCGATGGTGACTGGAAGGAATTTGTGAGCAGGAGGACAAAAATGTGCCCTCTCCCCCGCAAAGATGAGTCTGCACCAAAGCAGAAAATACCACCACAGTAACCGACAAAGAAGGGACAGAAAGAAAGTCCCAAAAAGCCAGAATGCTCAAAAAAGGCAGAAAGCCCCAAAAAGGCAGAAACCCTTAAAAATCCAGAGAAGGAGGTGCAACAAACACCGCAACCGAAGTGGAGTGAGAAACAGCAGAAGCAGCTGCAGCAACAAAAATAGCAACAACAGACGGAAACGGAAATGGAGGTCGATAGTATGCCACCTCCTCGGGCTTCATCTTTAAAGAAAAGTAGAGAGGAGGATGAGGTGGTGGAGACGCAATCACAAAAGCACTCTGGGCGTAGTAGGGAGGATGGGGGCATGGACAAAACCAGGTCTCTATCCGTCCCTGCTTCACGTAAGGAAACTGTCTCATTACCAAAAGCAAGGAACCTCTCTTCTTCCCCATCCCGTGCTACACCCCTCTCCCCCTCCAACTCTTCCCTGAGATCAGCCTCAACACCCCCTCATACATCCACCTCTTCCCCTCCCCACCGTTCCAGGGGGAAGAAAAAAACTGTTTTCGGGTCTAGAAGCTATATGTAGGGTGGACAGAGATGAATATAAGAAAGCTCTGTCCAGCCAAAAGAAGGGCCAATTACGGCTCTTATACAATATAGAAATAGTCGATGGGAAATCAGTCGAAGGCCTACTAAACTTCCCTAATGCCCCAGGTGTACTTACCTGTATCAGAGACTCCGGGACTTATTTGAAAGTATGGGGGCATTTGACTGAAGCAAAGGAGAATTTTCCAAATATGAGAATCGGGGAAATGGACTCGCCCTACTTGAGGCAACTAAGACAATACTGTGCTGGGAGGGTCCCTGTTATTCTCCACTCCTCCTTCTATAGGTGTCTTAAACTAACCTATCCCACGGATGTCGGCGGAATTGTCCTGGTAGGACGAATGACGTCAGAGCTAGGTGTAGGGAGCCTAGGACAATCCGTTGAGATCCTTTCCAACTCAGATTTCCGCCCGGTATGTGAGTAGGTTTTTTGCTTTTACTCTCCTTTATTTTTTGCAGGCTTAGGAGATGTCAATCAAGTTAGCAACTCTGAATGTGAAAGGCTTGAGGGATTGGGGTAAGGCAGCCCGCCTGCTCCGTGATCTTTCGGCGTGAATGTCGCCGCAATCGAAGAGACCCACTTTGTTTTCAGTGTCGCTGCGTGTGTGCCGTAAAGCGGCTTTGTCGTTTATTCAGCATATGGGGACCGGCATGCCAGAGGAGTTTCTTTACTGGTGAAGCGTACTCTTGATGCGAAGGTGGACCTTGTGCATACCGATGCCGAGGGCCGGTTGATCGTTGCCGATATTGCCGTGAAAAGTGGTTCGTTTCGAGTCGTTGCGGTTTATGCGCCCAACGACCAGGAGGAGCGAGTCTCGTTTTTTCGGCAGTTGGGGCCATTCCTGGTGGATTCAACGCACTTAGTGCTAATGGGGGACTGGAGTTAGACAGGGGGAGGGGAGCTAGCGGGCGTAGGGGCGATCGTAGCCTGGTTGATCTGATCGAAGAATTTGGTCTCGCCGATAGATACCGGGTCGATCACCCCGGGGGGGGGGAAATGTTAACGTGGGCTAATAGTTCTGACAAGGTGGTTAGCTACCTTGACAGAATTTTAGTTAGAGAAGCTGACGTAGACTTGTTATATTGTCCCACGTTCTACTGGGTAGGCTATTCGGACCACAAACCCGTTTGTGCCCGAGTGGCGTTAGATCGTAGGCCTAGAATGGCTGGTTAATGAAAGTTCAATCTGTCTTTACTGGACAGGCGGGACTTCCAGGAGCAGCTAACTAGCTTAGTGCAGCGGGGGCTAGTGGGGTGGTTATCGGGAATAAGTGGTGGGATAGACTTAAATGTAAGATTATGTGTTTCACCACGGTTTTCAGCAAACGGGTCGCCCGAGATAGAGCTGAAAATGTGAAGACGCTTAAGGCTAGTCTTTCCCGGGCGGTGGCTGGGGGAATCCCCTAGAGATAGCATTAGCTAGGGAGGCCGTGGAGCGGTCGAATAGCGAGCGCTACCTTGGTCAGGTAATTAGACATAGGTTAAGCAAGATATCTTCCGAAACTGTGAATATGGACGCAGATCTGCACAAGGAAGAGATTCGTCGAGGTTCCGATCGTTACATTCGTGAAGTCGATACGCCGGAGGGACATACTCTTCGGACCACTGACGACATGTGCGAGGCGTTTCGGCGGCATTTCGAGAGACGGTTTACCAAGGAGCCTGGTCTTCGAGAGGACGAATTTCGCAGCGATTTGGCTGACTTTCCTCGGTTTTCGCCGACTGAAGCGGCTAGCTGCGAGGGAGAGATCACTAAGCGGCATTGAAGACGGTCGGCAGAGGCAAGTCTGGATGGTTTGCCCTGTGAATTGTACTTGAGGCTATCGCACATCTTTTTCCCGATTTTGACTGTGGTGTTCAACAACTGGTTCCGGCAGGGGTCCCTCCGCGACCGTTTCTCCAGGGGTGTGATCACGCTGTTGAAAAAGGGCAAGGGTGTTGGGGGGAAACTAGATGATTACAGGGCCATAACTCTGCTAAACACAGAGTTAAAGATTTTGGCCAAGGTTCTGCAGGAGCGTTTGCAGTCAGTTGCCGAGTCTCTGTTGGGTCCGGAGTAGACTTGTTTTGTGAGGGGCCGAACAATTCAGAGCAACCTGCATCTGATCCGCACGATCATAGAGGGTGTAAAAGACGACGATGAGGCCGCGCCGATCAATTTGGAACAGACCAGGACTTTTGATTATATACCAGCTTGATCTTAAATCACTTATTTAATTTTAATAAAGGAAACACTTAAATATAATGATTTACAGGTTAATAATATATGTAAAAGTACATTTATTACCCTTTTTACGGACATTTGCGCATCTGATGTGTGATAAGATGTCGTTTCAGTCAATCAATTTAATGATGTGTCGTTAATTGTGAGAATGTGTGAAGAATTCCTTACAAAGTGAGTTACTGAATTCGCAATTTTTGTGTATCTTGTCGGATGAATATCATGCAAAACATGCTTGTATATACTAGTGTCAAAAGTGTAGAAAATATACAGAAAACAATAAAAGTAAACTAAAGCCGGGTAAAAGGAAAATTAAAACAGCAGGAACAAAGGATATTTTCTGCTTCCATTCTTCAAATGTGTGCGAAGAGTCATAGCTTTTTATTTCCATTATCCTCTATCCCTTTTTTTCTTTTCACTTCTCATGTAATCTAGATAGACTTTTCTGATATGGCATTTATTTTCATATTAATTATGATGGCCAACTCCACTGATCATTAAGAATTGAGTTGAACCAAATGCCCATGCACACATGAGATTTTACTGTTGGCAATTACTGTATCTGTGTAGAAATTTATTCCATAAAACATAATAAAAGCCAGAATATTTTCTAGTACTATCCTCATCATTATTAAGAGATTAATTAAGAATTATAAAATAAATTATGATTTCCAAACAAATTTCATGCCAAAACTAAACTAGCAAAATATATAATTTAAGCTATTCAACATATTATTTTGCAATCCCAGTATCGCAAGCTGTCCAGGTCATCTTACTTTATTTCATCTGAAGGAAGCTTCTCTTATACAACTTCCTTTTGTGATTTTTCCGAGTGAACTCGCGCATAAGGCTCCAGTAATAACTGGACATTATGTGGACGTTCCATCGGTCTTGGTACCGCTCCTCCATAGTGTTTTTCTGTCATGTAGGAGACAAAATTTTCATTGTTACTCAGTTTCGATATGTGTCTCATCAAAAATTCTTATATTTTCATTGTTAATCAGTTTTAGTTTGTGTCCCATCAAAAAATCCTGCCTTGAGTTTCTCACTAAAGACAATTCTGAGTATATATAACGGAAGCATGCGCCATCTTCATCTAATGCATGGACAAATTGTTTCATTAGACCCAAGTTAATATGTAACAGTGGAAGGATGATGCGATTACGATTAACCAGTTTCCCCGCAACAAAAGCTCTTCACGAATAGATCAATCAATATTTTCCAAGTGCTAATCGTTAGTTCTTTTGCCCCATAAACAAAGGAAACATTGGTAAAAACACCTTACTGCCCGAACAAAAAGTTAATCATTATAAAATCCACACATATCCTCCATTTTTCTTCATCAAAACACAGTTTTTGTAGAACAATCTTAATACACGTGTAGTGCTACATCAAGATCACTAAATGACCAGTTTGGATACAAGCAAACTTGCCACCATTGTGCAGCAATACACACTTCAAACTTTGTTTAGAGCTGTCAATAAATAAATGCCACTCAACTGGATTGTACTTAGGTTGTCCCATTGCTGAAAGAAGACATTAAATGCTGTTGCAAAACAAAACGTTGTCTTCTTCAATAAAATAACGAACAAGGTCCTCCACTCTGTTACAGTAAAATGTTATTCTAGCTAAAGTGTCAAGAACACGATGAGCACTGAGACGAGAGCTCAAAATCTCAGCTGTCTCTTTTGACAAAGCTAGATGTCTAACTAATCATTCAGTTCTACTTATACAAAAAGCTTCACTTTTACAGTCTGAAAATCTCCCAAATGATAAATACTACTACTGCTGTCGGAAGCTTCTGCAATATTAATAGTCTCATCATCTTGATCAAGATCAGGCAAGGAAGTAAAAACTGAAACGGGAATGCCACTACTATGTGGAACTGGCTGTCTTGCAGATTCAGTATCAGGATAGTTCCATCCTGACATGTTCACCATGCAGAAGTAGTAATCGCCATAGGACTGATACTCCAAATTTCATTGATTCTATTTTACCTCGGTCTCACAAGTTTCACTACAATACAAACTTTTTGAAGAACTCATGATTTATCTTGATCCTAAATCTTCACACTAAAATAAGCTTGATATGCTTTTCGGTTGAAATTTCGAAAATTGAAACGATGATCTTTTACCGTATATGCACCACATATGTAGTGGAAAACGCCAGAATCATTGAGGCAACGTTTACGCTTAGAATTCATAATTAAAGTTATGTATACTTGAAATATAAGACACTAGGTGTCCGGCGGAGCCTGATAAAGATATCCTGTCTGCTCGACTGGTAGCAGCAGATTGGCTGGATCTCCTACTGTCATTCGTATCTATAACAACAATGATATTAATAGTTTCTCCTTATTTATACAAATTTAAGGAATATAAGCTGTTATATCCCAGGCTGATAGGACAAAAAAGAATATAAAATATAAAAGCAATTGCATTTTAAATACTCACAATATTTATTTTTTTGTTTCAACTTACTTGATGTAGGTGCATGATAAAGAATTAAAATCAATACACGTGCGTGTTTTTAGACGACAGCCATCGTTTTTCTCTCCCCGTCCGGAAGTATTCTGCCCGAATGTGCTGAAAGTGAAGAAACCTCTTTCTTCGGTAGAGTTATCTCCCCTAACATAAACAAATCGACGAGTAGAGAGAGCAATTCTAGTATGTTCGGAGAAATGAAATAACTGAAATGTATTGACGTTCAATATCTTGAAAAGTAGGACCCCTATAAAAAAAATAAGTACATTTTCGGATTCAGCGACCCTGACTCACCATAAAAACGTCCTAATGTCCCATGCATTTTGATTTTTTTGTTGAACAGTGCAATGAATGCATTTAAACTTCCGTTCTGAAGAAAAAGTGTTTACCAATTTGATCGACACAAGATTTATATCAATGTAAGCGGGCTTTATAACAGGACTACATGCACAAAGCCTTTATGCAAAATAGAAGGAGAAAATAATTCTAGAAAAGTTTATTATACAAATTAAAATAAGTGGATTGTTAATGACCGATTTTTTTAATATTTCAGAAATCAACATGTATTAATTACAGTCACTGACTCTTATTTTATGAACGAATGTTGGCTAAATTAGAAGTGTCTATTGTTTGTCTTTTTAACTGTTCTGACATAAAACATCAAACTGTTAGTTTTGGATGATTTCGATATACTCTGCAACATCAAAAGGGAACATTTTTTTTCATAATTTTCTATATCGCTACCCAAAGATATCGTTCTCTAATAATCGCCTTAACGAGGTGATGTTTTCTGAGTAAATGGTGCAATTACGTAGTTTCCAATTGAAAGTGAAAATCCCATTTAATTTCGATTTTTTAGGCTAAATTATTCCACCTTTCAATTAAGCAGCAATTGTAATGTTCATGGAACAGTAGGCATTGTGAAAACAAGTATAAAGTTATTTCTTTTGAGTTTTTATAAGTTTTAATGTCAATAGATATTAAATGTAAAATTTGAATTAAATGATGGTGACTATTTTAACTCCGCAAAGAACAGTTCTTATCATTTTTATATTTTAAACTGACACGCATTCTTTCTCTCTAGCTTTCTTCTCCACTTGGTTTGATATTTATTCTCTTTTTAATTTTCTTGCATTTTACAATCCTCCAGTTTTCATGAGTTTTCCTAATATTTTCTCTTTCATTCTTCTTCTGGAAATTGGATTCTTCATTATTTTTTGCAGCGGACTTTTCCTGATTAACTGATACAAAACACCAATGAATCAAAGTGCGTGTCGTAACTGTTATAGCCTGCTGTGTCAGCTATTATTGTGTCTTATTAGCAGATCGTTATTCTGCGAATGGAAGGACACCACTAGCTTGGGACACCAATAAAAATACAGCAAACAATAAGTGTCAGTGTTGTGAATGGGACTAAATGGCGCAAATAAAGGATTAAGCATAAAATAAAAAAGTAAAATTTAAACAAGTGAAATATGTAAGGAAAACAAATGTCGCTGAAGACTGCTTTTGCCTTTTTTTTTCTTTTAAAAGTTACTTCAGCCAAATGTGTGTGGCTCTCTTGTCGACTAGTATAAATGTACACTTATGATGTTTTTGCTATTGCTATTGCTGACGGATACAGACAAGGAGAGAGAGTGAATGAATGTAGATATGTATTCAAGTGTAATAGCATGACGTCTTTAACATTAACACCTCTATGACTTCTGTAGACATTTTAATTCATTTTATTTTAAATGATTTTAATATATTAGACTGTAAAGTGTGTTTTATATAAAGGCAATTACTAATTCTCGTGATATACTACTTTAATCGCAAATATTTTCATTTCTCTCTAATGTCAATTTCATAGAAACATAACCTAGTGATTACTTCAAGAGTTGATCTGTCAGTGAATCACTATTATTTTATAAGTTAATGAGAATACTTTTCATCTGTTTGATACTTATCGGATACTATCCATGACAAATTTTTCTTGCAAAAGTTTTATCATCAAAAATCTTTTTTATTAAAGAATTTGAATCAATTCTCAATCTCAGAATTTAATAATAATAATAATAATAATAATAATGAGTAGTAGTAATAGTAGTAGTAGTAATAGTAGTAATAGTAGTAGTAGCCGTGGAAATATTACGGTCTTGCTTTTTGAATTTTCTGGTGAATCAATTTTTAAGTTAATGATTGGTTAAGATCCTTGCGGGGGTATTCAACTATAAAATAGTCGTGGAAATTTCCCTGTTGTATCGTGAAATATTTGAACTTAACTATTTTACTAAAATATAGCAATAAATATTAATTATTTAAATGTCTAAGAAGGTACAAATGAAAAAATTTGAAATTTATAAGTTGTACATGTCACTGGAGCATACGTTTAACATGAGAATATTATTGCCTCCTCTATTATATCTTTGTTTCTCTCTATCTCTCTCTCTATCTCTCTCTCTCTCTCTCTCTCTCTCTCTCTCTTATGCACACACTCACTGAAACCAAAGAGCCTCTATGATATGTATTTTCCATCATTCCTCTCAAACAAAACGGAATATTTCATTATTTATGAGATATCGACAGGGCGCATAACACGTACTAAGGGACAAATATAATAATAATAATGCTAAATCAATTAATAAAAAGAAAGCGGACGAAATGGAATTATGAAGAGTATAAACAAGGCATGGGCACCTTTTTCACTGTACTCAAAAATCCACAAAAGAACAGCACGGATTAGACATGCCAGATATGTAGAGATATGGTTGGAACTAAAATAAGACCCTATCTTGACCCAAATATTCTTGCCATTGTTCGCAGAGGAAAAGACGGTCAAATACAGAAATAGATAAGATAAAACTAAGTGTAAGACAAAATACAATCAGAAATAATCCAAACAAAAATGAGGCAAGAGTGAAAATAGATAATATGACAGAGGATGATATACAAACTAAAATAAATGATATAGGAAATAATGAGCTCTCATGAAATAAAACGGAGGAATCTAGTTGCGACATAATCAATTCCACTAATTCATATTCTATCACGTATGAAAATGAATGAAACGGCATTAGAGCAGAATTAAATGAAAACATCCTTGAAATAACTGCAGCGAAAAACCACATCATTCAAATAAACAGCAAAGTATGACAAAGTCCAATAAACATATTGTGCAAACATATAACGCAGTATTGCAAACATTGTTAACGAACAAACCATTAGAAAATATCACAGAAGTAAATAATGTCATATATGTAACAGTAACTTTGGCAGCTACTGAAAAATTTAATATCAAAACAAATAAAAGATTACACCATGGATAAAAATAGCCCACTTGGGAGGCAAAATTAGAGAAGTTGAGGAAATCAGATGTGTGTTATCGATACTAGATGTGTTTGCAAGAAATTAATATGTTCCAAAACAGGAAAAACAAGATCACGCAGAAATACAAAATTAAAGCAGTAAATGAAATTCCATCAATATTCTATCAAACAGTTTGTACTTCTTCAATAGATATTGTTTTTTTAACTCCTTTCCAATTTCCCTGAGGTAAAAAAGGTCCGTTTGGGATATCATATTTTGTTGATAGAACCTACAATGCTTTTTATGTCGTCTTGTTACTTGTGACTTTAATTTCAGATTCTGTTTAAATATTTCTTTGATTCGCCAGCTTAGAATATAATTTTGTTTTCATATTTATTTCTTTATAAATTGTTAAAGGATAAGTTGTATTAGTTCACATTTTTAGAATGTTGTACATAATGAGATAAAGAACAAATACGAAACTTTTTTCAATTTAACATGTTTCCCTTTTATTAAAGCTTCATTAGAAAATGAGATATGGAGGAAAATGAAATGCTGGTATTTCTATTATTCTGCTGTTTGATGTCCATTGGTTATTTAGGTATCACGTGCATTCGACAAGTTAAACAAACATTAGTATAATTTACTGAGTCGTGAATTCAAGGAGAGACGACACATCCATTTGAAGTTCCAAGAAATCAACGTATTTCAGGCCTAAGCAAAAACCGTAAATGTCACTTTATGTATGTAATATTATAATAATTATACTTTGTCTATGCGTGATTCATATAAGTGTGTGAGTATCTCTAGTAGACATTATTTTTGGTAGTTTTTCGTATGTTGATCTGGGAACGTACCGTTTGTTTTAGATAAACATATGTTAGATTCTTTAAGAATGGATTCAGTAAAGGTTGATGTTATGTTTTTGACGTGTGTTTATTGTTGGTAATATAGTTATTAGTAATCCATCGAAGTACTTTCAGCGTAAAGAATTATGCTCTGTTTTAATCAGGGTGGCATTTATAAAATTAATTGTAAAATTATTTATACAAAGTTATAGTCAGTTTTGTGGATTACGAGCGAGTTTAAATGCTTGTCTAAACGTAAATCTCGAAGTTACGGACTTTTAGATTTCGAGATGTCTCGTCGATGTAAATAAGGGCTTTTACATTGTAAGTGATTTATTTGATAAATAGCGACGTCTGAATTAGTGTTGGATTTATTTTTCTTCCTAATTATATCTCCGTTTTTCTTGGACGTGATGATAATGATCCTAGTATCTGGGATAAGTAATTTATTTACAATCATATTTATACCCTTGGACTATATGAAGACTGTCGTAGTATACATATGTAAACTACGAGATTTAGTAAAAGATTTCTTTTTAATCGGTATCACCCCTAGCAAGACAGTACAGCCACTAATAAGCAAGGGGTTACAAGGTGTGGTGCAAATAGGAAGAGAAAAACTAATAATGAGTAAAAAGAGAAAAGAGTAATCAAGAGGACGATAGATAGCAATTGACGTTGCATTTAAACATTTGCATATTAAAGTTGGCTGGAAAGCAAGGGGCCGGAACGGAGTTCCACAGACGAAATGTGCAAGAAAAGAAACTGTCATCACAGAATGTACGGCTACATCTAGCTAGCTCAACTGTAAATTGATGAGATCTGACCGCCTATCTAGTATTACGCTTAAATTCATACAGTCTAGTTACCATAGCGAAGATCTCATCCTAACAATTTCCATGAAAGTATTTATAAAAAAGGCACAGAGGGGCAACCTTACGGGGGTGGGAAAGTGACTGAAGCTGAGCCGTCAGATCAGGACCAATAACATTGCTCATTCTTCTTTGGATCTTATCAATGAGCTCCATGTAAACAGCAAATGCACTGGCAGCAATATTATAAGCATGAACAAATGGTAGGTTCACAGAAGTGGAAGGTAGATTCCGGAGAGAAAAATTGTCCCTCCCGACATAGCAAACCCACTTTCTTAGCAGCTGACCAGCAGTTGATTCAATATAGTCTTTCCACTTCATGCCATCTGAGATCATTAGTCCGAGAAGGCACAACGAGTCACTTTCCTGGGGTTAGCTTCGGTCATGCTGAGAGAAGACCGACAGGAATCTCTCAGATGATTAATGGAGAAATGATTAGTTTTGGAGGCGTTAAAATTGACAAGCCATCTTTTGCCACAGTCTTGAGGTCTTTTTGGACTTCAGCTAACATTTTGACCTTGTCGAATTGATCTGCCTTACTATCGAGGCAGGAGTAAATGGGAGTGTCGTCAGCGTTCATGTCACCGGAAAGTCATTAATAAAGATTGAAAAACAGCGTAGGACCAAATCCTGATCCCCCCACACACAGACACACTTAGTGCGAAAGAATGTAGATGAGTGGCCGTTCAGGACAATTTTCATTTCACGATTTTATAGGAACGACGGGATCAGCTCAAATATGTGTCCAGAGATACTGTAACATTTAAGCTTGTGGAGAAGTTCTGAATAGTAGACCCTGTTAAAGGCTTTCGAGATATCCAATGAAGCCCGAGCTTCATCGTTTTTATCTCGAGCATGACAGACTCTTTTCTGCAATTATCATCGGCAGTTAACATGGAAAAAACGAAAGCCGTATTACTAGTCTGAGAAAAGGCCCTGTGATGATAGATGATAAACTAATTCAGCATTGATTAAGGCCTCTAGAACCTTCTCAAAATAGATAGAAGTCAATAAATGGATGGATCAGTACGATTCACCAGAGATCTTAAAAACTGGGACAGACGATGATTTCCAGGAGGCAGAAAAGCAAGAGGCAGCGAGGCATTTATTATACAGTTAAGAGAGAATAGGAGCTAGTTCTGGGGCAGACTTCTTAATGGCTATTACAAGGATACCATCGTGTCCACATGCTTTGTTGGGATCCAGATTAGAGTTGATAGCAGAAACCATGGAAGGGGTTATATGCGTATCACTCAACAGAGACTCGGTTCTAAGTGGGAAGTTAGGCAGGGATATTCCTGAAGAGTTTTAGAGGCTATGCGGTGCCTCATTCTTTCAGTAAACAGGGACTCAGCTCCTTCGAGGACTCCCTTACATTTTTTACGTGCAGTAAGTCCCTGTTGTGAGTAGAGCTGTTATGCTGGTATAGCCGGAAATAGTGGTAACTGTGTATTATGGCGTCCAGCATGCTGGTATGAACCATGGAGCGGATTGTGTTTTCACCTTGTATTTCCAAGAAAGGATGAAAGTGTACATGCTAGTTTCAACCCAAGAAGAAACCTCAGTGGCACAATTTTCAGTTGGAAGGTTGAAAAAGAAGCGCCACGAAGAAAATCCCGGAATGAGTCCCAATCAATATGCTGGTAATGGAAAGAGAGTCTTGTGGATAGAAGGTTTCTGTTTAATGTATGTTTGGAAGGAGACATCAATAGCTACCACAGAATGATCCGAGTTACTTACAGGACAGTATTGTGAAGCTGGGCAAGAGCGAGGCGCGGAGGTAAGGAATAGATCCAGCAGAGAAGCCTCTTGCTCGTTTTGGCTATGGAAACGTGCAGGGAAGTCCACAATTTGAGCAAGTGATTCGGTGAATAGAAAAATTTAATGTCTGTATACCGGCAACATCAGTACCCTTAGAATGTTTCAGCCACGTATCGTGGTGATCCACGACACGTGGCTGAAACATTCTAAGAGTACTGATGTTGCTGGCATACAGACATTAAATTTTTCTGTTCACCGAAGACAAAGATGTTCGCAGATAGATGGAGAGAAATTGCCTTTTCTCTACTGTCAGCTATTGCGTCTAATGTACTGCAGTCTTGGGAAGAGTAGTGGGGGGCGAATGTTCGTTAATGTGCTATTCAGTTTGATGTTTGACGGCTTCATATATATATATATATATATATATATATATATATATATATATATATATATATATATATATATATGAACTGGAAAAGGGTGACTTCACAGGGATTACGTAAACATTTTTCAGAGATTGCTAATCTGCTATCAGCTTAATTCAATGTAATGCCGTTGTGCTTGACGGAAACATTGAAGCATAAGAGAAAAGCAATTAGACTTGGACATCTGCAACAATTTATAACTACTAAATGTCAGCTGTTACGTCAGCTGTCAAATGGTTATCCTGCTGCTATTGGCTCCTTGTTATTTTTATGACGTTTTGGTTGCAGAATAACATTTGTATTGGCTTCGGGATCTATGAAAGAAGTGAGATCGAAGGATTTATCTTCAATGAAAAATAACTAACGTGTAGTGATATGTCCAACTACGGCATTTTCTCTACTCCTTCTGGCTATTATTAAAAATAAAAATAGCACACTGCTTTTTTGGTTCTGTAACTACAATCCCTTGTGGCTCCAGTGATAAATGTTCGATTTATAATATCTAAGACATGCCTGGTATATATTTAGCTGTTCATGCTGTACCATATTTAGCTGTTCATGCTCTACCATATAGGAAGTAGTTACTTCTACGCAAATGCAGCTAATTGCGACATTATACATATTACTGGGCTGTGATAGTTCACTGATTTCGACTAACTAGCTGGTGATATTATTTATTAAAAAGTGTTTGTTAGTTTATCTATACATATGGCATCTGGATTGGGATGTCCAAAGAGATCTCGCATATGACATCGACATTGATAAGGTGTAGGATTTATAAAGTTAATTTTGTTCTCTTGCATAAACGTTATATTTTACAACCGGCATTAATTCCAAACATCTTTTTTTCTTTCAACACCTACTTGCGCAAGATATATTTTCACTAAGAAGTTGATACGTTGAGTAGTTGTTCGTTCAGTAGAGGAAAACTGGAGTTCATTGAACCAAATGACAAGGCTTGAAAGAATCATCTGTTTTGGGTCTGATTAATGCGTAGTTTCTGTTTTTGATCACCTTTGTAGTAATGACGATATGTATGTTTGAATTCTTTGCTTAATATCAAGTTAGCGATGAAGTTAAAAGAAGTTTCGATGAAATAAAAATACAAGCTATGTTTTCACTTAAATTAAGTTTATGAATCAAAGACAGGAATCCACAAGCAACTTATTTTCGTTAGGATAATTTCGAGACCTTCATGGATGATTACAATTTTAAATGACTACTTTGGCGAAATGTAATGATAAATCAGAGTATTCTCTTATGAACATACCTAAAATAAATGAAGTGTCAATATATTTAAAGGAATTGATTTTGGGAGAATATATAACATCCTAATTAGCAACTCTGAATGATGACAATGAATATGATCTAAAAACAATGTGTATTATGACTATTACAACAACAATTAGGCTATTCCATTTTGTACACATTTATTTATATGACAATTAACAAATAGTAGCCGTCCATGAGTCTCTTAGATTAGATTAGCTCAATTTTAAAATGTCAGATTTATTTTCAAAAAAGGTTTCAAATTTCTACGGCAAAATCACTGTCACTATTTCTATTTCTCACTTTGTTCCTTGTTCATTATAAATCTTATAATTGAATTAGCTTCCAGCCGAGAATTTTTCCTCTCAGCAACTAATTTATAGCATTAAATACGAATAACAGATGGGTACCAACATGATTGCGCTGAATACAGGCTCAGCAGAGCCAACAGGTAATTCCAGAAAAAAGTTTATTTAGAATTTTACTTTTTTATATCTACTTTTTCATTGATACTTAAAAGTCAGTTTTTGCATATTAGTTTTTTAAAAACGAAACGTTTAAGTAATAGCGATTACTTTATTTTAATGCTTGATGCAGTATTAATATAGACGCTGGCAAAGTGTTTGATTCATGGAGAGCTTATATATAACAAATGCTCAAGATTTTACAGTAAATAAATAGTGTAAATTATATTTTGCTTCCCTGATATAAGACGTTTTATTTGTTGGCATATCTGCAACCATTTTATAAAAGAGTATATTATTTTACCGTTGTGGGGCTCTCTCCCCTTTTACACGAGATGAACTCGTCTAAAGTATACTTATACTGACAGAGTCGGAGATACGGGGAGATACGTTGAGACAAGGTTGAGATACGTAGAGTCCAGAAAGAGAGAGATAATTACAGCTCCACTTACAGAGACTTGTACATATACTTTCTACTAACCCGCATTCCTGGACTACTAATCTTCATTTCAAGTTTGTATTCTTACGTTCAATACACTTGTTTTCCAATTTCAATTACTGGCGTTGTTTATTTATCTGCGCAGGATTCCATCCCCGGAATCCACAGCAACTTGGCGACGAGGACTTCGGACCCACACGGAAAGAAAAAAAAATTTCTCTCGTCACCACAACAACTTGGCGACGAGGATTTGCACTTCTTGGAGACTCAAAAATAATTTGCCGTTGCCAGCGTCCACAATAACTGGGCGACAAAGATTTACGTGGATTTGCGAGGATTTTGCGTGACAACCGTGATTAAAAGGTACTTTCTCAAAATACGAAAAATCGAGGTTTTCGTAAGACTCTTATCATGGAGGATTTTAAAAGTATTTTGGTAGAACTTGTAAAATACCAAAATGAACAGCAACTACAACTCCAAGAAAGAATGGAAGAGAAGTGACAAAAACAATTGCCCTCTCAACAGGAAAAAATGGAAAATATAATACTACAAACAAGAGAAGGAAAATCAAGAAAGACAAATGCAACTCCAGGAATTAAAAAGTAACGGGTAACACACAACAAAAGAATATCGAAAAAGAGGCAACTTTTTCTCAAGATGCAGTTTGGAACACAATAGAAACATTTAAATACTCTCTAGAAGATGATAAAAATTTCGGGGACTATTACAGACGTCATGAAGACATTTTCAACATTGATTGCCAAAATTGGACGGAAGCTAAGAAGCTACGTTTATTAATCTGGAAATTGGGAACAGAGGAGTACACAAAATTTGTGGACTATATTCTACCGAAAACGATCTGACGTCTGACGAGGCAGTTACATGCCTTACGGAGCTTTTCAGTCCAAAGACTTCACTTTTTCACAAAAGGTGGAAATGTCTCAACCTCGTAAAAAGCGAAAATGAGGACTACTCCACGTTCGCCGCAATCGTGAACAAACATTGTGATGACTTTAAGTTGGCAGAATTGACTCCGTACAATTTTAAGTTTCGTACAGGGATTAGTCTCAGCCAAGAACAGTGAAATGCGCAAAAGAATCTCTCGAAGCTTCAAAACGAGCCTGGATTAACGCTACAAAAATTGTCAGAAGACTGCCAAAAATGCTTGAGCATAAAAAAACTCTAAGGATATCGAGGAATCGGGAGTAGCACACATTCGTAAGTTGAACAAAAGTTTACGATCCCCCCCCCCCCGGAAGAAAAACAAAAATTTCATGATAAAGGAAAAATTACAAGGTATAAAGCGATTAATGACAGAGATCAAAGCAAATATAAGCCCCCCACCAATCCGAATGTTACAGATGTGGTGGATTACACTGGAATAAAGACTGTCAATTCAAATACAAGAACTGTTTAGCTTGTGAAAAAATGGGACATAAGGCATATCAATGCAGAAACAAAAAACACACTAGTAGGGTAAGAACTACTAGAATGGACTACGAAGACAAACTAAACACAAGAAAATACGTGGAACTCGAGATTTTAAATAAGAAGGTAAAATTACAGTTAGACTCAGGTTCGGATCTAACTATAATTAATTCGCAAACATGGAGGAAGCTAAATAGACCGACCATACACAGAAAATCGCTATGTCTGTTACAGGGAAGCGTATCAAATTTGAAGTAGAAGTAATTCTAAACATAAAATTCCATGGAAAAACGAAAAAAATGAAGATATTTGTAATAAAAGACAAAGAAAATTTGGTGGGCACAGATTGGATGCAAAACTTTGACGTATGGGATTTACCTATTAGCTCATTTTGTAAGAAAATAGAGTGCGAGCCGCCAGAAGCTACAAAATTAAAAGAAGAACTACACAGTCAATTCCCCGAAGTATTCTCGAGCGGTTTGGGACGATGTAATAAGTTTGCAGCTAAAATTGAACTAAAGGAAAATGTTCAGCCAGTATTCAAGAAAAAGCGAAACGTGCCTTTCGCAACCATAGAAAAAATTGACAAGGAGTTAGATAGATTGGTACCAACTGGAATCCTTTCACAAATCGAATTCAGTGAATGGGCGGCACCAGTGGTCTACGTAAAGAAAAAATCCGGAGACACCCGTGTTTGCACAGATTTCTCGACTGGGTTAAACAAGGCTATCAAGGATTATCACTACCCATTACCAAGCCCGGAGGAAATATTTACCAAGCTTAACGGTGGTAAGGTATTTTCTAAGATTGATTTAAGTGAAGCTTATCTTCAGATTCCAGTAGAAGAAGAAAGTACAAAAGTTTTATGTATCAATACTCACAAAGGACTTTACAAATTTAACAGATTGACATTTGGGGTAAAAGTAGCACTGTCAGTCTTCCAACAGACTATGGACACCATGCTCATGGGACAGAACTTTGTTATTGCTTACTTAGACGACATTTTAATCAGAAGTGATAATATAGAAGAACACGCAATACAAATTAAAGAAGTCTTTAAAAGAATTCAGGATTCTGTTTTTAAAGTGAAGGAGAAAAACATCTAGGCCATATAATCAATGAAAGTGGCAGAAAACCAGATCCAGATAGGGCATCTGCAATAAAAAAATATGCCTGAGCCGAAAAATGTCGTAGAGTTGCAAAGCTTTCTTGGTCTAGCGAACTATTACGGTGAATTCATTGAAAACATGCACAAATTGAGGGCTCCCCTCAATGAATTATTGAAAAAAGAGAACAAATGGAACGACGGAAGATTGTCAGAAAGCTTTTAAGGAGATCATAAAGAAATTAACGTCTGATCTAACACTGACGCATTTTGATCCCAAACTGGAAATTATCATTGCTAGTGACGCAAGCTCACACGGAGTGGGAGCTTGTATATTACACAAGATGCTGGATGGCACAAGGAAACCTATAGCTCAGGCATCTAGATCGTTGCTACCAGCAGAGAGGAATTATTCGCAAATTGAGAAAGAAGCGTTAGGCATAATATTCGCCATAACTCGCTTCCACAGATACATATATGGAAGAGAGTTTACTCTTCAAATTGACCATAAACCTCTTCTCACTATATTCGGATCGGAAAAAGGACTACCAATTTACAAATCCAACAGATTTCTGAGATGGGGAACTATATTATTGAATTATAATTTCAAACTAGTGTTCCTACCGTCAAAGAAAACTGGTCATGCGGATGGATTATCTAGATTGGTACCTGCGAAATGCGAACCTCTGGAAGACTCTGTAATAGCGGCTTTGCGAGCCGAAGACGAAATTAGTAAAGTGCTAAACAATACAGTAAGGGAATTACCAGTGATCTTGTTAGAAATCAGAAGAGAAGCTGAAATGGATGAATTCATATAAAGTACAAAGAGAAGAACAGAAGAAAAAGAAAGAAATCTAGCGGAATGTTTTTCAATTTGTGATCACGTATTAATTTATAATGAAAGAGTGATCATACCCAAATCTTTACAAAGACGAATTCTGAAGGACTTTCATCTAGGACACCCAGGGAAAAATCAGCAAAGGCACCAGCTATTATACAAAAACCATGGCCTAACGGGGACAGACCTTGGTCTAGAATCCATGCGGACTATGCAGGACCCAAAGATGGATTGCTACTTGATAACGGTAGATAGCTTTAGCAAGTGGCCAGAAGTTTTCAAATTCAAAAACCCTACCACGGAAAACACTATTAATTGTCTACACGAGTTATTCGCAAGATTCGGCGTGGTAGATTGCCTTGTAACGGATAATGGTATCCAATTAACCTCGAGCGACTTTCAAGAATTCTGTGCGACTTATCAAGTCAAACATATTAAAATAGCACCATACCATCCACGATCTAACGGGAAAGCCGAAAGGTATGTGGACACGCTTAAGAGAGCCTTGAAAAAAGCAGAGGACGTACCAACAGAAAGAGCCAAACAACAGTTCCTACAAGTCTCCAAAATCACCCCGAACGGAAACACACCATCTGGACTTTCGCCAGCTGAAGTGATGTTTGCCCGCAAAATACGTTCTCTTTTTGATAAACTATTACCCAGCAAAAATAAAAACCGGCATACACCGATAGTGCCTAAAAGATCCTTCAAACCAGGCGAACGGGTCTATTTCGGGATGTTTAAGAATAATATGGCACACTGGGAATCAGGTACTTTAATAAGCAGACTGAGGAATGTTCTGTACACGATCCAAGGCGAAAGATTCACTCACAGGAGACATAAATCAGATACAAAAAAGACGGGAAGAGGTGCCAAGTCCGTCACCTTCGGAAAATGAAGACTTAATGGAGGCGATTTTTGAAGCATTTGAAATTCAAAGACCACAAGTAGATTAGAAGAACAAGCAGGAAAAGGAAATTCACAGAACCGCTAATAATAGACCATAAGCGAAAAAATATTAACTCCCCCCAAAAAAAGAAGCTAGGGAGAGGGTGTTGTGGAGCTCTCCCCTTTTACACAAGATGGACTCATCTAAAGTATACTTATACTGACAGAGTTGGAGATACGGGGAGATACGTTGAGACAAGGTTGAGATACGTAGAGTCCAGAGAGAGAGAGAGAGAGAGAGAGATAATTACGGCTCCACTTACAGAGACTTGTACATATACTTTCTACTAACCCGCATTCCTGGACTACTAATCTTCATTTCAAGTTTGTATTCTTACGTTCAATACATTTATTTTCCTATTTCAATTACTGGCGTTGTTTATTTATTTGTGCAGGATTCCATCCCCGGAATCCACAACATTTACAATCATAATTCAGTTGTGGGGTTGATTAATATTGTGTCACGGTAAAGTTCAAAGACCGCAAGGCATAATGTGTGAAAATTAAGAGAGATTTTTTCGTAGCTATTTCTCATTCATACTTGGCAGATTGTGGTCATAATGATAGTGTAGCAAATTTTCTATCAAGAATATTTTACTGATATGTAGCATGGGCTATAAACGTGACAGGAATATAAAGAAAATTTTAAATAAAAAGCGAATATATTGTTAGTCTATTACCGATTTCTTGCATTTTTATTCAGATAAATTTTGATTTCAAATGTTATTTCATGACGAAACAATTTATAACAATGAAATACGATAAATATTTTAAGTGTAAAAAGACTGTACCATGGAAAGGTATTTTGGCATACCGACAAAGTGATTTTCATTATTAATGGTGATAAATTTCAATATGATTCAGAAAGTATATAATTCATTACTCACCCAAGTCAGGAAAATCTTATGTCACTTCATCAATACTATTCCCAACAATTGGTTAATTTTGTCAGTGTTACAATTGCAATGGATCACAAGAAAAACAGAAAGCGAAAGATTTCAACTCTACTGATAAATATACAGCAAGGACAAATTTTCTAATTCATTAATAGAGAAAAAAAGTAACATTGTATTCCCTATGTAAGTATATATGTATGTATGTGTGTGTGCACACGCATGTTTATGCAATGAAAAATATATTCATATTCTCATTGATGCTTAGAGAATTACTGAAATGCAATATTTTTTTTAAAGTGAGAAATAACTTATGTACACACGTACAGGCAGACCAATGTCATACACAACAGTTTTACTCAACAGGCAACGTCGTAAAAATTCATGTAAACAGAATCTGTGTATAATGTAGAGTATCTTCTGACATTAACGAGTGACAAAGTGCAGGTCATCAAATGAGACGAACGTGACTCGAATAGCCAATTAGAATTTTCCATGTGCGATACGTTGTGTAAGTATGCGTTTCTTATCAATATTGCAGTTGACGGGTCGTTTTCGCAGTTCTGCGCTATCTGACTTTGTGGAGTCATTCCGTCTTTAAAGAAGCACAATAAAAATGCATTAAAAAGAAGAAATTACACTGGGTAACAGATCCTTTCCATATATACAGGTTTTTAATTCGACCCGTTATAACTACATGTCGGAGGCTTTTATTGCTCTGCACTTGGTTATTATAGGTTCAACCTTTCAGGATTTGACATACCAAGGCCCATACCTTTAAAATATCAAATTATTACATCAACTGCAAAACAGCCGTTTCGGCCTCCTTAATCTCCTGTTAGTTTTGGCAAACATAATGAGGGATACAATTGATAAAATAGACTAGATCTTGAGTTACTATTTAAATCATAATGAAATTCATCTGCACAAGAGAGAAGCCCAAAAACTTATGAAAATACAGATCATAATATAAAAGCCTAATTGAATAAAATTCACTTCTGTGATAATCAC
>OZ038477.1:71728290-71765790 GCA_964036315.1 Acanthosepion esculentum | reverse complement strand
CGGAAGACGAGGGGGGAGGAATCACGAGATCCAACGGCCGTCTTGTTATTCCTTTTCTCTTTTTTGTAGACCGCAGACCGACTGCTTGTTTGCCCGAAATCTGTTTGACTGCTGACAGACTGCTCGTTTGCCCGAATTCTGTGTTGCATTATATTTGGCTAAGTTTGTTTTTTATTATTTCCATTTGACTGTTTCAGGAAAAAAAAAAAGAAAAAAAAGAAAAAAAAAAAAAAAAAAAAAAAAGAAAAAAAAGTCCTTTTGATTTTTGCTTCTCTCCATTTTTTTTTACCCCCCTCTTTTAATTTCTGTTATTTTTTCGTTTTATTTCAGTTTTCCAATTTTCCCCCTTTAATTTTTGTTTTCCTTTTAATTTTCTTTTTTACCCCCGGTAATACTTTGTTTTTTATTTTTTACCCCTTTTTAATTTGCAGGCTTTCTCTTTTTATTCTAGTTTCCCGTTTTAATTTCCTTCCAACCTTTAATTTTTGTTTTTCATTTCCACGCTTTTTCTTTTTAGCCTCCGTTAAAATTTTCATTTTCCTTTAATTTCTGATTTTCGCGTTTATTAATTTTAATTTCTGTTTTCTTTCCTAACCTTACGTTTTTCCGTGTTTTTCGTTTTATAATTTGTTTGTACTAATTTCGTTTTGTAATCCTTGTATTGTATAATTTATTTGTTTATTTTTCCTTTGTTTATCGGTTCGACTCGCTTTTCTGTGGGTCGGCCATTTTGAATTTTTGTTTCTAGCTTTGGT
Organism: Acanthosepion esculentum; assembly: GCA_964036315.1. Lineage (NCBI taxonomy): Eukaryota > Metazoa > Mollusca > Cephalopoda > Sepiida > Sepiidae > Acanthosepion > Acanthosepion esculentum. The sequence continues at coordinate 71,765,035 of OZ038477.1, read as the reverse complement.
TGTCGTCGAAAGTTACGTATTTTCTTTTGTTTATTCTTTTCGACTAGTGTCGGCCATTTTGTTTTTTTGTTAATAGCTCCGGCTATTTGCCGAAGTTTATTATTGTCTTTGTTTACCTTGTTTTGAACCGTTTTCTTTGTATTATTTAATTTTCCTCTTTGTGTTTTTTATTTTCGCCTTTAGGTGATATTTGTTTAAGTTTTTTACGTGTTATTTTTGAGTTTGTAATTGTTTAATTTAGCTGTTAGTCTCGCTTCTTAAAGTCGGCCATCTTTTATTTTATTTTTAACTAGCTTCGGCTAGAGTTTAAATCTTATTAGTTTTTCTTATCTATCTTTTCTTTGAACTTTTTTGTCTAAATTCCCCCCCCTTTTTTATTTTTTTTTTGCGCCTTTTGGCGTTATTCGTTCTTTTTTGTTTCGCCTTTAGGCGAATTTTAGTAAATATCCCTCCCCCTATTCCTCCACTCCCGACCCTCCCCCTTACTTCATTATGGAGAAGAAGGAAAAAAAAGCCCCTTCTTTCCTGATCACAAAGAAAAAAACTTCCACCCTGGCTACTATCAAAAAATCGGTTAGGAAGCATCTTTTTAACCCGAAAAAAGACCCCCCGGACAAAGATAATCCCAATGAATATCCTGCCCTGCCACGAACCCCTACTAATGAGGAGATTGTGGACGTCCTTAAGCAGGCGGCCAAAGCCAGGATAGCTAAGGAAATCCTGGAAAAGGAAAAAAACAATGAAAAGCCTAAAGTCAGTACCGAGGTCGGGGATTCGCCCTCTTGTTGGAAGTCCCCTCCGAATTGTATTATCGACATCGCGGAGTTCCTGGAGCGTGCCAAGAGTTACGCTCACCTCGTGGTGAAAGACGGGCTCTTGGAGGATCCAGTGGAACTGAAGAGAGTCGAGAAAAGAATAGTGTCTGTTTTTGTCGTCGACAAGCGTTCGCGCAAAATTTGTCGTTCGACTAAAGACACAGTGTTTAAAGCACTGGAGTCCCTGGGGTTCAAACCCCTAAGAATTGTCAAAGGCAAGGGTTTCTTCATGTGGGACGTGCTGCTGCCCACTGCAGAAGACTGCGTGAGAGCCACCCGGAGGGAGTTGATCACCAAGGATCTCATCCTCCGAACAGAGTATGAGGGTCGGCGAAGGACCAGGGTGGCAGTGTACGAGGTCCCTCCTCAGGTTATCGGGGAACACCTCGCGGCTTTCCTGGCCCAATACGGGGAAATATTGGCCGCTTCCTGCGATAGCCTGACCGGGGGATGGAGCTTTGATATGATGCTCGATCGAAAGGCCTTCAGCTCCGTCCCCAACTGGATTGACGTAGGTGACCTGAAGCTGCCGGTCATCGTGACCGGTCGTAAACCAGCCTGTTGGAAGTGTGGAGTGACTGGTCATCTCTCCTCTTCCTGCCCAGAGAAGAAGGCCTCTGGGACTCAGGTCACTAAAGACCAAACTCCCCCTCTGACCGAGTCTGCAAAATCCGCCGCGCCTGTAATGGGCATGCCAGCTGCCGGGACCGGAGAGGTTGTTCCCCCGGTTGGGTCACCATCCAAGCCCCCATCCCCCGAAGAGCCCTCTTCCGCCGCTCCTGTGGCTAAGAAGGGGGAAGAAGGGGAATGGCAGGTAGTTGGCAGGGTCAGAGGGAAGCGTCAGCCAGCGGGTCCTCAGTCCCCTGAAGCCTCGGGGACTAAAGACACACACAGTCCCACTCCCTCTATCAACAGCAAGGGCGACGCCCCGACCTCCACTCTTTCAATTGAAGAGCAAAAGTTGAGATATGAGCCAAGCCACGAAAAAGTGGAGAAACTAAAAAAACTCAAAAAACATCTGGACGACCAAAAAAAAACCACAAAATCTCCTCCAAAAAAAAACATCCCCTTACAGTCACCTAAATTAATTTCCCCCATCAAATCTCCCCCGAAGAAGAAGGCCACCCTTTGTGTTTCCTCCATCCCCATGCCTCCCACTTCAACCCCTCTCTCCAGAGTGAAGCCTTCTCCTGCTATGCCGTCCACCTCCCATGCCCAATCCCAAATCCCGCTCAGTAGAGATCCCAGTCCCTTTAGACAACCCTGCACTCCTTGCCACACTCCCAGTCCTTCTCCCACTAAAACCTCTCAGATGTTACCACCGGTCACCAAAAGGCCCCGAAGCCCCACTCAAGATCCCGGCGAAAAGAAAAAAAAACCAAAGGGCATTTTCAATCATGGATTGGACATTTGTAAGATCTCCCCTAGGCAGGCGGAAAAAGCTAGGGATTATGGGAACCGTATCCCTAATCTAAAGTTCCTCCTGTCCATCAAACAGTTCAGCGACAAAGACATCGACAACCCGTTGAACTTCCCAGATGCCCAGCGGGTTTTAACCGTGGTGGGAGTAGACACGGGAGCAAAACAGATTTGGGCCATGTTGGACGAGGCCATATCCTCGTTCAACATGAGCCCGCCCATTGCTATCATTCAGAGCGACAAGCTCCGGAAAATGAACTCTTTTTGCGCAGGGAGGGTCCCAATTTTTGTTCACCCCTCCCTCTATAGGGCTCTTAAACTCACTTTCCCGTGGGATATCGGCGGGATCTCCCAGGACGGTAACATCAACACTGAGATGGGCCATGGGTCTATGGGAGATGCTGTCGGTATCCTCACCCCGGCCATGTTCAAAACAGGTAAGCAACCCTAATCAGTTTTCACTATGGCTCTCTGGTTGGCTACTTTAAATGTCCGGGGCCTGAGGTCGGAGTCTCGCAGGGCGAGGCTCTCTCGCGACCTTCAGCGCCTCGGGGTTAATATCTGTTGTGTGCAAGAGACCCGGTTTTCTTCTCATGATCGTGAGGATGTGCTGTCTAAGGGGTTCGCCCTTTATTCAGCATGTTTTGATGGTCGTTCGAGGGGTGTCTCTTGGCTAGTGAGCAGGTCTTTAGACGCTGCATGTACTCTTGTTTTCGCAGATCCGGCGGGCAGGCTTTGTGTGCTGGACGTTACCATAAAAGGTAAGGCTTTACGTCTCATCGGCGTTTATGCGCCTAATACCCATGCTGAGCGACCTGGTCTGTTTCGGCAGATCGAGCCGTTTTTGACGACATCTCGTCGGGTAGTTTTAGCGGGCGATTGGAATGCCGTCCTTGAGCCCGATATAGATCGTATAGGGAAAAAACGGGGTACTAACAATCCTGATGTGAAACCATTTCGGGACTTTATCGGCGGGTTTGATCTCGTCGATAAGTACCGGAATGAGCATCCTCGGGAGGTAGCATGGACTTGGACTAATAGTGGCAACTCGGCTCCTGGGACGCTTGCGAGCTACCTCGACCGGGTCTTAGTTAAGAGAGTCGATGTAGGGCTCTTAGGGTGTCCAAGTTTCCATTACATAGTTTATTCGGATCATAGGCTTGTCCGGGTCCGGGTAAACTTAGATAAGCCTAAGGTTAGGTTGGCTGGTTACTGGAAATTCAACTGTTCACTGTTTGGTGAGCAGGGATTTCGGGACCAGCTGGTACTAATGATACAACGGGAATTGTCGGGAGCGGTTTTCGGGAACGCCTGGTGGGGTAAACTTAAATCCAAAATTAGAACGTTTGCTGCCGATTTTAGTCGTCGACTCAATCGAGATAGATTAGCGGCGCAAACTGCTTTAGAAGAAAAAGTTGATCGGGCCGTGAAATCCCGTGTTAGTGGGGATGTAGCCTTAGCTAAGGCAGAGTTGGCCTCCTTGCTTATCAAGAAGGATCAAGCTCTGGTAGTTAGGGCTAGGTTAAAAAGAATGTCCTCTGAGGCGACGAATATGGCCGCTGAATTGCGTGCAGAGGAGAGTAGGAGTGCGTCTCGACGACATATCGCGTGCGTCACATTACCGGATAATCGGACCGTGACTACAAACGCGGGCATATGTGAGGTCTTTCGTGATTACTTTCAGGATCTTTTCACCAGGGAGCCCGGTCTGAGCTCTGCTCAGTTCGACTCCTATTTAGCCGACTTTCCCTGCCTCGAGGCAGCTGAAGCGGCTGGGTGCGAGGGTCCCATAACAGAGTCCGAGATCTGGGATGCGCTGAAGCAGGTTGGCCTGGATAAGTCTCCGGGACTCGATGGTCTTCCCTACGAAGTGTACTTGAGGCTGTCGCCCGTTTTTGTTCCTTTGCTGGAGCTGATTTTCAACCACTGGATGAAGCAGGGGTCTATACCCCAACGCTTCACCAGGGGTGTGATCAAGTTGCTGCGTAAGGACAAGAACGGTGGGGATGGGTTAGGGAACTTTCGCCCTTTAACAATGTTAAACACGGAGTTAAAGATTTTGGCGAAGATCTTAGCCAACCGTTTGCAGCTTGTCCTGTCTAGTCTGATTGGTCCCGAGCAGACTTGTGCTGTGAAGGGCAGGACTATTCAGGATAACCTGCATATGGTACGCTTGATCTTAGAACAAGTCGACGGTGAAGCCGCGCTGATCAATTTAGATCAGTCCAAGGCCTTCGATAGGGTTGACCATCGTTTTCTGGAGGCTGTCCTTTCGGCGGCCGGTTTCGGAGCCGACTTTCGCTCCTGGATCCGACTCTTGTATGCGACCCCCGGTGCGCTGGTGGAAGTGAATGGAGTAAGATCGAAGCCTTTCGTATTGTCTCGCTCTATTCGTCAGGGTTGTCCGCTCTCGCCTTTGCTGTACGTTCTTGCGTTGGAACCGTTCCTTCGCAAGTTAAAGGCGAATCCGGTCCTGCGTGGAATATCTCTGCCTGGGGCCACCACCTCAGCAAGGTATTCTGCCTATGCTGACGACGTTTCGGTTCTTGTGTCGAGCAGAACCGAGATTGACGAAGTCAGCAAAGTGGTCAGTGGTTATGAGATGGTGACAGGGGCCAAGATCAATCGCGATAAGTCTGTGGGCTTGCGATTGGGTGCGTGGAAGGGAGTTTCTCTTCCCGGACCTTTCCTCTGGACGGATGGGCCGATCAAGATACTCGGCGTCTGGTTCGGTCCGGATCTCCAGTTGGAAATGAATTGGTCGGAGGTACGAGGGAAGGCCGAGATCGCGGTTGGTCTGTGGTCTCGGAGGAGGCTTTCCCTGAAGGGAAGGGCGGAAGTATGTGTTTCTCACATATATCCTATTCTCGTGTACCGACTCTCTGTACTTCCACTTCCGTTTACCGCACTAAGTTTATTAGTAAGGCTCTTGTTCTCTTTCTTGTGGAGAGGCAAGGCCGCTATGGTATCTCGCAAGATCTGTTGCCTTCATACCGCTGAGGGCGGCCTGGGAATGCCAAGCATTGAGATTCGTCAACATATGCTTCGCATTGCATTCCTGGACCGATTGTGTCGCGAACCGGACGAGGTGGGAGCCTTCTGGAAGGAAGATGCCCGGAAAAATTTCCCGTCCCTGAGAAGTGTGCACTCGTGCGAGGGGGAGGCCCGCCGTAGACCCCGAGCCGAAAGCTCCTTCTATCACGAATGTCGTCGCGCTCTGAAATGCCTCTTACGGGCGTCGGAAGGCCTCTCCAACGTCCAGGCGTTGTCTCGTAGGGCATTGTATCAAGTGTTAGTTCGGGGGTCCGTTCAAGATGCTCTGATTGGCGAGCTCGGTCTTACGAAGCAGCAGGCTCGCTTAATATGGCCTTGGGCGACAGGGTTGAAATGCCTCACTAACGACGAGGCATCACTCACCTGGCAGGTGATTCGTGGAGCCCTCTGGGTCGGCAAAAGACTTTGTGCAGCGGGCTTGGAGAATTCTCCAAACTGCCGCCGCTGTGTTGGGGAAGTCGAGACCATTGGTCACGCCTTCTTTCAGTGCAGAGTGGTAGTGCCGTTGTGCAAGTTTGTTGAAGGTCTCATGGTTCGCGTCTTGCGGAGAAAGACCTTTGTCCTGGATGTCGTTTCTGTTTGCAGCAATGTGGTACCGCAGATGTCGAGGGCTGAGAATTATGTGTTCTGTTGCTTACTAGGCGTTATGAGAGTCGTGATTTGGACGACGCGTCAGAAGGAATTCTATGGTGGCGAGAAGTTTGCTTCTTCCGAACTGATCTTGTTCTTTAGGCATCTGCTTAAAGTCAAGATTAGGACGGAAAGGCGGCGACTCACATCATCGGAATTTGGCGAAAGGTGGGTGACTCTTGCGCGTTTGTGCCGTGTGAAAGGGGCTGACCTTGAGTGGCATTTTGATGCCGGTTAGGCATAGGATATTGTTTACCTGGGTTGAACTTGGGCAACCCATCCATGCTTAGGCTAGATTAGGGTTTTTGGTGTTTTATTTTTAGTTTCTTACGATTATGTAAACTTAGCTAAGGTATGTTTGCTCATTGGCCCCTTTTTTTTCTGTCCCCTTTTCTTTTCCTTTAGTTTAACTCCCCATCCCTCCCCTCTTTAGGTGCTCAGTGATTTCAGTTCTCTGGATGATGCGGGACGCCTTTCGTTTTCGTGTGTGTGATCCTTTTCGTATGGTTGTGTGTGAATCAGTGCGTGTTTGTGCGAGTGGTTGGGATGGATAAATGTGTATTTTAGATTGTCAAAGTCCCGTGTCGATTTCGCCCAGTTAATTGATTTTACTGGCACATTTAGGATTTGTCGGGGGGTTTTTAATTACTAACATGATTTTGTTTAGTTTTCTTGTACATATTTGTATGCATATTGTATATAGTCATTGGGGATTATTTTATTTAATTTTTATGCCCGCCCCCCAACAGACTTTATTGTATATATGGGGTTATTTAGGATTTTCATAGAGACAATGAGGTATTTTGGTGGTTGTAGAACGAATGGTATGTATGAATGTGGTGTTTTGGTGAAAGGAATATTGTTTTGTATGCTTGGGTCAGTGCGTGCGACTAGCTAAGTTTAATTTTAAGACAAGCGATGACCTTCCTTTCCCAATCCCCATTTTTGGCTTTGTGCCACATTTACCGTGTTTTGTATACGGTAATAAATATTATCACGAGATCCAACGTCCGTCTTGTTATTCCTTTTCTCTTTTTTGTAGACCGCAGACCGACTGCTCTTTTGTCCGAATTCTGTTTCGCATTGTAGTTGACTGCTGACCGACTGCTCGTTTGCCCGAATTCTGTGTTGCATTGTATTTGGTTAAGTTTGTTTTTTATTATTTCCTTTTTGACTGTTTCAGGAAAAAAAAAAAAAAAAGTCCTTTTGATTTTTGCTTCTCTCCATTTTTTATTTTTACCCCCCTCTTTTTATTTCTGTTATTTTTTCTTTTTATTTCAGTTTTCCAATTTTTCCCCTTTAATTTTTGTTTTCCTTTTAATTTTCTTTTTACCCCCGGTAATTCTTTGTTTTTTATTTTTTACCCCTTTTTAATTTGCAGGCTTTTTCTTTTTATTCTAGTTTCTCGTTTTAATTTCCTTCCAACCTTTAATTTTTGTTTTTCATTTCCACGCTTTTTCTTTTTAGCCTCCGTTAAAATTTTCATTTTCCTTTAATTTCTGATTTTCGCGTTTATTAATTTTAATTTCTGTTTTCTTTCCTAACCTTACGTTTTTTCCGTGTTTTTCGTTTTATAATTTGTTTGTACTAAATTCGTTTTGTAATCCTTGTATTGTATAATTTATTTGTTTATTTTTTCTTTTGTTTATCGGTTCGACTCGCTTTTCTGTGGGTCGGCCATTTTGAATTTTTGTTTCTAGCTTTGGTTGTCGTCGAAAGTTACGTATTTTCTTTTGTTTATTGTTTTCGACTAGTGTCGGCCATTTTGTTCTTTTTTGTTAATAGCTCCGGCTATTTGCCGAAGTTTATTATTGTCTTTGTTTACCTTGTTTTGAACCGTTTTCTTTGTGTTATTTAATTTTCCTCCTTGTGGTTTTTATTTTCGCCTTTAGGTGATATTTGTTTTAAGTTTTTACGTGTTATTTTTGTTGTGTTTGTAATTGTTTAATTTAGCTGTTAGTCTCGCATCTTAAAGTCGGCCATCTTTTATTTTATTTTTAACTAGCTTCGGCTAGAGTTTAATCTTATTAGTTTTTCTTATCTATCTTTTCTTTGAACTTTTTTGTCTAATTTCCCCCCCCTTTTATTTTTTTTTGCGCCTTTTGGCGTTATTCGTTCTTTTTTTTCGCCTTTAGGCGAAATTTAGTAAATATCCCTCCCCCTATTCCTCCACTCCCGGCCCTCCCCCTTACTTCATCATGGAGAAGAAGGAAAAAAAAGCCCCTTCTTTCCTGATCACAAAGAAAAAAACTTCCACCCTGGCTTCCATAAAAAAATCGGTTAGGAAGCACCTTTTTAACCCGAAAAGACCCCCCAGACAAAGATAATGTCGATGAATATCCTTCTCTGCCAAGAACCCCTACTAATGAGGAGATTGTGGACGTCCTGAAGAAGGCGGCCAAAGCCAGGATAGCTAATGAAATCCTGGAAAAGGAAAAAAGTCAAGAAAAGCCGAAAGTTAGTACCGAGGTCGGGGATTCGCCCTCTTGTTGGAAGTCCCCTCCGAATTGTATTATCGACATCGCGGAGTTCCTGGAGCGTGCCAAGAGTTACGCTCACCTCGTGGTGAAAGACGGGCTCTTGGAGGATCCAGTGGAACTGAAGAGAGTCGAGAAAAGAATAGTGTCTGTTTTTGTCGTCGACAAGCGTTCGCGCAAAATTTGTCGTTCGACTAAAGACACAGTGTTTAAAGCACTGGAGTCCCTGGGGTTCAAACCCCTAAGAATTGTCAAGGGCAAGGGTTTCTTCATGTGGGACGTGCTGCTGCCCACTGCAGAAGACTGCGTGAGAGCCACCCGGAGAGAATTAATCACAAAAGATCTCATCCTCCGAACAGAGTACGAGGGTCGGCGAAGGACCAGGGTGGCAGTGTACGAGGTCCCTCCTCAGGTTATCGGGGAACACCTCGCGGCTTTCCTGGCCCAATACGGGGAAATATTGGCCGCTTCCTGCGATAGCCTGACCGGGGGGATGGAGCTTTGATATGATGATCGATCGTAAGGCCTTCAGCTCCGTCCCCAACTGGATTGACGTCGGTGACCTGAAGCTGCCGGTCATCGTGACCGGTCGTAAACCAGCCTGCTGGAAGTGTGGAGTGACTGGTCATCTCTCCTCTTCCTGCCCAGAGAAGAAGGCCTCTGGAACTCAGGTCACAAAAGACCAAACTCCCCCTCTGACCGAGTCTGCAAAATCCGCCGCGCCTGTAATGGGCATGCCAGCTGCCGGGACCGGAGAGGTTGTTCCCCCGGTTGGGTCACCATCCAAGCCCCCATCCCCCGAAGAGCCCTCTTCCGCCGCTCCTGTGGCTAAGAAGGGGGAAGAAGGGGAATGGCAGGTAGTTGGCAGGGTCAGAGGGAAGCGTCAGCCAGCGGGTCCTCAGTCCCCTGAAGCCTCGGGGACTAAAATCAGTCCCGCTCCCTCTATCAACAGCAAGGGCGACGCCCCGACCTCCACTCTTTCAATTGAAGAGCAGAAATTGAAATACGAGCCGAGCCACGAAAAAGCGGAGAAACTGAAAAAACTCAAAAAACATCTAGACGACCAAAAAAAAACCACAAAATCTCCTCCGAAAAAAACCATCCCCTTACAGTCACCTAAATTAATTTCCCCCATCAAATCTCCCCCGAAGAAGAAGGCCACCCTTTGTGTATCCTCCATCCCCATGCCTCCCACTTCAACCCCTCTCTCCAGAGTGAAGCCTTCTCCTGCTATGCCGTCCACCTCCCATGCCCAATCCCAAATCCCGCTCAGTAGAGATCCCAGTCCCTTTAGACAACCCTGCACTCCTTGCCACACTCCCAGTCCTTCTCCCACTAAAACCTCTCAAATGTTACCAACGGTCACCAAAAGGCCCCGAAGCCCCACTCAAGATCCCGGCGAAAAGAAAAAAAAAACCAAGGGCATTTTCAATCATGGATTGGACATTTGTAAGATCTCCCCTAGGCAGGCGGAAAAAGCTAGGGATTATGGAAATCGTATCCCAAACCTAAAGTTCCTCCTGTCCATAAAGCAATTCAGTGATAAAGATATTGACAACCCGTTGAACTTTCCGGATGCCCAGCGGGTTTTAACCGTGGTGGGCGTGGACACGGGAGCAAAACAGATTTGGGCCATGTTGGACGAGGCCATATCCTCTTTCAGCATGAGCCCGCCCATTGCTATCATCCAGAGCGACAAGCTCCGGAAAATGAACTCATTTTGCGCAGGGAGGGTCCCAATTTTTGTTCACCCCTCCCTCTATAGGGCTCTTAAACTTACTTTCCCGTGGGATATCGGCGGGATCTCCCAGGACGGTAACATCAACACTGAGATGGGCCATGGGTCTATGGGAGATGCTGTCGGTATCCTCACCCCGGCCATGTTCAAAACAGGTAAGCAACCCTAATCAGTTTTCACTATGGCTCTCTGGTTGGCTACTTTAAATGTCCGGGGCCTGAGGTCGGAGTCTCGCAGGGCGAGGCTCTCTCGCGACCTTCAGCGCCTCGGGGTTAATATCTGTTGTGTGCAAGAGACCCGGTTTTCTTCTCATGATCGTGAGGATGTGCTGTCTAAGGGGTTCGCCCTTTATTCAGCATGTTTTGATGGTCGTTCGAGGGGTGTCTCTTGGCTAGTGAGCAGGTCTTTAGACGCTGCATGTACTCTTGTTTTCGCAGATCCGGCGGGCAGGCTTTGTGTGCTGGACGTTACCATAAAAGGTAAGGCTTTACGTCTCATCGGCGTTTATGCGCCTAATACCCATGCTGAGCGACCTGGTCTGTTTCGGCAGATCGAGCCGTTTTTGACGACATCTCGTCGGGTAGTTTTAGCGGGCGATTGGAATGCCGTCCTTGACCCCGATATAGATCGTATAGGGAAAAAACGGGGTACTAACAATCCTGATGTGAAACCATTTCGGGACTTTATCGGCGGGTTTGATCTCGTCGATAAGTACCGGAATGAGCATCCTCGGGAGGTAGCATGGACTTGGACTAATAGTGGCAACTCGGCTCCTGGGACGCTTGCGAGCTACCTCGACCGGGTCTTAGTTAAGAGAGTCGATGTAGGGCTCTTAGGGTGTCCAAGTTTCCATTACATAGTTTATTCGGATCATAGGCTTGTCCGGGTCCGGGTAAACTTAGATAAGCCTAAGGTTAGGTTGGCTGGTTACTGGAAATTCAACTGTTCACTGTTTGGTGAGCAGGGATTTCGGGACCAGCTGGTACTAATGATACAACGGGAATTGTCGGGAGCGGTTTTCGGGAACGCCTGGTGGGGTAAACTTAAATCCAAAATTAGAACGTTTGCTGCCGATTTTAGTCGTCGACTCAATCGAGATAGATTAGCGGCGCAAACTGCTTTAGAAGAAAAAGTTGATCGGGCCGTGAAATCCCGTGTTAGTGGGGATGTAGCCTTAGCTAAGGCAGAGTTGGCCTCCTTGCTTATCAAGAAGGATCAAGCTCTGGTAGTTAGGGCTAGGTTAAAAAGAATGTCCTCTGAGGCGACGAATATGGCCGCTGAATTGCGTGCAGAGGAGAGTAGGAGTGCGTCTCGACGACATATCGCGTGCGTCACATTACCGGATAATCGGACCGTGACTACAAACGCGGGCATATGTGAGGTCTTTCGAGATTACTTTCAGGATTTTTCACCAGGGAGCCCGGTCTGAGCTCTGCTCAGTTCGACTCCTATTTAGCCGACTTTCCCTGCCTCGAGGCAGCTGAAGCGGCTGGGTGCGAGGGTCCCATAACAGAGTCTGAGATCTGGGATGCGCTGAAGCAGGTTGGCCTGGATAAGTCTCCGGGACTCGATGGTCTTCCCTACGAAGTGTACTTGAGGCTGTCGCCCGTTTTTGTTCCTTTGCTGGAGCTGATTTTCAACCACTGGATGAAGCAGGGGTCTATACCCCAACGCTTCACCAGGGGTGTGATCAAGTTGCTGCGTAAGGACAAGAACGGTGGGGATGGGTTAGGGAACTTTCGCCCTTTAACAATGTTAAACACGGAGTTAAAGATTTTGGCGAAGATCTTAGCCAACCGTTTGCAGCTTGTCCTGTCTAGTCTGATTGGTCCCGAGCAGACTTGTGCTGTGAAGGGCAGGACTATTCAGGATAACCTGCATATGGTACGCTTGATCTTAGAACAAGTCGACGGTGAAGCCGCGCTGATCAATTTAGATCAGTCCAAGGCCTTCGATAGGGTTGACCATCGTTTTCTGGAGGCTGTCCTTTCGGCGGCCGGTTTCGGAGCCGACTTTCGCTCCTGGATCCGACTCTTGTATGCGACCCCCGGTGCGCTGGTGGAAGTGAATGGAGTAAGATCGAAGCCTTTCGTATTGTCTCGCTCTATTCGTCAGGGTTGTCCGCTCTCGCCTTTGCTGTACGTTCTTGCGTTGGAACCGTTCCTTCGCAAGTTAAAGGCGAATCCGGTCCTGCGTGGAATATCTCTGCCTGGGGCCACCACCTCAGCAAGGTATTCTGCCTATGCTGACGACGTTTCGGTTCTTGTGTCGAGCAGAGCCGAGATTGACGAAGTCAGCAAAGTGGTCAGTGGTTATGAGATGGTGACAGGGGCCAAGATCAATCGCGATAAGTCTGTGGGCTTGCGATTGGGTGCGTGGAAGGGAGTTTCTCTTCCCGGACCTTTCCTCTGGACGGATGGGCCAATCAAGATACTCGGCGTCTGGTTCGGTCCGGATCTCCAGTTGGAAATGAATTGGTCGGAGGTACGAGGGAAGGCCGAGATCGCGGTTGGTCTGTGGTCTCGGAGGAGGCTTTCCCTGAAGGGAAGGGCGGAAGTATGTGTTTCTCACATATATCCTATTCTCGTGTACCGACTCTCTGTACTTCCACTTCCGTTTACCGCACTAAGTTTATTAGTAAGGCTCTTGTTCTCTTTCTTGTGGAGAGGCAAGGCCGCTATGGTATCTCGCAAGATCTGTTGCCTTCATACCGCTGAGGGCGGCCTGGGTATGCCAAGCATTGAGATTCGTCAACATATGCTTCGCATTGCATTCCTGGACCGATTGTGTCGCGAACCGGACGAGGTGGGAGCCTTCTGGAAGGAAGATGCCCGGAAAAATTTCCCGTCCCTGAGAAGTGTGCACTCGTGCGAGGGGGAGGCCCGCCGTAGACCCCGAGCCGAAAGCTCCTTCTATCACGAATGTCGTCGCGCTCTGAAATGCCTCTTACGGGCGTCGGAAGGCCTCTCCAACGTCCAGGCGTTGTCTCGTAGGGCATTGTATCAAGTGTTAGTTCGGGGGTCCGTTCAAGATGCTCTGATTAGCGAGCTCGGTCTTACGAAGCAGCAGGCTCGCTCAATATGGCCTTGGGCGACAGGGTTGAAATGCCTCACTAACGACGAGGCATCACTCACCTGGCAGGTGATTCGTGGAGCCCTCTGGGTCGGCAAAAGACTTTGTGCAGCGGGCTTGGAGAATTCTCCAAACTGCCGCCGCTGTGTTGGGGAAGTCGAGACCATTGGTCACGCCTTCTTTCAGTGCAGAGTGGTAGTGCCGTTGTGCAGGTTTGTTGAAGGCCTCATGGTTCGCGGCTTGCGGAGAAAGACCTTTGTCCTGGATGTCGTTTCTGTTTGCAGCAATGTGGTACCGCAGATGTCGAGGGCTGAGAATTATGTGTTCTGTTGCTTACTAGGCGTTATGAGAGTCGTGATTTGGACGACGCGTCAGAAGGAATTCTATGGTGGCGAGAAGTTTGTTTCTTCCGGACTGATCTTGTTCTTTAGGCATCTGCTTAAAGTCAAGATTAGGACGGAAAGGCGGCGACTCACATCATCGGAATTTGGCGAAAGGTGGGTGACTCTTGCGCGTTTGTGCCGTGTGAAAGGGGCTGACCTTGAGTGGCATTTTGATGCCGGTTAGGCATAGGATATTGTTTACCTGGGTTGATCTTGGGCAACCCATCCATGCTTAGGCTAGATTAGGGTTTTTGGTGTTTTATTTTTAGTTTCTTAGGATTATGTAAACTTAGCTAAGGTATGTTTGCTCATTGGCCCCTTTTTTTTCTGTCCCCTTTTCTTTTCCTTTAGTTTAACTCCCCATCCCTCCCCTCTTTAGGTGCTCAGTGATTTCAGTTCTCTGGATGATGCGGGACGCCTTTCGTTTTCGTGTGTGTGATCCTTTTCGTATGTTTGTGTGTGAATCAGTGCGTGTTTGTGTGAATGTTTGGGATGGATAAATGTGTATTTTATATTGTCAAAGTCCCGTGTCGATTTCGCCCAGTTAATTGATTTTACTGGCACATTTAGGATTTGTGGGGGGGGTTTTAATTACTAACATGATTTTGTTTAGTTTTCTTGTACATATTTGTATTCATATTGTATATATTCATTGGGGATTATTTTATTTAATTTTTATGCCCGCCCCCCCAACAGACTTTATTGTACATATGGGGTTATTTAGGATTTTCATAGAGACAATGAGGTATTTTGGTGGTTGTAGAACGAATGGTATGTATGAATGTGGTGTTTTGGTGAAAGGAATATTGTTTTGTATGCTTGGGTCAGTGCGTGCGACTAGCTAAGTTTAATTTTAAGACAAGCGATGACCTTCCTTTCCCAATCCCCATTTTTGGCTTTGTGCCACATTTACTATGTTTTGTATACGGTAATAAATATTATCACGAGATCCAACGTCCGTCTTGTTATTCCTTTTCTCTTTTTTGTAGACCGCAGACCGACTGCTCGTTTGCCCGAATTCTGTTTGACTGCTGACAGACTGCTCGTTTGCCCGAATTCTGTGTTGCATTGTATTTGGTTAAGTTTGTTTTTTTATTATTTCCTTTTGACTGTTTCAGAAAAAAAAAAAAAAAAAAAAAAGTCCTTTTGATTTTTGCTTCTCTCCATTTTTTATTTTTACCCCCCTCTTTTAATTTCTGTTATTTTTTCTTTTTATTTCAGTTTTCCAATTTTCCCCCTTTAATTTTTGTTTTCCTTTTAATTTTCTTTTTACCCCCGGTAATTCTTTGTTTTTTATTTTTTACCCCTTTTTAATTTGCAGGCCTTTTTCTTTTTATTCTAGTTTCTCGTTTTAATTTCCTTCCAACCTTTAATTTTTGTTTTTCATTTCCACGCTTTTTCTTTTTAGCCTCCGTTAAAATTTTCATTTTCCTTTAATTTCTGATTTTCGCGTTTATTAATTTTAATTTCTGTTTTCTTTCCTAACCTTACGTTTTTCCGTGTTTTTCGTTTTATAATTTGTTTGTACTAAATTCGTTTTGTAATCCTTGTATTGTATAATTTATTTGTTTATTTTTCTTTTGTTTATCGGTTGGACTCGCTTTTCTGTGGGTCGGCCATTTTGAATTTTTGTTTCTAGCTTTGGTTGTCGTCGAAAGTTACGTATTTTCTTTTGTTTATTGTTTCCGACTAGTGTCGGCCATTTTGAATTTTTGTTAATAGCTCCGGCTATTTGCCGAAGTTTATTATTGTCTTTGTTTACCTTGTTTTGAACCGTTTTCTTTGTGTTATTTAATTTTCCTCCTTGTGTTTTTTATTTTTCGCCTTTAGGTGATATTTGTTTAAGTTTTTACGTGTTATTTTTGTTGTGTTTGTAATTGTTTAATTTAGCTGTCTAGTCTCGCTTCTTAAAGTCGGCCATCTTTTTATTTTATTTTTAACTAGCTTCGGCTAGAGTTTATTCTTATTAGTTTTTCTTATCTATCTTTTCTTTGAATTTTTTGTCTAAATTTCCCCCCCCCTTTTATTTTTTTTGCGCCTTTTGGCGTTATTCGTTCTTTTTTTTCGCCTTTAGGCGAAATTTAGTAAATATCCCTCCCCCTATTCCTCCACTCCCGGCCCTCCCCCTTACTTCATCATGGAGAAGAAGGAAAAAAAAGCCCCTTCTTTCCTGATCACAAAGAAAAAAACTTCCACCCTGGCTTCCATCAAAAAATCGGTTAGGAAGCACCTTTTTAACCCGAAAAAAGACCCCCCAGACAAAGATAATGTCGATGAATATCCTTCCCTGCCAAGAACCCCTACTAATGAGGAGATTGTGGACGTCCTGAAGAAGGCGGCCAAAGCCAGGATAGCTAATGAAATCCTGGAAAAGGAAAAAAGTCAAGAAAAGCCGAAAGTTAGTACCGAGGTCGGGGATTCGCCCTCTTGTTGGAAGTCCCCTCCGAATTGTATTATCGACATCGCGGAGTTCCTGGAGCGTGCCAAGAGTTACGCTCACCTCGTGGTGAAAGACGGGCTCTTGGAGGATCCAGTGGAACTGAAGAGAGTCGAGAAAAGAATAGTGTCTGTTTTTGTCGTCGACAAGCGTTCGCGCAAAATTTGTCGTTCGACTAAAGACACAGTGTTTAAAGCACTGGAGTCCCTGGGGTTCAAACCCCTAAGAATTGTCAAGGGCAAGGGTTTCTTCATGTGGGACGTGCTGCTGCCCACTGCAGAAGACTGCGTGAGAGCCACCCGGAGAGAATTAATCACCAAAGATCTCATCCTCCGAACAGAGTACGAGGGTCGGCGAAGGACCAGGGTGGCAGTGTACGAGGTCCCTCCTCAGGTTATCGGGGAACACCTCGCGGCTTTCCTGGCCCAATACGGGGAAATATTGGCCGCTTCCTGCGATAGCCTGACCGGGGGATGGAGCTTTGATATGATGCTCGATCGAAAGGCCTTCAGCTCCGTCCCCAACTGGATTGACGTCGGTGACCTGAAGCTGCCGGTCATCGTGACCGGTCGTAAACCAGCCTGCTGGAAGTGTGGAGTGACTGGTCATCTCTCCTCTTCCTGCCCAGAGAAGAAGGCCTCTGGAACTCAGGTCACAAAAGACCAAACTCCCCCTCTGACCGAGTCTGCAAAATCCGCCGCGCCTGTAATGGGCATGCCAGCTGCCGGGACCGGAGAGGTTGTTCCCCCGGTTGGGTCACCATCCAAGCCCCCATCCCCCGAAGAGCCCTCTTCCGCCGCTCCTGTGGCTAAGAAGGGGGAAGAAGGGGAATGGCAGGTAGTTGGCAGGGTCAGAGGGAAGCGTCAGCCAGCGGGTCCTCAGTCCCCTGAAGCCTCGGGGACTAAAGACACACACAGTCCCACTCCCTCTATCAACAGCAAGGGCGACGCCCCGACCTCCACTCTTTCAATTGAAGAGCAGAAATTGAAATACGAGCCGAGCCACGAAAAAGCGGAGAAACTGAAAAAACTCAAAAAACATCTAGACGACCAAAAAAAACCCACAAAATCTCCTCTGAAAAAAAACATCCCCTTACAGTCACCTAAATTAATTTCCCCCATCAAATCTCCCCCGAAGAAGAAGGCCACCCTTTGTGTATCCTCCATCCCCATGCCTCCCACTTCAAGTCCCTCAATCCCTCTCTCCAGAGTGAAGCCTTCTCCTGCTATGCCGTCCACCTCTCATGCCCAATCCCAAATCCCGCTCAGTAGAGATCCCAGTCCCTTTAGACAACCCTGCACTCCTTGCCACACTCCCAGTCCTTCTCCCTCTAAATCCTCTCAGATGTTACCTCCGGTCACCAAAAGGCCCCGAAGCCCCACTCAAGATCCCGGCGAAAAGAAAAAAAAAACCAAAGGCATCTTCAATCATGGATTGGACATTTGTAAGATCTCCCCTAGGCAGGCGGAAAAAGCTAGGGATTACGGAAACCGTATCCCAAACCTAAAGTTCCTCCTGTCCATAAAGCAGTTCAGTGACAAAGACATCGACAACCCGTTGAACTTTCCAGATGCCCAGCGGGTTTTAACCGTGGTGGGCGTTGACACGGGAGCAAAACAGATTTGGGCCATGTTGGACGAGGCCATATCCTCGTTCAACATGAGCCCGCCCATTGCTATCATTCAGAGCGACAAGCTCCGGAAAATGAACTCATTTTGCGCAGGGAGGGTCCCAATTTTTGTTCACCCCTCCCTCTATAGGGCTCTTAAACTTACTTTCCCGTGGGATATCGGCGGGATCTCCCAGGACGGTAACATCAACACTGAGATGGGCCATGGGTCTATGGGAGATGCTGTCGGTATCCTCACCCCGGCCATGTTCAAAACAGGTAAGCAACCCTAATCAGTTTTCACTATGGCTCTCTGGTTGGCTACTTTAAATGTCCGGGGCCTGAGGTCGGAGTCTCGCAGGGCGAGGCTCTCTCGCGACCTTCAGCGCCTCGGGGTTAATATCTGTTGTGTGCAAGAGACCCGGTTTTCTTCTCATGATCGTGAGGATGTGCTGTCTAAGGGGTTCGCCCTTTATTCAGCATGTTTTGATGGTCGTTCGAGGGGTGTCTCTTGGCTAGTGAGCAGGTCTTTAGACGCTGCATGTACTCTTGTTTTCGCAGATCCGGCGGGCAGGCTTTGTGTGCTGGACGTTACCATAAAAGGTAAGGCTTTACGTCTCATCGGCGTTTATGCGCCTAATACCCATGCTGAGCGACCTGGTCTGTTTCGGCAGATCGAGCCGTTTTTGACGACATCTCGTCGGGTAGTTTTAGCGGGCGATTGGAATGCCGTCCTTGAGCCCGTTATAGATCGTATAGGGAAAAAACGGGGTACTAACAATCCTGATGTGAAACCATTTCGGGACTTTATCGGCGGGTTTGATCTCGTCGATAAGTACCGGAATGAGCATCCTCGGGAGGTAGCATGGACTTGGACTAATAGTGGCAACTCGGCTCCTGGGACGCTTGCGAGCTACCTCGACCGGGTCTTAGTTAAGAGAGTCGATGTAGGGCTCTTAGGGTGTCCAAGTTTCCATTACATAGTTTATTCGGATCATAGGCTTGTCCGGGTCCGGGTAAACTTAGATAAGCCTAAGGTTAGGTTGGCTGGTTACTGGAAATTCAACTGTTCACTGTTTGGTGAGCAGGGATTTCGGGACCAGCTGGTACTAATGATACAACGGGAATTGTCGGGAGCGGTTTTCGGGAACGCCTGGTGGGGTAAACTTAAATCCAAAATTAGAACGTTTGCTGCCGATTTTAGTCGTCAACTCAATCGAGATAGATTAGCGGCGCAAACTGCTTTAGAAGAAAAAGTTGATCGGGCCGTGAAATCCCGTGTTAGTGGGGATGTAGCCTTAGCTAAGGCAGAGTTGGCCTCCTTGCTTATCAAGAAGGATCAAGCTCTGGTAGTTAGGGCTAGGTTAAAAAGAATGTCCTCTGAGGCGACGAATATGGCCGCTGAATTGCGTGCAGAGGAGAGTAGGAGTGCGTCTCGACGACATATCGCGTGCGTCACATTACCGGATAATCGGACCGTGACTACAAACGCGGGCATATGTGAGGTCTTTCGAGATTACTTTCAGGATCTTTTCACCAGGGAGCCCGGTCTGAGCTCTGCTCAGTTCGACTCCTATTTAGCCGACTTTCCCTGCCTCGAGGCAGCTGAAGCGGCTGGGTGCGAGGGTCCCATAACAGAGTCTGAGATCTGGGATGCGCTGAAGCAGGTTGGCCTGGATAAGTCTCCGGGACTCGATGGTCTTCCCTACGAAGTGTACTTGAGGCTGTCGCCCGTTTTTGTTCCTTTGCTGGAGCTGATTTTCAACCACTGGATGAAGCAGGGGTCTATACCCCAACGCTTCACCAGGGGTGTGATCAAGTTGCTGCGTAAGGACAAGAACGGTGGGGATGGGTTAGGGAACTTTCGCCCTTTAACAATGTTAAACACGGAGTTAAAGATTTTGGCGAAGATCTTAGCCAACCGTTTGCAGCTTGTCCTGTCTAGTCTGATTGGTCCCGAGCAGACTTGTGCTGTGAAGGGCAGGACTATTCAGGATAACCTGCATATGGTACGCTTGATCTTAGAACAAGTCGACGGTGAAGCCGCGCTGATCAATTTAGATCAGTCCAAGGCCTTCGATAGGGTTGACCATCGTTTTCTGGAGGCTGTCCTTTCGGCGGCCGGTTTCGGAGCCGACTTTCGCTCCTGGATCCGACTCTTGTATGCGACCCCCGGTGCGCTGGTGGAAGTGAATGGAGTAAGATCGAAGCCTTTCGTATTGTCTCGCTCTATTCGTCAGGGTTGTCCGCTCTCGCCTTTGCTGTACGTTCTTGCGTTGGAACCGTTCCTTCGCAAGTTAAAGGCGAATCCGGTCCTGCGTGGAATATCTCTGCCTGGGGCCACCACCTCAGCAAGGTATTCTGCCTATGCTGACGACGTTTCGGTTCTTGTGTCGAGCAGAGCCGAGATTGACGAAGTCAGCAAAGTGGTCAGTGGTTATGAGATGGTGACAGGGGCCAAGATCAATCGCGATAAGTCTGTGGGCTTGCGATTGGGTGCGTGGAAGGGAGTTTCTCTTCCCGGACCTTTCCTCTGGACGGATGGGCCGATCAAGATACTCGGCGTCTGGTTCGGTCCGGATCTCCGTTTGGAAATGAATTGGTCGGAGGTACGAGGGAAGGCCGAGATCGCGGTTGGTCTGTGGTCTCGGAGGAGGCTTTCCCTGAAGGGAAGGGCGGAAGTATGTGTTTCTCACATATATCCTATTCTCGTGTACCGACTCTCTGTACTTCCACTTCCGTTTACCGCACTAAGTTTATTAGTAAGGCTCTTGTTCTCTTTCTTGTGGAGAGGCAAGGCCGCTATGGTATCTCGCAAGATCTGTTGCCTTCATACCGCTGAGGGCGGCCTGGGTATGCCAAGCATTGAGATTCGTCAACATATGCTTCGCATTGCATTCCTGGACCGATTGTGTCGCGAACCGGACGAGGTGGGAGCCTTCTGGAAGGAAGATGCCCGGAAAAATTTCCCGTCCCTGAGAAGTGTGCACTCGTGCGAGGGGGAGGCCCGCCGTAGACCCCGAGCCGAAAGCTCCTTCTATCATGAATGTCGTCGCGCTCTGAAATGCCTCTTACGGGCGTCGGAAGGCCTCTCCAACGTCCAGGCGTTGTCTCGTAGGGCATTGTATCAAGTGTTAGTTCGGGGGTCCGTTCAAGATGCTCTGATTAGCGAGCTCGGTCTTACGAAGCAGCGGGCTCGCTCAATATGGCCTTGGGCGACAGGGTTGAAATGCCTCACTAACGACGAGGCATCACTCACCTGGCAGGTGATTCGTGGAGCCCTCTGGGTCGGCAAAAGACTTTGTGCAGCGGGTTTGGAGAATTCTCCAAACTGCCGCCGCTGTGTTGGGGAAGTCGAGACCATTGGTCACGCCTTCTTTCAGTGCAGAGTGGTAGTGCCGTTGTGCAGGTTTGTTGAGGGCCTCATGGTTCGCGTCTTGCGGAGAAAGACCTTTGTCCTGGATGTCGTTTCTGTTTGCAGCAATGTGGTACCGCAGATGTCGAGGGCTGAGAATTATGTGTTCTGTTGCTTACTAGGCGTTATGAGAGTCGTGATTTGGACGACGCGTCAGAAGGAATTCTATGGTGGCGAGAAGTTTGTTTCTTCCGGACTGATCTTGTTCTTTAGGCATCTGCTTAAAGTCAAGATTAGGACGGAAAGGCGGCGACTCACATCATCTGAATTTGGCGAAAGGTGGGTGACTCTTGCGCGTTTGTGCCGTGTGAAAGGGGCTGACCTTGAGTGGCATTTTGATGCCGGTAAGGCATAGGATATTGTTTACCTGGGTTGAACTTGGGCAACCCATCCATGCTTAGGCTAGATTAGGGTTTTTGGTGTTTTATTTTTAGTTTCTTAGGATTATGTAAACTTAGCTAAGGTATGTTTGCTCATTGGCCCCTTTTTTTTTCTGTCCCCTTTTCTTTTCCTTTAGTTTAACTCCCCATCCCTCCCCTCTTTAGGTGCTCAGTGATTTCAGTTCTCTGGATGATGCGGGACGCCTTTCGTTTTCGTGTGTGTGATCCTTTTTCGTATGTTTGTGTGTGAATCAGTGCGTGTTTGTGTGAATGGTTGGGATGGATAAATGTGTATTTTAGATTGTCAAAGTCCCGTGTCGATTTCGCCCAGTTAATTGTTTTTACTGGCACATTTAGGATTTGTGGGGGGGGGGTTAATTACTAACATGATTTTGTTTAGTTTTCTTGTACATATTTGTATTCATATTGTATATATTCATTGGGGATTATTTTATTTAATTTTTATGCCCGCCCCCCAACAGACTTTATTGTACATATGGGGTTATTTAGGATTTTCATAGAGACAATGAGGTATTTTGGTGGTTGTAGAACGAATGGTATGTATGAATGTGATGTTTTGGTGAAAGGAATATTGTTTTGTATGCTTGGGTCAGTGCGTGCGACTAGCTAAGTTTAATTTTAAGACAAGCGATGACCTTCCTTTCCCAATCCCCATTTTTGGCTTTGTGCCACATTTACTGTGTTTTGTATACAGTACTAAATATTATCACGAGATCCAACTAGAGACTCTGATCGACTGCGACTAGTCAACACATTCTCCAGGAACGTCTTCCCAGAAATATACAGAAATACTATATGTACTTATTGTGTACACTTTCTTGTTATAATACATTCTTGTTCTAAGTACATTTTGTGTTGCATTATTATTCCATGCAATAGGCGAGATTCAACAATGAGTCAAGACTCAACAATGGCGACGAACCATACGTCAAGTCAACCATAGAACGAACCATACGTCAAGTTTCAACAATGGCCACAAAGTAGAACGAACCATACGCCAAGTTTCAACAATGGCAAAGAAGTAGAACGAACCATACGGAAAGAAGAAAGAATTAATAGTGAGAGTTTTCAACAATTGGGACAAGTCATTGAAGAACCCAGCCTGAAAAAAAAAAACTATTAATTCAAAGTCCAACGTTAACGTAACGACGAAGGATTCTGAACTTCTGGATATGTAAAACTCGTTAAAAGACGTTAAAAGGAACGTTCACTCAGAAAAATTGGAAAGGTGTCGTAAACGAATAACGGTAATTTTAAATTAAAAAATTATCTACAACGAGACACCCTCTAAAAAAGAAAAATTGGCCGACTACAAAAACATGCATGGATTAAAAGGAGCACAAATACACCGTGTCGACTTTGAAAGGTAACAAACTTTAAAAAATTATTTTTTTAAATTATTTGTTCAACAATATAGTGACGAATTACCTCTGATAAGAAAATCAGACGTTGTCATTGAAATACGCGAACAGAAGTCGAAAAAAAAAAGTCCGACGCTCTGTTCACGAAAAAAAAAATACCAAAGTTGATTAGCACGGGCGTGAATGTAAAAGCAAGACATAAAATAGAAAAGTCGTACGTTGTTTCGATTTTTTGGTCAGCTTATATGATATTCGTGGATACACAAATTAAAAGTATATTCCTTGTTGCATGAACACTATCAGCTAAAGATGGATGAACTATCCAAAGTCATATCCGAATTATTCAAATCCCAACAGATAGCACAGCAAGAACAACTGATAGCAATGCAAAAATATCAAGAACGTCAAGAGGAAAGACTTTTGGAAATTCAAAAGTTAACACTGGAGAAATTAAACAACTATCAGGCAAATGAGGGAAATTCTTCATACTATAATAACACCATATTTAATTCGCTGGAAACTTTCAACTATGTGCCAGACGAAGAAAAAACGTTTGAAGCGTACTTTAAACAATATGAAGATATTTTCTACACAGACTGTGAAAACTGGTCGAATTCAAGAAAAGTCAGTCTATTACTAAGAAAGCTAGGTACAGCAGAACATAGCAAATTTGTAGATTTTATTCTACCAAGAAAAACAACTGAATTGGAATTCTCGGAAACAGTGAAATTGCTAAAAGAGCTGTTTGGAGCAAATATGTCGCTTTGGCATAAGCGATGGTTATGCATGAATGTCTCTAAATCCGACGATCAGGATTACTTAACATATGCATCTATAGTGAATAGACATTGTGACAATTTCAGATTGGCAGAGATTACGGTTGAAGAATTCAAGTGCTTAATTTTTGCTCAAGGACTGGTACCCATTAGAGAAAAATTGGAGAAAAAATTCAGCGTATTTTAATAATAGACAAGAAAATAAAAAGAACGAAAATAAAAAGGTGCCACCATATAATTGCAGACGTTGTAACGAAAGACATTGGGAGATAAATTGCCCATATAGAAATAAGAAATGTTTCGTGTGCCAAAAGAATGGTCACAAAGGATCTTGTTGTAAAACGAAAAAATTCAAGAGCCGAATTAGACAAACAAATTCGAATATCAAATCAGATAGAGATTTGAGGAAATATGTGACGACTGAAATATTCAAAAAGAATATCAAATTTCAACTCGATTCGGGGTCAGATTTAACAATAATGAACGATAAAACATGGAAAATTTTAAAAAGGCCTACAATAATGAAGTCAACGAAACTCGCTCGAACGGTAACTGGAAAGCAAATTAACTTCGAAGGCGAGGTTGTACTTCCAATGAAATTGAATGGGATCGTTAAAAAAAATAAAAGTTTTCATTCTGAAAAATGGAGAAAACTTGTTGGGTACAGATTTTATTGAAACATTCGAATTGTGGGATAAACCGTTAAACTCATTCTGCAGAAAAGTAGAAAGTAATACGCAATCAAGACAGGACATTAAAGATGAATTAAAGAAAAAGTTTCCGGAAACCTTTACACCTGGTCTTGGAAGATTTAACAAATTTGAAGCTAAATTTGAATTAAAAGAAAATACTATGCCTATAATTAAAAAGAAACGTAACGTGCCTTTCGCAAGTGTAGAGAGAGTAGTAGTACCAAAAAAGTTGCAGAAAAGAATCCTACGGGACTTTCATATGGGTCACCCGGGGATTAATAGAACAAAAAGCTTAATGCGAAGCTTTGTATATTGGAAAGGAATGGATGTGGATATCGAAAACATGGTTCATCGATGTAAAGGGTGTGCGTTAGCAGCTAAGGCACCACCTATAGTACACAAACCATGGCCAAAGACGGATCATCCGTGGGAAAGATTACACATTGATTTCGCTGGTCCAGTAGAAGATTATTACTACTTAATAGTGGTAGATAGCTTTACAAAATGGCCGGAAGTACTACGCTGCAAAAAGCCTACGTCCAATACCACAACAACTTTTTTGCATGAACTATTTGCACGGTTCGGTGTGCCAGAGTGTATTGTAAGTGACAATGGTACATAATTCACTTCTGACGATTTTAATGAATTTTGTGAGTTATATCAAATTAACCACATAACGACGCCGCCGTATCATCCGAGATCCAATGGACTCGCAGAAAGATTTGTAGATACGTTAAAGCGCGCTCTGAAGAAAGCCTCAGGAGTTCCAACGGAAAAGGCGCTTCAGCAATTCCTACAAGTATACAGAATCACGCCTAACCAGAGAACACCATCAAACATGGCACCAGCTGAACTAATGTTCGCTAGGAAAGTTAAGTCAGTGTTTGACAAGCTTTTGCCAGGAAGAAATAGAATAAAGAACACTATGTATACAGCTAGAAAAAGATACACCTCCGGAGAGAAGGTCTTTTTCAAGTGCTATAGAAACAACATTGAGTTCTGGGAGCGAGGCATAGTGGACAAGAGAATCGGTTACCTGATTTACATAATAAAAGGGCCGAAGAATACTCATAAAAGGCACCAGAACCAACTCAAAAAATTCTACGTGCTAGAGCATGAAGAGACTATACCGGATGAGGAGGAAGATCCCATTGATGTAATGTATGATACTTTTCAAGTAGAACCTCCGCAGAGTGCTCCTGAACCGAGAAGATCCGGTAGGAAACGAAAGTGCACGGACCCATTGGACGTGAATCCAAAACGAAAAAGATATTGAAAAAAACAGATATACATATGAACTATGCAAAGGGGATCTACAAAGAAATAACCATATCATCATCCCATATAGAAGCCAGTTTGAAATCCAAAAGGATTCCAAGGCTTGGGAGGGGGGTGTTGTGGTAGGATCCACCTAATCTGCATAGGTGACGACCAACTATATAAATAATGGTTGGTACCGGAAGACGAGGGGGGAGGAATCACGAGATCCAACTAGAGACTCTGATCGACTGCGACTAGTCAACACATTCTCCAGGAACGTCTTCCCAGAAATATACAGAAATACTATATGTACTTATTGTGTACACTTTCTTGTTATAATACATTCTTGTTCTAAGTACATTTTGTGTTGCATTATTATTCCATGCAATAGGCGAGATTCAACAATGAGTCAAGACTCAACATATATATATATATATATATATATATATATATATATATATATATATATATAAGGTGTATTTCGGCAGGAATAATTATTTAAACATGTTTGATTGAGTAATGTCGACAAGTTCTGTCTATCAAATATTTATTACATTTTTCAAATTTCCGAATTTATGCCATCGCTAAATTTGTCAAAGTTCGTATTTATTTTTATGTTATCTTATTTTTCTCTCATATTTTCGAATGTTGCTACAGTTGTTCTAAAGGATTGTATTTTGTGTATAATTTACAACTGTTTTGCTGGAACAAATTTCAAGAAACGTAAGGTGACGTCATTTAAACGCTCAAACTAATTTTTATGTGCATTTTTAAACACACTTATATAATATATACGATCCCCTATGGGATACCTTATTCAATGTATCGTACTATGTGTTATATGTGCAATTCACTCACACATAGATTAACATATAACAAATAAGCAAAATAATATTAACATAACACAAATTTCAGTACATGACACCAAAATGTTGTACAGGATACAGTACAGAAAAACTCAAAATTCTGGAATAATAAAAGTATTATTAATTATTATTATTATTAATACGGTATTTATCTCATTATGGCATATGTATATTGGAGTATGTTAAGTGGTTTAAGCATTCTAATGTTACTGTTGTTGCTGGTATGTTTCAGGGTTTTTTCAGTCAAATTATGGATATGTTTCGTTAATAAATCTGATCAACATTCTACTTTAATTGATTTGTTCCTTTGTTCCTCAGCGAACTCTTCAGGAGCATCACAACACTTAGCAATTCAGATTATGCACAGTATCTGTTGATATTTATTTTAAGTAGTCTATTAGAAAGGAATCCTCTATTCACAAAATTATTCTGTTGCCAGCGTACTGATTGGGATTCATTTCGTGACTTTATTCGAGACGCCCCTAGGAATGATATTCTTGACCTTCCTATTGAGGACTGTGCAACAGAGATTTCTTCTTGTTTTTTGTACATTCACGCAAATACCAGATGAAACCAAAATCTTCTCCTTGGTTCACATCAGCATGTACAGCTACTGTAGCCCACAGTAATCACTTTTCCAGTGTGTAATAGTGTTCCGATCCCAATAATTGTAAACGTGTCCTTAAAGAGGCCAAGTTTTTGTTAGCAGATAGACTGAAGCACCATACAGCCCCTAACAAGTTTTGTTTTTGTGTCTACTGGCGGCTCTCTAATAGTGTGTTAAATAAAAGTAAGTATTCTATACTTTCTCTCTTCACTCAATCTTCTGCTAAAAAAGTAGAATATTTTGCTCATAAATTTCTTCCAATTAGACGACTTGTCTGGAGCATCTTTACCTGACTTTCCACTTAGAACTGAGTGTCTATTGAGAGATATGCATGTAACTCTGATCATGGTTACTGCTATCATCTCTAAACAGAATCCTCACAAATTATGTGGACTTGCTGGTATCCCTGCAATTGCCCTTAAGAAATGTGCGCCTGAACTGACTCCTATTCAATCTAAACTCTACAATAAATGCCTTGATACTTCTTGCTTTCCATATTGTTGGATTCCTCTTCTGTAGTTCCAGTTTTTAAGAACTCAAACGAACCGTCTGATCCTTCTATCGGCCTATTAGTCTTTTACCTCATTTTAGAAAAGCATTAGAGGCTGTAATTAACTCAGAATTTGTCAAGCAAGGTTTTCTTTCGCTTCTTTAGGTCAACTGTAAAGAGTCTGTTAAGAATGGTGAAGCTCGGGTTGTTGCATTAGATATCTCGAAGGCATTTGACATTTGATATACTAGTTTTCTTCACAACTTGAAAGGTTATGGAATTTATGAATGAATTTTTCCATTCATTCTGTCTTTCTTACCAAATCACGAAATGGAAGTTTTCCTGAATGGTCACTCTTCTAGATCTTTTGAATTCATGTTCTCCAGGGCTCTATCTTTTCTGATGTCATACCTTCTCAACTTGGTAGCTATGTCGATGACACAACTATTTAATATTGCCTTAATAGTAAGTCTGATCGGTTCGATGAGGTAAAATTGGCAGCTGATCGAGAAAAATGACCTACAATCTGTTGGTAACTGAGGCAAGGAATGGCTTCTTATTTTAACGCATCCACAACGAAACTTCTCTCTTTAATCGTCAGAGAAAAGCCTCTTTGCCTTCCATCAGTATGGTTTATGCTAACCACCAGGATAGTGTTTCATTGTGCCTTCTCAGATTAACGTTTTCCGCTACCATGAAGTGGAAAGATTAAATTAAATGCTAGGTCTGATGCTAAGATAATTGGATCACTGTGTTGTGTTAGACAACTTTTTCTCTCCAGAATCTATCTTACATATTTATAACTACCATTCATCTTTGCTTTGAATATTGCTGCTACATATGATCTGGTGCTCCTGTTATATATTTAAATATTCTTGATAAAATCCAAAGAAGAATCTGAAATGATATTGGTCTTGATCAATCATCTTGGCATATTTCCCACCTTTGTAACCTAGCTTCCTTTTCTATAAATATTCTCATTCTAATGAACTTTTATCTATGGTGCCCCGACTTTATGAATTTAAGCGTAGTATAGATTAGCAACATGATCGCATTATTTTAGAGTTGAAGTGAATAGACATAAATATAAATGCTATCCTAATAGTTTATTCTATCGGACTTCTTGCTTGTGAAATTCTCTCCGTGATTCTTGCTACCCAGTCAACTTTGATCTTCAAAAATTTAAATTCAGTAGCAATCATTATCGACTGTCTTCATAATTCCTGTTCTTTTATTGTTGTTTCTCTTTGATAGTGTTTTATTTCCCATATTCGGTAACACTCAGTAACCCATTGCATCTTATTGGCTTTATTCTCTTGCTTTGGGGGAAATGATTAAAATGTGTTAAAATGTACTTAAGAATGCCAGTTTGATCGTTTAAATGTTACCTTGAGTGACTTGAATTTGATTCCAGCAAAGGTAAGAATGCCAGAATTAAACAAAAATAGTTTCTATACACAAAATACAATCTTTCAAAACGAATGTAGGAATCTTCAGTAATACTCGGGAAAAATAATATAAAATATAAATAAATATGAACTATGGTGAATTTATCTATAACATTAAACAACTAATTCAGAAATTTAAAAAATTTCATACAAAATTTTATAGAATTTTTCGATATTATTCAACCAAACATGTTTGAAACGCGCACACATACACAAACACACACACACATATATATATATATATATATATATATATATATATATATATATATATATATATAAAAGCTCGGCCAAATTTCTAAGAACTGTAAACGCGAAAATGGATTCATCTAAGAGATACCAATAAAAAAAATTTTATTGACTAGTGGCGTGATTTCGATGTGAAATGTTCTGCAAGGTGATCTGACATCTGAACTGATAAATTTTGATGCATGATGGTCATGGGGTACATCCTCGTACACACACACACACACGGACACACACACACACACACACACACACACACACACACACACATATATATATATATATATATATATATATATATATATATATATATATATATATTGACATGTCCCTCAATGTTAACAGTTAAATAAGGAAATTTTGTCCCGTAACCTTGCGTCTATTTGACTATTTAATGGGTAAAAGATAAGGAAGACCCTACCCCCAAAATAAAAAGAAACCAAAGTACTATCATTTCGGATGTAATCTAATTAATCAAGGGGAAACGAATCACAAACATTATTCAGGAACCTTATATTTCAAATTACGGAAGGAAGAACAACCAATTTCCATAAACATTCTACACCAGCTTTGTCTGGCATTACGAACGTTCGAACTCCAAATTCCTGAAACACAAACGTTTGAACTGACATCCAATATCAGTTAAGTGTTCTTTTATTAATTATACGTCTTTCACTCGATATTTTTCCCATATTTTGTATTTTGTTATATAAAATTTATTTACAAATGTTAATCGTGTGCTTGTTCGTCGGCACCTGTTTCGCTCAGTCGGAATTATATGCATATAAGGGTATCGCCCGGCGCCAGACTAAGATATCTGAAACTGAATGTTTCTTAAAGTCAACCACCCCAGAAAAGTTACTTAGATTTAAATAAGATGATATAGTAGAAATTGGTAATAATTTGGAATCAGATATAAAGAATTCTATGCGCAAAACTCAACTAGTTAGGGTGATTAGGGAGAGTATTGTAGTTAACGATATTTTCGATGAAGGCACGTTAAATCTACCATCAGTAGAAACAAAGGAGTTTTCCCAAGCTCAATTTGAACTTGAGAAACTTAAAAGTAAATCTGAGAGGGAAGAATCGAGAAATAAAGCTGAAATAGAAAGAGCGAGAATTAAGCAGGAAACACGGTTCGACGAAATAAAAACAAAAAAATTAAGTAGCTTAAGTAATGAAGCTAGACGGATCGAATTTGACTTACCAAAGTAGGTTAGGCTAGTACCGAACATTAATGAAGTGGAAGTAGATATATATTTTCGTATTTCGAAAACATTGCTTCAAATTTGGAATGGACCATGACCAAATGACCCATGTTTTACAGACTATGCTCAAAAGTAAACCCCAGAAAATATATGCCGCCCTGTCAATAGAACACTGTGCTGATTTTAATATTGTGAAGTCAGCCATCTTTAAAACATACGAATTAGTGTCTGATGCTTACCGCCAAAGATTCAGGAAGTTACGGAAAACCGGCGGCCAAACTCACGTCGAATTTTCTAGTGAAAATGAAACATTTTGTCATATGCAGCCAGTCGAAAAATATCGTAGATGAACATGATAGACTAAGACAACTAATTCTAATAGAAGAGTTCAAAGGATGTGTTCCTGAAAACACAAAAATATACATCGAGGAAAGAAAAGTAGATACTGTATACGAAATGTCCACTCTTTCGGACGAATATGCGATAACGCATAAACGCAAAATACAGCGGTGCCTTCAGGCCTAGAAGCGGTCCTAGTTCAAGACCTGGGGTTAGTTCGGGTCTAAGTTTCCAGTCGGACCAGTCATGCAGCCCTAACCTACCATTTACCTCCTATGCAAGAGCAAGTACAAATTCCGAGAAGAGATAATTCCCAGTCATCACAATATCGGTAAGCAAACAAATGGGGTTGGAAACTACCAATGTGCTAATATCATAATAAAGTCTGGCACATTGTGTCGAATTGTTGGACGAAGCAATACAAGGAGTTCAAGGCCAAAATAAACCCCAGGGGTTAATTACTTCTAGCCGTGGTGTGTCGGGTAGAATATCTTTTGTTGAAGATGTGAGGGAGAAGTACAGTCCATTTGTGTCGGGTGGATCTGTTTCGCTTGTGGGGCGATACCACTAGAAAGATACATATCAAAAATTTACAAGATACAGGACCTATACAGCACCTAATGTTGAAGAGTTCTCTGCCGCGTAGATCGAATTCGGCCACGGGCGAATTTCTTGTTATACAGTGTGTTTATAGTGAGTTTCTTAGAGTGTCCCTCTACATCGAAGGTCAGATTAAGTGTGAGGACCTATCTTTGTTGGTGTTGTTCCTAGTCTGCCTACGAAAGGCGTATCTACGTTGTCAGGGAATGGGCTAGCTGGTGGAGAGGAAACTATCCATCCCAAAGTAGTTCTAGAACGGTTAGCTCGATAGAAACAGAGAAAATGGATATTTCCTTCATGTGCCAAGACAAAAAATGAAGTGAGATTTTGTCGGTTAAGGGACGAGATAATTGGCCTGTTCCAAACCTTTTCAAATCACAACACAGATTTTAATTGTCATTTTGACAATCTCTGACAACGACTTCACGCATGCCCTGGCATGAGGTTGAACAACGCAGGTAAATCCCTTCTCTTGATGTGCGGAACGCATGCTTCAGAAGCAGCGCAAAGAAAATCCCGACGAGAGTGGGAGCGAGGACGCAGCCCTGTTTGACCCCACTGCAGATATTGAAGGGCTCAGAGGTATTGCCATTGAACTGCAAATTCCCTCGCATGTCACTGTGGAAGGACTCAATCAAGCGCTGTTGTTCTTGTAGAGGGTGAAGATCTTGGCATCTTTCATGCCCTGGGGAACGGCTTCTTCTTTCTAGCACTGGTAGAGGGTCAAGCTGTCAATGGCCTTGCTAAGCTCCTCTATGGTCGGTTCGGTATCGAAGTCCTCCATGACCGGCAGGCACTCAATGATATCAAGGGCTGCGATTGTCACAACATTCTGTCCGGAGTAGAGGTCATAATGGTGTTACACCCATCTCTCCATCTGTTGCCCCATGTCTACGATGACTTCCCCAGAGGTGTATTTGAGGGGAGCTGTCTTGTTTTGCACTGGTCCCATTGCCGTCTTGATGCCATCGTACATCCCTTTTATGTTCCCTGTAATTGCCCCGTCCAGTACTCGTGGCGCAGTGTTTGGCAGTTTGATGAGCTTTGCTTCTGGCATCTCGGAGGATCTGCAGGGTAACCGCTTGTATTCTGCAAGAGCGGCGCGGTCGGCCACAATGACAGTAGTCATCTCGGAGGACTTTGCCTCAAACTAGTTATATGACTTTGATGTCTTTCTCCCAAAGGTGTCCAAGGTAGTGATGTGCATGGTGTTCCGCAAGGTCGCCCACTTCCCCGTGGCAGAGTCTCCAGTCCGCGAGGTTGCTAGCTCGTTCTCAAACCTCTTGAAAAATGTTGCACAAGGTCTGGCTGGCTCATCTTGTTGACATCAATGCGAGGATTCCCCTGCTTCTTGCTGCGGTGAAACCTATTGGGCTGGAGCTTGTTCTTCCAGCACACCAAGGAGTGGTCCGCGCTGTGGTAAGAACGTTCTTAATGGCGGCTCGTCTGACCAGTATGTGATCCAGCTGGTGCTGGTGTTTTGAGCGTGAATGACTCCATGGGACCTTGTTTTCGGGCTTGGTCTTGAAGAAAATAAAACAAAAAGCATACCAAATGTTATTAAGAGAACCTTTGAATATAAATAAAAATAGATAAAGAAATCGGCGATAATGAGCCACTAGTCAAAGACCAACAAAATAAACATTACAAAAATGATTTCTTCTTATTTCGAAAATTACGACCATTTTCGTAAAAAAAAGAAATAAATGTTACGCTTAAATATAAATAGATTAGATTTATTAATGCTATTATATAATTAATTTAACAAATACAACACATTAAATGTTCTTAATATATATATATATATATATATATATATATATATATATATGGATACATTTAGATCAATTTATTTTACTTGTTATTTATTTGTTACGCTGTATATTTTCTCTTTTTGGTGTTCGATTTTTAAGTAACGCAGTATATATATATTTTTTATTTTGTAAATAATAAACAAATTAGCAAACTATTATGACTAAAATATTAGTTAGATTATAAAAAAACAAAACAAAAAATCGGACGAAAAAAATAGCTATAACTATTATATAACGATAAAAAAATTTATTAAAAAATAAAAAATAATATACTGCGATACTTAAAAATCTAAATCTAAATATAAGTCTATTTTTAATTCTGACCTCATGTTCCCACCTTTAACTTTAGGAAAAGAGGTAACAATTTGTTTTTAAATTTTCTTAAAAAGCATTTAATCATTAGTTTCTTACTATCGCCGGAAGAAGTACAATCATAGTATTGAATCATGAAAGCTTTTATGTAGCGATTTCGAAATATGTGTATTTTAATCTTTTATAATAAAATATATTATATATAACGAAAAACAAACACTTAAAAATCGTACGTGATATTTATTTCATTAAAGTCGATAAAATACAATTGCAGCCAAAATGTTCAGAATGGCATTGTTTTCGTCAGAAAAGTAGGTATAATTTTTTTTCAAAGTTGTTATATATATTCTTTCGATGCTTAATAATCTGCTGACAAATTGGTAACGGAGTAAGTGGCATTATATTAAAAAAAAGTACACTGCAGATATTCTTACTAATGTTTAGTAAACGAACCGCCACGTAAACAAATTAAAAAAATTAGAGCTCGCCAGTTAAATATACTAAAACACGGAGTAAAAGCAACCGTTCTGATCATTTTGGCCGCCATGGGTTTTGCAGTAAATCACTAAATCATCCGTAACTTTTGTATTATTCTCTCAAATTACACCAAAATCTCAGACAATAACAAATAATATCGTATTTATTGTCTGTGAAAATTGTAGAATATAAAACAACTTTGATATTTACCGAGGCGGTAAATATATTAATATATTAAGTGAATTATTTAGCAAAAAGACATCTTTGTTCCACAAGAGGTGGAAATGTTTGAATTTGATGAAAGATGACGAACATGACTATATAACATACGCAGCCAATGTGAATAAGCATTGTGAAGAATTCAAGCTAGCAGAGTTAAGCGCAGACAATTTTAAGACTACACAAGATATGTTAGCGTAAAAAAGACGCAAAAAAGATAGAACAGTCTGGCGTTTCGCATGTAAGGAAAAAAGAAGAAAGAAGAAAGTCAGTCTAACAAAAAGAATTATAAAATTGCAGATTATCAAGCAAAAAGTAAAATACCAGAGAAAAACAAACAAAAACGCCCGAAGCCATGTTTTGCTTGCGGTGAACTACACTGGTACAGATATTGCAATTTTAGGAATAAAAAATGTTTCAACTGTGGAAGAGATGGACAGAGAAGCACACACTGCCGGTCAGAAAATAAAGGAAATAAAATAAGAAAACTAAAGTCCAACGAGGTAAACGATGGAATAATTAGAAAATTTGTTACCGTCGAAATAAGTAATAAAAAATAAAAATGCAACTTGACACTGGTTTGGATCTATCATAAATTTGCATACGTGGAAGAAGTTGGGGAAACCAACTTTAATGAAGACAAAGAAAATCGCGAAGTCAGTGACGGGAGAAAAAATACAATTCATTGGAGAACTTGTTACAAACGTCACGTTAAATAAAAAAACGCGAAAAGTTAAACTATTTGTCATGGAAAATACCACGAACTTACTTGGTACGAATTGGATAACAGAATTTCAATTATGGGATCTACCGATAAATTCTTTCTGTTACAAGGTAGATAGTTTAAACTCCGAAGCCCAAAAATTAATAAAGAAACTTAAGGAAACATTTCCTACTGTTTTTTCTCCAGGGTTGGGAACGTGTACCAAGATGGAGGCAAAAATCTTTCTAAAAGAAAACGCTCAGGCGGTATTCAAAAAGAAAAGGAATGTTCCGTTTGCCTCAATGGAACAGATAGATAAAGAATTGGACAGATTAGAGAAATGCAGTGTACTCAAAAAGTTGACTATAGTGATTGGACATCTCTGACGGTATACGTGAAAAAAAGTCCAAAGTAATTCGTGTTTGTGCGGTTTTTTCGACGGGGTTAAACGCGGCACTCAATGACTATAATTATCCTCTACCAACAGCGGAAGAAATATTTGCGAAGTTTAATGGAGGCACAATATTTTCGAAGATAGACCTCAGCGATGCTTATCTGCAAATACCGGAAGAAAAAGAAAGTTTACTGTTGTGTATTAACACACATCGGGGTTTGTATAAATTTAACAGACTACCTTTTGGGATGAAGGTCGCGCCCGCCATTTTCCAACAAGTAATGGATTCGATGTTGGGTGGTCTAGATTTTGCTGTAGCGTATCTGGACGACATCCTCATGAGAAGTACAAGTATAGCAGAACACGTGAAACATGTAAATGCAGTAGTTTCCAGAATACAGGATTTTGGATTTAAACTCAAGGAAAGTAAATGCGAGTTTTTATGGAGAAAGTGAAATATCTGGGACAGATCATCGATAAGAATGGTAGAAGGCCAGACCCAGAGCGAGCAGCGGCTATAAAGGACATGCCGGCTCCGAATGATATTACCACATTACAAAGTTTTTTTTTTTGGATTAGCTAATTATTACCAAATATACATTCCTAAAATGTATGATCTGCTGGAACAATTAAATGAACTATTAAAGAAAGGAAAACCCTGGAAATGGACTAATGAATGCCAGAAAGCATTTGAAAAGATAAAGGAAGTGTTAACCCCGGAATTATTTTTAACCCATTACAATCCGGATTTAGAACTCATAGTAGCTTGCAACGCAAGTGTGTATGGAGTAGGAGCATGTATTTTACACAAAATGACAGATGGTCAAGTAAAACCAATTGCTCATGCTTCTAGAGCACTACTTCCGGCTGAGAAGAATTACTCTCAGATAGAGAAAGAAGCGCTAGGAATAATATTTGCAGTAGCGAAATTTCACCGTTTTCTCCACGGTCGACATTTTAAGCTACAAACCGATCATAAGCCTCTAATTTCGATTTTTGGATCGAAAAAGGGTTTACCGAAGCATACAGCAAACCGACTACAAAGATGGGCTACAATATTGCAAAATTATAACTTCAGCATGGAGTACATACCATCGAATATATTTGGCTACGCTGATGGGCTGTCCAGGTTAATTCCTAAAAGGAGCGAACCATTAGAAGACACGGTAATTGCCTCACTGAAGTCAGAAGAAGAACTGAAATTTACTGTGTGTAATGCAGTTCGGGAACTTCCGGTAACTCTAGAAAAAAATAAAAGAAGAAGCCACCAGGGACGAGTATATTTTGAAAGTAAAAGAGAAAATAGCCAAGAGGGACCAGTACATAACAAATGTGTTTTTGCTTTGCGATTCAGTATTGTTATATAGAGAACGTGTGGTGATTCCATACACACTCCAAAAACAAATACTAAAGGATTTTTATACTGGTCATCCAGGCAGCACTAGGATGAAGAGCCTAATTCGAAGTTTTGTTTATTGGCCGA
>OZ038477.1:71695790-71723290 GCA_964036315.1 Acanthosepion esculentum | reverse complement strand
TGAGGCTATACTGAGCGATATGTACATAAGCCCGTCGATGGTCTTGGACTTCCATTTCTAAATTAGACTCTCATAAAGCAAGTCGCTGTGACAGGATACCAGCCGTTGTCCTAAAGAAATTTGCTTCCGAGCTGGCTCCAGTTCTCTACAAACTATACAACTGTTGCCTCACAGATTCTTGCTTTCCAGCTTGTTAGAAGTTCTCCTCTGCCTTCCCTGATTTAAGAATTCTGGAGTACCTTCTGAACCTTCTAACTACCGCCCTATCAATTTCCTACCGATTTTCGGCAAAGTGTTTAAGCATCTTACCACTCACGATCTACACTCTAACAATATTGATTCCGTTTTGCCCAGTCTACCGCTGACGTGCTAATGGCCATAATATATATATATATATATATATATATATATATATATATATATATCAAGCTCTCGATAATAATGGCGATGCTCGAGTTGTGGATCTAGATATCTCGAAGGTGTTTTATAGGGCTTGGCATTCTGGTCGTCTACATAAGTATTACGGTATTACAGGACATTTACTTGATTTAATCCAATCATTCATATCTAATCGGGAAATGAAGCTCGTCCTGATCGGGCTCTCTTCCAGTACCTTTCATATTAACGCGGGTGTCCCCGAGTGATCCATGCTAGGTTCTACATTGTTTCTGATCTTCACTGATGATCTCTCTGATGTCATCAGTTCCCAAGCAGGTAGATGACGCTACCATTTACTCCGTCCCAATAGTAAGCTCGGCAGCGCTGACTAAGTGAACCTAGCCGCTGCTCTCGAAAAGTGATTGATTGAGCCATAAATGGCTTGTAAATTTTAATACCTCCAAAACTACACTGCTCTCATTTAACCACCATAGAGAAACATCCCTGGACCCCCCTCCATCAGTATGGTTGATACTCATCTACATGAGAGCGTCTCACTGCGCCTTCTTGGTCTCACATTTTCAACTGACTTGAAGTGGCACAACTACATTGAGTCAATAGCTGCATCTATGGCAAGAAATTTTGGGTTATTGTGTCGTGCCAGAAGATATTTCATGTCAGAGTCCATCAAAGCTACATCTACAAAGCTACCATTCGTCCTTGCATTAAATACTGTTACTATATATATAATGTAATTGGTTCTGAATTGGCTTATCGCCTGCAGACACTTCCTCACAGACGTGATGTGGATTTCCTGTCATTTCTACAAATATTTCCATGGCAACTGCTCTGACGAGATTTTTTCCCTGGTGTCTCGACTACATGAATTTATGCGTGCTACTAGATTCTCGTCACAAATTTACTGCTGAAATAGTAATATAACCGCCACTTCTACTCCAACAGTTTCTTTCCTCGGATTTCACGATATTGGAACTCCCTTCTTCTCACTTACTTCCCTAATAAATACAATCTTCAAAAATTTAAATGCAACGTCATCTTTAGTTACCTTGATCCCTGTACTTTTTTCCGTCCCCAATCCCCCCCCCCACTGCAACGACTCTTTCCTCTCACTTTCACTCTCCTTACCCACCCCCTGCGTTCTAGTCTGCTTTGCTTGGGGTGAAATTCTTAAAAAAATTATTACAACATTGTAACCACTGAATGAAGATAAAGTTGTTAGAAATTACATATAAATAAAAGAATCCCCATAACGTATTCAGCAATTGCAGGCAGTATAGCTATATACTTGTAAAATTCAAAATACGCTACAAAAATGCATTTGCTTTTTTCATCACGTAGAAAACTTTACTTTTGGAATGGCCTACGTATATTCTTAATTTCTCGTGCACACACACACACACACACACACACACACACACACACACATACACACACACACACATGTAGCGGATTAGGCGTGGGAAGACGAATAAATAAACGATCTTCAACACCGCTCTACAAATTTAAATATTTTTTTATGATTGAGTATTAATTTTCTTTCATATTCAAAGAAATGAATTACAAGATTCTTTGTGTAACAATTTCACACAATTTTTTTTCTTTGCAATATAATTGCGTTAATATGATAAAAAGAATGCGTCTACCGTTGAGAATATGTGCGTCACGTATTTACGTTGTTTTATCTATGCGTGTAATTTTCTAGTAGCCTCACGCCATCAGTCAGTAAACGATAGCAGCATTAATACTACTGTTAAAATCAGTATTGTCATTAATTCGGTTCGTATGTTTTTTGTGTGTTTCATAATTCAACATCGCTAAACCTTTTTTGTAATATAATATAGTCGAATAAATATGCTAGAATGCAAGTAATTAATTAAGGTTTGAGAATTTCAGCTTGTATAACAACGAACAAGTCACCCTGGTGAAAGGTTCACAAAAAATTGAAAAACTAATTTTTGAAAATTAATACGAGTGTTTTTTATAAGAAATCAGCTCCGAAAAGACTAAAAGTTGCATTTTATTAAACCCATGAGTTTATTTGTTAATATTTTCCCAATTTTTAAATATCTATTTTAAAGATGAAAAATATTGTTGATCATCTTCAAAATTTTGTAGCTGACAACAAATATTAATTGTCTGAAAATCCAAAGGCCCACAGCGCGTTTGTGATAACCTCGCTGATTGGTTATTAAATATGAATATACTTATTCAAATTTGGAGCATACAAAATGAAAAAAAAATGCATTCGACTTCAATACGTGCCGTTCTTGTACAATTGTTTAACGGGGTTCCACACACATACGCACACATCCACAAACACACAAAACACACACACACACACACATACATATATATATATATATACATATATATATATATATATATATATATATATATATATATATATATATATATATATATATATATGATTCATAACCGCATCTACATACTGGAATAAAATTTAAATATTCAACAGATTATTCAGTAGCTATGTTATATATTACTATCCTTGCAACAGAGAAAAAGAAATATTATAATGATTGAACACGAAATTACATCAAATGTCAATTGGAAATAATGGAATGCTGATAGCTGTCAGTGAATTATATCATCTAAAAATGATGTTGTCCAAGCACTTGTTTGATTTTTTTCTTCAGGGATAAAACTGCACGAGAGGAAAGAAATTATTATAATCTCATGTTAAAAATATATATTTATTGTATGCTGGCACGCAAATGTATAAGGCAGCGATTCTTAACGGGGTGGAGTTGGGGGATTTTCTCCCCGTGTAAAAATTTCAGGTTGTTGGTGAGGGATGTTTTGAAGGAGGTTTTCTGCCATTTGCGTATTTTGTGTGCTTTTATAATAAGCAGCTCATACAGCCAGTGGTTGTTTGTCATTTTTTAACGGTGTCATCGACCTGTGTCAACCTGTTGCTGTTATATTCCTCTGAGATGAGGAAGAATAAGAGAAATGCCAGTTGGATTTTATTCATCTATATATTAATTAAGAATATTTATGGAGCAAATTAAAAAAATCAGCGATATGAAGCAATACAATTTTGTTCATTAGCTGAATATTATGGCTCCATTAAATATTCCACAAATACACTTTCTTAAATTATTTAAATTGACGTTTAATGCAGTTGATTTCAATTTCATAATGAGAATTGGTGAATTTGGAGAAAAGGATGAATATCATCGAAATGTCACAAAGCACGAATCATAATGAAAGCGTTACTTCGGAACTTGCAATATTGAGATTCTCAGTCTAAGTCAAGAATAATCATGCTGATTTTGTGGACGTTTTGGATAGAAAAATCCCTGGTATACCTTCAAAATTAGATGTTATCAAAAATAAGTTATATGTCGTTATATAAAGTGCCGTTGGTGATATACCCATGGGCGAATCGTCCGAAATCAGGAAGGTCCACAGCTCCGGGCCGTGTCCCAGTATGATGTTTGTTCAAACCATTGTACTAAATCCATTATTTTATGTCGTGCCCCGAAGCAGGGAATGCAGTTTCTTACTTCGAGTCTATATGCCTTCAAAGCCTTTGTCTAAAGAAGCAGGAACTACAAGATAGCAGGCTTATTTGAATTTGAGTTTTCCTTCTTCTAGACTAGTTACCAAACAAGGATATAGAGCCCAGTCTGTCCTGCTTCTGGAGGAAGCACCTAATAAAAACAATAAAATTACCTACTAAAATCAACGTTATAGTAATAAGAAACAATGTCGGATAAAAAAAAACTGTTGTTTACATTTCAGGTACGATGCTGAAGCTAAAAGATATGAATGTGTAAGAGACTCAACGAGAAAAACATATTTCCCTTAACATGTTATTCTAACTTTATCCTGTTAGTCTGTCATTGTGGTCTCGGTGTATGATTTACCTGATTTAAAAAAAGGGTGCAGTGCCGGTTCCTATCTTAGGAATAGCTTTCTTCAGTAGGACTTCTCAATTAAATAAAAAATAACGTTTACAATAATAATAATAACATTTGTGTGTGTGAAATATGTGCGATTTTTTTTCAAAACTGCTCAGTGAAAAATTTCACGATGTATTTCTGACCTAAGGTCTCTGGTCGGGATCTGGAAAGAAATGAGTATACACCAGAAAAAAACAAAGGAAGTAAAACAATAATGATATTTATATATATATATACATAGTGTGTATATATATATAATTTTTCTAATTTTTGCAAACCCTATTTTGAATCACCGCCCATTTATATCTGCATCTCTCTTCGTGCTGTATGAGAATGTAAAAACTTGCACTGCAGTTCCAAATGAACATAGATACTACTCTAGAATGGACTTGTTGACCCCTTACAGCTTCTTTGTAAAAATTAAACAAAATCATTTTTTATAAAGATGTATCTGTTCCTTTGCTCGCGACAGTACACATACACATACATACACACACCACTACGCACACACGACCACACACACATAGATAGATAGATAGATAGATAGATAGATAGATAGATAGATAGATAGATAGATAGATAGATATAAATATGAGCTCAGTTACTTTGACATATTCCGAAAAGACTTTAGAATAATCAGAAACCTCTATTGGCAGCAAGGAGTTCAGCAGATATACAAAAATAGAAAGGAACATAAAGCAAAGATGTATCTTCTCACCGGACTTATTCAAGCTATACAGCGAGAGAGAATAGGAAATCCTACCGAGATTCATCATTGGCGGCCACGCTGATGGCACAAGACTGATAGCAAACACGGAAAAGAAATGACAAAACAAAATGTAGCTAAGGAGAGCGAGAAGAAGAACTCCAAAATATCTGTTTGATTTTACAAAGTGAGTGACTGTATCCAAAACAAATGCTGGGATCAAGACGGATCCAGCGGGCAGTTTAAATAACTGAGTTGTTAAGTTTACGACATGTTGTGTTCTCTTTGTGTTGCTTCAACTTTTCAGCGGCCAGTCTCTCATAATATTAAGCCCAGTGGAACAATAACTAAAATGAATTTCAACCAAATATTAAGTCTTGTGTCCGATAGAAACTTTAATCTAACTACGTATTTATTCAAATAAGGAACTACAGTACAGAATTTTAAATATTTTTTTTGTTTTTACAACCTAGCCCGGATGTACGCGCTCGGACTCCCCATATTAAACCGACCTTGTGTCTCATCCTGACCTCGTGGGGTATTGAGTAAATACAAATTACTCTCTCGAGTAGTTTGTAACACCCTATTTATCATCTCTCAGTTGCGTCTCTGTCTTCGGACAGAATGCACTCAGGGGCGGCTCCGTCAAAGGACAGAGTCGCAACTGAGGAAAATTATACTGAGAGGTACCCGACCCTGAGGAACAGCTGCCCAAGGCCGTGTCCTCTCATTGCACCAGAGAGAGGGATCAGTGATCGTACTGAGGCCAGCGAAAACGACGGTTGCGTGGGCTCGGGCAATTTTTGTTCCTGGGGATGAGTAACTACATAAAGACAGAGACGCATGTGAGATATGATAAATAAATGTTACAAACTACTTTGTAGTAATTTGTACTTACTCACCTCCCACGAGGTCAGGTTTTGTCCTTCGACGGAGCCGACCCTGAGCGCACTCTGCCCAAAAACAG
This sequence comes from Acanthosepion esculentum, assembly GCA_964036315.1. Taxonomy (NCBI): domain Eukaryota; kingdom Metazoa; phylum Mollusca; class Cephalopoda; order Sepiida; family Sepiidae; genus Acanthosepion; species Acanthosepion esculentum. The sequence continues at coordinate 71,717,289 of OZ038477.1, read as the reverse complement.
AGACGCAACTGATAGATGATAAATTTGTATTTACTCACCGCCGCTCCCACAAGGTCAGGTTGATTGGTTGTTAATCTTTCCATGGTTGAAATTGCCAAAGACTTAAGTTGTTAAATCTAAAGAAAAAGAAAAAATCATCGGACGCTTAAACTTAATTCACATTTAAAAACGGCCCAAGTTATATATATACACCACAACTGTTGTTTACGTTCTCAAATCAACTAGCAGACAAACACTAAATATAAATAATGTCTACTAGACAAACACACGCATACACGCTTAGGAATATACATCTGAATTTCACATATATAAACTAGAAGTATTATACACCTACATATATAAAGAATATTTACGATTTTTTTTAGTTAGGCTTAGAATCCGTTAATTTCTTGGAACATCGAAGGGACGCGTCGTCTCTCTTTGGATTCGGAACGTCATAAATTATACTAAAGTTGTTTAACAAGTTAAATGCACATGAACCTTGATTAACCAATGTAAATCAAACAACAAAAAATATAAATACTAGAATGTCTGCTTTTTTCTCTATATCGCATTCACTAAATAAACCTTTTTAAAAAAGTTAAACATGTTAGATTAATAAATGTTTCCTATTTTTTCTATTATATACATATATGTGTGTGCATGTGTATATGTATATACAAATAAAGAGAGACAGAAAGAAAAACAGAAAAAAAAAAAATTCAGAAAATTGCAGTAAGTGTCATTATATGAGGGTTTTTCGTCTTTATAAATATATGTAAATATGTATGCTTACTCGTATGTATAAAAGAAGTTTGTTCATGGACACATCATTTACTCGCGTGTATATACACACACATATTCTTGGGGTTTATTCTTATCTTTTATTATTGTACGGCATTATTATTTTTCAAATTGTATTTTAAACCAAGAAAATCTTTTAAAATATATTTTTCTTCATTACATTTCTGCGGATAAATAAAATGATAAAGCAAATTTTCAATAAAGAATTTAAACACCAATTGTAATTAAAAAATTGAGCATAAAAGAGGTGGCAGGATATGTGTAATGAAAATATTTTTTCTGAAAGGTAAGAGTCATACAAAAAGTTATTAAAAAAGCGAATAAAATGCCCTGTGGAGGCGTAATTTAAAAATAGAAACATGAACGTTGTCAGAAAAGGGACGAGCTGCTCAACATTGACACCTTTTTAGAAGATTTAACGTAATTTAGGTATCGATGTTACATTATTTGCCGGGGATTTGGCAACTAGAAATCAGTTTCATCATTTAATTTTTCCCCAGTTCCGGGAGAAAAAAGATACATTCAAGAAAGCATTTGCAAATTAAGAAGAAAAAAATCAGAGTAATATTAGCAGAAACTCTTTAGTAACATGATGAAGGTCTACGACTGATTTCGATGGACATCAGTAATTAGATTAATTATTGATTAGAGGATGAAGTAGCGGTTAGCGAGTTATCTGATTATTGTTTTATTTCCTCAGAAGAGGTGTAGTGGAGCAGACAAAAAGATGAGGTATAGCTCACCTGAAAATTGGTTGTTCAATTATACATTACTCAAGAACAAAGAACGTTGACAATAAGGCGCTATGAAAAACATATGAGAAAGGCTAACGATTAACTCTTACTGTGGGAAAAGAAGATAAATGTAAAGACTACAACGACGACGATGATTATATGATGAGGATGATGATGATGGTGATGTGGTAGTGGTGCTGGTGATGGTGAATAAAATGCGAAACGAAGATGATTATCAGAATATATAAAAACAACACAATGCTCTACAAATTGGATAGATGATAGACGTTAACGAGTAGCAGTTGATGATTCGAAAGCAAAAGCTTTTCATACCATTAAAGAAGATAACTACATTGCTAAATAAAAAGAATAGAAAAAAGATAGTGGTTGAGATTATTATAGAAATGAAAAATAACAATAGAAGATGAAGAATATAAATCAAAAACGAGAAAAAAGAAAATAACTTATGGAGATGGCTTAGAGCGTAAAGCATTTAACTCTAAACTGTTCAAATAAACTGTAAGAGACAAGCACAAAAGATATCTGCTCTGCCATCACTAGCATTGCCGCCTCATTCAAACGCAAAAGCAAATACAACACCACAATCACTTTTAAAGTACAGTGGCAACTGCAATGGAAATCAATGAAAAACTGTTTATTTTGAATATTTTAAATTATTTTTCTGCATAACATTTTCTATCATCATTTTAATCTCAACTTCTATCAAATTGAATGTATATCTATATATCTATCTAAAAACGATACACACACATGTATATATTTATATATATAAACTTATACACCAAACACACGCGCTCACACACACACCCACACACACACATACACACACACACACATACACACACACACACACACACACACATATATATATATATATATATATATATATATATATATATATATATATATATATATATATAAAGAAATATAGTCTTAAGATGTGCTATATTTATGGGATAAAGTGCTCAATATCAGAGATAGAGCGTGTGTAAATATAAAAGTGAACATAGAAGTCAACACTTGGTGGCGACAGTCATGCTAGATGCAATCGTCAGGCCACGCGTACTGTTATTTTTTTCGGCTATTTATATATACGGGTCAGTGGTGAATAAAAATAAATAATAATATACTACGGTAATCCAAATATATAAATAAACTAACAACCGGTACCGATAAACTAGCCGTTAGAAAAAACAAATAAAGATAATCAATCCAAATAAATACATGAAGTAATAAACAAATTAAAAACTGTTCCCGACAAAAATAATAGTTAGAACAAACTACAACAATCAACCCCAAAATTGAACAAATAGCTTTAATTATCTTCCCAAACAAAAACAAAACTATTAAATAAGCTATATACAATTTTTTACTACGTTAATAAAAACACCGATCAAAATAAAAAATTAAAAAATAAATAAATATATAAGATAAGAAATAAAAAAAAAAAATAAAAATAAATAAAAACAAGCAAAATAATTTAACCCAAATAAATAAATAAACAAATAAACGACTTCTGGTAAAATAACCGCCAAAATAGACTACCCACAATGCATCACTGACCCGTATATATAAATAGCCGAGAAAAATAACAGCACTCGTGGCCTGACGATTGAATCTAGCCTGAAACATACTGTCGCCTCCAAGTGTTGACTTCTATGTTCACTTTTATATTTACACACGCTCTATCTCTGATATTGAGCACTTATCCCATGAATATAGCACATCTTAAGACTATATTTCTTCATATTCATCTCCTGATAATCAGTAGAGCACTTTCGCTACATTTATAACACAGTATGTACATAGAAAAATTTAGCCTCGACTACTCCGTAAAAAACATACCCATTATGGTATATATATAAGCTAAAATTAATTGAAAAAACAGAAAGTTTCATAAAAAGAATGAGATAGAAAGCCCACTTTTTAAACTAGGACCTTCACAATAAAAATACACTCAAGGAAAAATACGCCTTCAAAACAAATATGCCCCCGCCGCAACAAAAAGAATTAGATGACTTCGAGAAAGACCTAACTGACCTAGTTAGAAACATAAAATTCCATAAAAAACAAGATGCATTAAAAAAAAACTAAAAGATATAACTAATATAAACAATTCAACAAATGTATTTATCGCAGCTGACAAAACAAGAGATTTATACAAACTAAGCCCTCCTACACACAATAAATTACTGAAGAACAATATAACCAAAACATACAAAAAGGCACCTAAAACAATAGAATACGATATCAATAAAGAAGCTAAAGCAATCGCCCAAAAATTAGACTTAGATGACCGAATAAGTTTCATCAGCAAGGCGCAAGCCTTTATCACACTAAAAGACCACAAAGAAAATTTCAAAACCAACCCTGCATGTAGACTCATAAACCCAGTCAAAGGTGAACTAGGTAAAATAAGTAAAACGATACTAGAAAGAATTAATTCTGAACTTAGGAGTAAACCAGTGGAAAAACACAAAAACAACTATTGACTGGTTCCACAGCATAAATAACAAACAGAATTGCCAATTTCTACAATTAGACATAAAAGAATTTTACCCATCCACTTAGCTCAGGAACAAATAATAATAAAACCAAACGAAATCGACATCATTAAGCACTCCCGAAAATCATTACTATTTCACCATGAAAAAGCATGGATAAAAAAAGATGGGATATTTTACACTACAATGGGAAGCTTTGACGGTGCATGGACATGCGAAATCGTAGGTATTTACTTACTACACGAACTAAGCAAAATAATAGATAGAAATGACACAGGACTCTACAGGGACGACGGTCTCATAATCTTAAGAAACTGTGACAAACAAAACACAGACAAAACTAGAAAAGCAATAATAAATATTTTCAAAAATAAAGGATTCGACATAGATATAAAACTAACCTAAACGAAGTAGATTTTCTAGATGTTACCTTCAACCTAAGAAAAGGCACATATAAACCATACAGAAAACCCAATGATAAACCACTCTATAAACACACATCTTCCAACCACCCGCCTTCTATAATCAAACAGATACCAAAATCGATTAACCGCAGCCTTTCCGACAATTCCTTCAATGAATCTATATTTAACAAAGCTAAGAAAGACTACGAAACAGCTCTAAAAGATACCGGATTCCAAGCAGCACTCACATACTCACCACAGAACACAAAAAGCCAACTGGAAAAGAAATATCATATGGTTCAACCCAGCGTACAGACGTAAGAACAAACGTAGGAAAAATATTCTTTAAACTTTTACACAAACACTTCCCGACACAAAATATTCAACAAAAACACAGTAAAAATCAGCTACAGTTGCACCGAGAGCATGGCACAAATAATAAAAAAGCAAAATTATCAACAAACAACACGAACAAATTAAACCCACGTGCAACTGCAGAATAAAGAATGTATGTCCCTTAAACGGTAATTGTTTACAAAACAACGAAATATACCAAACCACAATAAAATCACCAGATAATAAAGAAAAAGTATACATAGGAATAACTGAAGGACCCTGGAAACAAAGAAATTATGTACACAAAACATATTTCACAAATAGTAAATATACGAACAGCACAATGCTTTCTAAGTATATCTGGGAAATTAAAAAAAAAGCACACCACACCTAAAATATCTTGGAAAATAAGGAAAAGATCATCAGCCTACAAAAACCAATCAGAAACTTGCAAACTTTGCCTGGAGGAAAAAATAGCTATCATTACATTCCCAGACCAAAATAAATTATTAAATAAAAAATCCGAGCTCATCTCAAAATGCAGACATGAAAACAAATTTTTACTACTTTAATTAAAAATCGAAAACGGAAAAAATAAATAAATACATAAATAAACAAAATGACAATAAAATAAGCAAAATAAACTAATCCAAACAAATTACCAAATCACACCTGTTAGAATAGACGAAATAGAATAAAAAATAAGAAACAAAATCAATAAATAAAGTAAATAATAAACAAATTAGCAAACTATTATGACCAAAATATTAGTTAGACTATAAAAATCCAACCAAAAATCGGACGAAAAAATAGCTATAACTGTTATATAACTATAAAAAAAATACGCCTTCAAAACAAATATGCCCCCGCCGCAACAAAAAGAATTAGATGACTTCGAGAAAGACCTAACTGACCTAGTTAGAAACATAAAATTCCATAAAAAACAAGATGCATTAAAAAAAAACTAAAAGATATAACTAATATAAACAATTCAACAAATGTATTTATCGCAGCTGACAAAACAAGAGATTTATACAAACTAAGCCCTCCTACACACAATAAATTACTGAAGAACAATATAACCAAAACATACAAAAAGGCACCTAAAACAATAGAATACGATATCAATAAAGAAGCTAAAGCAATCGCCCAAAAATTAGACTTAGATGACCGAATAAGTTTCATCAGCAAGGCGCAAGCCTTTATCACACTAAAAGACCACAAAGAAAATTTCAAAACCAACCCTGCATGTAGACTCATAAACCCAGTCAAAATTAATAAAAATAAAAAAAATATTATACTACGGTACTTAAAAATCGAAAACTAAAAAGAGAAAATATACAGTGTAACAAATAAATAATAACAAGTAAAATAAATTGATCTAAATACATCCAAATATATAAATAAACTAACAACCGATACCGATAAACTAGCCGTTAGAAAAAACAAATGAAGATAATCAATCCAAATAAATACATGAAGTTCTAAACAAATTAAAAACTGTTCCCGCCAAAATAATAGTTAGAACAAACTACAACAAATCAACCCCAAAATTGAAGAAATAGCTTTATCTTCCCAAACAAAAACAAAACTATTAAATAAGCTATATAAACATTTTTTACTACGTTAATAAAAACTCCGATCAAAATAAAAATAAATAAATATATAAGATAAGAAATAAAAATAAAAAATAAATAAAAACAAGCAAAATAATCTAACCCAAATAAATAAATAAACAAATAAACGACTTCCGGTAAAAATAACCGCCAAAATAAACTACCCACAATGCACCACTGACCCGTATATATAAATAGTCAAAAGAAATAACAGCCCTCGTGGCCTGACGATTGCATCTAGCATGAAACAGACTGTCGCCGTGTTGACTTCTATGTTCACTTTTATATACATACATATATATATATATATATATATATATATATATATATATATATATATATATATATCTCAATGCATATTTTTTATTTTTTAGAAATGAAGCCTAGAGTTATACCGTTCGTTCGACCAGGGTTAAAATTGATGAAATTTGTCGTGACATTATTTCCGTCGCGACATGGTTTCCACATTAAGAATGTGTATTATTTTCATTTCTTGAATGGTGAGCTTCATGAATGGAATTCAATCTTAAAAATTGGGAAGACACCAGATTTAGTTTCACCTTTCAGTAAAAGTTCAGTCATAATATATTCCATACTTCTAAGTGTCAAAACCCATTTCAGATTATCTGGATTAAGTTTTCACCTAAATTTTAATCTCTTTACTTATACTGGAATTTTTAAAGAATATTTTTCTTTTCAATCTGGAACTTCAAATAAAGTCTTACATTTTGCGAATTTATTTTTATTCCTTAATGTGTTAAGTTGCTGGATATAACATGAAACTTTACACAACTATATTTATCACTTTTAATATATTTTATTTGCGATGATTTAATAAATCATATCAATGTAGAGAGACAAAACACCTCAATTTACTGATCATGAATAGAAGATATCAGAAAACATTCGTACAAATGCAGACGACGGTTGAATGTGAATAAATATTATCATGTCACCATCAGATGCAGAACGTTCAAATAATGAATTAGCTGCATTCACTAAAATTGCATGAGACACTATAGGCTCGCAAATCAAATCAAAGTTTCAAGTATCAGTATTAGTTAAATTTGGAGTTCGAGTGATTTTTCTTAACAAAAATATTTAAAATGTTATACATACATATCATTCAGTGTTTATGCGTGTGCTAATTACAAATATTAGCACTTAAATAATTGACACATATTGAAGTATTAAAATTCAGTGTTAAAATAATCATCAATTTGAATATAACCTTAGTGTCAAAGAAAATTTATCTATAAATGCAAAATGGTCCGTATCTGTTATGATAAAGTCGGCGAAGATTTTCCTTCTCCTACGCGTCTTACGGCTGGTTAAATGCCTGCTCTCTGAGAACTGAAAGGTAATCTATAAGGTCACTCTGACTCAGAGATGATTATGGGATAGGTGGTACTGATCTTCGAGGTCGCTAGATATTACCACCAAGTTATAATTAAAATTGCGATATCAGGCCAAACTTTAAAAAATGCAATTTTTACGCGAAGCGGCGTAAACCGATATCGCCCTAATTGTAAATGTCTCTGAAAGTCTTTATTTACTTCTAAAAAGAAGTAACATTAATGATGCAACTGGCATTTGCAATATTCACAGACAGTAAATATGTAAATTAGTGAAGTATTTTCAAAATACCGATCTTCCCTGATTTTTTAATTGTAAGAATAAAATTTAATTTTACTTCTTATAGTTGTTTGTGTTGATATTTTTGCTAATTTTCATGAAGGTAAAATATAACTATTTTCTTAATTACTTGGCAGATTCCGAGACTAACTGAAGATAGTATGTATTTAAAGCAAAGTATCGCGAACTCACGTGATTGTCTTCATTTGAGATATTTAGAAATTTATTTCTAAAAATCGTATGTAACAGCCCTGAATGAGCTGTTCCGATTAGTAAGTTTTCTATCAACACATTAAGTTATATTTTATCAAAAAATTGAATAGCGTGCTCAAAATGTTGATTTGTGTGTTAATTAAAGGCTAATTCAAAATGATTTTGGTAATAGCGACAGATGAACAGGATTCTTTTAATATGCCCCTAAATTAACTAATTACAAAAGCAATTAATTATTTATGAATAAATTTATTCATGGAAAATATATAGTGTGAGAAAAATTGTGGAAATATTTTCAAGTCACTTCTCCTTGCCTGCTATATTTTAATTTTACGAAATCTCTATGAAGTATCATTATGTATCATTTGGCTATCTTAATGTTTTAATTTATACTTTTATGAAGATAATCCTCAGAGAAATTAAATCAGTTCAAACAAATCAGACAAAAGAATCCATCAAGATTTTAAGAAGAGTTTACAATTTGAAACAATGTATTAAGCAGAAGTGGAATATGTACTGTGGTGTGCGCCCATATCACAAGAATTAAAAAATATTTTCACCCAAGGAGGTGATAGATGGCAAACAGCTGAAGGTACTAAATTATTCTTCAGTGTGGCCATGGCAAATACCCTGAAGATACTATAGGCCAAATTGCCACAAAATAATATTGAAATAGTTGTGAATTCCTTGAGGAAACAAATGGGGTTTTCCGGATATACGTCAAAACTACAAAAATCAGCACTGATTACTCCCAGCTGAAAGTTGAAACCAACTCAACACGCGTACAGTCAATTCAGAGTCAGGTCTATTTCATTAAATCAATCGAAACAATTCCTGACACAGAAGGAGAGATATACAATACTCGGTTGAATCCCTCAATTGACCTGCTTCCTAGGATACTTCTACAGCTTCTTACCAATAATGCTAGACAGAAACAGAATTTGTAAACTTCACAATTACATTCGTTTTGTAATAAAGCAGTTTTTATCATGGAGTTTACATTCATATATGGTGTTAGAAAGGAAAATGTTTTCATTCCAATCATTCCTATAATTCTACCTGACTTTTCAAGAGACTTCAATTGACAGTTAACAAGGTTTAGAGTAAGATGAGGTTTCTCTAATGCGCAGCTTCACGTGGTTTGTTTAATAACAGACTCATTAACAAATCTGTTCATTCTTGTCCAAGAACAAAAGAATTCTAGTATTCTTATCCAATATAACATTCTTCTTTTGTCAAATTACTGTTTTCTATTTTACTTTTTGGATATATATCTTAATATATGTTAGAATTTATTCAGTCTTGATTTCTTTTTCTCGGACAACGCAGGGTACACCAGCTATTGTTTTCACAATTGTGCATCTTCCAAATGCAGTACAAGCCCCGATAAATGGCTCATTATCACCTGCATGTCATCTTCTTTGGTTACAACAAGAGCAGAATCTTCTGCATTCAGAATTTCACAAATAACCAATGGGAAAACTTTAGATCGAGAGTTGAATCGTGTCAGATCAAAAACCTTCCCATTTGTTCTAAAACGAAGATAAACGAAAGCATCATAGTTTTGAAAAGCTTTAACTAAAGTTACAGCACGGAGATCATGCTGCAGTGATAACTTAGCATCTTTAAATGACTGGAATAACATTGTTCAGTCTTTCTCAGAAAGGTACTTCTGATGTGCTTGGTTCCTGATTCCTGATAGATATTGGTCTTAAACTGATCCAAAATCCTATCGAAATTGGTTCTCTCAAAGACTCCTTGAAGTTTCTCTTTCATTTTGGGATCATTCAGCCTACAGGCATTCATACGCATAGAAAACTTTACGTCATCCCATCTAAATTTACGCCAATTCTGAAGTTTTAATCTCGCTCTGAGTATCATCTGGCCAGTATTACAGTCAGGACCTCCCATAGCTTTCACCGAACAAACATCTTACGAGTGATTGCATAGTCAAGGATGTGACCATATTTGAAACTGGGATGTATCCAGGTTACTTTACGGATTTCTTTTAGATTAAAGAAATAGATCAATCTGAGTACATAATTCAAAAAGATCTTTAGACTAAGGCACTATTTTTTTATCTTTAGATTAATGCGCTTATTTTTGTAATTCCTTGTTTTTCTCCTGCTATAAAAAACAGCAGTCAACCGCCGGATGTTGACCAGTTATATAATGAACAGGCATTTGTTTAGGTCACCTTTTCTTGACTCTTCCCAAATAAATGGGTGAGCAGTGCATCCTTAGATAAAGCTGCTCATATGCAACGGACTTCACCGAAGAATGTTGCTATTCTGTCAACAAACTTACCGACGTTAAGAAAAGCCACAAGCCAACGACGTCCAGATTTGTGACTCTGCTATGTCAAGACCGCACACGTCGCCACTACTCCATGGCCATGGCGCTTGTGGAGAGATACCTGCACACATATATGGCAATGCGACATGTTTGTGTTATACAACATATAGAATCCTCTCCACCCTTTAATCCGATGCACAATGACAAGCTGAAGCAAGACGACTGAACGAATAAAGGAATCGCTTTATTTTCACGGAGTTTGAACACTCCGGATAGACCAGCTGCACTGACTAGCATCAGGAGTAAACACAGCAAAACCCAACCTAATATATACATATATTCTTCTTCTCCTTCGTCGTCGTCTTTTTCTTTCGTCCTTAGCCCTGGAAGGAGTCGTTGAGGCGTCGACGTGCTCAGCTATCCACCATTCTCCTCCGTCTGTTGCGGTTGTGTGCCAAAACCTGGGTTTCCGTGTATAGTTTCTTGGTGTGCTAATCATGTGGCGTGTCTTGGGCGTTTTAACTTGGCGAAGTCATCATATGAGAGATTTAGGAAATGGTTGAGCACCAGTGATGCCCGTCCACTCATGCCAGACATCAAATGTAGTACCTCTATCTAGAGCCCCCCCATGCCCACATGTATTTTTTCACTGGGTATCGGACGGCTCAGTTAGTCATCAATGTAGGACATTAAGAAAAATTGTTATATATATTTTAAATGATAATAATCGAAATCAATAACTATATAAGAATAAAAGTATAAATTTCGTCAAATATATATATATATATATATATATTTATATATATATATATATATATATATATATTTATATATATATATATATATATGTATATATATATATATATATATATATTTATATATATATATATATATATGTATATATATATATATATATATATTTATATATATATATTTATATATATATTTATATATATATATTTATATATATATTTATATATATATATATTTATATATATATATATATATATATATTTATATATATATTTATATATATATATATTTATATATATATATATATATTTATATATATATATATATATTTATATATATATATATATATATTTATATATATATATATTTATATATATATATATATATTTATATATATATATATATATATTTATATATATATATATATATTTATATATATATATATATATATATATATATATTTATATATATATATATATATATTTATATATATATATATATTTATATATATATATATATTTATATATATATATATATATATATTTATATATATATATATTTATATATATATATATATATATTTATATATATATATTTATATATATATATATATATTTATATATATATATATATATATATTTATATATATATATTTATATATATATATATATATTTATATATATATATATATTTATATATATATATATATATTTATATATATATATATATATTTATATATATATATATATATATATATTTATATATATATATATATATATATTTATATATATATATATACATATTTACATATATATATATATATATATATATTTATATATATATATATATATTTATATATATATATATATATATATATATATATATATATATATATATATATATATATATATATATATATATATATATATACGACCTGTATTCGTGGTTGGTTCTGCACAAAGTATTTACCACTATAATTAAATCATATGTGCTGGTGTCTGGCTGTCGGTTCCTAGGAACTAAGCTGCTTGACCCTCATACGTCGAATGCGACAGGAGAGTCCACCATATATAATTCAATACATGCACTACTGCTAAAAGCAACAATTATGAATCCAACAAGCCCTTTATCAGATGGGGTCAGAGGCATCGCGTCGGCGTCAAAACATCATTACATTTAACAGTGAGAGACCCTTTAATATCTTATGAAAAACATTTATCGATTTTGCGTCACATTGTAGGAGTACCAGATATGAAAGCAGGGCCCACATAGAGCCATATATATTTCATCTATACAGTCAATGTCCATAAACTGAAAAATGAAATATTAATTCAATGATATAAGATTTGAATTAACTATTTCGATGACAATGTCAAGACGCTGGACAATGACCATAAAATTCAGCCGTAAAGTCAGAAGAATGCTCTACATTATCTAATCCGAAATGACCTGGTGATTTTCACTTTTTAAAACTGGAGGCCCTGCAAGCAAAAAAAATCCCGTGTACTGTTGTATTTTTCTCTGACACTGCTTATTTCAACCGATTTACAATCACAATCCGAGGTTCAGGCCGTTACGGAAGGTGAACAATTTAATTGAGATGACTACACTCCTTTTTGACATGATAATGCTAATCTGTCTCTCAAATATACACGCAATGTCGGTATATTAGGTGGATATATAACATTTATTTGTGAGGCAGTAACGAATGTCTGGAGTCGCAGTCGTGCTACCACAACACATGGTGAATTTTCTCTAGACTATCCGTGGCAGAAGATATATCAGATAAAATTAGTTCATTGAATCTAGTTAATAAATTATTGTAATATCGCTTGTCTCTTGCATTGACCAAGATTTTATGACCTTTTATTCTTCTCACTACTCGACCCCGAAAGTAAAATGACGACAGCCAGTTAAGTCATGTCACTTAACCAACGCTATTATCCACTAGACCATGAGTTTCATAATATCTAATACATCTCAACTAACTTCATTATACTCCTTAAATCAATTTTTCCATATTCCATAGTCTTTTCTATTTAGAGTGTTATATTTTTACAGCTAAAATGAATCGATTGATTCTAAATCTTGTTGATATTGATTCATTCTATTTAAATATAGTCTACTTTTCAGTTATTAAGTTATATATACCAAAATAGTCTGTTTTTTATTTTACTTTAGGTTGTAGTATTTTTTTAATAACCAGCATTTATTATATGTGCTGCGGTTGAACTATATACATTTAAGCATTTCTCCTGATTCAAGTGAATCATATGTAAATGAATAGATAGATAAATAGTTCATTTATCTCTCTATTCATTTACAAAAATTCATTTTAATACGGAGAAAAGCATGATAAAAGTTTTTATTTAGTTCATACTTGATGACATTTAAAAAGTATAGAAAAGAAATAAATTATTATATATTAACTTGACACCGCGGAAGAGAGCTTAAGATTCTATTGTCTTGAGATCGATACATTGAAATGTATTTGCGTGTGTAATTATATCTTTTAACTCATTTGTTTTTGCTTTTTCAAAGCGTAACGATTGTTTTGACATAGATTATCATAAACTTTGCGTGAAAATCCGTATAAATGATAAGTCAGATGCATCGTAAAACATCCAGACATTAGTATATTTATAAAAAGTATATAGGAATCCATTGAACGGAAAAAAAATAAAGGTTAGTTAAATGCGCATACCAACTGCAGAAATATTTCTCTCACGTTGTAACAGAGAAAGGAGCGTGATTTGTTTGATAATATCGAACAATGAAGAAAGCGTAGAAAGGATTACCACTAGTTTTCGTATCTCTCATCGTCTACAGTTGAAAATTGACTATCTTATACAATATCTTTATAATGCAGAGATTTAGATTTTTTAGATGGTAAATTAATTGAACTCTTTGGAGATCTAAATTAATTAACCATCCATGAATGAAATTTTTCATCTACAAATAATGAGATTAGTGGAAAAACAAAACAAAAATAGGATTATTTATATATATATATATATACACACACACACACACACACACACACACATATATATATATATATATATATATATATATATGAGATCGCTGGAAAATAAGCAGAGCATGATCAAAACAGCCTTAAACTTGACGAAAACAAAATTCTAAATCTCTAACAAACATCAAATTGCTTATAGAGTGTTTAAACATTCAAATTTATATCAAACATTATAATATTTATGAACCCCCAAATAAAACTCTCAAAGTAAAGGAAAAAAACAGCGTCTATTTCGGGCCTTTCATTCCAAAGAAAGTTAGTAACACTTCTCTCATGACTTCCTTCTCTCTTTTTCTGTTTACTTCTTTTTTCTCCTCTCCCCCTTCTATATCAATATATAACTTCAGTTAAGTTAACCGATTAAATGTGTCAATGTCTGGACTTCCTCAAATAATATTAAATATGAAAGAATAGAAATTTTAAATTACATCTAACTCAATCATGTCTCCCTCATTTCCTCACTTCGTTAATTTACATATGCTTAGTACTGCCCGTCAAAAATGTGTAAATTTCGTTTCATTTTTCGTTTCAACCTTTGGAAGTAAAGTCTGATGATCCGCAGTCCTTTAAATGGGCTGTGGTGCAATAATTTATTACATGAAACCTTAAAGTGGTCTGTTTATATATATATATATATATATATATATATATATATATATATATATATATATAATCCTATTTTCCCATGTATGAAATAGTTTTATATAGTTTTATGTTTTGTTTTTCCACTAATCACATTATTTGTAGATGTAAACTTTCATTCATGGATGGTATATATATATATATATATATATATATATATATATATATATATATATATATATATATATATAGGTATGTTTATGAGATCGATAAAAAATAGCATTGCATGAATAAAAAGGGCCTTAAACCTGATGAAAATAATTTTTTACTGTCTAAATATAAATATTTATGTTATTATCAAGAGGAAAGATCAAAGTATTTTTTGATTATTTTTTACATTTTTAATCATTCCTAGAACGTCCAAAACTTTCGTTAACTTTTTTTTTAATCAGCAAATTTTACAGAAAATCAGTCATCACCCATTTTTTCACTTTATTTAAAAAAGTTTTTCACTTTTGTAAACAAAAGTGAAATTCTCTGTTTAAAATTCTGTTAAAAATCAATAATTATTTTTTTTAATTTAATTTATGAAAATTAGAAATTATAAAATTTATTTAATATATTTTGAAATAAACATTACTTGATTATTTTATTTATTTTCTAATTTTAAAGTGAGAAAGAGCCGAGCTTAATAGCGGTGTTGAGTAACATGTGATGATTTCATCACGTACTGGCATCTTACGTGAGGAAAAGTTAACTTATGAAAGGTCAGAAGTGACATAATGTAAGTGAAAAATCTTATTTACCTCGTTATTTTAAGGAAAACTATTAGCGCTCTATTTTTCTTTTTCTTTTCTTTTTTCTTTGTTTTTTGGTACTTATCTTTCACTTTAACGTGTACGATGCTTTATGGGAAAATATAATTCTTATGGGACTTTACCTATAACGACAAAGTGAAGTCTTCCTGACACTATGAATACTGCGCCTCTCAAGAGAGAGGGACGAGACGGAATCGAGTCGAGCCAATAGTAGTTCACTCCAAACCAGACTGACAGTCATACTAACACCTTCACATCTTGTATTATTATTCTGTGTAATATACCTTTGTTATTTCTACTCTTGTGTTCGAGTTGTTCTTCCTTGGTCCTAACCTTGGACCATAACAGTGGCGACGAGAATATTGAAGAAATGAAGTTCTACGCGGATAATCTAAAAAAAACTTTTTGCTATCAGTCGTCCATAACAGTGGCGACGAGGATAATGAGAAAAGAAAACAGAGAAAAAAAAGATTAAAAAAAAGAATTTTTTGGGGGGACACCAACCTTAACAGTGGTAACGAAGACACGAATTTTACCTGTCAGCCAAAACAGAGTCGAATTCTACGCAGGAAAACTTTTTCGTACTAAGGTTCGAGAACAACTGGCAACAAAGACCTGAAGTCTACACTGAGAACAAAGGAAAAATGGTTACAGAAAATTACGGTGTAAACATGGAAGACTTCACGGCAACCATATTGAAACTAATTAAAATGCAATTCGAGCAGAAAAAAATGAGGAAAGACAGACTAGGCTCGAAGAAAAACAATTAGAAATTCAACAGAAAAACTAAGAGAAGCAACTCGAACTACAAGAATTACTACTACGGGCAGTGACAAATAAAGGACAACATTCTGGAAATGAAGCGGCATTCTCGCAAAATGCTATATGGAGCTCTATCAAAGACTTCACGTATGCACCAGACGAAGACAAAACCTTCGCGGCTTACTTCAGAAGATATGAAGATTCATATGAGTTTGATTGCGGGAATTGGTCAGACGCGAAAAAAGTACGTCTACTACTGAGGAAACTAGGGTCAAGCGAATACACCAAATTCGTAGACTACAGCCAACCGAGGCAAACGAATGGGTTTACTTTCAAGGAAGCCCTGAAACTTTTAACGGAATTATTTAGTCCGAACACTTCACTATTCCACAAAAGGTGGAAATGTTTAAATTTAACAAAAAATGATAGCGAAGACTATATAACATTCGCTTCCAGAGTAAACAAATACTGCGATGACTTTAAGTTATCTGAACTCAGCCCTGACAATTTTAAATGTTTGATATTCGTCCAAGTCCTGGTTTCGACTAAAGATGCAGAGATCAGACGGGGAATTCTAACAATACTTGAGAGTGAACCAGAATTGACGCTACAAAAATTGGCTGAGGACTGTCAGAGATGTATAAGTGTAAAAAAGGACTCGAAAGATATAGAAGTGTCTGGCGTCGCTCACATACAAAAAGTACAACGACAAACATGTTTTTCACCCTCCTCAAAAACAAACCAAACAAATTACTTTACTACAAAAAGTCAAATGAAATCTCAGAAGAAACTATCACCCAGCCCATGCTATCGCTGTGGGACTTTGAATTGGTACAAAGATTGTCCATACCGCTATAAGACTTGTCTGTCGTGCAATAAAGTGGAACATAGAAGTTCGCACTGTAGGACAAAGAAAGAAAGCAAAAGCCGAGTAAGTGTCGCTAGAACTGACCAAGCGGACGGGATAAATATACGAAAATACGTACAAGTAGAAATGTTAAACAAAAAAATCAGATTACAATTAGATTCCGGATCAGATTTAACCATTATTAGCTTACAGACGCGGAACAAATTAAACAAACCGACCATGTTAAGAACAGATAAATTAGCCAGGTCGGTAACAGGCAGAAAAATCAAATTTGAGGGGGAAATTATCCCAAATGTGACGTTCAACGGTATGACCAAGTAATTAAAGATGTATGTTCTAAAAAATACGGAAAATTTATTTGGAACTGACTGAATGCAGAAATTTGACCTCTAGGATTTACCCATAAATACGTTTTGCCAAAAAGTGGAAAGGTTATCGACCGAGGTAGAGAAATTGAAGGAGAAATTAAAGGGGAGTTTCACCGAAGTATTTTCAGCCGGCCTCGGGAGGTGTAAAAAAATGGCGGCCAAAATCGAACTAAAAGAAAATGTACAACTCATTTTAAAGAAGAAAAGAAATGTACCTTTCGCATCATTAGAAAAAATAGACCAAGAGTTGGATAGACTCGTGAAAACCAGTATATTGACAAAGGTGAAATATAGTCAATGGGCCGCATCTACGGTTTACGTGAAAAAGAAATCGGTTGAGATACGAGTATTCGCTGATTTCTCGACGGGGTTGAATGCAGCGATTAAGGATTATCACTATCCTCTCCCTAGTCCAGAGGAAGTTTTCACAAATTTGAACAAAGGAAAATTTTTATCAAAGATAGACTTGAGCGAAGCATACCTACAAGTACCAGTAGATGAGGAAAGCTCGAGGTTGCTGTGCATAAAAAACACATAATGGGCTATATAAGTTCCAGAGATTACCATTCGGGATCAAGGTCGTGCCGGCGATATTTCAGCAAATAATGGACACTATGCTAGGCGGACTGGACTTCACGATCGCATACCTTGAAGACATCCTGATAAAAATATTGAACAACCCTGGGAACACGTTCAAGAGGTTTTCAGGAAGATACAAAACTACAGTTTTAAGGTAAAGGAAAATAAAATGTGACTTCTTTATGAAGGAGATAAAATATCTGGGCCATATTATTGACGAAAACGGAAGAAGACCAGACCCAGAAAGGGCCACGGCAATAAAAAAAAATGTCGGCTCCAAAAAAATTAGCCGAATTACAAAACTTCTTGGGCTTAGTAAATTATTATCAAGAATTTATTCCTAACATGCACAAATTACTCGCACCCCTAAACGAACTGTTGAAGAAGGAAAAAGTTTGGAAATGGTCATATGAATGTCAGAAAACTTTCGACAAAATCATTAAGACTCTAACAGCAGATTTATTTTTAGCGCATTATGACCCAAAATTGGAAATAATAGTCGCGATTGACGCGAGTGCCTATGGTGTTGGGGCATATATACTTCATAAATCGCCGGATGGGACACTAAAACCCATCGCGCATGCGTCAAGAACGTTGTTACCAGCCGAACGAAATTACTCACAAATCGAAAAAGAAGGGCTGGGGATTATTTTTTGCGGTTACGATATTCCACAGATATATTTACGGTAGATTTTCACCTTACAGACGGACCACAAGCCGTTATTGACAATATTTAGATCAAAGAAAGGTCTACCTGTTTACACTGCTAATTGATTGCTAAGATGTGGTATTATTTTATTAAACTATAACTTTAAATTGGAGTATCTTCCATCAAACAAAATCGGGCATGTATATGGTCTTTCGAGACTAATACCAAAGAAAACGGAGCCATTAGAAGATTCCGTAATTGCAGCTCTACGATATGAGGAAGATATTAGAACATCATTATGTAGTACAATTCGAAATCTCCCCGTCACATTACAGGAAATAAGAAACGAAGCAGTGAATGACGAATTTATAAAGGAACGAAAACAAAAATTGTAGGAAAAGATAAGCATATATCAGACAGTTTTTCATTATATGATAATTTTCTGCTATATGATGAAAGAGTAGTAATCCCGAAAACGCTACAAAGGCGAATCCTCAAGGATTTTCACATGGGCCACCCAGGAAAGAACACGATGAAATTACGTATATTGACCAAACATGGATCAAGATATTATACATATGGTGGACAAATGCAATGGCTGTTCCTTATCAGCCAAGGCACCTCCGATCATCCATAAGCCATGGCCGGAGACAGATCGACCGTGGTGGGGAATCCATGTATATTTCGCAGGTCCATTAAATGGTTTTGACTACTTGATTGTAGTAGGCAGTTACAGCAAATGGTCAGAAGTATTATGTTGTAGAAAACCTACTTCTGAGACTACAATAAATTGCCTTCGCGAACTGTTTGCTCGTTTCGGAGTGGTTGATTGTCTAGTCACCGATAATGGGACACAATTTACATCTACGGATTTTCAAGAATTTTGTGAAACTTTTCAGGTGAAACACATCAAATCCCCGCCATATCACCCAAGATCAAACGGGCAAGCGGAGAGTTTTGTAGATACATTAAAAAGATCACTAAGGAAAGATTATGACGTACCAACAGAAAAGGCTTTTCAACAATTCTTGCAAGTGTATAGAATTACACCGAACAGTACTACGCCATCGGCATTATCACCGGCGGAAGTAATGTTCGCCCGAAAATTTAGATCGGTATTCGACAAATTACTGCCAAAACAGACAAAGCAATCACCAACGTCGTTTGTACCAAAAAGAAAATATAACCCAGAGGAGAATTTTTTTTTTAATGTTCAAAAACAACACATCCTATTGGGAGCCAGGTACAATAGAGAAACGAATCGGGAACGTGATTTACATAATTCAGGGTCCGAAGTTCTCGCATAAAAGACACTTAAATCAAATCAGAAAGAGGCTGTTAGAGGATTCTAACGGTCTACATCAGGAAGAGGAGGAAGTAATGGACACAATATTTGACACATTCAATATGCAAAGGCCTCAAGTAATTTCAGAATCAAGCAAAAAATCAAGCAGAAAAAGAACATTTACAGAGCCTTTGATGATTAATCCGAAGAGAAAACAATATTAAAGACCCCTACGAGGTAAAACTTTGCGAGGTGTGTGTTATGCGACTTTACCTTTAACGACAGTGAACTCTTCCTGACACTATGAATACTGCGCCTCTCAAGAGAGAGGGACGAGACGGAATTGAGTCGAGCCAATAGTAGTTCACTCCAAACCAGACTGACAGTCATACTAACACCTTTCACATCTTGTATTATTATTCTGTTTAATATATCTTTGTTATTTCTACTCTTGTGTTCGTGTTGTTTTTCCTTGGTCCTAACCTAAAAGGCAAGTTTTCCTAATTGGTGGCTCATTGATTGTAAAAAGCTTGTACAATTTATAAGCTGTACAGGCAGATCTACTTAATAACACCATTAAGAAAAGGATTCGCCATTTCCACTAATTTAACAATATTTAACAAATTTAATGGAAAAATAAAATAATTTAAGAAATAATTTTTTTTATTGATTTTTCATCGAAATAGTTTTGTCTTCAGACAATATGCATATTCATAAAAACAACTAAAAGCAAGTAAAAGAATTTGAAATTAAATAATACCTTTGCTTTATTAAGTTTTGTATGTTACAGTTCAGAGCTGATTTTTAGATAGATGAGATCCGATTTTTTTTTAAAATTTTACTTTCCTCAAAGCTTTGAAGTAATATCTTACCTGCTTCAGCAGTGAATTTCTAGACTTTTCATAAAATTATTTATGGGGAGGATATATATATATATATATATATATATATATATATATATATATATATATATATATATATATATATATATATATACAATATCTTTTATCATGACTTTAAAAAAATAACATATTTATAATAACTTCCATCATTCGTAAATAGTTTCTGAAAGTTTCATTATTTTTATTTCTGCATGATTTTCAAAATTTAATGTCTGTCATTAAAAAAATGGACTAAAATTTGGTGTTATTTAGTACTTCCGCTGACGAAGAGAAAGTAAGTTTTTTTTTAATCAAAAGTTAGAATGTTCTAAAAAGACGAAAAAAAATTCTAAATCACTTTTTAAAATACTTTGTTCTT
>OZ038477.1:71668290-71690790 GCA_964036315.1 Acanthosepion esculentum | reverse complement strand
ATATGTGTGAATATATATGTATTTATATACGTGTATTTTTACTTTGTATATATAGGTAGGTATGTATGTTTATAGTTTGTATGTGTATGCATAAATATCTATATGTATATGGATAGCGGTAAGGACTTAGAATGTTATTTTGTAATGGGTATACACTTTTTTAATGGTATTATGTGTTTATTTGTAGATGTGTTTATAGATATGTGTGCGTATGTATGTATATATGTGTGTGTATATATTTATATGTGTATAGATGTATATGTGTGTATATATATGGGTATTATGTGTATGTGTGTATGTATATAGATGTATATGTGGGCGCATGTATGTATAGGGATTTATGCATATATGTGCATATGCATACATATATATATATATATATATATATATATATATATGTGTGTGTGTGTGTGTGTGTGTGTGTGTGTGTGTGTGTGTGTGTTTGTGTGTGTGTTGGTGTTATCTTTAAGTGTATATGTGTGTGTGTGTTTCTTAAAATTATGATATATAATCCCGACAAAGATTTTTTTAAATTTTTCACAATTGTAAAACTTTCATGACAGTTGATTTGTTTCGAAATATGTTCGATAATGCATTTCGCTATTTAATGCTTCATCAGATAAGAAATGAACTCACAACTCTTCGTTCGAGTCACTGGATATAACCAATACTTTAATCCACTGGGCTGTGTCCAAACCCCTGAAGAAGACCGGAGTGTTGAGTTGGATGAGTATTTCCGAGCAAAGTATTCAGCCTTATCACCTGAGGATGTTAGGACTTCGAATTGATTGAACAGAGGAGGAATTGAAGATTTGCTGTAGTTCAGCATACTCTTGCAGAGCCGTCACAAATCTTTAGAACCAAACTTGTGAGATGCAATGCGTTGTTTCATTCTATCAGCAAACAGTAACTTTGCTTCATTGAGGACACGCTTGCACTCATTACGAGCAGAGATAAAAGAGACGTCTGTTGCAATCAGTGCAGTGCAGACGGGATAAGTGTTTCCTGTAGACTATAGCTGCAGAGCAAGGAGGTGAGAACCAAGGAGATGAGTACGATTTAACTTGGTATTTTCTTGCTGCGATGAAAGCCGTGATGCTGGCTTTTACCCAGCTGGAGATATTAGACGCACATTTTTGTACAGGATGTTTAAAAACCACGTTCCAAGGGACGTCGCAAAGGAAGTTACAGAACGAGTCCCAGTCTGCGCATTGATAACAGAAAGATATTCTATTAATAGGAGTTTCATGGCTGACGGTAGAGTGGAAGGAGATGTTAACAGACACCACCGCGTGATCAGAATTACCAAGAAGGCAGAGCTGCCTAGCGCGACAAGTGTCAGGGATGGAGGTAAAACAAAGATCGAGAAAGGAAACGTTATCGTTCGGGTTACTGGGGAAACGCATAGGAAAATCAACCACTTACGTGAGAGATTGTGTGATTGAGTTAAGGGTTTGGATGCCAGCGAGGTCAGTTACGGAGTGTTGAAGCAACATGGCATAGTGGGCGTTAAAGTCACGGAGCACGAATATGTTTGCAAAAGCATGTAGAGAGATGGCTTTGTCTATATTATCAGAAATAATATCGAGTACACAACAGTCGTGAGTGGAGGGGGAACGGTAGAGAAAGAAGAGATAGCTTACTGAATTGAGGAGAGATAGATGGAGACACATATACGAATGGTCCGAAGATTCCAAAGAGGGTTCTCTAGTCAGCGGGAGATGATCACGGACATAAACTCCCAGGCCATGCATGTGGATTTTAGAGTCCTTTCTAAGGAGATAAAGGTATCCAGAAATCGAGAAATCAGAGGACGGAATTGACGGGTATGGTTAGTCGCGTAGAGAGCTAGTATATCAGGAGACATCTACATTGCAGAAGTTGATACAAATACCAGGAACGCTGAGGGTTTAGGTGATAATTTTAGCTACTTTAGGTTTGTATTCTTGGTTGCTTATGGTCATGTTGAGTTAAGTTGGTAAGGAAAAGGCCTAAAGTAATAGAAGCAATCGGTCATCAAATGTGGCATGATCACAAAGGAACTGGTGCAAACTGCAACATAATGTGGCCTCGTGGTGGCCCACTGGGGTAATACAGGGACACCCATCCATGTGCGACATAGCACTGAAAGAATTATGCAACTGTTGATCAGAACAGACTCTCAAGACGCTACGCAAGAGTGGGGGTCTCCTAGCTACCAGTCGGGAACAGCAACCAGAAAACTGCCAACACGGTGCACTCAGTATGGAGAGACGTTGCCACAAATCGCACACATCACAAGAGATTAATGAGAGAACTACTACTAAGGCAAGAGAATAGGGTCTGTGAACCTCTTCCTAAACAGGAAACAAGGGATGAGCTCCTGCTCCTGTTCAAAAAAAGGGAGAGGAGTAATAGACGAGCGATAGGAAAGCCTATCTACTCCTATAAAAACAGACAAATGTTTCTGTCTGTTTTTTTTATAGGAGTAGATAAAAACAAACAGCAAACAAACACACACAAACACACATATATACATGTGTGTGTGTGTGTGTGTGTTTGTGTGTGTGTGTGTGCGCGCACGCGCGTATAATGAAAGTATTTATACTTTGTATCGTTAACGAAATATGGAACCGTTCAACTTAGACTATTCCACAAAAACTGCATGGTTCCTGATAACAGATTTTATAAACTAACCCTTTTACATAAGATCAAGAGCGTCATAAAAAGAATGAGATAGTAACTCTTTTTCTTTAAACACAATAACGATTACAACGACCTAAATGATGCCGAGGTTTATGGATTTAACATGCGACGAACAACTATTGGACTTCGAGAAGGACATATTCTCGATAATAGGCAAAATCAAATTTACTAAAACTACAAACGATCTACAACAAAAATGCAAAACGACTTTTCAATGATTAAAAAATCAGATAAATTTTAGAGTCGATGAGGATAAGTACCACAAAGGTATTAACAAAGAAGTTAATAAGTTTTATAAAAAGGCACTCAACATTTGGAAAATAACATCAACAATAAAGCAAAAAAAAATGTCACTGAAATAAAAATTGATGATAGGAGTTAAACAGGAATTCCATAAACAGCAAGCATTCATCATAGACCACAAAACTAATTTTCTAAACAACTCACGATAGCGATTAAAACCTAAAAATAATATCGATAAAATTAATAAAAGCATCCTTGAAAGAGTATGCAAATATATGAAAGATGTTTTAGGAATTGACCAGTGAAAGAAAACAGCAGAAACAATATAAAAAGGAAGAAAGAATGTATATTCATCCAATTCGATATTTTACCCGTGCATCACCGAAAATCAGCTAATGTCTACCATCAGTTTAGCAAAAGATTATTGTCCTATTAGCGATCGCAAAATTAAAATAATAATAAAATAGGCACAAAACATATATTATTCCATAATAGTTATCTGTGAATCAAAAGAAATAACACAGTAGTTTAAATTAGAAGTTTAGATTGTAGTGTTAAATCCTTAGTATGTCTACAGAAAACGGTTTCTGTAGACATACTAAGGATTTAACACTACAATCTTGCTAAATTCCCAATTCCATAACTATGAACCTTTTATAATTATATATACACAAAAAATGTTCTTTCGATTACAAAATAAATAGTGATAACCCCAACATAAAGAATTACAATCCAACTTTAGAAATCTTACAGAAAAACCAAATAATAACACTCCTAATAATTATAAAAGATAACTCGAAAATCTTTTTACCTACTCAAATGTAATATTATCCCCTATCGCTATCTTCCCTCCCCTACCTCTCAAACTTAGGACGCTTTTGAGTTGATGTACCTAAACTTTGACCGATGTTTATCATCGAAAAATTGTCCACACACCATTCAACATTAACTACCCGGTCCACCCAACCACAAACTGCTGTCAACAACCACTATTGTTTCACTTAGATACTTTATGTATATTTTGTAAGTACATTTTTCTTCTCAAAAAATGGAAAATAGGAAGTGACGTTTTACATCCGGACTTGCCTACAAACAGGATCTTTCATAACCATTTCCGACCCTCACCCGTAGATGTGCAGCTAAAATGCACTGAAACCAAGTTGCATCTTTGTTGTGAGTAAAATGGTTTTGTCTATATGATAAAATTATAATAAATAAATAATTATCGCTCTACTACCTGTATCGAGGTCTTTTTTTAATTAACGCTGCGAACGTTAGAATTTATATATTATTTTCGTTCTCATCGCATCGGATATATATATATATATATATATATATATATATATATATATATATATATATATATATATATATATATATAATCAACGCAATGTCTGAATATACAGGGTGAGGCCGACAGGACGGACGTTCTTCAAGAATACACATCATTATTAATTTTAGCTTAAAAAATTATTGAAATCATTGTGTTTGTATTGAATTAGCATTTGACAAAATTAAGTATGGAAAACAACATCTGCCATGTGGTGTTTTCATTGATGCATTTCTGATGGCTTTCTTGGAAGTTCGACTGCATACTTTTCAGCATTGGTTTGTCGATGTAGGCGATTTTAGCAGTTCACTTGGATATTCAAGAGCCCAATAATGACAATTCTGTTGATCACCATGCCACTGAGATGAAAATGAGTTTCATCACTTATTAAAAATGAGGTTGTCATTTGCTCAGAAATTGCTTCCATCTGACGTGCGAAGTTAAGCTGCTGTGCATAGTCCCTGTTTTTAACTATGCCCAGTGTCCAATTTGTGGGGGTGGAAATGCAGTTATTCATGTAAAGAACGATTACCGATGCCAAGTTCAGTAGCATGCAGAGCAGAGCGATTCGGATTGCGCAGCAAAGATTTTCTGACGCGTTCCACATTTTCTGGAGTACGTACCGTTCGTGGGACCCTATCAGCCTGCTATTCATTAGTGTACCTCGTGTACGAAGTGCGTGAAGCCAACATAAGATTGTGCTACGAGTTGAAACAGTCAGATTTCAGTGAATGTTGAATCAGTGACGACGAAACACGCTGATCTACGGTGACAGACTCGTTATTTTTCACCTAATTGTCGCAGGCGAAGAAGCAGTATTCTATCATTCACAGCGCCATGACTTCAACTCAAAAGAAAAATGCTAAGACACCACGGATCGAATGTTGGACATATGTACCTCAACCTGGGACTGAGTAATAGCCATTTTTTAAAAATGTCCGTCCTCTCTGCCTCACCTTGTACAAGACATAGCAAATGAATATATCCATAAATATACATATGTACTCAAACATAGATAGATAGATAGATTTCTCATTTCTAGCCGCTACACCAACCATTACACCATCTGCTTATCCGCGAAGACTAGATCCATGGTGTAGACTCCATGGAGTAGAATTTGCCATTAGATCAGCACTGATGAAAAATAAAATGTTCTCCCTGTTGGAATAAATAAATGCCTTATTAAACAACGAATGTCCTTCAGTAAATCCAAGCACCTTACTCTAATAAGTGCTTATGCACCCACTCTCACATATTCAGACAATACCAAGGAACATTTCTACGAACATCTGCACTGAGCCATCTCATCAACACCTCTAAACGACAAGCTTGTCATTATGAAAGATTTCAATGCAAGAGTAGGGAGAAACGACTACAGTTGAGTACGAGTGCTTTGGAGACATGGTATCAGAAATATCAAGAGCGGAGACTTGCTCCTCTTCAACAAATGTGCTGAACACAGTCTATGCATCACCAGCACCTGTTTTAAGGTAGCAGATAAATACAAGATAACAAGGAAGCACCAACGATTCAAGCATTAATCGTAATGACTAATTTCATCACCATGCGCCAATGAGTTATCGGAGATGACAGAGTGATCAGTCCTATGAAAGGTGATTAATACTGGACTGATCACAGGTTAATCGGGACTACAATGAAATTGAACAATCCATGCCCTCACACTAATTTGACTAGTTCCGACGCACAGTCGACAAGAAATTACAAAAAAGTTTTGAATCCTTCTGACGATAGCCTAAACAAATGGACTTCCTTCAGTGATATCACGATTGTGATTTAGTGTTTTAAGGACAAGGTATATCAAGATTGGTTCGAAGAAAACAACGAATCACTTTATTGCAAACAATAAAGCTTATGCAGAGTAACAAAATACGATCCATCGAACGTTTCCAAGAGGGATAAGTTCAAGAAATGACAAGCTGAAATGCAGTTGAATCTGCGAGGAATGCAGGACAAATAGCAGCAGAACAAAGCCGAGGAAGTTCAAAGTTATGCTGACTCATAATGCTAAGAAATTCGTCGGCCCCCTTAAGACATTATATTGCATTAAGATTTGCTGTCTGCGGATGGCACAACTCTGAAAAAAGACCAGGCGAAAGTGAGAAAACGCTCATCGGAATACTTCAGCAAGATGCTTAACCGACTCTCAACAGTTAACTCTACAGCACTGAAACAGATACCTCAGCTTCAGCTTGACTTACCGCACTATTTGGCGAAGGTTAATAAAGCCATTTTGTAGACAAATTCAGGCAAAGCATAAGGAATTGCTGTTGAGATATACAAAACAGCAATCGCCAACGCCGTTGATTATTTTCACGATATCCTGCAGAGCATCTGGGAGGAGGTAAAGATGCCGTACGACATTCACGATGACTAGATTTTCTTTCTATACAAAAACAAGGAAACTAAAGCAGACTGTGAAATCTACAGGGGCATCTCACTTCTTTCCATCGCCGGAAAGATCTTGTCACGAGTGATTCTCAACAGACTCATCACTGCCTCCGAATGGAACCTCTCAGAGGCGCAATGTGGTTTCAGATCAGATAGAAGTACCTTAGAACGATCTTAACCATAAAGTAACTACAAAAAATACATTGAGTAAAATATCTACTCTTTATTCATTGAGATAAATGTTATTGATACTCTCAGTAGAAGAGCTCTTCTAACTGTTTTTCAGTACATCCGATGACCGCAGAGGTTTATAAAGATCATCCCGTTCTTTCACAGGGAATTCGAACTGCAGCTGATGCTTAATCGATTCTCTATAGCTTCAGAATTGTTTGTCCTGACAATCAGTTTCAGTAAGACGGAAATACTCTATCAGAGCGCACCTGACACCAACCATAGATATCATCATAGATGGAACCCTGCTAGCAAATTTCGAAACATTCAAATACTTGGATTGCCAGATTTTCAGGCATCTAAATTGACACTCGAATCAGCAAAGCAAACCAGACACTAGAAAGGCTCCGTATCAGTATGACAGACCTGCACAACATACGTCTATCAACAAAACTAAACGTGTAAAATGCAATGATCTTCCCTTGTCTCCTCTATCGATGAGGAATTTGGACATCAATAAATTGGAAAAGTTCCACATGCGGGCTCTTCGCTTCATAATTGGAATCGCTTTGCAGGATCGTATCAATAACCATAAGATTTTTGATCAACATCGAATCAATACTCATGAAGACACAAGTCCGATGGACTGACCACATCTCATTTCCAAACCGATAGCTGGTATGGGGCATAAGATATCAAATCCGACCAAAGACAAGGTATAAAGCAATCAAAAATAACTTCCACTGACGCAAGATCAGATCAAAGGAAATCAAAAGAAGTCCGGAGTCAAAAAATCAAAATTAGAAGAGAATAGCCTCATTGTACAACTTTGGTATTGGTCACAAGGACCTACTTCTGGTGTTCCCACTGCTCTAGACTGCGCCTCGAGACTTGGTGTGTGGAGACACCTACTGATTCACTGATGAATTGGAAGACATAGTTTTCTTCGGACTCTAAGGACAACTACGATGTTATATATGCGAGGACATTCATTTTTCTAATTAAGAAGACATGGGTTTTTCCTTGTAAGTTTTTATACAAAGAAATAGCTAAATTATGGCTGTTGACGTACATGAAAACATCAAATAAAAGGGATTCTATTACTAGTTATACGTTCATAATTAAAATGTAGCGTGCAGTTATTCTAGAAGCTTTAATTATTTTGTTTTTATTTCATCTAGATTTTATACTAGTATGAACACGTCATTTAGATAGCGGACATATATTAAAGATTTTGTTTTCTACATTTTGGGTCATATAAAATTTAAAGTTGGAGCGAGTGGCAAACTCATAGCTACTCCGTCAGTCTGTCTGTAAATGATCATAAAAATGTACTTGTGTCGTGCATGATTGAAAAAGGTTTACGTAGAATTGGTGGTATACTATTAGCAGGTAATAATAATAATAATAATAATAATAATAATAATAATAATAATATGTATATTTGATATATTCTTTTCTGCTACTTTATATGCTTTACTTCACTTACACAGATTTGTATTAATTTCAATTCCAATATTCCCCAAAATACTAGGATGTAGTCAACAAATTCTTACATACCATAATGTCAACACCCAGGACTTGATATTGGCTTAAACGATCAAAAGTACTTGAACAAAAAAAAAACAGGACTTTGGACACCGTATCCCCTATTTTGTCTCCAATGTTTTTACAAGTTATTCTAAAATTGGACAAATACAATGAAAATTAAACAGAGTTAACTTATCGGTTGTATTTAACAAAGTATGTCCTTTTTGCTTTGGTTGTAGCGAGGCAAAAGTAACGAGTCCCTTTTTTTATAGGTACATAGTCTAAACCAGTAATTTGAGGAATTATTGCTGCATTGTTGTTCTCCTACTGCTACTACTCTTAACTTTCTTATATATAATGGCAGAATTCGGAATTCGTTTTCCTTCCTCTAATAAATAGCAGCAATGATATTAAAAAACAATTAGCCAGAGAAAGAAATAGACATATTTCAGTAGGAAGCATGAGAAATATTGTTTTTAGAATAAAAAATCACTTATATAGAATACAAAATTACTATCTGAAATATAAGTGCATATTGTTACTTTAACAAACATTTACTCTGTGTATGGTAAATAATACAAATTCTATCAAATATATTCAACGAACATTTTTAAAATGGGCCTCACTCACTTAATATCTCAGCATTCTTAACCAATACCCACCATCAAAATCACGTGCTAAGTATTTGGTATTTTCTTCCTTTCTTTACCACCTTTACGAATAACTTTGTCTTAATCATTTCAAGATTGGCATGTTAAATAAAAATCATAAGTAATTCTCTCATTTTGAACGAGTTTGTCTTCAGTCGTGTTAGTTTTTATGTGTTGAGTAGGGTTGGCTTGCAAGCCGGATGTGAAGTGCACAATATCTGCCAGAACCAAAAAACGGTCAGAAGAAACCAAATGGGTTTGTGAGGACGAGACAGCCTAAATGTTTAGATGGGTCGTGAGAGGTGTGTGGCATTAGGCATGATTTCTGTATGACCTTTGTTGTTACTGCCCTACCCACTTTAGACAGCACATGCGTGA
Source organism: Acanthosepion esculentum (assembly GCA_964036315.1). Lineage (NCBI taxonomy): Eukaryota > Metazoa > Mollusca > Cephalopoda > Sepiida > Sepiidae > Acanthosepion > Acanthosepion esculentum. The sequence goes on along the minus strand of OZ038477.1, from coordinate 71,681,394 downwards.
ACTTTAAAACGAAAATTCAAACGTGTGTTATAAATACAGGCACAAAGGTCAAACTGAATTTGAAAAGAAAGGGATGTTTTTTAAAATAAACATGTTTAGAAATTTGTTACACATATTTCTACTATTGAGCGTTCTTATCAAATGTGGATGTGTATATGTGCGTGCTCAACTGATCTGAAATAATTTTAAGATGGAATTTATTGATGACCCGCACCAATCAAAGAAAAACGGAATCATGCGAATTCATTAATATAAGATACTAGATTAATTCTGAGAACTGAACTTACTAGATGAGGTAAATTAGCTTAGAAAGAATTTTCACTTATTGACAGGGAACCAAAGTGGACGAATGTTTGAAGAAGATGAACAATCTAGAGATAAAACAAATTGCTCTAAATCGAAAAGACATTTACAGATACACACAGTGGCATACGCAGAAGTTATGCAATGTCCATATGAGTAATAACTAGGTAGAAATCAATGAACGCGTACACCTATGGTATTTCAAAATAACGATATCCTTAAGTTATCAATAAATAAAGAAATATTGAAAATATAAATAACTTATGTTGAAAAGTCGTTCAAGATTATTCAAGGTTTGATATTACATAACACTATTTGTTTCTAACGAAATGTGTCTGTTTCTACTTTGCTTTGCTTTAGCTTTTGCATGGTATATTTCGCTACTCTGATGCACCTTTGGATTTCTGTGCAGTTCCGTCTTCTGTTAAAACACTTCCGAGATAGAATTGTGTACTTGACTTATTTTGACATCTCCATTTCGTAGCTCACATCTTGGTCTGTCCTTCTTCCTAACAACATTCTTACGATTGATGGTAAAAAATTTATTTTTATAAACTTCACAAAATGTGAAGGAAAACGTAAGTCAAGAAATACCAAATGACATCGAAAGAAATATGCCCATACATAGCCGTTTATATGCTATTTCGTGCTCCTAGTTCCGACACAGTGTTCCATAAATTCGGTAATTACGTACTCTCTTGGAGTATTCAAATATTTGTTCTATGCATATCATTATATATATATATATATATATATATATATATATATATATATATATATATATATATATATATATATATATATATATATATATCATTTTTCAGGCACTTTCTAAATGATATCTAATCCACCCAGACCGATAACATAAACCTTACTGAAAAATCGACCACGTTGTGTATCGAACTTTTTAACCACACAGCAAAAATCCTCATCTAGTTCGGCGATTTACTTTCTAGCAAGATAATGATCCCAAACACAACGTCTAACTCAGTTATTGCGTGGCTTGAAAAAAACAAGATTACAGTTCTGACATGGCCTTCAATGAGTCCTAACTTGAATCCTATGGAAAATCTCTGGCAAGAATTGAATGTTAGAATCGTTGCTCACCAAAAAGCCTTCAGGAATTAGAACGTGGTAACCATTAAAGTATGGAAGAAAATGCCAGAAAAGACTGGTTCAAATCACCAAAAAGTTTGGAAAATGATTGAAGCAAGTTATAAAGATAAGAGGCCATGCTATTGACTATTAATATCGTGACAATTTTTCCATTTTTTCTATTTTCATACTGTACAAATAATTTTGTCTATTTCATATTTTGCATAATTCCCCTATCAAATTTGTTTTATTTAACCTATTGTTCTAAAATTGAGTTTTCTATCCCTTTTTGTGCTTGTTAACGTATAAAAAGTATAAAAATCAGGCATCATATCTACATTACATTCTGAGAAATGGATAAACATATTCAAAACTGATGGGTGTACGAATAATTTCGTCGAAAACTATAGGTATTTTCTGGAACGATACAATCAACAGACCATCCTTCAGGCATTCTTTGCGATGACACGAATATACGCATTCCATATAAGGTTGGGAGTGAGTTTTAGGCCCAGTTAGCGTTGGAGGTGAGGGTCCTCTTTGCGGGTATGACCACACCAGGTTTGGTGCAGGTTTGAGGTATGCTCCTGCTTGGTGCTGATTAAATGTTACGAGTTTAGTTTTGGCTGTATTGAATATCAACCACTCTTTTCCCCATTTAGCTATTAGATTAGTGGAGAGATCAGCTACTAGGCACTGGTCAGATATTTGGATGTGCATCCTTGCACTTTGATCGGCATATATATTTATTAAGGATCTGTGACAGATCGATGAAAAAGTGTAGAACCGAGGAGTGAGCCTTGATAGACACCATCATTGATCCCATGTATCTCAGAGGAGTGGCTATTAAAGACAACATTCATAAACCTACCTGACAGGAAAGAGTTGATAACTGAGTGGACCCTCGCAGTGATTCCATAGCAGGAGAGTTTGTGTAGCAATCTTCTCTGGCACATTTTATGAAAGCCCTTCGAGATATTTAGGGTGATTACCATCGAGAGATTATTTTTCCTTAAGTGCTTCACTCATTTATTGCGATAATATAGTTAAGATATCAGCTGTGTACGTAGAAGAGCAGAAACCATACTGTTTGTCATTCAGGAGTTTGTTTTTCTTTAGGTGTTCAACAACTTTCTTGTTTATGGTAGCTGCAAAGATTTTACTAATTGTACTTAGAAGGCTCATGGGGCGATATTGTGAGGGAGACTAGTGTTCACCTGCCTTTTTGAATACGGAAAACACGCCACGTGGTTTTGAGTAACAGTTCTTCTTAAGGCAGCTGTCGAAAGGTTTCAAGATTGGATACAGTTCTGGGTCAATGTTATCTGGACCATTAAGCTTCATAATCATGGTTAAATATATTCACTTTCAATATTGTCATTTTTTAAATAACCGAACCAAATTTTGTCTAATAATTTGATTGTATATTTTTAATATTTTATTCACTTGCATATTACTTTTGTATATATATGTCTTGTAAATACTACAACATTAAAATTGATAAATTTTATTGTTGAATTTAAAATCTCATGTCTCATTTAACTTTTTTAGTTGGAGTCATTGAGTCAGAACAATATATGTTTTGTTCATAATGCATTATATTTTTGTTTTCTTTTTTGTTTTCTTTTCTAACTTATATTATAGTTATGTTTTCTTTTTTATAGATGTCTCGTATAATGAAAAATTGAGTTTAGACATTCTCCTCCGTGTCACGTTAAATTATACATTTAACACTCAGCGACTCACAGTATATTAGTTGTTTTTCATATTGAGCAAAAATCATAGGAAAGACACCCATGTATTTTTTCATACCATTAATTTAAACTAATTGATATTCGTCTATTAACAGTAATCATTTTATTATATAACCACTAAAAAATGTGTCATAGTTTATTATGCATATTAATGTTTTCATGGTGAAATTGTTTCGACTTTATTGGCAGCAATGGCTGCTGTTTCCTGGGCATATTTTATTGACTAATATTTTTTCATTCTCATATACATCTCTTAATGAAGGCTCATATTTTCTTTTAGACTAATATCCGGAGAGGCTGAGTCCATTACATTAATTAGCTGTTTTTGATACTTTTTGAGGCAAGTAAATCAATAGTCCGCTTTTCAGAATATACTATATAATAATTTCGGGTATATACTTTTTAGCTTAAAGCTTGTTTTTTTGTGACCAGTGCTACTAAAAGTATTACTTTTCCAAGAACTTGCAATAAATTCTCTGCATGTATTTTTACACCATTTTCAGCTTTGAAGTTACCTATGATTCTTCTGTTTAGCCCAAAACACTACATCACTTCTTGTCTGTCGTCTTCTACGTCATGTTGCTTGACTCTGTTCAAGAAGGATCAGCTATCAAGTCCATTCAATATCGCTCTGCATTCCTCACTAAAAAATACTGTTGAGAAATCAATTTTTACATACTTCATCAAACGTTCCTTTCATTATTAAATCTTTTAGTTTTGTTTCTTTCGTGTCTTTATTTAAGGTTCTTAATATTCTGCATGTTCTTCATTTGTTTATATATTGCAACACAAGCTTCTTCAAATATCTTCTCGCTGGTCAATCCATTCTTTGCTTCTTATCCTGTTAATATTTCTCAAATCTCTTTTTGGAACATTCTTAAAGTCAGTTGTATTACTTTTTATTATTTTGCCAATGTTTAGACTTTCTTTTTTGATTGTTTCGTTCAACATTTTCGCAATGTCCATTCTTGTGTTCACATCATTCAATAACTTTACAATTCTTTTTCTCACTTTTCCCGTCATGTCTTTGTTGCAACTGATGCAAAATCTTATATATCTGAAATTAATAAATAAATATCAGTAATTATAATATATATTTATTTAAAATATCATAAAAATCTCTGAGGTACATAATAAAATCTCACATCACTGAAAATATATTAATATTTCTAACAAAAACAGATATCAGAACCTGAAGATTTGGTGAACTTCAGTTGGTTAATACCATTTTTAAGAAAATAACTTTGCATAATAATATCAAGGATATCGAAAGTTGATTTTAAAGCCAGAAAACTATATACACTTGGAATAATTGGGCCTTTCTATTTCCTTTTATTTTTATCTTGGTTCTGAAAAGTTCCCTTTCTAATTTATTTCTCATAAACTGACCAAATTATAATTTTTTATAAATGTTTCTTGGTCGGACCGAGAACTTCTTATTGCTCATTCATATATTCCTATGTGTGCCTCCTGTAGAATAACTTTTAACTATCTAATATCGTAGGTTATTGCAAGTGATTTTGATCTTTCCTAAATGTTTCATTATTGTGGAGTGAATTATTCACGGTTAGATATCAAAAAACAAATATCAACTGAAAATTAGTAATTACCGAAATCAAACCAGGTATAAATAGCAGATTATGCGGTCAAGCAGTTTTCATGATTTAGCAATAAATAAATGAGTTTTAATTTGGTAAAACGGGGCTCTAAATTTCACTGAGTGGCATTTGCTAATTGCCGGTTGATAGCCTTCACCTTTTAGCATATATTACGTAGGAATTTACTTCCTTTTGGGTGGATAGTTTTTCCTTCACATCCTGTGTACGACTTGCCACTGATAATCAAGAAAAACCCGCAGCAGACTGCATTCCGTCTCTACGACGCATCCTTAGCTGGGGTGAGTCACTCTATTGCAGGAATATTGTTTCGTCACAATATCTATGTTCGTCTGTTACCGACCAAAATGAGTTTCCAACGATATTAAGCGACCGTCTCCATATCTGAAACTTTGCAATGAGATTAAACAAGGAACCTATTTGCTCTTAACTTTTGTTTAGAAATAGAAATCGAACAAGTTCAACCATCATCTGAACGTCAAACCACAATGTGATTATAGTTTTAGCTTTAATTAACAAGACAATAAAAACAATTAGTGATATAAAATGAAAAGGGATTCTGAATTAAAATTTTAAAAACAAATCTTACTCAGAAAAATAATTTTAAAAATTAAGTGGCTTGTTGAAAAAAAAATAGAATTACCGTTAATAACTGATATGATAATCTATAAATATATTTGACACTGAAATCAGAAACATGTTTCTTTTTTTTAATGTTTTGCATAACCAACAATTTCAGCTGCAAAAAAAATCATGAATATTATGGCGTTTACCTGTAATTTTGTTCCCATAATTCAACATATGGCACAAATTGGAAGTTCCCATCTAATTGAAAATCTGAAGTATAAATGTATATATTGTGGGAACCTGAGATACCTAAAAATGGACTCTTCCACACTTATATAGTGTGGCTACCAATTTCTAGTAAGGAGGCGGTCACCACGTGTGACACCTGTCGAACTCTCTGCTTTGGCAGAGAGGAACTCGGACGAGGCTTTGCCGCAGGGCAAAAATTCGCCCAGGTAGACAGTCCCTGAACCCGTTTATACGGGTTCTGATGCGCATATTTTTGGCCCAGCCTACGGGCTCGGAAAGCCCACATTAAACCGGCCTAGTGCCACATGCGACCCGTGTGGGGAGGTTGTTAAATATCGGCAGTCACCACATGTGACTACTGTCGAAATCTCTGCTTTGGCAGAGAGGAACTCGGACGACGTTTTGCCGCAAGGAGGTAGACAGTTCCTGAACCCGTTTATACAGGTTCTGATGGGCATATTTTTGGCCGAGGCTACGGGCTCGTATAGCCCACATTAAACCGGTCTTGTGCCACATGCGACCCGCGTGGCGGAGTTGTTAAATATCGACAGTTACCAGGTGTGACTACTGTCGAACTTCCTGGGTATGACGATAAACTACACCCGCGTCCTGGGTATGACGATAAACTATGTCCAACCAAAAGGCCGTCGATCCGATCATTCGGCTGGTCATGCCATGCCCCATCACATCTAACCCATCCCAAAACAACTACAATTTACAATTAACTTTCCCTCCCAAACCCTACACTAAATATACTAACACCTTACCCCTAAAATGTGATGGGAAACAATGATGTTGCCAGCTATACGTTTTTGAAACAACGATGTTACCAGCTATACGTTTTTGAAACAACGATGTTACCAGCTATACGTTTTTGAAACAATGATGTTGCCAGGGATATATTTTTTTGAAACAATGATGTTGCCGGCTATACGTTTTTGAAACAGTTGCCAGCTATACGTTTTTGAAACAATGATGTTGGCAGCGATACATTTTTTTGAAACAATGATGTTGCCAGCGATACATTTTTTTGAAACAATGATGTTGCCAGCGATACATTTTTTTTAAACAGTTGCCAGCTATACGTTTTTGAAACAATGATGTTGCCAGGGATACATTTTTTTGAAACAATGATGTTGCCAGCTATACGTTTTTGAAACAATGATGTTGCCAGCTATACGTTTTTGAAACAATGATGTTGCCAACTATACGTTTTTGATATATCTAGTAAATACTGGATCTGGCATTAAATAACCCATAGTGGTTGATATGCCATAAAACCCCAAACAAACAAACAAATACTGTCGAACTCTCTGCTTTGGCAGAGAGGAACATGGACGAAGCTTTGCTGCAGGGTAAAGTTTCGTCGGGGATGTAGACACTCCCAGAACCCGTTTATACGGGTTCTAATGGGCATATTTTTGGCTGAGCCTACGGGCTCGGAGAGCCCACATTAAACCGGCCTTGTGCCACATGCGACCTGTGTGGGGGGTTGTTAAATATCGGCAGTCACCACGTGTGGCTACTGTCGAACTCTCTGCTTTGGCTGGGAGGAACTCGGACGAGGCTTTGCCGCAGGGCAATGTTTCGTCCGGGGAGGTAGACAATCCCTGAACCCGTTTATACTGGTTCTAATGGGCATGTTTTTGGCCCAGCCTACGGGCTCTGAAAGCCAAAATTAAACCGGCCTTGTGCCACATGCGACCCGTGTGGGGGGTTGTTAAATATCGGCAGTTACCAGTTGTGGCTCCTTTCGAACTCGGACGAGGCATTACCGCAGATCAAAATTTTCATCCGGGGAGGTAGACAGTCCCTGAACCCGTTTATACGGGTTCTGATGGGCATATTTGTGGCCTAGCCTACGGGCTCGTAGAGCCCACATTAAACCGGCCTTGTGCCATATACGACCCATGTGGGGGGAGTGTTAAATATCGAAAGTCACCAGGAGTGTATCACCGAGTGAGTGTTTGAATGAGTGAGTCAGGACACCAGTGAGAGTAGTACTCTCCTGTCCACATACTTTGTACAACGTTTCCGTGAGTAATATACCGTTTAACTTTATATCCGAGTCTGTGTTATTTTTCTATGGTTTCAACACCATAACAACTGACGACGAGATTCGAAACGCCTCACGAAGAGGAAGACTAAAATTCTCTCTTGTCGACCATAACAACTGGCGACGAGTTTCGAAACGACCTCACGAAAGGAAAGACCAAAATTCACTCTTGTCGACCATAACAACTTGTGACGAGATATTCCGAATCACACAAAGGAAAGAACAAAAATATCCCTTGCCGACCATAAGAACTGAAGAACCAAAGAGAAACCTCTACCTGAAGAGAAAAAAAGGGTAACGCCATAACTTTAAAGACGTTTTAAAAAGATCCCAGTGTGTTAATCTCAAGTCTAAAAATATCCCAGTGTGTTAATCTCAAATCTGGCGAACAAAGCGAAATCTTTCACGAAAGAAAGTTACATACACAACAGTTATATGTTAATACTCAACTGAAAAAACGGACACTCCAACCGAATGACAGATAACGTAAATACGAAAAAAGGCTTTGATACGGACGTCGGATATATTTAGAAAAGTATAAAAGAAATATTTACTCAATCTAAAGTAAACCAACAATTTGAAAATACTTAGTAGTGACGATGTAAGATTTTTCCCCTCATTGCTATAATTGTTTTTCGCTTCTCTTGACCACACACACAAAAAAAGAAAAATATATCTGTTTGGCAGCGTGGTTGTTTATGCAAATTTTTTTTGTCTCTTTTTAAAGAAAAATTGAAACACTCAGACTGTATTAGAAAAAAAAGTTTTTTAGTATTACCAACCAGAGCTGAGTAATATTAAGCAAAGGAATTACTTTCTTTTTCCCTCGCTTTGAGAAGAAACATTGTCTAAATTTTGTTTTCTTCCTCTCAGAAAACACGTGTTTGAAGTCATTATGGAAGACTTTAAAACAATTATTGTTCAGATGATGAAGGCACAATTTGAACTGCAACAGAAAACTGAGGAACGGCAACAGAAGACTGAGGAACGGCAACAAATGTTGGTAGAAAAATTGCTTCTACAACAAAAAGAACAGGAAGAAAAATTGCTCCTACAACAAAAAGAACAAGAAAAGCTAAAAAAAACGGGAAGAAATATTTCAAGAATTATTTCTAAAGACTTTGTGTAAAAAGGATGTTAGTGAAAACACTGCATTTTCTCACAATACAATTTGGAATTCTATGGAGACATCTAATTATCTTCCTGAAGAAGATAAAACATTTGAAGCTTTTTATAGAAGACATGAACATCGTTTTGCGGTTGATGATTGTGAGGATTGGACGAACGCTAAAAAAGTTCGCTTACTTTTGAGAAAGTTGGGAACAGCCGAACATAGTAAGTTCGTCGATTACATTCTTCCGAAGAAAACAAGTGAATTAGGGTTCGATGAAGCAGTAAAACTTTTGTCTGAGTTATTTAGCCCTAATACAATTTTATTCCACAAAAGATGGAAGTGTTTTAACTTGTCAAAACGGGATGACGAGGATTATCTTACATTTGCGTCCATTGTTAATAAGCACTGTGACGATTTTCGTTTGGCCGATCTGACAGCTGACGATTTCAAATGTTTGATATTTACCCAAGATTTAGTCTCTGCAAAAAACTCGGAGATTAGACGGAGAGTTCTATCAAGACTAGAAAGCGAACCAGGTCTCGCATTACAAAAACTAGCGGAGGATTGCTAGCGAGTAATCAGTGTGAAAAGCGATTCTAAAAACATCGAGGAATCAGACATATCGTATGTTAGGAGAATTAATTACAAGACAAAAAATTACTCTCCTAAAAAAGGTAAAGAAAGCAAAGAGTACGCCCATTCACAATTTAAAAATAGACGACCCTGTGAAAAACAAAAATTACCCCCTAGTCCATGTGGACGTTGTGGTGGACAACATTGGATGACAGACTTTTTTTTACCGAAACAAGACATGTTATAATTGTGGTAAAATTCGCCACAAAGGGGCGCACTGTAGAAATAAGAAGAATAACAGAAACAGAGTCAGACAAACTTTATCAAACGAAAAAGTAGATAAGAATCTACGAAAATATGTTGTAGTTAACATTCTAAAGAAAACAGTTAAGCTGCAACTAGATTCTGGCTCGGATCTCTCAATCATTAATCTTCAGACTTGGAGGAAATTAAAAAAAACAACAATGCAAAAGGCAAACAAAACAGCACGTGCAGTAACTGGTGACAAAATCAAATTTGAAGGTGAGCTAACGCTACCTGTAACACTGAATGGCATTACAAAGAAATTAAAATTTTTCGGCCATAAAAATTCTGAGAATTTGTTTGGAACGGATTGGATGGAACGGTTTAAGTTGTGGGATCAACCAATCAACAATTTTTGCCAAAAAGTGGAAAATATGACAACAAATGCCCAAGACCTGAAAGACGAATTAAAAGAAGTTTTCTCGGCGGGACTAGGAAAATGTAATAAAACAAAAGCCAAATTTGAGTTGAAAGAAAACGTTCGACCCGTTTTCAAAAGTAAAAGAAATATCCCATTTGCATCAGTTAAAAAAATCAACAAAGAATTAGACCGACTAGAAAATGCCGGTATATTATCCAAAGTGAGTTTTAGCGAATGGGATGCCCCGTTGTATACGTAAGAAAAAAGTCCAACCAAATTCGTGTTTGTGCGGATTTTTCAACGGGACTCAATGCGGCTCTAAAAGATTACCATTACCCTCTCCCTACACCGGAGGAGGTATTTAATAAACTTAATGGTGGGGAAATATTCTCCAAATTGGACTTAAGCGATGCATACCTTCAAATCCCTGTTGAGGAGGAGTGCGCAAAATATTTTAACTTCAGAACTATTTTTTACTCACTTTAACCCTCAATTGGATATCATTGTGGCCTGCGATGCGAGTTCATACGACATCGGTGCGTGTATCTTGCATATTATGACGGACGGTACACATAAACCCATAGCACACACATCAATATCATTGTTACCCGCAGAAAAAGCGTATAGCCAAATTGAAAAGGAAGCCCTCAGTATCATATTGGCGGTAACAAAATCTCACAGATATCTGCATGGAAAGTATTTCATTCTACTATTACTAACCATATTTGGCTAAAAAAAGGGTTACCGGTTTATACGGCGAATAGACTTTTGACATCGGGTACCATCCTTCTCAATTATAATTTTAAAATAAATTATTTACCAACTAATAAAACTGGCCATGCATATGGTTTATCCAGACGAATAGCTAATCAAAACCAACCACTTGAAGACTCAGTTATAGCAGCTCTTCGTTCAGACTGTGAAATAAAATCAATAATAGCGAATACCGTTCGGGAATTACCTGTAACGTTGTCGGAAATCAAAAAAGAAGCGCTAGAAGATGATTTTATTTGCGAGATAAAACGTAAAATCGCAACAAAAGATAATAGCGTGTCAGAAGTCTACTCACTGTGTGATAATGTCTTATTATACAGTGAAAGAGTTGTAATTCCGAAAAAATTACAGAAACGAATTTTTAAAGACTTCCACGGTGGACACCCCGGTAAAAATCGTATGAAGAGTCTCATGCGGAGTTATGTCTACTGGCCGGCGATGGACAAGGATATAATGGAAATGATAAACTCATGCAGAGGATGCGCCTTGGCCTTGGCGGCCAAAGCTCCACCTACCACTTTCAAACCCTGGCCAAAAACGGACCAGACTTGGTCACGTATACATATCGATTTTGCTGGGCCGATTGACGATTATTATTACTTAATCGTTGTTGACAGTTACACCAAGTGGCCGGAAGTTTTAAGATGCAATGAGCTGTTTGCGAGATTTGGAGTAGTGGACTGCGTTGTCAGCCACAATGGCACACAGTTTACTTCAGCAGAATTTAAGAACTTTTGCAACATTTTCCAAGTCAAGCACATAACTACGCCTCGATACCACCATAGATCTAATGGACAGGCGGAGAGGTTCGTTGACACGCTGAAAAGAGCATTTAAGAAAGCTCAAGGAACTCCTACTGACATAGCATTACAGCAGTTCCTGCAAGTTTATCGTATAACGCCGAACTCGAATACACCATCAAATGGCTCACCGGCAGAAATCATGTTTGCCAGAAAGGTGAGAAACAAAACAGTCAAAAATATGTAACACCGAAAAAGGGACAAGAAAACGATTTCTTCCAGGTCAGAAAATTTTTTTTATGTTTTCAAAAGAATATGCAGTACTGGGAGGAAGGGACGATTACTAGAAGGATCGGTGAAATGGTGTATATTATACAAAGACCAAGACATACACATAAAAGACATATAAATCAAATAAAAAAACGGCATGAAATAGATTTTAACAGCACACATGATGAAGTGGAAGAACCCATAGAGATCATTTACGACACATTTAACCTCGAACCTTCGCAACATACGCCTGAATAACGAAGGTCGGAGAGAAAAAGGAAATTCACCGAACCTTTGACAATTAACCCAAAGAAAAGGTACTAACCCTTTTTACCAAGTAAAAGGCTTGGAAGGAGGTATTGTGGGAACCTGAGATACCTACAAATGGACACTTCCACACTTATATAATGTGGCTACCAATTTCTAGTAAGGACGAAGTCACTAGGTGTGACTCCTGTCGAACTCTCTGCTTTGGCAGAGAGGAACTCCTCGGACGAGGCTTTGCCGCAGGGCAAAGTTTCGTCCGGGGAGGTAGACAGTCCCTGAACCCGTTTATACGGGTTCTGATGGGCATATTGATGGCTCGGGATACGGGTTCTGAAGGGCATATGATGGGCTCGGAGAACCCACATTAAACCAGCCTTGTGCCACATTCGACCTATGTGGGGTGGATTGTCATATATCGGAAGTCACCAGGTGTGAGTCACCAAGAGTGTATCACCGAGTGAGTGTATGAATGAGTGGGTCAGGACACCAGTGAGAGAAGTACTCTCCAGTCCACATACTTTGTACAACGTTTCCGTGAATAATATACCGTTTAACTTTATATCCGAGTCTGTGTTATTTTTCTATGGTTTCAACACCATAACAGTATATTAAATATATTTCGAATTTGTTTGCGTCAAGTCATTAATCTGAGATAATTTTAATATATTTAAAATTCATATATGTTTACATTTCACAAAGTCTAAAGCTATGGATTTGCAGTTAAAAATAATGGTGTAATCAGAAATAATCTTGCTTTATAAATTAAATATGACATATTTGTCTGCATAAATTATAGTCTATTTCAAAATGTGAGCTATGGATTGGGAATGTCAAAATGAAGCAGGTTCATAAATGTAACTACCTGGGTAGTGTACAGATGACGAAAAAGAATTTACGGGTGAAAATGATGCTTCAAACAACAGATATGGTACTTTCAGCATTCTTAGGAAATACTGAGTACAAAATGGAAATAACATAGGAGCAACGGGTAAGTTTTAAGGGAAATAGAAACAAGTAAGCTTATACTGACAATGAGAAAGAGAAAGCGGATATTTCTAGCAC
>OZ038477.1:71575165-71655165 GCA_964036315.1 Acanthosepion esculentum | reverse complement strand
CCAAATCCTTAAATACCTTATGAATCATTTTCTTAATATGGTCTACCTTAATTTTAGTGGAGTTTTTAACAACTAATAATCCATCATCCCTATACAATCCTACACTATCAGAATCTAGACAATCAAAGGCACTTAAATTGTACAAAAGAAATAACCTGACCAGGTCAGAAGCTTCTGCAGAATCCAAAGAACCCATTGAAATATCAAAATTCTTGTTACAAGACTTTTTGGTCCACTGTTCCTCCTTGTAGACTAGAAAAGAATTTCGGCACTTCATGATAATATCCACTTCACTCTCAGAAATATTGGAATATTCCCGAGCGAAATCCAAGTGTTCGTTTTTTTTTGTTTTTTTTTTATCAAGGATCGTGTCTTGTCACCGTTTTTTGTGTGTATATATATCTAAATATGTCTGGGCACTTATGTATTATAACCTGTGTGTGTTTGGATTGTTTTACGTGAGAGGTGATCAGCATAGTTACACTCGTTGAATTAAAATGTTAAAATGTATACATTTTTGTCTAGAGCTATCAAAATCCTTTTTAACGTAATTTCAATGAAAAAATAAATTAAATAACATGTGTATTTTTTATTTTCTCCTCAGTAATTCTATAATTTTAAACTTAATAGGGATTAGATTTAAATGGGTAATTTTTTACTTTTAATTTTAATTTCAAATTTTATCATATAATTTAATACTTATTAGTTAGGACATATTCTATTTTACTAGAACCCCAACTTTAAAGCTTTTAATATCTATGATAACCTTGCTTCGTTGTCAAATTTTTTGAATTCTCATATACTTGTATTTTGGTTGGTCATTCTAGCTTATGTAACAGCGTTTACACCTAGCGAAGGATTTGTTAATTAATTTGAAACTTTTAAAACCATTTATTCTACATTCAACATCATCACTTGATAAGACACTGGAGGTGTTGAAACAAAATGGCTATTTTTGTAGTGATTTTATAACATATTTATGTTATAATATTTAAATAAATAATTATACATACATACATATATATATATATATATACTCGGATGTGTTCCACCATGGAATATGTGATTGAGCAGCGATATATCGAGTTTAATTCGTTACCTCACCGAGGCCCGTTGGTACAGTTGGTATGGCGTTTTCCTCCTATCCTAACCTTTCGGGCTTCAATTCTTGGTAGGATGAAACAGCTTTCTAGTGCTTTCTGCATTCTGTTAATGTTTCTTCTAGACTCGATGAATTACTTAATTATGATATATATATATATATATATATATATATATATATATATACATACATGTACTGTGTGTGCTGTTGTCAATAGTGGAAAAAATATTATACTACTGAAAATATTCAAAGGAGTGTTCATCTGCTTAAATTAAACAAGTCAATATATAGGCCAGGATGTGAAGAATCAAATTTTTTTGACTCAGAGAAATTCAGAATGATCTGAAAAATGCCGGAATTGATATAAGTAAAGATACGATTAAGAGATCATGGAATCATACAGGCTTCTATTCTAGATCACCAAGAAAGACTCCACTATTAAAACAGAAACATGTGAAAGACCATTTGAAATTTGTTAAAAATTATGAACTTGAATCAGATGGTCAGATGAAACGAATATCAAGCATTTTGGGAGAAACATATGCACCCAAGTATGGAGGGAAAAATGGAACTGAATGCACCATACCCACAGTCAAATATGGAGGGAGTGTAATGATTTGGAGTTGTTTTTTTTATAACAGAGTAGAAGAAATAGAAGTTATCGAATGAATGCAGCGAAACACAAGCAAATCTTATCAACCCATCTACTAAAAGTGCAACAGGTTTGGGGCTGGACGGAGATTTTATATTCTAACAGGACAACGATCCAAAGCACATGCCTAAAACAACGCAACACTGGTTCAATGAAAATGGAATTGACATTCCGGAATGACCGAGCCAGTCAACAGATCTCAATCCAATAGAAAATTTACGGAAAAGGTTATATATATATATATATATATATATATTTATCATTTAAGCATTAATATCAATTATTTAATTAAATCTTCCCAAGCAAGAAAAAAAAATAGAACACCAACTTGCCATAAAAAAAAAACATGGCCAAAAGAAAAGAAGAAAAAGGAAAAAAAAAGAGCAAAAGCTAAAGAGCGAGTGTAAAGTGAAAAAAAGGAAACAAAATGTACAAATGATCATGACACCCTACACACACACACACATCCTTGCAGATGTGCACCTGGATGAATGCAGATCCACAGAAAAAATACAGAAAAACTTGCACCAATGTTAAATGTATATAAAAGAAAAAAAATATAAGCAGTAAATTGCTCATACTCTCTGAAAAGAGGACAGACAGGTCCACCTATGAAAATCTAGATTCAGAATGCTGAAGGTAACATCATTCAGCTACCTGACAAACATTTACTCGCATTAATCATATATATATATATATATATATATATATATATATATATATATATATATTAGAGATGGGTGGTTTAACCAAAAAACCAACTTTTTTCATTTCATCTTCACACTGAAACCACATCAAAAATTTTTACAAAACCGAATTTTTTTTTTTTTAAAGTGCTATCACTACTGAGTGACGATATACTAATGAAAAAGACTTTCAGATGTTAATAAAATTAAATTTTATCAACATTTGTACCATAGTAAGAGAAAAAGATTGAACAAAAATGTTTAAAACATTTAATTGACTAGTTTTAGGAAATAAATGTGAAATTTATTTGTTTGCAAAAGAAATGAAGAAAAAAAGGAAATACGACAGATTAGAAATCATAGAATCTTTTCAAACAAAAAAAAGGAAATACAACATGTCTGAAATCTATTAGTTTCAGTTTAAAAAAAAAAAAAACAACTTTTTGTGGTAAAATTCAGTTAACAACAAAATAGTGAGTAAAAATAGTTGCCAGTTTCATCTTAATGTTAAAAAAAATAATTCAATGAATAAAAGCACATACAAATTACATATTTAGAAAGATTATTTTATTTTCTTTCCAGCCATATAAATATTTTTAATATTGGACCAGAAATACACAATAAATTGTGAGTTGCAAATTTATCAATCTCAAACGAAATCAGATATCAAATGGAAATGCTATCATTACACAAGAAAATGAATGGTTTCCTTAAAAAGCAAAAATACTAAATTAAAAACCCCCAAAAATGAATCGAAAACCAGTGTCAAGGAAAAAAAAAACGGAAACTGATACCAAAACATAAATTGCCAAACTGACCAACTCTTTTTATTTTTATATATATATATATATATATATATATATATATATATATATATATATATATATATATATATATATAAATTTTTAGTGCTTTTGCGATTTGGGATAATCTTAAGTTGTTTTTTTCTTTTTTTCCTCCGCTTGAGTTTTAAAAGTAAGGGAATAATGCAAATTAACATTTTTGAAAAGTAATGTAAATTCATGTTAATATTTTTTAATATTTACAGTTAAAATTGTGATTTTTGTTTGAAATTCCTATGTTTTCAAAGTTTTATAAATTATTTCAGAGTCTCACCACGAACATTGTTGATTTTCTGTACAACTGGTGTTTTACTGCGAACGCTGATGGGTGGGGAATCAGCCTTAAATACTGTCACTCACATCATTGTGGTAAGTATATCAAATGATGATAAAATCATAATCCCAATTAAAAACTTTTTTTCAATTTGGCTATATCCTACTTTTTATATGATACTTTGGAAAATGGAAGATATATTTAATTTCTACTTCATTTTTCTTGTAACTACGTTGCATACATCTGGCATAAACTATTTCTTTAACATTCTATGAAATTCTTTCTGTCAGCCTTTTTATCTTGTCACCTGTTTATTAAATATTTTTGTATTTACTTTATAGGATGAAATTCATGAAAGGGACAGATTCACTGACTTTTTGTTGATGTCATTAAGAGATATCCTTCCCAGATTCAAAAATATCAAGCTGGTTTTGATGAGTGCTACTCTTAATACAGAAATTTTTACTGAATATTTCAAAAAATGTGCTGTGGTACATAGTAAGTATTGTAAAATTTATTTCTGTTTTATCTATCTCTTGTTTGTAGTTGATTTATTTAAATTATTTCTTCATAACACTGCATATTACCTTAAAAAAATGAATGCTGTTGATTTTTCACTTTCCTTTGAACAATGATTACTAAATTTTATAATTTCTGAATTACTTTTTGTTTATAAAGGAAATCATGAAAAAAAAATACTATTGCTTTGTATGTACAAAGGACTTTGTTTTTCCTTTTTAAATCCTTCATTACTGAAATGTATTTCTCTTGGTACTTAAAAATGTATTTTCTGATGATGGGTGATGTAATAAATGTTTTAACATATACTAAATCAGTATCACGTAGTATTTACTTATTTACAGAAAGTAATATCATGAAAAATGTTAGTAAAAATGATTATGTAAAATTATATTTTTCCTTTTTTTTTTTTTTTTTTTTTTACATACTTCCATTCATATTTTTTCATAATACATACAGATGAACATTTTGAAATAGGCATTTTAATTTTCCTGTTATGAAGTATTGTACATTCTTCTGAACATAGATCATTAAAAGAAAAATAGGTATTTTTATTTTTCTGAATTAATGCTAATCAATATTAACATCCCCTGTTTCTCTTAACTATATGATTTGCCTTCATTTTGTTATCAGCACTCGATGGTGACTAATATCTTCTTTACAGTAATGTTCTTTAATTTCTGTGGAATCTCCATTTTTGGCTTACATTCATCTGCAAAAAAAAAAAAAATGAAGCATTAATAAGAATTGTCTTATGCAAAATATGAACACTAAAACTAAATTCAGTTATGTTTTTATTTGACATTGTTTTGATATACATTGTTTTTATTTCAATTTTAAATAAAATTATCACTTAAAAAATACTTTTATTTCTTAAGTTCCTGGCAAATTGTTTGAAGTTCAGGAATACTTCTTGGAAGATATATTAAAATGGTATGTGATGATCATTTTGTTCTTAAAGAATATTTTCAATATTTCTGATTATCCTATCACACTACATTTCATATTATATTCCAGTATAAGCATATATCAGTTTTTACTAAAGTTATTTATGTTCTGATTAAAAGGCACTTTTCTTTTTTGACAGTAGAGCTTTTCAGTTTTGTTCATTATATGATATACATTTTTGTTTAAAGTATTGACTATTTACTTTAATGATGAAATAGGCTCTTGTTTAATACATTGTTTCAGATGTAATTATAATCTTCCTAAAATATTTCAAATGTATTTTTAATTTTTTCCTTTTTCTATTTCTATGACTTATTTCATAATAGTAGGTATCCCAAACTATTTTTTCTTCAATATATCTAAAAGCTTTTATGACAAAACATGAAAAATAATACCAAATTTATCTTGCCAGCTCAATTAGCAATTGAGTTATGACCATTCAAATTTTGTCAGATTTTCTATCTTGAGTGCAATTGGGCCAGAAGCCCATTTTAACAGTGTATATGTGAAGATGCAGGCTTCAACATGTGAAAAATCATTATAAATGTAGTTATTAAGTCATAAAAGAAAGATAATACTAATGGAATTAATAATTATTAGATAAGACCAGCCTAAATGTGGGGAGCATCACATACTGTCCTAAAAACAGTGCAAAAATAATGCAGGAAGGCAAATTTGACCATTCATATCAATTTCAATTCTGCAGTTAAGTTATTGAATATTCGTAATATGTTTCATAGTATGTTAGAGATTAAGTTAAATCTTTTTCACAGGAGTACATCAGTAAAACAACTTTTTACAGGCAGAAACAAAATTTGATAGTAGCATAAAATATATAACTTCTTGAACTTGCAGTAAAAAAGTAGGGGGTGGAGGTACAAGCCTGAAACATTACTCATTTTGGGATAAGGAATTCAGCAAAACAGTTATTTTGTCCATAATATTAACTTTTTCTCATAAATATATTTGTTTTTTTTAAGTTTTGTAAATTTATACAAATATTGACTTTTTCAAAAAGGACTGACAACATCAAAATTTTGAAACTTGTTATACAAACGGAATCAGTGTTCAAGTTTTCAAACAAATGCTTATTGTAATGCCTTAAAACTCAATTTTTAAATTAAAAAAAATAACAATATTGAAATGAGTAAAACTACATTTATTGGAATTGATGAAAAAGACTTTCTCAGCAGTTTGAACGGCCCTACTGCACTTCCTCTTCTAATGGTGATTGGCAGTCTGAATTTCTTTATAGGCTTCTTTAATCAATATTTCTGGAACATTGTCTACCATCACTTGAAACTGGCCTTACACCTAAGTCCCATCTTAAAACAAAAGTTGACTCAACCTGTGCAATGTCATTCACCAAAGGCAATCGGAAATAATCATTTCTACCTTTAGTTGGAGTTAGAAACTTGATTATTGCACTGGTTGGAAATGTAATGTCAGTGACTGGGTCAATATAGAAACTAGAATCATAATATATGGCAACCCATTGGCTTTGTCTCTCAGATCTGAAGATCACTTTATATGGTTCTTTTACATCACAGCTACCAGAATTACTCAATCAAGTTCCTGTGATGTAATTTCAGTGGCAGTGAGTTCATCAGCTACAAAAAAATCATCATGGGAAGAATCTAAAAAGGCTTATAAGGCATCTTTTCCTTTAGTGGCTAAAATTTTCTTGGCTGTGTTAAATGTTTGCTGGACTTACTTCAGCAAGCTTGACTGTTCCATCCTTATATTAGGATAGTTTGCAGGACCCTGCAAAAACCTACAAGTAAAAACATGCAATTCCTGTATCACAAAAGAAATAGGGAAAAAAAGAAGAGTGTTCTGTAAAGATTTGTGAATTTTTTTTTTTTTATTAAATTGTCCTCTAAACCTGTTAGCTCTTTGCCTATTTAAATGCTCCCCTCATAGTCCTTAAAACCATAAAAGTTACAGAAGTTGGGCTATAAAATAGATGAGACATCACTAGAACTGCACTTGAGTGTTACTGGCATATCATTAAGCCCTCCACCCACTACCCAACACTGATTTCCACTTTCTTTTCATAACACTTTTTAATTGAATCAGCAAACTTTTTGCAAGAAGTTTGGGGTCTTCTTTAGCCTGCCTCTATTTCACTTACAAGAAAACAGTCTCTCAGGACATATAGTTGATCATCTACTAAACAGAAAATTTTTAAATATTCATAAGTACATGTAAATTTAAAAACCTAAAGTAATCTCCCAGGGTGGAAAGCATTAACCCCCCCCCAAAAAAAACAGACCTGCGATATCAGGAAAACCAAGACAACAAAATTACAGTATTTTACGTACACAAATGCGAGATTTATAAAAATAAATTATGAATATATAGATACACACATTTTAAAATTAGAATACTTTATTTCATTTTTTGCAGACACACATTTCCCTTCTTTTTTCCATTGACAAATATGAGATTTATACAAATTACATTATTGACAACACTATGGACAATATGCAAAATATGTATTTCCAGTTTATTTTTTAATGTCTATTTACTTACACAAGAAGTAATTTACTTTATACAACTTTAGAATAAACATCAGAAATATAAGAAAAAGATTTAAAACTCACCTAGAAACTGAAATGTTCATTGATGAAACATATTTGCTCATGCTTTGAATTGGTTGGACGTAGTGATATGAAACCAACTGATTATTAAAGAGGAAAACTTGCTCTATAAGAAGGTATAATTTTTGTTTTTTGAAGAAGTGAATTTCTCTGTTATTTCATTCACTGAAGTTTTCAAATTAGAAATTTTTTGTGAAAAATAACTTCAAATTTTATTTTAAGCCCACCAAATTAGTGAGTGTCCTCTTTTATTTAAGATGGGACTATTTTGATATGCATAAGAACACACAACTCGCAGCGCAACAAATTTCAAAACATAATATTCTCTGATTTTTAAAATGTGGAAAAAAGAAGCACCCGTCACTGAAATGTGACTTCATTTAAAGAGACCTGGAATAAAAAAAACTAATTAGCACACAACAGAAAGAATTATATCTTTATAAAGAGAAAACATTAAATTTTCTTTACATACTAATTTTATCAAAAGAACTTTAAGAATACTCAAGCTATTGCCAATTGAACTTGAAGGAAATTTCACTATTTTGACCCATTTTTGCACCTTAAACTAGCCAGTTTGGCATACCTAATAATAGTAATAATAACATCAGATTTTCATGTCAGTATAGTTGAGGAAATATTTGTTGCTTTTACTAATTATGAATCAGACTACTTGCATTTCAATAACTGTACAAAATTTATTAAAATTAAATCGCTTATTTTATTTTTTCAGGACCAACTTTTCTACTAAAACCATGGATAAATATAAGAGAGAACTTGTAAAATGTGAGTTATTATGAACTATTTTACTTGTCATTAACAGATATTTAAAAATAGCATAGTTCTCCAACAGTTATTTTGTTCTAAGATTTCTTTCAAATTTGTATGCATTTTTTGGCTGATATTAGATCATAGTGTTGCAAACAATGCCTTAAATTATCAGTTTCTTAAAGTCAGCTATTTTTTTGAATACTTTTCGAAACCTTGATTGATTCTGTATAAAAGCTATCATAAGTGAAATGAAGAAAATGATGTTAATAATCTTTCTCTTGTTAATTGTGATTAATGTGTTACTTTATAGTGGATGTTTTCCTGAATGTCTGACTATATAACAATCTTATGTGTGTACAGCATTGCCTCAAATTAGAAAAAAGTATCATATTAGCAAAATATAATGTAATATTTTAGTTGAGTTTATGTTTATTGAAAATTTTGTTAAAATCTTTTTTTAAATATGTTAAATATATTTTTATTGTGAGGGAATTTCTTACTCATTTTCTGCAGTGGAAAAACAGCAGCTACAGTTGAGCAACTGGTGCAATCAAAAACTTATATTGACAGATGGTGCCACTGATTTAGGAAAATGGGCAAAGAAACCAGATAGAGATAAACATTTAGAAGAATTTGAGGTTTGTGTTTCAATTGAAATTTGTATATTTCACAGCCAAACTATTTCATATATAGCTCACAAATTTGGTATATGTACTTATTGGATCCAAGAGAGACTTTTTGTTTGACATTGTGAGAATAGGGCAGGGGGTAGTCTACTTTTATGAATTTATCTTTTAACACTATTAATTACCGTTCTTAACTGTTCAGTGTAACACTATAACTTCTCTTAATACTAATGTCCAGTCAAGTAAAATACTTGTAACTTCACCAGTTTTCCCACAAAATTTATTTTCTAATTTTCATATTTCTTTTTAATGTTACCAGGAACAAATGAAGTCTATATTGTTTTTTCTTTACAATACTAATTGATGTTACTATACAACAATATCAATAACAAATTTTTAATTGACAAAAGAAAAAAAAAAGAAAGAATTAAAAAGATTGTAAAATAAATATTTCTGAGTTATGAGGATCAGCTGGAAAGTTCATAGGCTGACCAAGATATAAGTACGAGTAAACATACAGTTGGTAGACTAAATGATATGCAAGTGTACTAGAATACAACAGATGGTTGGCATTCTGGTACACTTGCTTGTACAGTGCTTGCTTGGTAATGTTGGAACAATAAGCAGTCTACTTTGGCTTTCTCTTTAAATTAGCAGAAAGGAAATTTAAACAATGAATTTCATGAAAATTGGTTGTTTGTCTACAAGCAATGACTTTTCATATAAATTCTATTCTAGCAATTTTGATGCAAGCATCAGTAACGTGGAATCATTTTTTACTGTCATTACTGGATGAGAACCATTCTTAACCACTTTCTTGGCTGTGTTGACTGTTCTAAATTTTAAAGCACATTTGATTATTGAGATCTTGAAAATTATTTAGAAATTATTTGCAAAATAATTACAATGCATTATGTTCTGGAAATAAAATTATTGTTGTTATAATATTATTTATAATATTACCTTGCAAAACATATTTTAAAGTAGTACTTGTCTTTCAGAAATTACTTTATATTTCTGTTTAATAAGAGTAGATAGGTTTGCCTGCCCATCGTCTAGTTCACATTCCTCCCCTATCTTTTGAACAGGAGTAGAGGTTCATCTCTTGTTTCCTGTTCCTTTCAAAATCTTCTGACTCTCCTTCACTCTCAGAAGCCCATTGGTTCTTAGTAGCATTATCGCCTTACTTGGGATGAATAATTAAAAAAACCTGAATGTGTAACTTTCTTTGTGTTTTGTTTTATTTCGTTTAATTTTTTTGTTTTTGTTATTTAGCCTGGGGAGGAGAAAGAAGAATTGGAACCTTGGTTAGCAAAAGAGATGGATCGGTTACTAAGTGAAGCTTGGCTAACTGGCAGTGAAGATGCTTTTGAACATATCTTCCATCTCATTATCAATGAAAATGTTAGTGGTAAGTATATTCATTTTAATTTGATGTACTAATACTATTTGTTTTGTAATCATCATTCAAATGTAAAATAATATTTTTTTATTTAATAGATGTATAAATTTTAGTCATATATTTATTTATATTTGTTAGCTAATTGCGTAAACAGGAAATATTAAAGAAAATTGAAATTCTTTGTAATTCAGATATGTAAAGTGTATAATGAATGTATAATGCCAATGATGATGTACGAGTATGCCAATGATGATGTACGAGTATAAAACATGGAAATTAATAAAATCTCTTAAACAAACTCAAAGATGCACAAAGATCAATGGAAAGAGCAATGCTTAAGATAACTTGGAGATGGAAAAAGGTCAACAGGGGTCAGCAAACAGACCCAGATCGGTAATATCATAGAAGTGAGGAAATGACAAAAATGGAGGACTCGTAGGAAAAAAGAAATAAAAAAAGTGATAACAGATGGAGTTTGCTTGACTGATAACCAGTATTTATCAAGGCAACTAGTGAGAAGATGAAATAAATTTTTTTTTCAAAATGTCATAAGAAATCCATAGGTGAAACATCTAGGAATTTAAATAAAAGAATATTTGAACATGAAAAAGATTCAAAACAATACATTCAATGCATTAGTTATTCATAGTAATAAATCTATAATTTCAACTTAATGCAGTTTTAATTAAAAGAGAAAATAATTTATTAAATCAAAAATGTATGGAAAATGCACTAATTTCTGTGTCTTCTATTGTAAATTTACATTGCAGATGATACAGCATATCTCCTTTCCTAACAAAACTGCTATTGCAATGTAGAACTTTGGAAATAGTAACAATAAAAACAAAAACAAGGGCAGTGGAAGGCTGAATTGTGCATCTAGATACATTTGACACCAAAAATTAAAAAGTTTAAACTTTTGTTAGGTGATTATCCAATAAAGAATATCATAGAATATAGTTTTGTTGTTATTTTGAGTTTTAGGAACTTAGTGTATAATTTTGTCCACTTGTTGCTGCTAATTTCTGATTAGCTTGATGGGTTGGTTACCACTGATATCAAGCTGGGTCACCTTGGAGAACTATTGTCTCTTAACATTAAATTAGAGGGTTCAACCAGTAGATGGTGTTATAACACTTTTCTGACGGTTGGTATTTGATCAAATGCTGCCACTGGCCGGTGGGTTGCTCACTCTGATCTAAACCGTTGCTCTGCCCATGCTGTGTTTATTAATCACAGAGATGGCAAAGATCAGATTCTCATCAGCAAATTCCGTGTTGGTTCGATCACGGCAAAGCTGTGTCACAAAGGAAATTAAATAAAATGTTCTCAGAGACGAGTAAAGAAAAGACAGTAATTTTTTCAAGGTCTGTTTCTGTATAATTTTATATCAATTCTTTGTACATTATTCTAAGTTCTTGGTACAAAAATATTAACCCTTCCCACTTTGAAATCTATCAGGACACTTTGCTTAAATTAGCTAAGTCTGGAACATGGCTCAAATTGGAGGTTCTCTCTGGCAGTAAGTCACATTGAATTCAGCAGGGTGGTTGTCTCTCATCTGTTGTCTGGAACTACTGGAACCTCTGTGTCTTGGTCATCTCAGTATTCTGCTTATATTGACTTCCATCCGAAAATAGCATAGGGGTTGACATGGATATGGATATGCTTCACACTAATACTTCACAATGGGTGTAGGCAATTCCTGACTTCCTTGGTATTTCACCTGCACCTGTTACCTTGGTTGTCCTTTAACCAATTTGGCTGTCAGCTGCGCAGCATGGCTTAATTTTTGGTCATTAATTAAAATTACCATTCTAATTTCTCGTCAGCAAAATTTCTCAACCTGATCTTGCTTATAAAATCAGAGATTTACCCGCAGCTTCTTTCGTCCGTCTTTCTCCCCGATCCCACCAGGGACATTGTACTCCAAGTACACCAAGGAAACTGTTTCATTGATTTGGTCACCTGAGATCACTA
Organism: Acanthosepion esculentum; assembly: GCA_964036315.1. Classification (NCBI taxonomy): domain Eukaryota; kingdom Metazoa; phylum Mollusca; class Cephalopoda; order Sepiida; family Sepiidae; genus Acanthosepion; species Acanthosepion esculentum. The sequence continues at coordinate 71,642,763 of OZ038477.1, read as the reverse complement.
GTTTTTTATCTCTCAATTTGTATTTTCATAACTAGCAGTTTTAGGGCTGTCTCATCAATCAGCTGTCAGCCAATCAGCCATATGGCTTTTTGTGATAGCATCTTGTAACAGACTTATTCTTTTGTGGGTTGTTTTTTGTCTAATAAAACTAGAATCTTGAAAAAAAAAGAATTCTCCCTTTTTTATTTTTCTCTCAGTCTGTCCATCATTCTATTGCTTAACCCTTCTCATCTTGTTCCAAACTATATTTTAGTTTTTTTTAACCCTTTCTTTCTGTTTGTTGGTGTCACATTGTATCACAGTGTTATAGGAATGCACGTCACTGTGAATCTGCAGCAAAAGACTAGATGTTATTCCTGGTGTACATTGTTCATAGGAGTAATTAGCATAGGGATATATATATATATATATATATATATATATATATGCTAAAATTTAAGCAGGACTGAGCCAATGTATGAAGATAGGGTTGAGGAAGATGTGGCAAATATTTTGCTAAAAATGTGAATGGGAAGAAAAAAAATTGTTTGAAATGCATTGAAAGTAAACAATTTATATAGTTCAAAAACGAAGAAGAAAAATAGACTGTTTACATTAGACATTTTGAGATTATTTCACTTTACAACCTTGATTTGATCCTTGATTTAACTGCTCTGGGATGGTAATCTGAACATGTAAAAAGACAATTATAAATCTGAATTTGGTTCAAGTTCAGCCTTTGATATGTAATGTGTCCAAGGCTGAGAGGAGGTTTTTTTTTGGTTTTTTTCCCCTGCATGAGAAAGAAACCTAGGAAATTTGCCCAAACAAGGTAGTAAATTTTCCATTTAAAATCTAAGCAATAAACAAACAGACAATTTGCTCACGGGAAAACCTCTAATTTGAGCAATAAAATATTGAAAGTATAAATAAAATAATGAAAGTATAAATTTAAAAATATGAGTAGAAGCGAAAATAGAATTTTAATATGCACAAAATGCTATCTGATAAAACAAATGATCAGATTCCTATAAAAATTATTTGCATGCATTTTGCAATTCAATATTTTTGATATTAGAGTTAATCTTTTGTTATAAGATTATATTTTTGTGTATTAATTAGAATATAACTTTTATAAGTATTTTAACAAATTACTTTTTCTTAGTCTGTATACAGTAACTTGCTTAGATTTTTTAAAATGTCATGCAAATGCCATTTTTAAAAATCTTTTTTTATTAGAACTATCTTAAAATCATTTTAAGGAATGTGTTCTTGACCAATTTTGCTCCTTTTATTAAGAATAATCAGAAACATTTAAGTGTTTTTTAAGATTTAGTGCATAATTATTACATTTCTCAAGATTATTCCATTTATTTATTTGACCATTTAGATGTTAAAGTTTAATTTTTGTTGTTCTCTTTTAGTGGACTACATGCATTCAGAAACAAGTGCCACTGCTCTGATGATTGCAACTGGACGTGGTTATCTTGAAATTGTAGAACGACTCCTTAATCTTGGAGCCAATATCAACATTCGAGCTTCAAATGATTGGACAGTTATTGATTGGGCTAAGAAGTTTGAAAGAGCAGAAATTTTGGAATTGTTAGAAAGTTGCAGGTAGGCAATATTTGTACTCTTCTTAATATAGAGTAATCCAGTTTGATGCTTTCATGATTTGACTGAACTGATTACTTCATAATAGGAAATAATTTAGTGCTGTTATGAAAGGTTATTTTTTATCAGAACACTAGATCAATGAAGGCTGCTTGAATAAGTGAATACACCAAAGAGATAACCTGCCACTGCAATCTCTTTCATCCTACTTCTGTATAAAGTTATTTTTGTTTTTTTTTTTCCATAAAAAAATACAAAAAAGGAAAAAAATCAGAAGTATGATTTATCTGAAGCTGATAACTGCAAGCACATCAAATAAAAAAAAGTAAATAAATATACATTTTAAGTGATTTTACTAAATAATTATTAAGTCAGTAAGTTTTATTTTTATCTTTGTTAGAAAATTATTAGAAATATTTTAAAATATTGTTTAGTTGTTCAGCCACTTGTTAGATATGGTTTATTAACTGTTGTATTTTTCCATTAAAAAGTAATATCTTTTAACATAGGCTACAGTATTTACTAAGAATACAAATTTCATACTTGGCTCTTTGCTGTTCTACTGGAGGTGATTTTGAATTTTCTCTGGTTGAGATTTTTAAGAATCTCAATTGATAATACATTGATTATTAATTCAGAATATTCGTTTTTGTCACCTAAGCTTATTTTATTCCAATGATTTTAAAACCATCTTCATAATGAAGAAAGGAATTATCACTAGGTGCATAGATATTGGCTGATATAGGTGATGGTTAGTAGAGTTGAAACCTTTAATTTCTCAAGCACTTGCTGATTATATAGAAGAAATAAGATTTAGTTCAATTAAATTTAATTAGTAATTTAGTATATTTTCATTTAAGCATGTTACTTTTGTTTTCCTTCAGGAATTCTGTTGAAGAGAACTTTACTTCTGAGAGTATCTTGGTAAAAACATCTGAAAATATGTCACCACAAGATCGTGAGTTGCTAAATATCTACCACCATTGCTTTGATGATGACAAAATTGATAGAGATCTCATTGTTTGTCTAGTGCACAAAATATTCACTACAACAACTGAAGGTAAGCACTATGTATATTTCTAGTGACTGTATTTACTTCAAAGTGATATTCCTATTGATGTGGTTTTAATTTTTGAATTTCCATTCATATATTTGCTACATGACTTTCTCGTCTTGTAAATGTTGCTTAGATATTCCATTGCATGTTTGTATCTCCTCTTATTAAAATATTCTTATTTTTACATATTGATTCTGTTCTCCATGTAATTTTTCTTTGTTATTTTCTACTTTAAAACAGTAGCAATAAATATTTGCAAAATAATAAATTTAATAAGTTTTTAATAGTGATTTCCTTCTTGGCTATCCCACCTACACATATACACAAAATGACAGCCTCCATCAGAAAACAAGATATCTAGCTACTGATGAATGCCTGCTATCTAAACATAGCATTGATCATTGTTCTTTCTGTATTATAAGCATCTATAAAATCATCACTACACTCATAAGCTACTAAGACAAACCCTAAAATTCAATGTATATAATACAGATTTAAATCTCCTTGTTTTCAGACACCTCTATTCTTCATGCTGTCTTGAAAAAAAAAAACACTCAAGTCCAGCTTGCCAAGTAATTATACATGAACATGACCTTGTTAGTTTCACTTAATGTCACAAAATGAAGCAATTTTTAAGTTTGCCTGAAAATACAAACATTAATACATCAATAGTTAGAATTAAATTCATAGTTATCAGTTTTGTTTTTTCTTTGTTGTGACAACTTTTTTTCATGGACGCATCAACCTTCCCATCTTTGTGCAATTTTGATCTATTATAAATCTTATCATTTTTAACTCCCTTGATGGACAAGGTGAAGGAGTTTAATTTCTTGCATATTATATTCACTCTTTTAACTTTTGTAAGATTTGCTGTGAATACATTAATGGAGAATAACTTTTTATATGTGCATAATTAATAATTAGAAAATACAGAGTAAATTTAACAAATTTACTCTCTTTAGATGAAAACATTTCTTCTGATGTATTCCACCTAAAACTAGAGAGGCTCATTTATACTTGTACATACACAGACTTTTGGTGCAATAAATCATAATGTTGTGTACAACAGATTTAATATTCATATATTTTATATTATATTCTTTTTTTCCAGTTGACATGTGTCATTTTATTTATTTTTTTAAACCAACAATTTGTTTTTACCAGGTGCTATTCTTATATTCTTACCTGGGTATGATGATATTGTGGCAGTTAGAGATAGAATTGCAGAGGATAAACGTTTTGAAAATGCAAGGTAAGTTATTCTCTGACTGTTGATTTGTCTGATAATCAATTATGGTAGTCCCACTGCTTATAGTTCATTGTGGCACATCTTGTATCAGTCAAAATGTCACTATTATGATACAGCACAAACAAGGATTTGTTATGTTTAATGAATACAATCTTCTGGATTATTAGAGGTAATCAGCTGATTATTAGCAGTAATCACTCATGTCCCATCATTCCAGCAGCTCACTTACCAGCCATATTGTAGTCTTACTATTTCTCTCTATCTTCAGTGCCCCATGCCTAATTGATGGCTTACTTTTCTCTTACAGCCATTGAATTTGTCTTTTTCTCTTGCTAATAGTTAACTCCTGTCATGGGTTATGAACTGCTTGCTACAACCAAATTTAAAAAGGAAAAGGTTAAAAAAAAAGATATGACCAAGGTTTTCCACTCCACAGTGGATGGGTTCTCTTACAGTTCAATCAACAGTAATGAGCAACAAACACTGGAATATAATTTAATAATTTAAGATTTAATTATAGCATGATGACACATGAAAACATAAGTGTGTGGGAAGATGTGTGCAATACATTTCTGTGTGGAAAGATGTATGCATTATATATCTGATATGAAAAGTCAAAGCAATCACTTAGCTTTAGTCTCTCACCTGAAATAAAATAGGGTTTTCTCTTTTGTTCTCTTTGCTATCAGTTCAATTCTTTTTGCTTGTGCAGCAGTATCTTTGATCTGTTATTCTTTCTCCACTGATATTAGTTATGACCCCGAGATACGGTCATTTATTCTTTTCTTCACATATTCAGCAATGTAGAATTCATCATTTGGTTAGGGAGATTTGGCACTGTATCAGTCATAGCTTTCCTCCAATTGAATAATTGTTCGGGTTACACATACCTGTCTTAGATGATTAACATGCTTAGTAATTCACTTGTGGATTTGATATATGTGGTATAGTGAGTTGGTGATTTGGATCTGGACTCATGTGATTTCTTTTGCTTGTTGGTAACAAGTGAAAAGAGGTGTTACTTGCTTAAGATCTGTGGTCCAACTGATTCCTTTCAATATTTTCCCGTTCAACTTTGTATACTTGATCACATGATTCTGCTATTTTTAGCTCTCACCCAAATCTGTTTCTAAGGTCATCAGCATGTCTGACCCAATTGTGCTGTAGTCAGTAACTACTATAACAGATTGAAAGAGGGAGAAGTGAATGTACTATATTATAGAGAGAGAGAAAGAGAGATGATTCACTAAGTGTAAAATGTATGTGGGGTTAGAGGTTTTGGCTGTGTAAGGATTTAACACATGTTAATGCCTTACTTTCACCTTCTTTTCATTACCAAACAAGTATTGTGTGACATAATATGTGAGAAATAAAGAACAGTCTTGAATATAGTTTTAATTTGGTGGTTTTCTTTTTTGACTTTTGAGATAACAGGAGGATGAATATACCTTTGACCTTTCAGTGTGGGCAAAATATCAAACCCAGCCGAGAGAGAGAGAGAAAAAAAACATACTTTGATTGGCACTTAATTCTCATGTTGCTGAGATCTCTCCAACAATTCAAATATCTCTCTACATTCATCTGCAAAGACTTTTGTATTTGGTGATTTTAATTCTCATCTAGTGCTTTAATAATTCTAATGTTACTGATGTTGCTGGTATTCAGACTTGACTTTCAATTTTTCTGTTGCTCAGTCTCTCAGTCTAATAGTGGATTTCCCTACTCATTTCCTTAATAATTGGGATTCATTTCTTGACTTTCTTCGAGATGCCCCTTGCATTAATATTTCTAACTTTCCTATTGAGAATTGTGCCACAGAGGTTTCTTCTTGGGTTAAAGCTGGTATCAATGCTTCTTGAGAATATCAGATGAAACCACAATCTCTTTGGTTATCACCCTCCTTTTCAGTTGATATATCCACAGGAATCACTTTTTCTGGCTGTACCAGTGTAATAGTTCTGATCACAGCAGGCACCTCTTTGTGTCTGCTCATAATAAATATAAACATGCCTTCAAAGAGACTAAATTTTAGTTTACTGACAGAATGGGATACTGTATAGCCTCTAACAAGTTTGGATCTCGTGACTACTGGTGGATCTGTAATGGTGTATTAAATAAAAGTAAGTCTTCTATCCCTCCTCACTGCCCTCAATTTGAGATGTTAACAGTTTTCTGCTAATAAAGCAGAATGCTTTACTTGTAAATTCTCTTCAAATTTGACTCTTGACTTATTTGGAGTATCTTTGCCTGACTTTCCACTTAAAACTGCATCTCTATTGAGTAATTTGCATTTAACTCTGTACATGGTTTCTGCTATCATCTCTAAACCTGATCTCCACAAAGCACATGGACTTGATAGTATTCCTACTATAGTCCTTAAAAATGTGTTCCTGAACTAGCTCCTGTTCTCTGTAAACTCTACAATAAATACCTTGCTGCTTCTTGGTTCCCTGCTTGTTGGAAATCCTCTTCTGTAGTTCCAGTCTTTAAGAACTCAAACAAAGTGTCTTAGCCTTATACCTCTTTTTGGCAAAGTACTAGAGACTAATCAACTTTGAGTTGGTAAAGCATCTCACCTTGCAGAGTCTTCTTTTAAATAAGCAATATGACTTTTGCTTCTCTAATTCAATTCTGCCCTGTCGGCTGGGGCTTCAGAATACACCAATGTCAGTCACCTAAAGCAAAAATGTTAAAGATCTTTGAAACTTTTAAAAGTAATGTCAAGAAATGGACTGAGGTGCGAACCAAAAAGTAATCAAAATTAGATTATGACTGCATTATATAGTGCTGCACGCAAATCCCATGTAAAAAGACTACAGACCATACAAAATCTAGGTCTGATACTAAATTTTGGTGCCTTTCACACTTCCCCTATACAAAGTCTGTATATAGAAACCAACAATCCACCTTTGTGCCTTAGATGGGAAAAATTATCCCTCCAATACATGCTAAAACTACAATCCACCCTAACATACCAAAAAAAATATAATCCTCAATATATTCAATTCTACAATAATAGACCAACAGCTATTCTCTCATTTAAACTTTGAATGGAAGAAACACTAAAACAAATGAACAAAAGCCCTGATAATATAACACCATTTACTACAAATGAAATAGCTCCATGGGTAATCTCTGAACCTTACATAGACCTAACACTGATACAACAAAAAACACAACCAGCAACTAAGAGTCAAAAAAATATGGAGAACTCAGAGATAAATATACTGACTACAAAGCATTCTATAGAGATGGATTAAAAATCCTGGACAGAACATATGCTGCAATCACTAACAGACAAGTCCACAAACAAATTAGACTGCCAATTAGACATCCATTTATACAGCTGAGCTAAAATCCATAAAAATGAAATGATCAAAAACCCAGAAGACAGCAAATTCATATTTTCAGGCTCTCTATCCAGCCTAACAGCAATTAAGAAAAAAATCCAAACCACTTTTACATACATGAAATATTAGAAACATGTTACTATTTCATAAAAACCCACAAAATAATAATCTTGGCTTGGCTTCATGGCATTAAGGGAAATTAAAAGCTGATACACTGGCAAGGGAGGCAACCAAAATGACAATAACCAACATTAGACTCCCATATACAGATTACAAAAATATGATCACACAATACATTAAAAGAAAATAGCAAGCAGATATGTTTCCAAACAACAAACTGTATGAACATCAGTTGACAGTCAGACTGGAAAATAGCGAATCATTATCAAATAAAATACAGGACATAGTACTAAGCAGAGTCCAAAATGGACATACACATCTTATACACACATAATGACTCAAGCAGAAACTGCACTGTGTTCATTTCTTATGATCAATTGCTCATTAACACATCCTAATAGACTGCAAAGAATACAAGAAACCATACAGTAAATACTATGATGTATAAAATTTTACTTAGCTATTTCAAAAACGTATCTGTCTCTCAAATAATGGGCTGCCTGAAAGAAGTAGGCTGCTTCTAGCAATTATAGAAGAAAGCACAATACATTTTATCTATTAACTATATATTTAAAAAAAAACAAAAACATGTTTATACTGAAAGTATAAAATTGCATGCAAAACATTTGTAGTTGGAGCCATAAAGTTGCATACTTGGATTTTGGCATTGAGTGGCCCGTATCATGCAACTAAAAATCAACCAACAGTCCATTTTGGCATTAATGATTCATAGTGGTTGACATGTCAGTAAAATAACCAATCAATGAATCAATCAGTCTAGTTCAACTGCTGATGTATTAATGATTATTGCTGTAAGAGTCTGTTAATCTTTAGATAAAGAAGAATTGCTTTAAATATCTCAAAGGCATTTAACAGGCTTTTGCATGCTGGTCATCTTCACAAATTGAATGAGTATGGTATTTCTGGACTAATTTTTAAACTGATTCACTTTTTCTTATCAAATTGCAAAATGAATGTTATCTTGAATGGCCACTCTTCTAGATCTTTTTGCATTAATGCAGGTGTCCCCCAGGGCTCTATCCTTGGACCTACATTGTTCTTAATTTTCATCAACAACCTTCCTGATGTCATCAGTTCTCACCTTGGTATCTATGCTGATAACACAACTATTTACTCCTGTCTTAATACTAAGCATGATCATTTTGATAAGGTCAAATTAGCAGTTGACCTAAAAAAATTACCTACAGTCTGTTGTTAACTGGGGCACGCAATAGATTGTTAATTTTAATGCCTCCCAAAATGGAACTGCTCTCTTTTAATCATCTGAGAGAACCTTTTTTTGTCTTCCATCAGCATAGCTGATACTAACCTCCAGGATAGTCACTCATTGCACCTTCTCAGGCTTAGTGTTTTCTGCTGACATAAAATGGAAAGATTATATTGAATCAATTACTAGGTCTGCTGTTAGGAAAGTTGATTTACTATGTCATGCTAGACAATTTTTCTTGCCAGAATCTATCTTACATATTTATAAGTCTACTGTTCATCAAGGTTTTGAATATTGGTGCCACATCTAATTTGGTGCTGTTATGAATATATTTAAAACTTCTTGATAAAATCCAAAGAAGAATCTGCAATGTTATTGGTCTTACCCTGGCATCTTTGTGTCAGTCACTTTCCCAGCACCATAATGTGGCTTCCCGGTACCTTTTGCATAAATATTTTCATGGTAATTGTTCTGATGAACTTTCCCCTTTGGTATCTTGACTTTATCAATTTAAGTGCAATATTAGATTGACAGTAAGGTTTCATCATTTTACCATTGAAATGGTTTGATGTAACTGTAAATTCTATGCTAACAGTTTCTTCTATCACACTTCACAATTGGGGAACACTCTTTGGACTTCTTGCTTTACAGTCAACTTTGATCTTCAAAAATTTAAATGTATTGTCCACCATTATCTTCTGTTTTCTTAATTCCTGTTTTTATTCTTCTCTCTCCTTAATATTTTTCTTCTTATATTCTCTCACACTTAGTGTCTTTATTGCCTTGCATGGGGTGAAATCATTAAAAAAAAATTCATCGCCTATGACTGACTAGGACAACCTATCTGTCATTTATATAGAGGTTTTCTTAATAGATCTCGTAATCAACCTTTGACAGTCATGTTTCCAAAGAGGATGGACCAATGAATCTCACCTTAAGATATACAACAGCAATGGGATCATGTCAGTTTTCGGCATCTCTTTTCTTTTACTCAAGTCTTGATTAGAAAATCCATTGTTCAATTTTATTTCTCATTTTATAAACTAAGTAGCTGTTGGTACCTATCAAAACTATTTCTTTTTTTCCCTAATTCCTATTGATTTAAATATTGATAACAAACCCTTTAATTACTAACCGTTTTATGCTGTATATTAAACATCCTCACTCTGTCTTCATCTTAGAGAATTGTTCATATTGAAGTTCAATGAAGTGCCATTTCTTACTAGATTGAACTTGTTATTGAATGTTTATATTTCTTGTAACAAAATGTTTTATATTTGATAAAGTAAAAATGTTGCATTCAATCTGTTTTCTTTTTCACATTAGGTATGTTTTGTTTACTTTGCATTCTTGTATGCAGTCTACAGATCAAAGAAAAGTTTTCAAGATACCGCCAGCTGGTATCAGAAAAATTGTAAGTATTTTATATTTTGTATATCATTTTATGTACCAGTTCTCTAAGTAATTTTCTTTGATATGTCATTATAAGATAATACATACAATAAATTCTTTAACACTTAAATTGAAACCAATATCACTAACTATTTACTGTTTTAATAATCTTCAATAATTATTGAAGAAAACTTGGAAGGTCCTAAAATTTGAAAATATGCAACTCTCCCTTAATACGTTTTTTTTTTTTTTTTTTTTTTAATTTCATAAATATTCAAGAGATGAAATTTTTTTAATATGTTAAAGGGAGAAATTATTTATTTTAGATCCTGTCCACAAATATAGCTGAAACCAGTGTAACTGTCAATGATGTGGTGTATGTAATTGATTCTGGAAAAGTGAAGGAGGTAAATACAAAAAACACTTCTGATTTGTTTGTTTATGAAAGTTAATTCTAATTAAGTTCATTTAATTACTTGAGAAATTACACCTTCTGTTTATGTGTACATACACACATATGGCTACTTACTGATTGTGTTTTAAATGAAATCTTTAATTCATGAGAAACAGAATCCTTTGTTTAAGAAGTACTGAAGAATTTATTAACATATTGACAGTATTTTTTGTGACATTCTATTTTGTCTTATGTTTGTAGAATCACTGTGCATATATTAGAAATGTTTGGAATTTATTTAGCAAGCAAGTTGACATATAAATTACAGTATTCTATAAAAAATATACTCTTTTGTGGGTAGGTAGAAATTATATACATTTTTGATATATAACAATTATTTTATTACTTAAAAAGAGATAAATCTATTAGCTTACACTTAGTATGGGGTGTAATATAAGGATGTGTCTTCAACCTATACAGTGAGGCAATTTTGAGAGAATAAGCCTACCAGGATTCATTATTGTTAGCCAGTGTTGATATCAGACACAGAAAGGAAACTACAAAATCTCCTACAAAAGAGTGATTATTTTACATCCTACAGCCCCTTTCCCACAAACTAAACATAGCAAACCTCTTGTTGTTTTATCGGTGTTTCCATAGAAAGTGTTCAGATGAACTACATTTTTTAGTTCCATCAGTTTTAACCTTTATGACTAAGACCTGCCATGGCCACACCCATTGTAGCAGACCACTCTTATTCCCCTCCCCCCATATTCTATTGATGAGATGTATATTCCACACAAGAGTTTCTTACCATGAACTGCTGCTTTGTAGAACCAACTCCTAAGAGGATGCTTCGCCAATAACTACAGTCGTAACCTGTTCGAATCTGAGGTTGACTGTTATCTTGCCCACATATCCCCATAAGCCGTGCCTCTTATGCTGTACCTTTCTACTTCGAATGTCTTTTAGACTTTAACAGGGTGAAAATGATTATTAAAAACAAAAAAGAGATGAGTTCAAATCTTACTGGAAATTTTTTCATTTCCAGTTTATACTGCTCAGTTACTACATAGAATAACCTGAGAGTTGTGATAAAAATCAAGAGACATAATTAAGAATAAAATATGAATAATATTTGCTTAAAGAGTGTCTAGTTATTTTGCTTTAACCTATTAATATATTTTACTTAAGTGGTTTACAAAAACAATTTATTCCATTCTAGAAAAGCTTTGATGCACTGAGTTCAGTAACTATGTTAAAGACAAACTGGATCTCTCAAGCTAATTCCATTCAAAGAAAAGGCAGGTAAGTAAAGTCCCTTCACCAAAAACAGATTTCTGAATTTTCAGTTTAGTTTACTTTATCCATTTTTTTCTTGATTTGAAAAAAATAGCTTTTATATTAAATTAAATTTGACTAAATTTATATGACCTAAGCAGAATATATAAATATTCTATTCCTTGAGAAGCAAAGGAAAAGAAGGCTCAACTCTCATTATTCTTTCAATTGTGTTACTGACTCCATAAAATATTGAAACTCCTTTAAATTGCACATTGTCTCATATGAAATTGATTAGATTTGGAATCAGAAGACTCATATATTTATTTCAATAAAATGTATAAACACTTTCTTTCATGTTCACCCCAAATACAGGTAGTAAAGCCACTAAGACACAAGGAGTTACTGTGTGTAGAAGTATTAGAAAACAGAACATTACTAAGGAGTGAGAACAAAAAAAGAGTAATCAGGAAGACAGTAGATAGCGATTGACATTTAAATTTTTGATTAAAGTTGATTGGAAAGCATGGAGCTAAAAGAGTTCTACGAATAAGAAGTGCAAGAAAAGAAACTGTTAGCTTAGAACTTACATTTACATTTAGCCAACTCAACAGTAAATTGATGAGACGTGCATATTCAATGATTTTGGTCAGTTATTTTATTGACAATTTTCAAATGTGATTTAAATTCTGGAAAACTCCAACTTTTATCATTGTTTAGACATTTTTTACATAAAATTTAGTTTAAGAGGCAATACATTAAGTTAAAAACTGTATTTTGACTGTTTCTTCATTAATATAGTTTACACTAATGTATATGCAGTAAAATTTCTGATTTTTAGAAAAAGGAAGATATATATCTGCATATATGTGTTTTTTTTTTATTATACTCTGCTGCATGATTGAATATTGTTTATAATAAATCCTTAAAATTAAAAAAATCCTGTTCATTATATTTCGTTTAAAAATATTAATGTTTGTTCTAATTGTCATTGAGTTTTCTTTTTTGTTAAATGGTTATTAACTGTTAGTTTGAATATTATTTCTGTTTAATCTTCTCGCAATAATTTTGTCCATGTAAATTTGAAACTCCATTTACCTGTAGTATAATGTTTTTATGTTTATAGGTGAGCTCTTTATAAACTATTTGATTTTTATTCCAATCATTAATTAGACAACAATTTAAAAATTTACGGTTTTTTTTTTGGTTTTTTTTTTGCTACTTGAATATATATATTATTTAAAATAGAAAAAAATCCTGTAGGCATATTTTGTTGTTTCTCATTGACAAATTTATTTTTTATTTCAAATATTTATAAAAAGTAGTGAATTAAATATGCATTAATGCACCAATTCCTTTTCAACATTAGATCTTTGAATTCTAACTGGAATTAATTTAGTCAATATTTTTCTAATTTTGTAGAGCTGGGCGAGTCCAACCAGGAATTTGTTATCATCTCTTCAGTAGGATACGTTACGATAATTTGCAACTGTATCAAGTACCAGAAATGCTTCGTTTACCCCTCCATGTAAGTAAAACTTAGAAAATAATTTGTAATTTTTCTGTTAGTAAATAGATTTAATAAGCTTAAACATAGGTCAGAATTGTTTATTTTAGCTTAATTTAAAATTTGCTTTGCAATTTTAGTCATAAGTTTATTTTAATAGAATTTATTTTAACTATCCTTAATCTCCAACATATTGTGCATGATTTAATTTTATGTATATTTATTTTGTTTATTGATACAGTAATCCGTCATTGTTCTTTTTGTTTGTTTCTTTGTTTTTTTGTTCTTCACTCAAATATTTTTTATTACCAGTAATAATTTTAATTTATTTAAATGACTTTGTGCTCATTGCTCACGAATCTGTGATACATTTGTTAAAGCAAAATATATGATGGACTCTCCCATCGATTTCAATGTGTGAGTTTTTGACAATTGAGTCCTTAGCTTTGATGTTACTCATGCAGTTGGTTAGTGCTTATGCCTTTCATGACATTTTAGTCCCATGAGTGACTTACAGTGAAGACCACAGAGCACACATGTACAAGGATTAGAATCCTGAATGGCAAGTATGTTTGCTGCTGCTTTTCTTCTAGCTTATATCTCATGGAAATGGTTGATAGAAGTAGCTCTTTGCTGTTCAATTCCAGTGCAACAACTTGTTCGATATTCAGCTTTCTCATTGCCTCAAGTGATCTGTATGGAATTTTGATGGCCGTAAGGTTGTTTTTCAATTTGTACTTGTACCTTAACCAAGGCCTCCCAATGTTAAGCTGACTATCCTGACCATATGACCAACCCAACGCAATTGCAATGTCATAAGAAACCTCTCTATACCACCAATGCTGCACATGTTAAACAGGTTCAAATTTGATACTTTCTCACAGAGATATATCCCACAGATTGCCCTGAGGCACCCTTTGTGGAAAATGTCAAGTTGGTTTATAAGAAAGCAATATGGTGTCCATGATTCAGAATTATACAGCAAGATGGTAAGGATAGTAGCCTTGTAAACCTGAATTTTAGTTTCCAGCCTGATGCCGTGTTCATTCCAAAGGTGATGATGAAGTTTACCGAATGCAATGTTGGCTTTAGCAATTCATTTGGCAATCTCATCATCAAGGGTGCCACTAGAATTGACTTTACTTCCGTATTTGAGATTTTAACCCTCAACCTGAACAGGAGTTTCTGGAAAGTGGGGAACTGGTACATTCTGCTTGACACCCCAGATTAGTTTTGGTGTAGGACAAGGCTGGTGAATCACTTTCTTATAGTTGGGCCAAAAGCCTTGCTGGCTGCAGAAAAGTGATCAGCAAGAAACTGCGCTTCCTCAAGAGATGCTGCAGTTAATGCTGTATTGTCAGCGAAAAGGAGGTCACAAATTAAACTGCTGGTTCTTGAATAGTCTAAGTGATTGAAATATATATATATATATATATATATATATATATATATATATATATATATATATACACACACACACACACACACACACACTTTCTCTCTCTCCCCCTCCATTGGTTTCTAATTATTGCATTGTAGGCTGACTTTATTTTTAAAGTTATGATTTGCTGTTCTTTTAAATCTGTTTCCATTGAAAATTCTTTAGTCATAAATTGTTCCAGGTAAGCAGTATCTTGAAAAAGCCTGTTATTCCATATCATTTCACTTAAAAATAATTTAAATGAAATAGAATTTCCATGATATTCTTATAAAGGAATTTTTGTTTCATTTCAAGATCCATCTCAAATCTGATTTGTATTCTTGTCATTTTAGTGAAAATATATTGGTTCTGATTTCACCTGTAAATATTTAGATGCTTAATTTTTTTAAATATGTTTATTCAGTCACAGAATACAAAGCAAAACTGAATTATTTTTCTTACTATTTTTTATTGTTTAGTTTTATCACTTTTTAAAAAATCTTCTTTCTTAATATAGGAACTGTGTCTGCAAACGAAGTTGTTAGCACCTGCACAAGTATCTATTACGGACTTCCTTTCTAAAGCACCACAAACACCAGCTTTTCTAATTATCAGAAATGCAGTCCAACTACTGAAGGTATTATGCCTCGCTTTTTTTTTTTTAATTTTTCTCAGACACTCAAAAATATCATATTCAATGTTAATAATCTTGATGCATTGAAATAATTATGATTGGAATTTTTACCAACATTTGTTCTAAATAGTTGTAGCAGAACAGATCGGCATCCAAAATCTAAATAGATAGGAGTGTGTCTGATATTTAAATTATCTTAAGTACTTTTACAATTTTGAATACAGTCCATTAAAAAAATATACTTGAGTATGAAATCTGTTGGTTAACTTTTTGCTTTTTTTGTTAATAGCAAATTGATGCCTTGGACCCATGGGAAGATTTGACTGAAATGGGTCATCATCTAGCAGATCTACCTGTTGCTCCGTCCTATGGTAAAATGGTGCTATATGCTGTGGTGCTAAAATGTTTAGACCCTGTCCTCACTATAGTATGCTCCCTGGCCAACAAAGATCCCTGTAAATATTGATATTTTCTTTCTAACTGCATTTATTTTCCTTATTCAGTTCACATTTATTCAATGCTTTATTATGAGCTGTATTTAAAAGGCTTTTACTTTCTTCATATTTATAGTTATGCTCCCAGCTCAGCCTTGTCAGAAGAGAGCTGCTTCTTTATCACGAAAAAACTTTGCTGCCAACACATTTAGTGACCATATGGCATTGCTTCGAGCATTTCAGGTTGGTTTGAATTTTTGAAGAAAAGGTTGTTCTGCTGGGTTAAACTATTTTAATAAAATATTTTTCTTGAGATCAGTAATTTCTCTGAGTTTCTGGTATCGGGATAGTGACCATTGAAAAAGATGAAATAACTATAACTTTTAAACATCTTTATTGTTTTTAAAATGAAAAATAGTTTTCAGTCAAATTTTTGATTAAAGTCAGAAGCTTTGTTTTGCTTTGAAGTAGAATTAAACCATAATGACTAATATACATATCTACTGCTCTCATAATGAAATGCAAAAGATTTTTTCTTTTTTTAAATAAGTTTTAAATTTATATTTCAGGCATGGCAGAAAGCCAGGACTGAGGGTTGGGAGAAAGCATTTTGTGAGAAAAATTTCTTGTCTTCTGCATCTATGGAAATGATTGTTGGAATGAGGTTGGTTCAAATTTGAAATTTTTTTTTTTATATATTATTGATTTATCTTACAAACTGGATTTGATA
Organism: Acanthosepion esculentum; assembly: GCA_964036315.1. NCBI lineage: Eukaryota > Metazoa > Mollusca > Cephalopoda > Sepiida > Sepiidae > Acanthosepion > Acanthosepion esculentum. The sequence continues at coordinate 71,626,374 of OZ038477.1, read as the reverse complement.
TAAATTTATGTTTATGTTATTTTTAAATTATAATATATGAATCAAATAAATGTCAATAATTATACTAAAAGTATTTCATTAAACACTCCTTCCTGGACTCTATATGTATTTGTTATTTTTATTTCCTTTTTCTCTGTTTATTAATCAGAGCACAATTGCTTGGTCAACTTCGTGCTTCTGGTTTTGTGAGAGCTCGAGGCGGAGGCGATATCCGTGACTTGAATGTTAATTCTGAAAAGTGGTGTGTTGTAAAAGCTGCATTATGTGCTGGTTTGTACCCAAATATTATCCGTGTTGACCGAGCTGTTGGCCAATTATCTGCTGCGTAAGTACAAATTTTTCCTCTTCATTTTTCTTTTAATCCAGTATAGTATATCATTTCAAAAATTACAAAAGAATTAATAGAAAATAACCTGGTTTATGGTTAAATATTTTAATTGTCATCTACCATAAAATTGATTTACAATTTTCAAAAATTTTCAATCTGTCATTGGTATAAGGAGAATTTTTATTCTCTAGACGGAATTTTTTACCAAAGTAAATTTTTGATTGCTCTATTCTTTTATTGAACTACATCCTTGAATGTTGAAAATTTTAATAGTTTTAATACAGAAAATTGTCTGTTTGCTCTCTTTGATTTAGAATATTGTCTATAAGTAATTATATGCATTTTTTTCTTATTTAGTCAACATATTTTAAATATGATTAGAAGTTACTGTATAAATTATATACTGCAATGACCAACTTTCTGATGGTCCCAGAATGTAATGAACCAGCTTTAGCTTCATGTTTATTTTATGAATATTAATATACAGTAAAGCAATTCTAATGATAATCATAATAAAGAGACTAAAATAATATATAAATAGCTTTGAGTTTACATAAAGATGCGTTGTGATGATATTGTTTCTCTACATTTTTTTTTCTGTTTGAATAGAAAATTGTATATTAAAATTTTCAAATAGCCATGAATTCAATCATGTTTTTTCTTATTTTCATTGTGTTTAAAGTGTAACTCATTATTTTCTGTATATGTTTCTTTCACTGTTTTATGTCAGCCATGGTTTTATATTTGTATTTCAGCAAAGAGACTAAAGTACGTATTCACAATCTGTCTGTGCTAAGTCCCAATCCCTCAGTAGGTTCTCGAAATAAAAATATCAGTTACTTCCCATCTGAATGGATTGTCTATGAAGAGATGAGTAGAAATAATAGATTGGCATCTGTACGATGCTGCACGATGATATCACCAATCACTGTCGCCTTATTTACTGGACCTGCCAAATTATCTCCTGAGATCATCAAAGAAGCTGAGGGTAATATCACTGCAGGTAATCTCATTTCTTTTTTGTTACTAAATGATAAACAAGGTAATAGGAATAAGTAGTTATATCTGTTGAAGTTACTTGACTAGTTGGTGGAAATCCATACAATTAAGTCACTGACTGGTCAGTCATGCATGTGTAAAGCTTGCCAATAACTTATCTAAGTGAGAACTTTTATTCTGATAGTTTGATTATACTGGGCAACACAAATGCTTGTGATAGGCATATAGTATATTGATGTTAAAGGTACAGTTATTAATAGTATATTGATGATGTATATAGTGCATTTATGTTGACAGCAAATAGTATGTTAGTAAACAGGGCCTTTATTTTATACACAAGGAATATTTAGATGATATTGAAAATTGGCCAAATAAATATAAATTACTTTATTTCTGATATCTTCATGAATATTTAAGATGGTCTCCTGTTATAGGAGTTATCAGTATGGTATGTATATGGTATGGATACTTCTTTTGTATTTTTGATATATCCAAGTGGAACTACTCACCATGCTCATTGCTTACAGCATCCAGATCCATTGGAAAAAATAGATGAGAATGCAAGAAGTGCATTTTAAAAGATAACTAGCATTCCAGTATTTTAATATTTTTAACTTTTTGTTTAATCAGCATAATTTATAGGTAAATGAGACCCAAGAAAGTTCTGTACAACAAACAAGATTGAATCCCATACCAACAATTCAAGTGGACATGCATGTACTATTAACTTACCCTGAGCATAAATATGCTAAATACATTTCACAAGAAACTTGATTCAGAGTACAGATTTGGTATGTTTTGATTTAGAGCATTGTTTTTATTGGTAGCAGATTTGAAATTGGCCTATTTGATTAATTTGCCCTATTAGTAAAATCTTTGTTGCCCACTGTTGTAATTTATATCAGAACTAGAATAATGTAAGATTTTGTTTTGTTTATTTCATCTTTAATTATCGATTAGCTCATGAATTGTTTTCTATCTGTAGATGAAAGAAAAGTTCAAGATTTTGTTGGTATTAATCTTTCTGACAATGGTAGTGATAGTGGTGGTGAAGACAGTGAAGACAACAAAAAGTCTTGCCTTCAGTTGGATGAATGGCTAACTTTTCATATTGAACCAGAAGTAAGTTATTTTACAAAAGTTTATTGTTAAATCAAAGATTTGAGTTGATTACTCATATTTTACTTACTATATATACAATTAAAGTTCTTAAAAATCAGTTAGTTCTTAAGTTCGATTATAAAATAAGATAGTAGATTTTTCTCAATATTGCCCAACATTTATTAAATTTACATTTTGTAAATAAGGTGTTATGGAATTTTATATACAGGGTGTGATGGATAAATTGCTGTGGAAATTACACAAAAATGAAAATAACAGTGACATCTCATTTTAACAGATATATTTACCAGAATTACACAAAAATATCTTGAAATACTAAAGAGTAAATTTATTCATTAAAATTGCCATCATCTTCAACCACAGCCTCCAGATGACTTTGGAATCTCATGCAACTCATCTGGACAGTCTCCTTGTTTAAGTTGGTGAATACTGGCATAATCCTTGCTTTCAATTCATCTTTGGTGTCACAAGGATTTTTGTTAGTCTCTTGCTCAACTGCACCCCACACATAGTAATCAAAGAAGTTGCAGTCTGGGGAGTTAGGTGTAATGTAGTTGTAGAAATTGTCTGACAGCCATGACTAGGCTCCCTTACTTGTGTGGCATGGTGCAGAGTCCTGTTGCCAGACATAGGGTCTTCCAGCAGACACACTCTTGACCCAGATTGGCAGTACTTCCTCAAGTTAGTTGATGTTGGTTTGCATGTTGAGTCTGAGGCCCTAACCAACAAATTCAAGAGTTTTTTTTTTTCTCATCAGAACGATCAGTTTTTCCGAGCTGCCATACATTCATAATCACCATTAGAATCATCCAACTCTTTCTGTATTTTCTGGCACCCAAACACTAAAATGTTCATATTGGAGTGAATGCCAAGCAGTACAGCATGCTGTTTCCAAACAGAGTGAATTGAGTCATTGTGCTCTTTTTCTCACAGATGGTGCCCAATTGACCCTACTATACTGTGCAGTCGACAAAATAAAAAACAAGCAATGCACAAAATTTAAAATATAAAATGGTGACAATTTACCCATCGCACCCTGTATTTTGTTTTAAAAATAACATTGTCCCAAATTCTTTTAATTTGTTGCTTTTCCATATTTAGTAGATTTAGATTTTTTTTTTTCTGTATGTTTGTATTTAATTATGTTATATCTGCTAATTGTTTATTTCATTTGAATATAGAATGTTAATTCTTGTAATGATTTGTGAAATTGCTGATAAGTATTTCTTTACATTTGTATATTTGATATTACATATAAAATCATCTAAATGTAACTCACGTTTGAAATTTTGAAATTGTTATACACAGAAATTTTATTAAAAGTGATGAAATTTGGCTAATAAATATGTATCATTGCTAGTATTTCTTTTAAATTATTCAAAAGGTCATAATTCAGACTTGTCCAAGTTGCATTTTTCATTAATCTTTTTATTGATCTTTTATTTTATCTAATTTGCTCATTACTTTAATTATACTTCAACCATTATTTTTTTCAGGATTTTTATTTAATGAGCATAACAACAATGTATACCTTTTATTTTTTTTATCAGTGTGCAACATTAGCACTTCAGTTACGTCAAAAATGGCACAGCTTGTTCATCCGCAGAATGAGAGCTCCGTCCAAGCCATGGACACAGGTTGATGAGGTAATATATTTTTATGTATTGTTATAAAAATGTTACGAGTAATGCATTAGCAATTCCTTTATTTTTAAATAAATGATAATCTCTAAAATTACTTGACAACTAAAAGGAAATAGAAATAATAATTATAATGATGCAGCTTTTCCAATAGGTTAATATGATGCAATTTATTTTGTAAAAAAATAAAGGAATTGCTAGCGAGGTTTGGATAGGTTAAAAAGAACTGTATTTCACTGTTTCTATCCAATGATATCAGTCAATTCATGTCTATCTATTGATTCATTTATCTTTATTTCAGTCTAGTTCTTTTATTTCACTTTTTAAAAATTATTTGTTAATAAATAAATTTTTTTTTTTTTTTTAAATGCTAAAAAACTATTTTAGCCCTGTCATTGAATTAAAGTATACATATACACACAAAAAAACTTAAAACTTAAAATGGACATGTGCTGCAAGATCTAATTTCCTTTTCTATCTTCTAACAACCTCTGGGCAACCTCTGCAAATAACTTCTTAACCTATCCAAACCTCGCTAGCATTTAAAATTTCCCCAAAACAGCTAGAAGTAATCAGTAGATCAATCTCCCCAATGTATGATTTATTTATTTGGAAAGCAAGAATAAAGAAATATCATAACAAAATTTTAAGTAAGTTTCTCAGATGATTTTGTTGGCATGTTGATTCATGAAAAGAAAGAAATTAAACAAGGTTTTGAAAATCAATACATTTAATATTAGGTAATTGACATCTAGAATGTAGATTACTAATTAACCAACTTTTATTTTATTGTACCAAATGATTTAACATTTTCTCATTTGTGAAATTATTTTGATAAAGATACTTATATTAAAAGTTATGTAAAATGCAGTATATATAATTATTCTGTGGAAATGAAATCTTGTGTTTTAATTCTTATATGAATGAATTTAAGTTAGAACAAATGTAGAAATTGAAATCCATGTGTGTTCCTTGTTTTAATGATTATTACTGAAAATACCTTATAGTAAATTCTTATTTAAAATGAAATAAAACATTCAAAAACTAAAATAAAGTTACAGTTTGTTTAGCTAATCCCTAGATTCTACATGTTTGAAGAGAAGGCCCTCTTTTGTGAGATACTTACATACCTCGGGCACAAACACTGATGAAACCACTGCAGGAAAATAAATTTGGTCATTCATGCCTTCTTATTGGACATCCAGTACACTATCTTCTGTCTTAATTCCTGTTCTTTTGTTCTCTCTCCTTAATAAATGCCTTCTATTTCTCATAATCTCTCACGATTTAGTGGCTTCATTGTTTTGGTGTGGAAATGATTAAAAAAAATAAAAAAGTTAAATATTAAAAATTGATAATTCTAAATAATATCTGAAGGTTGAAATACTGTAAATGATGCTATTTTCAACTGAATCAATTATCTTTGTAATAAAAACTTTACCCTACCCTGTATTTTTTAACTAAATCCAGAATTTTGATGTAAAACTTATCCTATCTCACAATTTTATACTATATTATTAGTTTTAATCTAAAAAAAGATTTCCCATGGTTGGGTATGAAATTACGAGGCATGGAAATTTTTTTTCTTACACCAATAACATTGATTTAATTTTAAAAAATATGAACATGAAAATAGTTTAAATTAGAAACATTTTGAGTATTTTAACTTTCCAAATTTGTTTATATCAATCAATTTTTTAATATTTATTGATTGTCAGCATAAAAAAATAAAGCCAGAAAGAAAAGCTAATCAACTATTTTTTATTTTATTTCACAGCCATATTTACATACACAAACACACACACACATGTAAGCAAAGAGAAAAGTTTGATGAATTTTTTTATCTCATTGACAATATGTATTCCAGTGTCTTACAAAGTGGTATCAAAAAGTTTCCAGACTAGTTCTATAGTACACCAAAAGATGGCAACTCACAGTTGTGCATGCAGTGAGTGCTAGCAGTTACCGTCATGCTCTAGTATGCCGAGTAACATTGCTGTGTTCACTTCACAAGTTGTGAAATTTGTGTTTTTGGGATCATGTTTAGGCTATATAGCCTACAATTTTGTCATGAACCAGAATTGGAACAAAGATCTAATGTGAAATTTTGCTTTCAACTTAGGAAGTCTGCTCCAGAGACATTAAGTATGTTTGTTTGTTTGGGGTTTTATGGCATATCAACCACTGTGGGTTATTTAATGCCAGATCCAGTATTTACTAAATATATCAAAAACGTATAGCTGGCAACATCATTGTTTCAAAAACGTGTAGCTGGCAACATCATTGTTTCAAAAGCATATAGCTGGCAACATCATTGTTTCAAAAAAGTGTAGTTGGCAACATCATTGTTTCAATGTGCTGGAAAAGACCTGGAAGTTCTCTATTTTCCAATAGCTGGTATCCCAACAGGTGCTACCACTCCGGGCCAGAGTGGACCTGGGAACACCAGCAATTAAGAGTCCTTGCTGTTGGATGCAGCTTAACGTCGTACCCAGGATGACAATGAGGCAATGGATAATAGGCAATGTCTTGACTGGCATGAGTGCTTCAAAATTGAAAGAACATCCCTGGAAGATGACAAGTGATCTGGAATACTTGGCACGAGTGTCACCTCCTGAAATATGTAGAAAATTAATCAGCTTATGCATGATGTTCGTCTGAGGACAATCAATGATATTGCTGATGTTGTTGGTCTGTCATATGGGTCCGTACAGGCACTCCTGACATCTGAATTGAACATATGGCATGCTGATGTCAAGTTTATCCTCCACCTCATGAGCACTGCAGAAAGAACATCATGTTAGAGTCTGTCAAGATTTTAGTCAGTATGCCACTGTTAATGTCTTCATGTCAAGGATCATCTCCTGTGACAGAAGTTGGGTTTATTGGTATGACACTGAGTTGAAGCCACAGTTGACACAGTGGAAGAGCCCTTCAGAGCTGCAGCTCAATCAAGAACTTGCTCAGCGTTTTTTTTTTTTTTTGCCTGTGGTATTGTGCATCGAGAATTTGTCTCCCAGGACCAGACCATAAATTGAAAGTTCTACTGCAAAGTTTTCAGGTGTTTGAGGGAGGACATTTGATGAAAGCAACCAGATCTATGGAGCAGAAAGGATTGTATTCTTCACAATGACAATGTGCTCTGTCACCGAGCTTTCCTCACTCGTGAGTTTCTAGCCAAAAACAATATTGTATTGTTTCTGCACCCACCCCATTTGTCAGATTTACTACCTGCAGACTTCTGTTTTTCTCCAAGCTGGAAATGCAGCTCAAATGTCATCCTTTTAACACTATTGTCAAGATCCAGAGCAAATTGCAGAAGACTCACTTACAGAAAACAACTTCCAGGCCAGATTTCAAAAGTGGCAGGAACGCTGGGACTAGTGTATTGCTGCACAAAGTGACTATTTTGAAGGAGATCATGTTAAATACTTAGGTAAATATATTAGTTTTTTTTTAACATAACTAGTCTGGAAACTTTCTGATACCACCACATATTTCAAATTCCATCAAATTGTGGATGTATGTGTACTAGTGTCTACATTAAATGGCACAAGTACATGTAAATGACTCCTGCACAATACACATAGGCATAGACATTGCATACATGCGTATAAATTCACATACAGGGAGAATGCGACAAACAGAAAATCAACTCTTCTTTTTATAGATTATGCTTTCTTTCATTTGGTTGTATGCATGCAATCTGTGCTTATAGAATTTGAATTGAAATGCTTTTGCAGTTTAGCAAAATTGCCTTTTTCTTTAATGGTAATGAGGACCTTTTTGTAAATAATTCTTCAGTTTTATAAGTATTTTTATAACTGGTTGTTTTATTAGGCCATTGTCCGAACTGTTGTTGAAGTTTTGATGACAGAAGAGAGAGAGCTTGGTTTACAACAGCCCACAGGTATTGGACAGAGGCCAAGACCTATGTGTAAGTATTTTTGATTTTTATTATTAAGTTTAATTTCTTTTATGGCTTTGAATTTACTTCAGTAATTTTTTTAAAACTGGTAATTGTGAACACCTGAAATAAATATTTCTGTTAGGAAACTTAAACTTTTATCTTGTATGGAAAATATTTTCATTCTTTTTGGCATATCATTTATTGATTCTAATCAATCTTTTGATTTTTATTTTGTTTATTTTATATTAAATTCTAGCCATAGAGTCTATCATGTCCTGTAGTGGAGGCCGCAACTACCATGAACTGGAGGATCAGCCTGAAGAGAAATCAAAAATGACAAAGCGCTCAGTTCCTTCTACACCTCCAAAGAAAAAAGATTCAGGAAGTATGTTTTCTTTTTGATTTCATTTTTTTAATCCAACATTATTTCTTATAACTCTAAACATTATTTTAATGGCTATATATGTTTGGGTTTGAGTTGACACCATCTGTATGTTTGTTTGTTTTGTTTTTTAATGTTTAAACAAGTCTCTCAAATGTGCAAGCCAGCAGATATAATTCAGACCGTCTTAAAAAAAAAAAGAAAGGGATTCAGGTGTCTACTCAACCATGTGTATACACTAAAATAACATGGCAAATCTTATGATTTCAAAATACTTATTCATTTTACTAATATTATCTAGATTGCATTTCTTATTTTCTGATTTCATTTATTACTTACCAGCACTCATAATCTAAGATGTAGTTTTAATTATATTTTAAATTCATTTCTTTTAGTTATCAATAGTAGTTTGAAATATTTGTTTTATGTCTTTTCAAGATTAATTTTACACATTATTAGAAAAAACTTAGATGTTTGTTCTTAATTAATTTCATTTATATATGATCTAATTACCAACTGAAATTTATTTGGATTATTAAAATTCTTCTTTTTATATTCATTGCAAAAGACTTTGTGATATACTGTTTTATATGATTATGTACCTAATAAATACCTAAGTCCTTATTTTTACCCAGTATGAAAATATTGATTTTTCAGAATTTCGATCTGATAATGCTTTGTATCCCAGTGGCAGCAATGGTAACAATAGTAATCACCACATGAGTGGAAACAGTCATTCAAGTACTCCATGTGACAGTCCTCAACCATCTTCTCCTTCCAAAATAGCAGAAAAAGACCCAGGAGCTACCTCTTCACATCCTTGTCGAATGTTTATTATGAAATGCAATAGCCAGAAGACATTGGACATTTCTCTCAACAAGTCCCTCTGGGCGACAACAGTAAATAATGAGAAAAAACTCAACAAGGCCTTTTTGGTAAGTTAAAATCATCTCATTCTCAGATTATAATTGCCTTTCATTAAAATGAATTATTGGATTTTACAGCTGCTGTTTTTCCTCTGGTGTATTATAAATGAAAAATATTTGATATTTTATTTTAGAATTTTCATTTTAACTCTTACTGTATATATTCAAGTATAGTGCAAGTTTTTATTGCCAGTTGTTTTACACAAAAAATAGGGGATTGCACTATACACAGGTAATTGTTTTGAAGAGGTTAAAAATCATGCATTTTTTGGTGACCACTGGTTGCACTACACATTAGTAATTTTTTTAATGTAAAAAAATTCAGAGATTGCACTATACATGAAGTCAGCTTATATATGAGTATACACAGTACTTAATAACCTATAAATTATTTTCATTGTCTATTTTTCAATATTTTAAAATATTTTTAATCTTATATTTTGAAAAATTTGTTTATTTATAACTTAAAATTTGTCGAGTTAAAAATAACTTCAATAAATATCCACTGGTAGTGCTTGTTGAGGTTACCTCGAAACTAAAAATTCTGAAGTCTCTCATTTATTTCATATTACTCTCTACATAATGCTGATGTATTTTTCTTTCTTTCTTTTTTTTTTTTTTTTTTTTTTTTTTTTAAATATAAAAATGATAGGCATAAGCCTATCATTTTTATATTGACATACATTTTCATATATAGTATAGCTGCTCAGCTTCTATAAAAAGATTAACAAATCAGTTATAAATACCAAATCAAAATTTTTATTATCCTGTTAAACGGTCTTTAATTCCAATATATTTTCATAGCAACATTTCTATCTCTAACAGGATGGAAAGACAGTCTACATGATATTCTCTGTACAGGGCAGTGGATGTTTTCAGGGCTATGCTAAAATGTCATCTGTCATAAGTAAAGATAAAGGGCATGAATTTCCTTCATCTGGTATTTGTGGAGCTTGCAGCATTGAGTGGCTGAAAAGGTTAGTATTCAATCCTGTTTACTATTTATTTTATCAGCAATTTCTTGAATTATCCCCACTTTTGAATATTTCAAAAAGATAAGTTAACCTTTTCTATCATGCCCATATTTATTATTTTTTTAATAAAATGAAAGAAAAAAAAAATCTTGTAAATGTAATGTTTTACAAACTGGCTCATCTAGCCTGGTTAACTGAGTTTAAAACAAACATACTTGTACTTATACTCTTATTATTCAGATCTTAAACCAAATCATTCATTATTTTTTTAATTTTCTCTTGTACTATCCTGTTATATTCGAATTGAGTTTTAAAGCATAAGTTTGCTATTGATTGCATTTTAAGACCCTATCTAGACAAGTAAATGAAGAGTATTTTTTTCTTTTAATCTATTCCAAAACTTGGAAATTAAGGGACAATCAAAAAGTAATTCATGTTCTAATTCAATTTTAAAAGTGTTAATCAGAATTCCTTGATGGTTTTTAGCTATAAACATTTTCCAATGTAAAAAAAAAAAAATTGTAGCATTACTTTTTATTTTTTCCTTACCAATAAGCCTGTTTCATAATGGTTGCCTTTCTAGACATCTCTAGAAAGCAAAGAACTCTCAGAAAATTTCTGTTTTTGGAAGGAGAATTTTTCTGCAAACCTTCACAGAAGGTTAATAAATGATCAGTAGAATTAATGCTAATCCTAAAGAGAAAGGAAAATTGAACATAATTGACAGCCTTACAAGCCTGCTACTGTGAATGAGGATAAAGCCAAACAAAAGGCTGATACAATCATTACAGGTGCAAAACTCCCTGAGAGCCTTTAGACTACAGATTTCCTATGAGTTCTCTTGAACGCTCATATCTGCACTAAGCATATCTTAACGTAAACAAATGATGTCATATATTATGAAATGGACTAAGTCTGACAATTATTTTAATATGTTTTCTGTTTATATGTTATTTTTATAGATACAAATATTTAAGTATCTTAACATAAACATAGATTAAAAACAGTAATTTAATCTTACCAACTAGACGCTTACTCTGTAGCTAAATGGTATAGCACATCAGGCCATATGACGATTCCATGTAGGATGGAAGTTATTTTCTATGAGATTTCCCAGACATTCAGGCTGGTAAATGTTAATATTGTTTATTATAAACAATGCATTTACTTAAATATTTGTATCTATAAAAATAATGTATAAACAGAAAATATATTAAAATATATAAAAACTAGTGAGCCAGGACCTACCTACCAAGGTTTCACCTAGACGAATCTTCAGGGTAAAACTGGCTAAAGAAAGTGAATACAAGTGACATTTTACTGGTAAAAACGGCCACCGTAAAATAATAAAATTAGCATAAAAACAAACCTGAACAAGACCAGAAAAACAAAGGGTAGGCGAAGGTTACTATATTAAAAAGATAGACACCCGAAGCAAAAAAAATAAAATAAAATAAAAAAAAATTCAAACCAACTCACAAACCTTTTATTCCAGTAACCAGGATTTTTTATGTTTACACCTATTGAGAATTTATCTCTGATTAAGTAACATGTTGGGGTTATTATAAGTGGCTATGGCCAATTTTATCTCTATGCATAAGAGGCAGTACCTATCAGTTGCTTGATATTTATGGCATTACTTTTTTTTTTTTTAGATTTGCTGTACTTAGTGTATTGAACACTTTTACGTTTTTACTTTATTTACTCTGTTAGTATTTTTTCTTTTGACTAGGCATTGTAGTGCTGATCAATTATTTTCATTCAACATGGATGTCTTTAATCTTTTCTTTTTTTACTGAATTTTCTTTTCCCCTGATATCGATTTGTTCAAATATATTTTTATTTACAAATTTTATTATCTGTGGGTTTTTTTCACAGTGTCAGAGTATAGGTATTAATATGATATATAATATTTGCAAGTTTCATTAAATATGACAGACAAGGTGCTTTAAGTTTTTTTTTATATATATAATTTCTCATATGATCTTATAATTGTTTTTCTTTTCAGTAGATAAATTATACAAAAAATTAAAAAAATTATAATTACATATTATTAAAAAAAATATAAATTATACATTTGGACTGTTTTTATATAATTTATCTACTGAAAAGAAAAAATTTTAAGATTATATGAGAAATTATATAAAAAACTTAATCAAAGCACCTTGTCTGTTGTTTAATGAAACTTGCATGAAAGAAGGATTGTTGCTTAAATACACAATAAATATATATGTCTTCTTGCATATTTTATTTGAAATCTAAACTATTTTTTCACAACCACTTTAGTACAGTTTTCTATCAGATTGACTCTATAAGTTAAGAAAATTTTCATATTAAACTTCATAATATAATTTTTATAAAAGTTGATGAAATCTTTCTATCTGATTGTATGTGTGTGTGTGTGTGTATATATATATATATATATATATATATATATATATATATATATATATATATATATATACACACAAGAAATGTCCAATTTTTTAGCAATTCTGTGGCCATAGCTAACATAAATTATAGAATAATGAGTAGTTAACATGTCTTTTTAGTTTTAGCCAGCAAGTCAAAACTTGTCCTTTTTGTATTTGGTTGCTTGTAAGTTGAATTATGGTGGAGTTTGGTCATAAATACATTTCCCATTTATATCTGAGACTGTTTTATTAATAGGATGCAATAAGAATTGGTTTCAGTTACAATCTCTTGCTCCTTCTCTTTTCTAACTTAGTAGCCAGCAAATTTATATGATATCTTTCTGCAACTTAGTTCCTCTTTGCTACATATTCTATTTCCTTAATTAAAATTTAATCATCTAAAATACATGCGAGTCCCAGGGGCATTTGTTCCGTTTAACTTAAATTTGACTTTCAGTATGATTCCTCTTTCTTTATTTTACTACATTTATTCATTCATTCTATTTTGTATATTCATCTGATTGATTTATCATTTATTTTGTTTAGGGCTAATATTCCATTCCAAAATACTCAACATCTGTCCAATCCATGGAATGACAATAAGAAGATACATGTCAGTCGTGATTGTCAGGTATACTAAGATTTAATTTTATTGGAAATTAAATTAGAATTTTGAGTTACTATGTCACTAATTCTACTATGCACACCTTTTGTGGGTGGTTTTTTTTTTTTTTTTTTAATGTTTGCATTAATGAAAATTTTCAGTTTAATTCTTTAAATCATTTTATTCCCTCTTGGCTTGCTCAATTCATAATATTTAAAACAAATTTGTCAAAAATAATAAACAACAATGTAAGTGTCATGTTACTGATATAAATGATTTTCAATAATTTTAATGTTGAAATTTGCAAAATATTGATACTGGACGGACTATATTGTATTTCATCTTTCTTCAAATATTATAGTTTAAAAAAGTGTCTGGTATATGTTGTATAGGAATAAATTGTTGTTGTTGACATTGTAGTTTGAACACAGATCACCAGTGAGCAAACATGGACAATTCCATTATTAAATAAGTAGATCACGCAATCGTAAAGGAAACATATAAATGGGAATAAATGGAACATCTAAGTGATTGCTATTCTCTATATGCATTTACAAAGTCTTGTCTACAATGAGCATTTTGGAAATGATAACAAGCATTCGTTGACCCAACGGAAATTAGAATGAGTTAGCATCTAACATCTCAAAAGTGGCGACGAGGATTTGTTGCACTTACAATTACAGCAAGAAAAGTTTTTTGAGTTGTTCACTAAAACAATGGGAACAAAAACTTCAGATTTTTTCACTCCTGATGCTGTCACTAATTCAATAACCGAGTTTGTTTACAATCCAGATGAAGGGATAACTTCCCATCTTACTATAGAAGATATGAAGGAATCTTCAAAAGGGATTATTTGCATTGGAATGATGAAAAATATGTTTGGTTATTGTTAAGGAAATTACCCCCCCCCCCCCCCTGCTGAACATGATAAATATGTAAAGTATATTTTGCTGAAGAAGTCGGGTGAAATAACTTTTGATGAGACTGTCCTAACACTATCGAAAATCTTTGGTGATAGGAGTTCATTGTTTAATACGTGTTAGTAATGTCTTAATTTAGTAAATTTCAACAAAGATTTTGTCACATACACAGGAGTCATGAATTGAGAATGCGAAAAGTTTAAATGAAATGAACTAACTCCTGATTTGTTTAAATGCCTGATATTTGTTCAGGGTTTAACACCTAATAAGGATGCAGAGATAAGATCCAAGATACTTTCTAAATTAGAAATGGATCCAAAATTAACTCTCTAGTGAATGGCAGAATAGTGTCAACATATTGTGAATTTGAAACTCAATACTGCAAGGATTGTGGAAAAAGATAATTCACCGGTACAGTGTGTCTGACCAACTAAGAGGAAAAACTACAAACGTTTTTTTAACTCAAAAAGAACTATAAGGAAAGACTATAAACCTTCTGTAATACCTAATACTTGCCATGGCTGTAGAGGTAAGCATTTTAAGAGTGATTTTTTTCTTCAAAAACATGAAATTCTGTGAGTTTGCAAAACCAGAACACAAAAGTGCATGTTGCAGATCCAAAAAATGGAGAAAAAGTAAAATGTTTGTGAACAGAATAAATACATGCAGTAACGATAAGAATCCTAAAAAGGAAATTAACAACACTTTGCAAAAGAGGAAATTTGTTTTTGTGCAAATTAATGGGGTGAAGATAAAATTGCAATTAAACTCAGGATCGGGTGTCACTATTATAAATGAACAGACTTGGAAGAAAATGGTTGGTAAACTCAGTTTATTAACTTCTGATAAAGTTGCTTATGGAGTCTCAGGAAAGAGATAAAACCTTTTGGGTAAATTCACCTTTAACGTTTCTTTTGTCAGAAAGACCAGAAAAGTGGTAATATTCGTGTTAGAAAATACTGATAATTTGTTTGGTACAGACTTGATTGCATTTTTTGATCTGTGGGACCTCCCAATTAACTCTTTTTGCAATAAGATAATATTGTTGCCAGTACTAATACAGCAACTGAAAAATTGGAAAGTGAACTGAAAAAGAGTTTTTCAGAAGTTTTCTCTGAAGGTCTAGGGACATGCACAAAAGCAAAAGCTAAGTTTCAGTTGAACTATTAACACCCATAGTGGGTTATATAGATTCAACTGTCTTCCTTTCAGTGTAAAGGTAGCACCAAGCATATTCCAACAGATAATGAATACCATGCTTGCTGGGTTGGATTATGCTCAAGCACATTTGGATGATGTACTTATTAAAAGCAAGACCCAAAAACAACATGCTGAAGATCTAAAGAAAGTCTCTGAGAGAATCAAAGAATATGGTTTTAAAATAAGTGAAGAAAAATGTGAGTTATTTATGTCTCGACTCAAATTTGTTCTACGGAAGGAGAAAAGTGAAATATTTTACATTTAAGTGAACAAATTATTTACCTCGTTATTTTTACGGAAAACTTTCTGCGCTCTATTTTTTTTGTTTTTTTTGTACTTAGCTTTCACCTTTACGTTTATGATGCTTTATAGAAAATATATTATAAAGAAATTAAAACAAGCCTGTTACGAATGAGATTAAATTTCATAAGAAAGGTATCTAATTAATTTATAGGTACCTTTCTCATGAAATTTTATCAGAAGTGTACATAAAATACTATAATTTTATGTACATTTACTACATTTTACTGTGTTATCTGTATTTCCATTAATTTTATTATTAATTTTGATATTTCATTTATGGAAAAAATGCCATAACTGAGATTAATATAAAAATAAGATCATATAAATTTCATAAGATGATACTGATACTTGTAGGTACCCTTCTCAGTTGAAATTGAAAAATCAAATAAACTTCTCCACATGTGTTTTGCAAAGTTAAAGGCCTTAACAGCGGAGAACAATGCTTAACTCAAATAACGCAACTTAATTGTATTCTGGTTCGTCTTCCGTACTTTATAATTAGAGCCCGATTATAAACACAAAATTACATTTCTTAATTACTGCAGGTCTTCTGATTAGTCAAAACGATACAATTTACAACGCACTAAACAAAGATCTATCTCATAAGGACACTTACAAAACCCGATGTGGCTTTTAAATAATTTTATGATATTTTAACAACTTAAATGTAAAAATCTATTATAATTAAAAAATAACAAATAATTGTATTAAAAATTCATTCTTCATCGAAAAATTTTTTTGCTTTCAGAAAATATTGTCCATATTCATAAAAACAACTAAAAGCAAATAAAAGCATTTGAAATTAAATAATATATTTGTTTTATTGAGTTTTGTATGTTACAATTCAGAGCTGATTTACAGGTACATGGGGTCCAATTAAAAAAAGAAAAAAAACATGATTTGCATTCCTCAAAGCCTTGTGCTTTTAACTATTGTAATCACTAAACCCGATGCGATCGAATTTCTAGCATTTTCATAAAATTAGTTATAGGGTGGTAATATTAAAAAAATATTTCTGCCATGACTTTAATTAAAGAAAACATATTTATAATAATTTTGATCATCTGTGAATACTTTCTGGAAGTTTCATTAACATCCGACAATTATTTTCATTTTTGCAAGATTTTCCAAATTAATGTGCGTCATACAAAAAAAAGTGCTAAAAATTGTATATGTTATTTTACTAGTTCCGGTGATACAAAGAAAAACAAGGATTTTTAAATAAAAATTCAGATTGTTCTAAAAAGAAGGAAAAATTTTTAAAAATAATTAAAATAAACTTTGATCTTTCCTCTTAATAATAACAAATATTTTTCATCATGCTATGCTCTTTTTTTAGCGATCTCGTGGAGGTACCTAAGATAAAGTATTTGTCAGGATGTATCAACACAGAAAAGAATTTTGGCAAGATGGCATCATTAAAAAACATATCGACAGAATGATGTACATGGTACAGCGACAAAAATGGGAACATAGGATACATCTGAATCAGTTGAAACAAAGGTTCACCGAGTTAAAGTCCCTGAACAGAAGTACCAATGGAAATTCTGTATGACACATTTAACGTACCTACGCCATCAGAAATAGTTCAACCAAGGGTTTATGGCTAAAGGAAAAGAATGCCAACAGAGTTTCTAATGATCGAACCAAAGCTGAAAAAGTATAGACTCTAGGGAAGTCATCTCAAAAAGGAGGTGTTGTATAGGAATAAAGTGTTGTTGCCGACACCGTAGTTTGAACACAGATCACCAGTGAGCAAACACAGACAATTTCATTTTTAAATAAGTAGATCGTGATCGTAAAGGAAACGTATAAATGGGAATTAGACGTGACGTCTAAGTGATCGCTATTCTCTATACTATCCACTATGCTATTTCTCTATGCTGATCATTATTTGAATAACTATTCGGCAATTACTATTTGAACTATTATTATTCATGTGAATATTATTTGGAGGCCTTACAAAGTATCTGCATTTAAAAAATCTTGTCTACAACGAGCATCTCAGAATTGATAAGGAGCATTCATTGACCTAATGAAAGTTAGGATGTCTAACATCACAAAAGTATACAAGTTAAAATTTTAAAGTAAAATTTTTGGATATTACCAAACTATACACATTGATATAATTCTAAATTAGGAAAATGGTCCTATACTGTTAAATCTTGATTTACTGATTATCCGCAGATAATTGAAATTGATTCAACACACACAGACACACACACACATATATATATATATATAGTCTTAAAATGTGCTATATTTATGGGATAGAGCGTGTGTAAATATAAAAGTGAACATAGAAGTCAACACTTAGAGGCGACAGTCTGTTTCATGCTAGATGCAATCGTCAAGCCATATATATATATATATATATATATATATATATATATATATATATATATAAGATCATTCTCATAGTTGAAAGGTATACTAATATAGTTATTTATGTTTTCTCATTCTGTCATTACTTCAATAATAAAACTAAAATAACTTTCATACAAGTAACATTTTCTATCAATAGCCATAGTCCTGTATTAAATATATCATCACCCACATTCAATACTATAATATATTCCATGTTGCCGTCATAAAAATTATTTATTTTTTTATGTAATTATATTTATTTCAGAATAACATTTTTTTAATTCATCATTTTAACATGTGTTTCTAATTTTTACTGTGATAATGTTTCCTGCTTTTTCACTGTCATTGTAGGAAATTGAGCCATTTGTTGGAGAATGCTTATTAAAACTGTGGGACAAACCCGGTGTAAATCAAAAACGTCCCATAACAAGAGGGACCCTGGATTGTAGCAATGTTATCAACAAAGCTCTATATACTCAGGCCAGTAATTCTTCTGTAAGCCTTGCAGGTGGACTAAATGGTACTCGCAACCCTGCAGCTTATAACAGGATTCAGGCTGATATCTTTGCAAATGCGCTTGCAAACAGCCATGTTGTCACAGCTAAAGGGGGTCCAGGTGCCAAACAGCAATCTCCAGTTGGACACAATTCCAGCATGAACTCATCCTCAAAGCAGGCAGGCAAAAGTGCTCATTTCCACTATCGTCAGAACAACCAGTTTCCCTATCAAGGAGGTATGTCTGCACCACCTCCTAGCAACGCAGGACACTTTCTTGGAGCCCATAATATTTACCCAACTGCTCCCAACATGATTGGAGCTACTGGCATGAACCCCATGTACATAACCCCAATGATGGCCAATCAATCTCCTCATATGTCCAACCCTGGGGGATTGTCTCCTCGACATGGAATGTCTCCTGTGGTTATCCTTCAAAGAGGCAGCAATAACAACCAAAATGCTAGCAATAATAACCAGTCAGCTGGCATCAATAGTGCTTCATCTTCAATGTTCACAAATTCTTGATGCATCAATCATTTCAATATGATAAACATACAAACATGCACATATAAAATATGTATATGACATTACAAGAAAAGTAGTAGGAAATTATCTGCCAATGTTTCTAAGAAGGGAAACTATTCTTTGACTTGAATTATTATTTTTTAAGTAAATATTTTTAAATGAACTATTAGTGAGATTTAAACCTATGACTACAATATAATAACTCAATATTCATAATAACTTACATTTCATGATTTGATTTTGTGTGGACAAGTAATTTTCTTGTTTAACACAATTTGATGATAACTGTATCATGTTATTGTCTGTTTATTGATTTAAATCTTGCCACCTCATGATTTCCCTTTATTTATATTGATGATAGAATTACAATATTATTATTTAGTTCAGAAAGAGAATTGTTTCCTTATCTTTATATCATGCATTGGATAAGAATTTTGCTTAAACTGAGAAAATTATACTTTTTTTTTTCAAAAGTGACTCATATTCTACTTCTAAATCCAGTAAATTTTATCAGTGTGTAGCAGTCTGTTTATTATCTTCTCAGGTGAACCTGTCAACCATTACATTTTTAATAGAAATTTTGTGTTTATGTATTTTAGATAAAGTCTTCAATATATCTTCTATTCAATTCGTTTACAGTTGCTGTTTTGTGTATACAAACCAAATAAGCAAATTTTGAATAACTAGTAGATATTTTTGCTTTTTTAAAAAAAATTATTTTTATTTTTAATGCAAGATTCATCTTGGAAGATAGTCTCATACATAGTTGTATATCATATGTGAGTAACTGAATGACTAAATGGAAAAATATCTTACATTAGAGGATTTATCCTTTGAAAAGAATTCTTCAAATTGAATGATGAAACATGTAATGTAGGAGTTTTTTTTTTCTATTTTGTCTTTCAGTTAACCAAAATTAACCTATATATTAATTTACAGTAAATTAATTATTTTTTTATGTTAAAATATCAAATGCAGGAATATAATTATTCCGCAACAGCTTTTTTTTCCTTTTATTTTTTCCCCAAACACAACTTCTACACATGGTGAACTAGCAGGGGTTGGTTATGAATTTGAGTCCAATGTAAGAGGATTCACTTACCTGATAATTGTTTATATATATATATATATATATATATATATATATATATATATATATATATGTACACACACACACTGTGCATTGCAAAAACATTAGATCAGTGCTAATTGAATTTCACATTAAAATTTTAGTTGAATTTGTCAAAACTGAATGGAAGAAACTGCCAAATATGTATGTAAATGCCAAATAAATTTGTTACTAGCAAAATTGTGTTTCATTATAAAGGTTATTTGGCATTTGTGTGCATGTTTTGCCATATTTACATGATTCTGAAATATTTTTGAAAGTCAGTTTATCAATTAAGTATTTTTTTCTTGACAACTTTATTCTTGAAATTATGCAAATGGAAAATATCAATATAAATTTAAAGATATATTGCCTTTGTCCATTTTCTTTCTACTTTAAAATTTTCATAATCTTTGGGGAATAACTAAATTTTTCCATGTAGTAAATCTCCAAATTTAATTTGTTTATTTATGCTAATTATTTACTAGGTACTAGGGTTTTCTATCAAGGCATGATTATTGACTTTCTGTTTTGAAAATTTCAAGTTAAACCTTTTTCAGCTACTTTTCTTATTTTGTACATTGTCAAAATTTTGCTCTTTGTTTCAATTGAAAGGCTTTAAGTTTTTTTTGCTTCATTGAATACATACATTATCATATACTATTATATATTAAAAAAGTAATATTGCTAAATAGTAAAAGAAATATCTGCGTTATTTTGTTTTTAATGATTATTGCAACAGTTTTCAATTATTTTTTAAATTGATTTGTTTCATTTATTGTTATAGCTCTTTATCAATTTTATTGTATGGTAATGTTTAATAGCATATCCCTAAAGAATTGGGAATTGCTTAATGGGTAATATCTATTTTAGCCTGTATCCTGTTTTTTTTTATATATGTCTTATTGTACTAAGCCCTGATAACTACATAGTGTTCATTGGGAATTACAGATGACTTTTAAGTTGAGTTTCATATTCCGTTATTCTTCTGAATCTGGCCAATTATCACCCATTTTTATTTATGTTTAACTTCTTTCAACAGCCATGTGATTTATATATATGTTTGTTAAATTAAAAGATTGAAAATAGCTCTTCTTGAATGCTTTATATATTTGTTAAGTTTGTAAAATGACTGGCTAATTTCTGACATTTTCAATACTGCTATATCCAACTCAAAAACGGAAAAAGAAAAATGTGAGTGCATAGGTATTGTCTATTTGTTGTAGTAGTTGGCAGCATTATGATTGGACTCAAATCTTATAACAGACGATTTATCAAGTCCTTTAAATCTTTGTGTTTTGCATAATGATATTGTTATTTGTTCAAATTGATAACAAAAAAGGACTAGTGTATATTTAGCCACTGCTGTCTCTTTTTTGCTATTGTTATTATAAAAAGGAAATTTGTATTCTGTAAATATTGACTATAAAATGATTATGACTTGTTATGTTTGTTTTTCTTAGAAATATTATTACAAAATTGCTTTATTGATCTGAAACTAATGATGCCTTTATCTAACCTAAGGTGGGGAAAAGCATCATTTTTATCCTTCAAAACTTAACAATTTTTGTTTGGCTAGAATTTTGTGTTTGATCAAAATGTTCTCATTAGTTTCAATCTATTTCTGCTGCTTTTTTTTCCCTAACCTAAAAAGACAAATCTTCACAAACAGATAAACATATTTAGTATGCAAACATTTCAAGAGCTATTTAAAAATAATTATATGCTTAAAGATAATTTACAGGCTATTTATTTAGAACTGTTTTCATGCTGTGATCATGAGTTATGTTCCATATGTTGTTTCTGCAAAAAGCCAAATTATATCTTATCATTTATATATATCTAATATATCTTAACAGGTTAAAAAGTTTATGCATTTTGTTACCAGCTATATTTCAAATTGGATATTTCTATCAAAATCTTACTTTTGCCATTTTCAATGTGCACTCAAAATGGTGTTCCTTGTATTATCATTCCTTTTCAGTGATTTTTATTTAATAGCAAGAAATGTATTTTATTTCCCTTCTCAAACCACAGCAGACATCCTTTCATTATTCTTAACATTTCTACTTTTCAACCTTTTGTAATATAAAATTTGGTTACTGTTTTCATGATTTTTCAGAATGTAAATATTGCTTATTTCAACTTGTATTTGAGAACATGTAAACTCATTCTTTCTTATTTAAGTAACATTTTTATTTGCTTTTTCTTTTTATTACAATTTTTTTATCATACCAATTTTTGCAAAGATGTGTCAATGATTATTTCAAAATTGCAAGTCTTTTTATCTATTTCACTTTTAGTACATAATCTGCTATGCTGACTATCTTGTACCAAAGAAAAGGCAGTTGAAACAAATTGCTGACCAAAATAACTTTCATGAAATAGATTTGTTTATTATAACTCTATCGAAATAATGAAATCATGTTTTGTATGTCACTAGCAACAAACAAAAATCAAAGCATTCTGCTTCCTTCTTTCCATTTGGATTATCTTAAACACTTTATAAGAAGCTTAATAAACCTTGGGCTGAGTACTTCCTTCCATATCACTAACATATTTCACTTTCATCTACAAAAATACTTGATAAACTGGTCCCTAATCCTGTTTTAATATTTTTTTTATTGCACTCATTAACCTGCATATTTGTTCCTTGGGATGAGTATTTTTGAAAACTTAACAACATATTTGTGTCTTTTTGTAATCTGCAATATTTACATTGGGTGAACACTACAGACATTGATAACTGAAATAAACTTGTCATTAAGTCATCATTATGAAAGCAAGGCTTGTGCTATAAAAAGTTATAAATTCAATTTTCAAATAGCTCTCATAATCATGCTATGACATAGTATTGTGTAGAAAATCTATAAAATTCAGTATTTTATGCCATAAATTCTTTTTATATTTAATTGATATAAAGATTGTATATAAAAATCTTGTTGCAACAAAGAAAAACAGGAAATGACCAATTCTTATGATCTAAACATCACAAATAATATTCTCTAACCACTCATACTGAGCAAACTTGTTCACACTGCTAAATAGTTTTCCATTTTATGTTTTAATCTGTTTATTTTTATGTTTTCCTCTCTGTAGTTCCCAGTGTTACTAATGTCTTATGACTTTCTTTCTTATTAAAAGCAATGTACTGGCAATAAGTGATATTAAGTACTAAATTTATTTCATTTACATTCATAATTGTTTCTTTGTTAATGCCAATTGTTTCTTTATGACTTTAGAAGTTTTGCATAACGTATGTCTGAAAATTTCCATACTGTATACTTTCAATAGGTTTGATTAAGTTTTAGCAAAAATGAGGATAATTTATTTTAATTTTAGCCTTACATCTTTTGTAAATGCATTAAACATACTATTTTTGGTATTAGATATTTCTTATAAGTTGTAAAATTAGAATTGTTGCTTTTGGTTATTTAACTATCATTTTGCTGTTCAGCAAATTACACTTTTGGAGTATCTCCCATATCTATACTGTTTCATGTCATGTGAGCAATAATGGCCAGACAGTTGCTATATTCTAACAAAAAGAATAATGCTTTCGTACTTACAAATGACCATCTGTCATTCTAAAATTTATATCAACAGAAATTGCAGAATATTGCTATTTTATTTTTTCTATTTTTTCATGAACTTTTCAGTTAACTGATAACCTTTTCTTGTAAAAAGAAAAATGAAATTTAATGGAAGATATATTTCTCTTTCAGTTAAATATTTGTGTACAACACTCTTCTCCACTGTCTCACAGAAAAAAACGTTTGAAAAGTCAAAATGTAAATGAACATTTTATGTTAAAATACTTTCATCTCATTCTTTTTATGTTTAAATATTTATAAAATATATTTTTTGATCAATTTCACCAAAAGTTTTTGTATTCTTTTCTGTTAATTACACAATTACCTTGTTTCTATAATTTTTTTAAAGAATTATTTCCTACATTATTTTATATTAGTTTTTATTTTATTTCAGATTTATGTGGTGCCTTATGTTTTCTCTACTTTTTTTTTTTTGCATGAATATATGAAAAGTATACTTTGCAAATTAGAATAGCTTCAAATACCCTACAATTTTATTTATATTGCATCTCTTGTTATTTCTACTTTATTTTCAATACATTACATTCTTTCTGTTTATAATTTGTTTTAAAAACTTATACTAAATAGTGGGAATATGTGTTTGGCATTAAACAGATCTGTTGTACAATCTGTCTATATGCTAACAAGATCATTTATTCAATTTCAGTCTAGTTAAATGACTCTCAAACAGCAAACAGTCAATGTAACAAGACAAACAAAAGCAATATAAATTATCTTTGTTGTAAAAGATTCGTTTTAATTATAAAACTGAATTCTCAACTTCTTGTCAGAAAAATTTTAAACATTTGCATCTATTTATTCTTTTTGAAGTTTTACACTAACTACTTAATTTTGTTCCTCCTGTGATGAACTACACTCAAATATCGTGAAGAACCACACAGTGCTTGCAAAGATTTTTAATCAAATCTTTAATTGAGGACATTGTACTTTTGATCCTCTTTCCTGAAGATGAAAACATTTTCTGTATCCCAACTTAATTTTAATAGTCATTCCAAATATCTAAATAATTTTACACTAATAATCATCTTCATAAAACATTCCAAAAATATGTTCCTATAGATTTGTGTTAAAAAATTCCAACATCAATGGAATTTCTATTTTAACTTTGATAAGCCTTTAAATTTTATTATTGTCTGTATTTGAAAACAAATGTATGTTAATATAAAACTTTTCCATTATTGATATTAATAAATTAGTCTGAAATATTTCTGGGGACTTTTCAGGATTAGGTTTCAGTTTTAAAGAAAGTATTATATGGCTACATATTGCTAAATTTGTTTACCAATGAAGATCATTGCTTTTCTTTAATATCTGTAATTATAAATTCTGTATTAGTTTATTCTGTTTCTCAACATTCTAGTTGTTATAACATGCATTCGGTTTATGTATCAGGTTGAAATAGGTTGCAAAGATATCAGTGACATTAAGTTATGGTTGTCAAGTGGAAAAAACCTTTTTGTGATAATCATAACATTTAAGTTAATCTTTTGACAGCTCTATTCTCTACTTATCAATCACCAGATAGTAAAACTTGTGGAAGGATCCGTGAATGCTTGAATAATAGCTGATGAATATTATAAAAAAGAAAATCTTCACTTTCATATAATTTCTAATGTTATGAAAGTAAAGATTTGTAATTCATTATTACAAAGGATGTGAGGGTCATTGAGTCAGTTTTGTGGTAAGAAGAACTGCTAACATCAGAAGAATATGGTTCACCTATAATCAATGCCTTTTGTTTTCTCAGAACATGCATTTGATTTGTTAGTGAACTGCTATCATAACTGAATATTGAATCTAGGGAATACATACAGTTGTAGCCATTTCAGCTATTAGGTTTTTATAATACTTTGAATTTCTTAGATTTTCAAAATATACTTCATTATAACCTAAGTTTAATGTATGAAAGTATTTTATGTTTATGTGATTGTTTAGAGTACAGTTTACATATAAATGTCTTATTTATACTATTAAAATAATCTTTGTTATGTTATTCCTGTTATTGCTCGTATTCTAAGCAGGATTAGAGCTTTATTAACTGAAATTTTTATTTAAAAGAAAAAAAAGGGCATAACACAGATAAACACATTGATCTGAGGAAACTTGTTTTTATTTTAAATGTTTTGTGTGTGTATTAATGTGAATTCATAGCCTCTCTGGATGAAACTGATTTGATTCCTGTTCCGTAAATCTAATGTATTTCATTATAAAGGCTCTCGTAAATTACATACTAATGACATTTTGCTTACATCATACTACAGCATAATTTAAAAACTAAATTTTGTCATATTTTACTTGTTACAAAACTTGTTAATGAATTTTAATAAAACTGTATAAATATGATATATTGTGCACAAGGTCCTTTTTGTTGCTTCATCTGTGACTGAATTACTGTTTGATTGTTAAGCTTAGTCTTGACTATATTTGGTATTAATTCTATCTCTGGTGACCTTCCACCTGCTTCCATTGTCAGATTTTGTGTTATATATACACTTGATATTGGTGAGGCAACTCAGATTTGATTGATGATTTAAAATCATGTCTTTCAGGATCATTATTCAATTTGATTTGTAGTTTTCTTATCTACACTTTTTGTCAGTATAAAATGCATTACCTCCTGCCTTCATGAAGTGTATTTGGGAAATTTTGTCAAAAGTTGTCACAAAAACAGAATTTATTTTTTTATTTTATAAATAATATCATCAGATTAATGCAACCTTAATCTAATAAGTGTTGCTAGTTATTAAGAAAAATATTTGTTAATGAAATAAAATTCATAACAATGACTTTATACTTTTACTGTTTTGTAAAAGTTTCTTTAGTATCATTTTCTAGTTCTGTGAAAAATTTGCAGATATTAATTCCTTACTTCCTAACCTATAGAAAAGAAAAGTAAACAAAGTGGATATTAATAAGATAACTTTATGACTAATTTATTTGAGTAGTTTTATTAATTGAAAAATAATTAGTAAGTTCTAATTTGCTAGTTGATTTTTAAATTCCATGTTTTATCAGATTACTTTAAAAATTCAGGATACTAGAATATTTGAATTTTTCAAAACAAATATATAGAAGAAAAGCAACATCTTGGAAACTATTCTCATTGTGAATTTTCAAGTTCATAATATACAGTTACTTCGTGACAACATCATTGTCCTAACATAAATGTTGATATATATGCAGAAGATTTGGATAATGAATGAATGAAGCCAGTTCAAACTCCAGCTGAAACTGCTTATATTTAGTTCATGCTTATAACATTTGGAAAGTTATGGCTTCATTTCTTCCTGTGCTCTGTAGAATCTTGACAGCAAAATGTCTTATCACAAGTATACAATGATATATTTTTAACAGAGAAGAGCGTGTGAGAGGGAACTTAAGAAGTAAACCATCCTTTTGACTATCTTATCTAACCAGCCACTAAAGCTAAAACTTTACAACCAACCTTGATACTCCAGTTAAATGTATATATACATTACAGCTATCAAGCCACAACAGTCCAACAAAGCTTATTCTTACATCTGAAAAATAGCTTGATGGGGTTGGTGGGTGAAGCTTCTGAAGATTTATATCTTGAAAAGATTATTTGAAAATCCCCAAATGTAAGTATTCATGAACAGTTGCTCAAACTCTAAACATACCAAGGCAATTTTCAGGGAGATCATTTCTCTCTGTCTAACACTATCTGACCAATGATATGTTCTGTTTTCTTTGCTTACTTTGCATTCCAATCTATTTTTGATTCTGTTATGCTGAATCTGCTTTTGAATGATTTGTCAAGGCACTTGATTTCTGTCAATATTTCTGTATAAATTGTATCCATTCGATTACTACCTGCTTATTTATTTTTTTAAATAGAATCTCTTAAAAGCTGTGTATACAACTAACTTCAGGTAACCTTAAATGTAAATATTAGTTGCAACAAAAGACAGTAAAATTTAATTTCACATTTCATAATTGTAACTATTTTTAGACTTTTCTGAGATGAGTGTTTAGTATATATGCATACTCTTTTAATATTACAGTTTTTATGAAAGAAATTATGGTTAAGATGATACAAATCCAGTACAATTTGATGGTTTCATCATTATTGTCTTAGGTTTTTCTTGCAACAAAGATAAAGCTGTGACTATTAATTTAATATTCATGCATTAAAGCATTTTGTTGTTTTTATTAATGTTTACAAAAAAGAGCATTAAAAATAACTTAATATTCTACTGCTACATTTTGAAAAGAAATGTATTTTATCACTATTGTTTTACCACATCATGTTTTTCCACAAATATTGAAAAACACAATTATAAATAATGGAGGAGATATACAAATTGCTAGCTCACTCTGATGAACTCCACACCAACATCTAGTAATAGTTCTTAAGATGATGTTGAACAAAGTACTTTCTAATTTTTTTAATAGTCTTTAAATATGTGTTATTGTTCATACTTATGATTTTATTATTTTCAT
The DNA here is from genome assembly GCA_964036315.1 of Acanthosepion esculentum. Classification (NCBI taxonomy): domain Eukaryota; kingdom Metazoa; phylum Mollusca; class Cephalopoda; order Sepiida; family Sepiidae; genus Acanthosepion; species Acanthosepion esculentum. The sequence goes on along the minus strand of OZ038477.1, from coordinate 71,598,076 downwards.
ATTCAAGTCCATTTGAACATTATTTTCTGTTACATAAAATGCCTAGGGATATTTAATTGTATAAATATGGCTAAAATAAAAAAAACAAAAATTCTAAAAATTAGCTGAAATAAATCCTTTGTTGTGATATGTTCATTCAACTCTAAAAATATCACTATATAGTAGAAATTTATTCCAATATTTTCATACCGTAGTTTAAAAAAGTTGCTTTTTAAAAGCATATTTTCACTGAATTGTAACTATACATGCTACAGCTGAAAGGGTTTAAACATAGATCATTGAATTTGGCAGCATGATAACATTACTATTCTTCAAACAGGAAAGAATTCAACTCATTCTTTCTCTTGAAAATTTGCCTTTTGACTTGGTGATTTTTAATTTAGAAAATAATAAATGTAACCAAGATATTTGTTCATTCTTTTTGCATATCACCAAGTTCCTAGTGATTAATTAATATCATGTCAGCCAGCCAGTTCCAAGTGGTTAATGAATATTCTTATCATTATTGTGAATTTGTATTCTTGTGAATTTTAGAGCAAACAATCTATAAAAATAATCTTTAGTATATAAATAGTTTGTTTTAGCATCTTCATATCCTGCATCACATGGCCTGTCCAGAGTAAATCAAATGCTGCTTGCCTATTAAATCACAATTAAGATATGTCTGTGCAACTATCAACTGCTCTGTAAAGCCCCAACTGTTGACAGTTAATTATAAGGTGCTTCTTAGTGCAGTTTTGAATTGTAGTACTTTGTTAATTTTACAAAACTCTTATATTCCATTAACCAATGTTAGAGCCATTTGAGTACATGTTTCTAGTTAAAGGTTTTCAATTTTGTTATGCATAGTATGTCAAATTTTATTTTTTGTTTATAAAAGGAATTGCTGTAACCCTTTAAATTTATAAGTGAAAAAAGGTCTGAAAGTAAAATAAACATTGATTAATTTAAGGTAGTAGATTATACTAATCTATACCTTAATATTTAATTTTTTTGTGTAAAGCTTTGTACATATAGTCAAATCATGATTTGAGCAAAAAAAAAGTATGATTTACAATCTTTGTTTGAAGTTCTTGTGTTTGTATCTGATTTTCATATGATAAAAGTAAAAAGTCTTAAAGCATGAAATCATACTCTGGTTTGTGAACATCTAAAATGTTCCTATAAGATCAAAATGATCTGAAAATATTTTTTTCTTTTAATATCTTAAGAAAAAAAAAACAAATCCTGCTGATCTTTGCAGCAAAGCAGTTTACTTTTAAAGTATGGAAATTAAATTCAAAAAGTTAATTTCATGTTATTCTCTTCAGATTATCACAGAAAGTTATCATTGAAGATCTCTTTAAGAGAATTTATGTTGTAAATCATTATTTCATTCTTTTGTACATTGTTGTTTTAATTTTAATTGTATTTGTTGGCAAAGGTATGGAAAGTCCAGATTTTTACTTTTCAAATTTCCTCTATAAAATTATATTTTAAGCAAAAATCATTTGAAGAAAAATAATTGTTTCATTCACTATAGATTTATTACATTTTTCTTCTTAAAATTCAGAAGCTTATTTTATCAATATTACTTGTTCTTAAAATTTGATAAAAATAACTTTTCATTTGTGAAATGTAAGAAAACCTGTTTGTCTGTCTCTAATGCCTTTGCAGCTTTTGCATTCACACTTTTCTATTCTTTTTTCCTCATTGAATGTTTTCTCAGAAATAAACTTTCACACTTTCATTTATTTTTTAAATTTGTCTAATGTTTTATACAGCTTTTTCACTAAACAGTAAACCTCCAGATTATAGACTGCAACTTCCTTAGTATATTGTGACAATTATCCCAGACTGATTGAAACTACAATTTCTACATACCTCCATGATGCAGTTAATAAAGAAAAAAAAATTGTACAATATATTTTATAAAGGCCTTTTATTTGTAATGTACAGTAACTAATATCCTTAAGGGATGGGGGAGGCAAATTTTTACAGATCTTTCCCTTTTTGTGTATATGAAATGTTTTGTGAACATTTAGTAAATATACTCAGTTAAGAAGTTACAAAAGAGCCTATAGCTTCATTGGTAAGGGCCTTGTTTTGAAAGCATGGATATAATTGGTTGGTTCTCCAATCTAGTAATAGTCATTTTGAGATAAAGCAAAACATTTATTTAAAAATCTTTACATTGTCATTGTAGAGAAGTTGTTTTAAACCATAAGCAAGTTTTATACATCTCTATAACTATAGTTCCTTTTTTTATGACAAAGCTTACCCCTGCCAAAATGAAAGAATGCACAGTTAATACTAATAGACATTTGTTTCTGTTGCATGTTACAAAAATTTTGGTTGGTCAATTAATTCTTTAAAAGATTGGTGCTGCTTTTTTTGCTATTCTTATTGATTGATCATTAACCATATCTGCTTTTATCTGAAGTACGTACATTTTAACTTTAAGCAAATGTTTTACTGCCTTAAACTATCAGCATCTTTTTTTCCTGGATTTAAGATCAGGAGTATACTTACAAAATCTCAACCTTGCTTTTATATCATGCAATTGGGAAGTAAATATTCAAACTTTCTACTTTTTCTTCCTTTCTTCTTTCATACTTTCTGCAGCATTTTATGAACTTGTAAAACACACAATAATCTATTGTTTCAGTATAAACTGTGAAAAGCACTCATTTTTCTCTGTTAGTTCTTTGTATGTCTATATTGTCTCTTCACCAACCTCTCTAACCTCTGTCTTAGCTACATTTAAATACACCTTATGCTGATCACTACCTCTTCACTCATGTTCTACACAGTTCTGTTGTAAATTATGGATTGGGCTATGATATCTGAACAGCAACTCAATGATTTGAGGCTAATTCTATTTTTTCTGATGTGTTATTTTTATTAAGGAAATGTAATTGAATAAAATTGTTGGTAATGATTCAGTTTCTGACTCTGTTTTTTTCTGTTTTGTTTTTAAGTTTTATTTTGAGTCTATAAAATTTACTTCTAAGGTAACTTTCTATCCTGCACTGTCTACATTTTTGACCCAGATACTAATTTTATAGTAAGATGGCAATCAATATTAATATATTCACTTGAAAAATCTGTTAATGATTGTATAGCATTTTATATGCAAGATCAAAAAGTAAAAATTTAGAGTATTAAAAGTAACATCACAAGAAAAAAAATCTAAAATATTTAGATGTTCTGTATTGCATTAAGTTAATTCATTTATATCTTTGTGTTATTTTTCTAGTGCAACTTACATAGGTATATATTTTCAATGATAACATTCTTTTAATGCATAAATAACAAGAGATTAATTCAATAATGAGTATTAATAAGAAAAAAAAAACATCAAATATACCATGATAATTTCCAATCAAAATTCAGGAAATAACTCATCTTAGATAATATTACAAGGAAGAAGATTTTCATGCCAATTAAATCTTTGTTGTTTTATAACATGTTCTGATCAGATTATTTTTGGTGGTGTCCAAATGTATTTTTATTTGAATTATGCTAGTCAGCTTTGTATTCATAATTCTGATACTTGAACAACATGACTAAACTTGAAGTATAACAACCACTTTAAAATTACTTTTACTAAATCCTTGTTTATTTGAAAATGGCAAAATATTTCTAAACCAGTTGAATAAGATTCCTAAACTAATTGAGATTGTTAGTCTCAGGTTGCAAGAACAGGTTATTACTAACCAGTTCATGGATTGCATCTAAAATTTAAATTTTTCCCTGATTTAACAAATAAGTTTCATAATAGGACTGCTTCATCAACAATTTGTCTTGACTTACTAGCTCATCCGAGTGAGGGCAAATTTAGGTTCCTATCAATTTTGAATTAAAAAATCTCATTCTTATATGAAAGTCTGGTTTTAAATTAAACAAGTCTTTTTTAAATGTCATTTTTTAAAACTTTGCTTGTTTTGAAAGCTTACAATACTGTTGCACAGAATTAGTCATGTTTGCTGTTGGCAGTAAGCTGGTTTGAGAATAAATATGTATTTTCTTTATATACTTCGATTACATGATGATTTATGTATTTTTCATAAATGAAAGCTAATTGTCATTACAATTGGCAATTGTAAAATATGAACTAACTGAATTATAAAAATGCCAAACATTTTAATTCTTTTAGAGCTTTATTTAGATTTGTAAAAAATTACATTAAATGTAACAGCTATGAGACAGGTAATACATATTTTCCTGATTGATTTGATAGCTAAAAAAGTATGAATGAAAAGTAAATTACTTTCTAAAATATTTGATTTCAATCACTGCCCTAAACTATACTTTTGAGTTAAAGGCAATTACTGATTTTTTTTCTGTGGAATAAGTTTAAATATTTATAAAACTAAAAAAATTAAAATTATTTGTCGCAAAAGAAGTTAGAACCTCAAGGGAGATAACTTCTTAGAAATTATAAGTTGCTTCCCTTGAATTTTTTTTTTTTTTTTAAATTTTTTGATTTGATTTGTAATTTAAATGCAGGGCATTTACCTGTTGTCAAATTCCTCGTTTTTCATAGTCTTCAGCAATGGTAATGTCATGGCCTCACAATGAATCATTTAGTTCCAGAGATGAAGCAAGAGTCAAAGAAAAATATATCGGTAAACCTTTTCTTACGCTCACACAACACCATGTAGTAACATTCTACCTTGAGTTGCTCTTGTTCCTTACATTCAGTCAATATTACAATAAAAAAAGAATTTGTTTAATTTTAGTCACTTTGAAACTTAGACTACACTTAATACTTTTTTTTTTTTTACTTGATTTTCTTGATGTTCTTTCATTTGAAAAAAAAGGAAATGAAAAATTTTTTTTCTAGTATTTATGTGCTTTTTGCATTGATTTCCACAATGAGCTGTAGTTTATCAAGTCTAAAATAAGTTTTTAAAACCCAAACAGCAAAATTTTATTAAAAGAATAATAAAAATAATAGGATTTGAGCAAAGTGTTTATGGAAAATTAGCATCATGATTCAAAATGTGGCCTCTGTATATGTATATATGTTACAAATGTAAGATTGTACAAAATATATGAAGGCTTTATACCTATGAACTACAAGGGACCACTCTGAAAGTAATGCCTATCTTTTTTTTCTTTTTTTTTTTTTGCATGGAAACTACAACAAATACAGGCAACAATGAGCAAGTTTCAGCTATGCAACACTATTTTTCCACATAGTTATTTCCATTGGCAATGTGTTTTTATCAGCCAGCAAAAATGCTTTACTCATAAATGTGGTTTGTTGCACACATTGTCACTGCCAGTGAAATAAATTATCCAGGGTCTGTGCTTCATCCATTGTTTGGTCACCATAAGCATTCAGCAAACATGAATAACAATGTATGCAGTTGTTTTTTCTTTTAAAAATGAAGAATTCATTGACCTTTGTTTTGCATGTGCTTTTATGTCAAATGCCATTTTTTTTTTGTCAGCCTGCACTCTGCGATAAGGCTAAAATAAATTGTGTTGTTGATAGGAAGGTTTAACTCTACTGATGTAGCACCCACATCAGTCTCTAATATTGTAAGTTAATATAATAGGAAGTATTACTTTCAGAGTGACCTTATTTTTTTTTTTTTTTTTCTCTAAGCTTTTCACCCCAAGCAAGGCTGGAAGCCACTAGCATGCAAGGGGTTGCAGATAGGAGTGGTAAAGGAGAGGATGTGGAGAAAGATAGTGGATCAATCAAGGCAAGGGGGTTACAGAAAATTTGGAGCAAGAGCAGATAGGAATGAAAGGGGAAAGGATGTGGAGAAGGGAAGTGGATAGATCAAGGCAACTGGAGATGTTGATTGACGTTACACTTAAATAGTTGGAGATCATATTTGTCAGGGAAACAGGAATAAGGAAGGGGGTTCCACAGGCGAGAGATGTGCGAGACATGAAGCTATTGGAGTTGAAGAGATGTCTACATCTAACAGTTTCAACGGTGAAGGGGTGGGAACGGGATGCCAGCCTCATAGGACGCTTAAATTCATGAGGCCTGGGAACCAGCGAAAGCAGCTCATCGGAGCAATTACCCTGAAAGTATTTGTAAAAAACGACAGAGCGAGGCAACGGCACGTCTGTGAGAGAGCGACTGCAGGCGAGATGACAGATCAGGGCCAATTACGTTGCATATCCGTCTCTGGATCTTATCAAGAACCCTGAAGCAAACAGCAGGGTCTCCAGACCATATATGGCAGCAATACTCCATGCAAGGGTGAATGGTAGGTTTATAGATTTGGAGGATCGATTCCGGGGAGAAAAATTTCCTGGCCCGGCACAGGGAGCCAACTTTCCTTGCGGTGGATGAAGCAATTTACTCGATGTATTTGTTCCATCTCAGGTCAGCGGACAGAATGAGATTGAGCAGCCGCAGAGAGGAACTCTCGAGAAGTTGGGCGTCAGACATTCTAATGGGATGCAGGGATTTAGTGTTTTTATTTTATTTTTTCAACTTCAAATATATATTTTTTTTAAATGCAATAATTCATAGCATACAGTATGTTAAATAATGTAATTTTTATCTAGCTCCTGTACTCTGACCTCAATTCTATGAAATTTATTAATGAATTCCCACTGTAAATCAGGGGGAAGTCTATTAGTTTAGTAATCATAGTGGCTGAAAGTTCAAATCACTTCATGAGCAGCATAAAATGGCTTGCCTAAATTAATAATTTCCTTTATTCCAGTGTAAGAAATTACCTGCACTAATTTCTCATTTTTATTTTGAAATAATTTGATTTCCTAAAACAAGGGGTTGAAAATAACATCTGATTTTTTTTTATTCTGTAAATTTAAATTGACCTCTGTAAATCTTCTAGGGCAAAATATATGTTATGTTGTAAATAGAGAAAAATGAATATCTACATGACTTTAGACAGAGGAATGGTGTAGGATAATTTACTGTAAAGATACCTTCTGTAATTTCACAGGAACTCATTATCATTTCAGAGGTTCTTCAGGTTTGGTCTCATTTTTGTTACTGTTATAGTCCATGTTATTCTCTTCTACAATTCTGGTGGAAACTTCCTGAAAAACAAAAGGGAGACCTCTACTTTCCTCATTACATACATCTGAGGAAGATTGTAGAAAAAATGAACTGAAATGTGCTAGCAGCAAAACCAAATAGTCTAACATTATACATGTGCATACACATGGTAATTGATAAAATGCAAACAAATTCCTACATTATGTATTTCAGCCCTCAAAAGGACTAATTCAGACTAATAGCAGTTTCTAGATTGAATGAACTTTAAATTACATTTCTGTAAGCGTCATTATATCTTCAGCATTTTCTCAATCTAGAATTGTAACTGGTGTTTCATAAAAACAATCAGTATTAGTATCAGTATTTTAAAGGATGAAACCTGTAGGAATTTAGATGGTCACTAAATAACATTAAATTATGCAATTCAGGCATATATACATCAACACATCACGAATAATCAAAATAATATTAAGAATTTTATATAAGACTCAATATAATGAGAAAGATGTATGCCTGTTTTTAAGTTGTGGTCTTACTCGTATCTACATTATATATTTATACATAAATCATCTTGTGCCTATACCCACAGATGTATTTATATATGCTATCAGCACATCCCAGAACAACTTAATGATATTTATAAGCATATACATAAGGATATGTTATTATCTATAGTTACAATTATATTTATTGTTTTACTTTGATACACTTCCTAGTGTATATGTGGATGCATATGTGACACATGACAAATTATGTAGACATGATGTCAGTATGCAAATCTGTGTATGAAACAGCTGTTTTGAATTCTATCAAATAATATCCTTGCTCAGTGAAGTTAACATTTCACCATGTGCTTCTTCTGCTCCAAAGTGAGTTGACATTTTCAATGAAAATAAAGAATGCTTCCTATCACTTCTGCTTTCACTATTGATTATTTCTTAGGACAGCAAGAGGGTTAGAAATAAGGAATATTCATAAAACATTCACTGTGTTGCAAGCCAGCAGCACTACCATGTGTATGATAATAAAATATTCTTTGGTTGTGCTTTTACTTGGCAACATAATGTGATGCCAGTGAGTATTTAAAAAAGAAAATATCAGTTGAAGTTGGACAGATAAAAAACGATCAAAAATGACCAGACAAAAAGCAATATCATACTTTCATATGAAACTATTTTTTAAAAACATAAATCGACTTAGTCATTTTACTATTGTTGTTGGAATAAAGCTTTCCATAAGGCTTGAATAGTGATTGAAATTTTAAATTTGTCTTTTTATTTGTTTTCTAATTGAAAGTAAATTAATTCACAAGAATCAAAATTTAGTAATGTATTAAAATAAAGATACGATCTGTCAGTAACATGCAAACACTAAATCCATTCAAATTCTGTTATCTCAAAAATTCTCAAAGTTCTCATTAGGATAGGAGACAACAGTTTAGACCAACCTATACTTCTCCTGTCTTTGCTTCAACTTTCAATCAAGGTAAAATTTTACTTATGTACTAGAAGTGAATACATGTACACAATTACAAGTTACTTCTACAGGGTGTGGCAGAAATACTTCCCACATTTTAAACTGTCACCTGTGTGGTGCTAGTGAACTTAGGCAAGTTGCAATGGCATCTTCATCAAGATAATGTCTTACCATTTATTTTTTCAGATACAATCAGTTACTGTCATGGCTTGAACTGGTGCACACCATGCAATTGCTGTTGAAATGTTTTTTAAGACTGGTGAATCTGTAATTGCAACACAGCTTTTAATGTTCATTTCATGTTACACTAGAATTATTCTGTTCTGGATAGAAAATCAATACTGCTATATAGGTTGAAAGTTTCAGGGTCCCATGTTCAGCAATTAAAGAAAGCCACCTGGAAGAACTTGAACTTCCAGGTGATGAAAAACTTTAGAAATCATCTACAGCAGTGTATGGCAAATAAAGGTCACCAGTTGTGAGATGCCATATTACAAATGAATAAAAACTGTAGCCCTTTTTTTTATACAACAGTGAAATAATTTTTTTTAATAGTACTTTTTTTTTTAATAGTTACCTTGGTCTTTTAGTCAACCATTAAAATGTGGGAAAAATTTCTACTGCACATAATATAAAAATAATCTGTGACTATCAATATCACATGATCTCCTCAAATAAGTAATGTATAAATATATATAGTGAACTCTTTCATTGCCGAAAACAAATGAGGGCTCAATAAAATAAAGTTATGCTCAACTTCTATGGACACACATGTGTCTCCCAAGGCCTGTAGATGTTTTGCAAACTTTTAAACAGATGGATCATATGGTTGAACCATTTCACTTAAGTGGCTGAGGATCAATTGTTACATGTTTCTGCAAGTGGAGAGTAAGGCCTGCTTTATTGCATGTGACAAAGCCACAGTGGCAAGTAAGGCTATCATTGAGAGGAGCAGCATGCTGCCAACTTTCTTTAATATTTGCACATATTTGATCCTTATGTTCAAGTTGGCCTGGCTTAAGCCTTCATATAGATGAGAAGCAGGACAGATGCCAGCTCTAATGCTTTGTTTTTCCAGGAAGAAAAGAAGATGCTGCATCACTTCAGATTGTCTTTGAGTCTGTCTTTGAAATGCAAGAGTGCCCTTCCAACTGATCTGCTTGTTAGAAGCTGACCAAAAAGTTGTTTAAGAAATTTGCTAGGAGAAAGCTATCCTGCCCATTTGAGTAAGATTTTCATTAGGGCAGCTTCAATACCTGTCATGTTGCATTTAGTGATCACCTCGCTGTTTCTAATCATACAGTTTTCTGTTGCAGATCATACGTAGCCAGTGTATGTGGAAGGTATCAAGTTGATTGATGTGTTGTCAGTACAGAGTACAAGATTCTGTACCATAAAGTAGGGATGTCAGTACTGCTGACTTGTACACTTCAGTTTTCACCTTTGATGAAACATCACAAATATTTCAAAGCCAGTGATAAAGGTTACCAAAGGCAAAACTAGCCTTTCCATTTCTGCACTCAATTTCCTTGTCCATTTTAGCATCATTGGATACAATCAAACCAAGATAGGAGAAAAAGGAAACTTTTTCCTCAACATATACAGTGAGTTAAACCCTTGAAGATATTCAATGAATCACTAACAAGTTCTCTCAGGCATCAAAAGCTTTCAGTCTGACCATCAGCATAAAAAACAATTTATTCATCAACCTGTCTTTAACCATCCCCCAGCTGTTGATGTATATGGTTGAGTCAAAAGTGTTTCAGATTTCCCACATTGATATTTGGTAACTTGTAATCTCTATCTTATGTCATTAACTTAATACAACCTTTTGTCCAATCGTTGCTGAATTATTTATTCTTTATTTTCATGTATAACATTAATTGTTTATTCTTTATTTTACAGGTTTGATAATGAGTGGTGAAAGAATTGCAATCAGAGCCATTTTACACCACCTGTGGAAAAAGGACTGCGTGCAAGGGTAGCGTCAAAAGAAATTAATGTTGTGGAATGCACAGGAACTGTCAACAAACATATGACACAAAACTGGTTCAGACGTTTCAAGGAAGGTGACACCAACATTGAGGTCAGACCAAGGTCATAGACACCTTCTGTTGTGGAACATGAGACCTTGCAAAAATGAATCTATTTTCATAATGGTAATAAGAGAAATCAGTTGCTTCATTCTGTCTAGGTTTCAGAACCTGTTGTCAGACAAGGGCAGTTTGAACTGAATGTCAAGTTGTGTGTTTAGTGGAATTTTGCAGGGAGTGTAAGTAAGTGTCTTGTAGATTGGTGAGGAAGACTGGTGGATGTGTAAAGGAATTTTGTTTAAGTTGAGTGTTGTGACCTGTTACTGCCTGTTGCTGGTTGTCACTCCTTCTAGTTTCTATGTCTGTAAAGTTACTTTCTAGAAAACATAATGATTGATGCTATGGAAGGATATTCTGGTACTATCAACATCAGATGGTGTACAATCTCCCTTTTGTTGATGTTATTGATGGGCTGTCAGACAATGAGGAAGACGTGACCAAATTAATTTACTTTTTGGACAAAACTGCAACCAAGTTTTGTGACCGGGTGTGGGCATAGGGCCACTGCACAAATGAGCACTTGAAAGACTGGGTTGAAAGACAGAGAAATATTCATTCATGAAGATGTCTTGGGCAAACCAACCTGTCAGAGCCCATCTCTCTCTAGGTCAAACCAAAGTCAATGTCCTTCAGCTTGAATCTCAACTTGGTCACAGGCTCATGGTAGTTGATTCCATCAGGGGAACACTCTTCCTTGGCCATTGACTTCAGTCTAGGAAGCAATTATATGTCATCATTGTACTAACTGTATGCATAGCTATGGTATCCATTTTAGCCCATTGTGCTAGATGGACATTCACCCTACAAGAAGGTTCATCTGCCCTCTTACAGGTCTTGTTTTTCATCCTACTGTGTGTCAAACTACCCTCCTCACAAGGAAGCTTGGTTTAGTCACTGATGACTCAACCATGCATCAAGTTAGATGGTACCAGTAACACTTGTACTTTGACCTGACACAATAACAAATGAAAAAGTCATGAAAACTATCAGATCGTTGGTCAGTATGAAAACCTGGCATCATTTTTAAAAGTTAAATGAGATGGTATGGCCTCTTGAAAATCTGACATATCATCTCATTTAACTTTTCTGATGATAACATTTCTTTCTTTCATGTGGTAATGTACGATGTCATAAAACCGCATTACGAATTCATAACCTGCACCTGCTATTCCACGACCGTTATTGTTGCATAAGAAACTTCTACAATGGCCTAAGAAAAGTTTTTAGTCAGAAGAAATTAACTACATCCAATTTCAAAATTTAATTACATAATCCCTACTCAACATAAATAAAAAGTATTTGGAACTAGTATGGAATAGGTCCTCCATTTGCTAGTCACAGTGCTTGTATTCGATTTTTCATGGATTTGATCAAGTTATCAACAAACGTCTGATCCATATTTTGCCGCTCCTTTAGCAATGTTTCTTTAAGGTTTCCCACTGACGTGATTTTGGTTGCACGCTCTTGAAGTTTTTCGGTCAATGTGCTCCCAAACATGGTGTATTGGATTCATGTCAGGACTTTGGGCTACCCATGGCAGTGACTTGATTCCTTGCGATTCCTTCCAGGCCTCATATGAGGTGGCACTCCATCTTCTTGAAAAAGGTAGACGTTCTTGTCAATCTGATTGGTTTCAAATAGTGGGAGTAGTCCTTTTTCAATATTTGACAGTATTTTGGACCATTCAACCGCTTGTCAACAAGAATCCGATTTCCCTCTAAACCAGACAGCACCTCACGGCATTACTCCAACCCCTCCATGTTTCATGGTCACCTGCAGACATTCAGTGTTCCAAGTCTCATTCTGATTTCTCCAAACATAAACCTCACCCAGTCCATATGCCTGTCCCTGTTAAATTCTGAAATCAAGGGCTTCTTTTGCAACTCTTCTTTGATCGCCTAGCTCTTTCAGTCTTTCTCACCGCATATGGTGACATTTCCATGCTGTTGGTGAGATCTTTGACGCTCTGACGACGGTTTCCCATGACTTCCCTCTTCAGCCCCCTTTTCATTCACTCAAACACAATGCTTGGCCTTCCTGAATGTTGTTCTACATGACAATAGCCTTCTTCATTAAATTTCTTGACAATATTATTAACCATTTGATGATTAACCTGGAAAAACCTAGCAATTTCTCTATTTGACTTCCCACACTGATGCCATCCTATTACTTACCCTCATTGAAATTCACTAATTTCCTTACTTCCATGAACTTTCATTGCAAAGTCAACTACCATTCATAGATGAGAGTAGCTTGATACTAACACAGTATTATCTGAAAAAAAAAAGAAGAGACATTATTACACAAGCCAAAATTGCTGTAATCAGGAGTGACTAAAAACTTATCCTAACCCACTGTATGTAAACAAAACAGGATGGTGAACATCTCTGTTGTAATGTCCTTATAAGCACACTAATGATGGCTCATGTGAGCCAAAAGCTTAGATCAATGACAACCTATATAATAAAAAATATATCCAAATATTGTACAGTTTTTGTCTTTATTTTCTCTTGAAACTCAATCGATTATACAACGTTTGGAAAGGTTCATGATCAAACATAATAGACATTCATTGTCTGTTATATTTAACAATATATGTTTGAACATATATACACGCACATGCATACATATGTGTGTGTATGCATGTGTAGAGAAATAGATTATCATATGCATATGCAGTTATATATGAATACATAGATGTATCCATATTAGGAAAAAATGGGAAATACTTTTCATGTGATGAATTTCATCCTTTAGGACTTCATTAGACATCAAAAAATGTTTCCACTTTGTCATTAATTTTCTTAACATTGTTCTGGTACATAAAAATTTCTGTATTATTTTTTCCCATGTATTCCTATATAAATGTTTATATCAATGCATATACACATCTATAAAAATGTGCATTTATATTTACATAATGTATGTACATTTATATACAAATTCATCTATGTTGAAATATATACAATATATTGTGCATGCAAAAAACTAAACACATCTTAGTCTGTATCTGGTTACATACAGATACACACACACACACACGTGTGTGTGTGCATACTACAGTTCAAAAGTTTGAAGCTACCCCAAGAATAGGCATGAACTTGACAGAAGAGTGAAATAAAATGAAAAAGAGCTCTTAGTGTCATCGAAAAAGATTAGAATCAATTATCAAACTTATACTTCAAGAAACTTTTGCAATGAATGCCAAAAATTTGTGCTGCAGTAATGAAGGCTAAAGGAGGATATTTTGATGAGAGCAAAATTTAATTATAAAAAGCCTTTTTTCTTTTTGTCATAATAAAATTTCTCATAAAAAATCATTTCTCTTTTTTAACCATGTATAATAATTTTCTCTTATTTAAAGTACAAAACAACTACTTTTGGGGCCAATTTAAAAAATTATAAGAGATGCCCTCAAACTTTTGAACTGTAGTGTATATGTCTTCATTTTTAAGATGAATGTTTTCATCGCATGTATTCCACATGTGCAATAATACATAGGTTGCTCTTTATGGATGTGTCATGAAAATATTTTCAAGAACATAGGAAAAAATGATGAAAAATATGATTTTAAAATTTAACAATAAACTTCATTCAAGTAAGTGTCTAACCTCTGCCACCAGGATGAGTGAATCCACAGACAAAGAGGGGAGAAATCTGTTCAGTCTTCATTTATGTACCATGTCATTTCAGGAGATGGAGTATCATGGCTCTCTTGAAATTCCTGTCATTGGTTACTCTAATTAACTTTTGAGTCATCTCTCTCTATTGTTTTCCTGCTATCCATTCACTCAAACACGTTAAGTAGGTTATTCAATGTTTCCTTTTGTTTTTCTTGCCTTTACCGCTTTCGTTCCTCTTTCCTCATTATATGTTCTGCTTTTTCTGATTTTAAATATAAGTTTCCTTCTTCTTCCTACACCTCTGTCACTTCAAATTTCTTCATCTGTCAGGAGATTGTTTAGCATTTACTGCCATATATTTTTTTTTTTTTTTTTTTTTTTTAATCGTATCACCCCAAGCAAGGCCGGAGGCCACTATCACGCAAGGGGTTAAAGAAGGGTTGGAGGAAGAGCAGATAGGAGTGGCAAGGGAGAGGATGTGGTGAAAGAGAAAGACAGTGGGTCGATCAAGGCAAGGGAGCCACAGAAGATCCGGAGCGAGAGCAGATATGAATGAAAAATGAAAAGATTGTGGAGAAGGGAAGTGGATAGATCAAGGCAACTGGAGATGTCGATTGACGCTACACTTAAACCGTTGGAGATTGTATTTGTCAGGGAAACAGTAATAGGGAAGGGAGTTCCATAGGCGAGATGTGCGAGACATGAAGCTATTGGAGTAGAAGAGATGTCTACATCTAACAGTTGTAGGGGTGGGAACGGGATGCCAGCCTCGTGGGGCGTTTAAATTCACGAGGCCTGGGGACAAGCGAACGCAACTCCTCAGAGCAATTACCGTGGAAGTACTTGTAAAAAAGGCAGAGCGAGGCAACATCGCGTCTGTGAGAGAGCGACTGCAGACGAGATGACAGATCAGGGCCAATCACGTTGCCTATCCGTCTCTGGATCTTATCAAGAACCCCGAGGCAAACAGCAGGGGCCCCAGACCATATATGGCAGCAATACTCCATGCAAGGGCGAATGGTCAATTTATAGACTTGAAGGATCGATTCCGGGGAGAAAAATTTCCTGGCTCGGCACAGAGAACCAACTTTCTTTGCGGTGTCTGATGCAACTGACTCGATGTATTTGTTCCATCTCAGATCAGCAGACAGCGTGAGACCGAGCAGCCGCAGGGAGGAGCTCTGGAGAAGTTGGTCATCAGACATTCTAATGGGATGCAGGGATGGATCCTTGTGGTGGTTGATAGAGAGCAGTTGTTTTAGAGGCGTTAAAGTTAACCATCCATTTCTCACCCCAGATCACAACCGATTGGAGGTCCTTTTCAATTTGAGCTGCCAGGTTAGCTTTGTCCGCCTCACTAGATTTGAGTTTGAGGCAGGAGTAAATAGTGGTATCGTCAGCGTAGATGCCGACTTGGGAGTCTATGGCGTCAGGAAGGTCGTTTATAAATATGAGGAACAGAGTAGGGCCTAGGATGGAGCCTTGAGGAACGCCTGCGTTAGCGGGATAGGATCTGGAGATGAATCCACTAAGAACAACCTTCAAATCCCGGTTTGACAGGAATGGTTGTATTAGGTCAAACAATCGACCTGTGATACCATAACCCTGGAGCTTGCGGAGAAGGCCGGCATGCCAGACTCTATCGAATGCTTTGGAGATGTCAAGGGCCACGGCACGAGCTTCACCGTTGTTATGGATAGCTTGGCAGACAAATTCAGTGATGGTCGTAAGCACATCGGCAGTAGATCGGGCAAAGCGGAAACCATACTGCTTGTCTGAGAGCAGATCGTGGGATATCAGGTGATTAATCACTTCGGCGTTGATAATGGCCTCGAAGACTTTGCCGAAGAGGGGTAGGAGACTGATAGGACGGTAATTGGAAGGGTCGGTGGGGTCACCAGAGTTCTTAAAGACAGGGACAATGGTTGAGGACTTCCAGCAGTCAGGAATGCAGGACTCCTTGAGGCAGCGGTTGTACAATTTAGAGAGGGCAGGCGCCAGTTCAGGTGCGCATTTCTTCAGGACAATGGCTGGTATTCCGTCACCACCAGTAGCCTTGTGGTGATCTAAGTTAGAAATAATGACCAATACCGACGACGGGGTTATGTGCAATCCGTCCAGGAGGGCCTCAGTTCTGGGAGGGAAATCGGGCAAGGGCACTCCGGAAGAGTCTAGCGTAGAATTAGAAGAAAACTTCCGAGCGAAGCATTCGGCCTTGTCAGCAGATGTGTTCAGGACCTCAAACTGATTGAACAGGGGAGGAATGGAGGGTTTGTTATTGTTCAGGACGCTCTTGCAGAGGCGCCAATAATCTTTGGAGCCAAATTTGCGGGATGCAACACGTTCCTTCATCCGAGAAGCAAATAGTGACTTGGCATCGTCGAGGATACGCTTACACTCGTTGCGGGCAGAGGTAAATAGACGTCTATTGGAGTCGGACATATCACTTTGAAAACGGTGGAAGAAGTGGTTTCTATGGGCAATGGCGGCTGAGCAAGCAGCTGTGAACCAGGGGGAGGAGCGCGGTTTGACCTTGCATTTCCTGGAGGGGATGAAAGCTTCGATACCGGCTTTAATCCAGGAAGAGAACTCAGAAGCACAATCATGAGTGGGAGCTTAAATACAGCATCCCAGGGGACATCGCGGAGGAAGTCACGAAACGCGTCCCAGTCAGCCCATTGGTAGCAGAATGTGGTTCTGGTGGTAGGAGGCTCTTTGCAGGGGGTGGGGCTGAAGGAGATGCTAACAGACACTACAGCATGATCGGAGTTACCGATAGGACAGAGCTGCGTGGCACTACAAGACTCAGGGATGGAGGTAAAACACAGGTCGAGGAGTGAGGCCTTACCGTCACGGTTGTAGGCAAAACGCGTGGGGAAATCGATTATCTGAGTGAGGGATTGAGAGACTGAAATGTTGAGAGTATGAACGCCTGCGAGGTCGGTAGTAGCGTTCTTAAGCCACTGGGTGTGATGGGCGTTAAAATCGCCAAACACAAATATGTGAGCGTACGGATGGGCAGAGAGGGCCCTATCTATGCTGTCAGAAATGACATCAAGTATCCCACAGTCCTGAGAGGATGGAGAGCGGTAGAGGAAGAATAGATAGCTAACGGCATTGAGAAGAGATAGCCGGAGACACAAGAACGAATGATCCGGCGATTCGAGAGAGGACTCTCTAGCCAGAGGGAGATAGTCCTTGACATAGACCCCCAGGCCATGCATGTGGGTTGGAGGGTCTTTTCTGAGGAGAGGAAGGTATCCAGGGATCGAGAGATCAGAGGAAGGGATAGCGGAGTCAAGATTGGGCCAGTATATCCGGGCAATTAGCAATGAGGAAGGACTCAATGCTGCAGAAGTTGGTTCTGATGCCACGGATATTGGAGAAGGAGATATTTAAAGGTTTGGGTGATTTTTGGAAGGCTGGTTTAGGTTTATATTTCTGGTTTTTGTACTTCATGGTGGGTAATTGGTGTTGGAAAAAGAGAAGGCCTGAGTTACAGGAAGCCGACGGTTAACACCCATGACGCGGGCAGAGAGGGGGTTCGACACAGCCTGAATCATAATGTGGCCTCAGGGTTGCCCACCGGAGATGACTGCAGGGACACCTATCCATGCGCGACATGGCACTACAGACACCCCGATATTATGCAACTGTTGATCAGAGCGGCCGCTCAAGACGCTACGCAAGAGTCAGGGCTCCTAACTACCAGTCGGAAACAGCAACCAGGGAACTGTCAACCGTGTACCCTCAGAATGAACAGGCAATGCCACAGACAGCACGCATCACGGGTGAAACTCCGCAGCACCAGCACAGAGGCCAGAGAGAGAGAGAGAGAGATCCAGGAACCCCATCCTAGACACGAAACAAGGTTTGGGCCTCTAAGCGTGTCCAATAGAGCGGGGAGGAGTGTAGACCGGGCAGTAGGAAAGCCTACCTACTCCTATTACGCATAACATATTCAACGACGACAAGACAGAACAATAGAGGGGGATGTAGTCGGGATCAATAGTAAGTTTTAACTTAGTATAAGTTCCATTGACTTATATTTTAAAAAAAATTACCACTTACGTTAGAATAGTTACTTCTAAAATAAGAGGTGGGGAGGGACGGTTAACAAAAAGCAAAAACAGACATACAAATTGATAAAAAAAAAACGAAATAAAACAAAAAAACATGGGGTGCGTTTAAAGTTAAGAAGAAAAAATAAATAAATATTAAATAATACGAAATTTTTGAAATACATTAATAAATTACATATGCAAGGAATACATAGAAGAAGCTCCTTTCTCGACCATAAGCTATCCAAAAATGACGTCGAAAGTTAAAAGCAAACCAGTCATGCTGGGCGACAACTTAAAGTGAACGCAGTTGTGGGGGGCAACCTCCCTCACCCCTAACAGTGGGCCTAGCTGCCATGCTACAATAGCTATGAGATAGCAATTCAGTACTCTTTTCATTTCTAGTGACAATTTCTGATCTCTTAATTATTAACTTCTGGAATCTATCTTTCACTATTCCTGTGTGCTTCTGGATTTCTGTCACACTTTCCGTCATCTTTTACAAATAGTTACATTTCTGCACCTGCATGATTTTGAGTCCTTAGCCATAATACCATAAGCTGTTTCTTGTGAGGACGATCATGTGTTCTGTCTCCTTTCAGTTAATAGTCCTTTCTTGCTTTGCTTTACTGCCTTGCAGTTTCCTTTCTGAGTCTGCCATCAATACTGTCATCAGTGAATTTTATATTGTTAAGATTATGTCTGACAATGATAAATCCTGGTAGGAGTTCTATTTCCCTTTGGTTCATCTCATGAGAAAATGCAATTCTGTTTTATTTCTTTATCTGTTTTTGTGTATTCACTGAAGTCATTCAGATTTCAGTGAATACACAAAAATATTTACATACAGGCTCTTTGTTCCCAGTAAAGGGAATATCTTTCACATGTATATCAAACTTTGCTAATATTTTAAGTAGCATTTTGTGTCATATTTTATCAAATTATAAAACAAAGGTATAGGTATATGGTTGATGCTTTCTACTGTGTAGCATTCAGTACATTATTTCACTTGTAAAATCTGTGATACCTACTTGGCATAAACATCAGTCTCCATCCTAGTTAGTACCTAACTTAAAGTATCAACAGAACTGCACACATTGTAAAGCTACACCGTAAAGTAGCAACAGTTATTCCCCAAGTGCAAAATTAAGTCTCATTTGTAACTTAATAACATTCTCTTCAAGTCATTTTCCTGTATTGGCAAAACAGAACGAAAATATATAGTGAAGAGAAATATTGCTTGTCAACGAAAGAGGTGAGGAAAAATTGTTCACAATCCTCAATTTGAGAGCAAAGAACAAAGCATTTTTAAGATTAGATTTAGCTGGAGGCTGGAACTGATGAAAGGAAAGAAAAAGATATCCACTCTGATTATTATACTGACTCCAATTACAATAATGTGCTATTTGTAGGTTTGTAGAACTGGTGTTGATTTTGAAAATGGCATGTTTAGTTGTATTTTAAAAAGCTTTTTTGCAATCATATTCATGTGTCAGAAAATTTGACTATGTTACTTTACGGTGTAGCTTTACAAGATAGATACAATTCATTCTATATATATATATATATATATATATATATATATAGTAAAGGTAACAAATCCGTTGGTATATAATCCAAGTGGATCCTAGTAAAATAAAATATTAAAACTGATACACAAAAAACACTCAATGTATTTATTATTACAGAGCAAAAATTAATATGCAAAATCCCAAATCACCTCTCTCTCTCTCTCACACACACACACACACACACATATATATAACCACCTGTGCATTTTAGAATGTTAATGAAAAAAAATGTGCAATCACGCAATTCTTACTTGGGTTGAAATATGAAACGCTGATTCGATCTTTGATGAATATCATCAACTTTGAATATTATATATATATATATATATATATATATATATATATATATATATATTTCATTGAATGTAATGGACAAGGAAAAATGGGAATTTTTTATTCAGTTTTTCGTCAATGAGAACTAAGAATGTGTATAACCTTAGTCTTCATAAAAGAAAACACTTTTAAATAGGATAAATTGAAAGAAAAATTACATAATTTTACTTGTTTGTCACATTCAATGAAACATGTATAAAAGAAGTATTGCTACACAAATATACAATATATTTATGCATGTACATTAATACTTGTGCGGGCATCACAATATGAAATTCTATAGCAGTAATGAAGTAGAAAAAAGTATATAAGAATAAAAAGAATTAGTGTATCTTAATGGGTGTGAATGTTTTTGGCCACTTAGATGCAGGGATTAAATTGTATCTTTTTAAGTAGACTTTATATTAAGGCTAATTTTATTCTTTACAAAAGTTTTCCTACTTGTTCCTTAGGTAATCATACATATATATTTATAAAGAATTAATGAATTTTTATTTTTAATCCAATATTATTTCTCATTACTAAAACATTATAAATGTGTGCATCACATGTTTTTCAATAAACAATGTGAATTACATCTACCAACTTGTAAATTTGCTAATCTTAATAAAGAGAATGTACTCCTTTGTAGGAGAAACCACCGTCTGATCCTCTGTGCTTTAAGAAGCTAGGCCACAGAGAGCTTTATAGCCCAGTAATACCTTTATAATAAATGCGTGTCTTCCAAGTCAGATTTTCTCGAAAGCCCATATTGACCCCAAAGTACATATTACCCACTTTATTTTTGTATCCAAGATGTAAAAAAATTTTTCATTTTTACTTTTAATTCAACATTATTTCTTATTACTTAAACGTTA
This sequence comes from Acanthosepion esculentum, assembly GCA_964036315.1. Lineage (NCBI taxonomy): Eukaryota > Metazoa > Mollusca > Cephalopoda > Sepiida > Sepiidae > Acanthosepion > Acanthosepion esculentum. The sequence goes on along the minus strand of OZ038477.1, from coordinate 71,577,080 downwards.
TATTTTAGTGGACACACACATTTAAAAAGCAGTGTGAATTCATCTACTGGCCTGTGCTTTTGAGAATACTAATGAAGAAAACATACTCTCTGGCAATTCTTATTTGGATTGAAATATCCCAACACTTCAATTCGATCTTTGATGCATATCATGAACTTTGTATATTTTATATTTATATATATCAGTGGTGACTCTAGGTCATCAATAATTGTTGGGATCATTGCAATCTTTATGAAAATATACTATTGGTATAACTTAGATGTTAAAATGGTTGCTTTATTCTAACTAGAATATATAATTTTTAAAAATCTCTGCATGAAATTTAAAAAAACACATTTTGGTATTTAATATTAACTGTAATAATTCTATAAAAAATAAACATTTATTTTAATTTTTTTTTCCAGATATGTAAGAAAAAAGAGTGATGACAAAGTCTTTGATATGTTTTTTTATTTCCCCCTTTCCATTTTCTTATTGTTTTATAGCATAGTTATGAAGTCAATGATGGTAGAGTGTGTGTTTGTGTCTATGTGTTAGTGTATTTATGTATCTCTCTGTGAATTTTTAGTTTAATTTATTGTACGTTTATGATCAGTACTGCTGACTGATATCATATTTCCTCAACACTACCTCAGTCACTCTCCTCACCCCAACCCTCCAGTTGATGTTCACTTTCTTTGATTTTTGCCGAATTTAAGACAAGCTAAATTTAATTTGCCCTTTCTCAAAAGATACATTCCACTAAAAAACCTTATACTGTACAGAATAAATTATTTAAAATGGACATTTGAAAACAATAATTTGAAATAAAAATGTGTTCTTTGAAAAACAGCGCATACAAGTCATTAGAGATTTTTAAAAGATTATAAAATTAAAGCAAGAAATACATTGCCAATTAAGCTACGATAGGGCTCTGATCTACACAGCATGACTAACCAAGTTAATTTTATTTCATTATTTTTTTACTTTCTTTCTTTGGTTTTTTCTCTCTTTCTTCTTTCTTTCTCTTTTAATATGAAAAATATCAATGAAATGTATTTCGGTCAATATTTTGAGGCAGAGTGTCAAAACAATTTTGGATCCAGCTGAAGCCAAGAATGAAAACGACGGACTACGAAAGATTTTTGTTGTTTTGAAATAGCTATACTTGAATGTTGAATCAATCCGGCTTAGCCCGACAAGACCGACTCCTGGAGTCGCCATTGACATATCTGTGTATATATATATATATGCTATGTATGTATGTATTTTATACTGAATCATGTGTATGTGAATAAGGGCGTTTACATATAAGCAAGTTTGCGTATTTTTCCAGGACTAGTTCTTTCATGTGATACATCGACATTTGTAATATTCGTTCACCGCATCATCTTTTAAGGTGTGTTCGGGAGAGAAAGATTAGGAAATATCGTAATGTTGAAATATATATGTGATTGTCGTCGATTTGAATGTTCAGAGGCAGGTAAATAGATTTTAACGTCCTATACCACACACACACACACACACACACACACACACACACACACACACACACACACACACACACACAGATTCCTTATATAAGGGACAACATCACGATTTATTTAGACAGATCTGTTTGAATTAAGTGTTTATGTATATTCCCGCGCGTGCGCGATACATAAAACGAATCCTTGAATTTCGCCATTTTAATATTCTTTATCCTAAGTGAATTCCAAACCCGAGGCGCATCTTGGACAAGTCGAGTGAGACAAGAACTTCTCTAAACCTTTCCTAGTTACAAGGATGTGTCTGGCCGTCCTTCAGTCTTCAGCTGTTTTTAATATTCTTTAACACACATGACAGAGACAACGTTTAGATACGCATCTGCAAAAACGGCAACATGTTCCACCTCCTGCTTCTTCGGGCCTAGATTAAGTCGTTCATGTATCAGAGG
>OZ038477.1:71547665-71570165 GCA_964036315.1 Acanthosepion esculentum | reverse complement strand
GTGTGTTACCGTCAGACGACAGAACAGGTGAAATTCCATTTCTTTGTGGACCGTACACCTTTTTAAGGCCTTCATAGAATGCTATGGGATCTTTTCTGTTAACTGCTGCCTGGAGTTACACAGCTTTAGCAGACCACCAGAGAGCATTTTGTATTTGCCGCTTACACAGCTTATATATGCGATTTTTGATGGACAATTTTTGGTGTTTATGAATATTTTGTACGAATCGTGCATCTTCACGATGAGACGTTGAAAATTTACATCGAAACAATCCTGATGGTTCCTTATAGGAAGTCCTAGAAATTCAAGAGTGCTGGAAAAATGGTATCTCTAAGAGATTTCCAGGAGAATTCAATGTCTTCTGAGATCAGAACAGAATTAAACCGTGAATCCAGTGTGTCAGAATTCAGGAGTAAGATGGTGATTCGGTTAGGAACCGTAATGCTAACGAAAGGTTTCTTACATACGAGTCGAAAGGATGCTTTGCTGCGTAGAAGAGCATGGTCTGTAATATAGCAAGTGTTGTGGGAAGGGCGGGTGATATCGAAGTCTTTCGCGCCACCTTTCTTGGTGATAATGTAATCAATCATATGCCAATCTTTGTATCTGGGATGCATCCAAGTCGTTTTGTCATGATTGGACAGCTAATAACATATGTTGGTGAATGCGAGATCGAATACTTAGCAGAGAGAAAGAAGTCGTAACCCATTAACCCTGTGAGCGCCAAGGACACCAGATCATGTCTGATAGTCAGCACCAACCCGTGCATTAAAGTCTTCCATAAGGACAAGTTTATCTCTATGTGGAATATTGGAAATGACTGAACGTAGTTGATCATAAAAGTTATCAATTTTCGACACAGGGGTGTTCATGGTTGCTCATAACAGATCACAAGAGTGGCAGAAGAATTGTTGTCGAGTTCTAAGACTAGAGTCATAAAGCGATCATTTATTCCTTTCGGAAGGAATGACAGGGATTTAGCAATGTCTGATTTTATGGTAAATCCTACACCTGATTTATCCAGAAAAAGGTATATTCTGCACTAACTTCCTCAAATTGAGAGGTGCCTGTAAAACGAGTCTCACTGAGAGCAGCAGTGTTGGTATTGTGCTTAATGCATCAGCGATGAGGGCTGTTTTACGCTCTGGAGAAGAATCGTTGTCTTGGAGGGTTCTTACATTCCAAGACCTGATGTTAACACGTTTAGAAGTTTTATTTCTACTAAATCTATTATTGCGACTGCATTATTGGATAACTAGACAACTGCGACGGGATGCCAAGTTGATTAAGGGCAAGAAATGTTTAGGGCACCTTTTCTAGCCCTCTCCCCGGATTAGGGATAGCAGTAACAGCACAATTGCTCAGGATTTTGTGCAAGAACGGCCATCACCCGATGGTCGCCACTGTAAAAGCACCAGCTAGTGACTTCCAGTATTATCACGTGCCTGTCCCCGTCGCCTTAACTCTCTCTCTCTCTCTCTCTCTCTCTCTCTCTCTCTCTCTCTCCCCAGTGCACTTGTTGCTCAGGTGGAATAGCAAAGAAGGAACGCAGGATTGAACTGCAGACTGACTATCCACACAGATGATGTGTTTAGAGTGGTGAAGGCTTGTGTAGAACCAGCCACACTTATTGGAAATGCAGATAACAAGGAGTTGGTGCAAACGTTTGCCACGAACACAACGAACAACACTCCTCAGGTTTTATTATCACGGAGTTATACCTCTCCACTACTGCCAGTGCAAAGTAGAGTGCAGAGCCTTTCGATGGTAATGTCACGTGATTTAGACCCCGCCTGCTGAAGCAGTTTACAGAGTGTGGCGCGTGGATATTTAGGGGATGAGTGAAGACCAGTGTTGCCCGTCAACTTTAATAAGGTGCAGCAGCCGAGAAACAAAGCTACTACTTCTACCCACTCTGCCCCCCACACACACACACACATAAAATATACATATATTTTACACTGGGTGTCGGAGTAAACAGTCTATCAAATGTGCAAGATATATTGCTATATTTTAAAAATAATAATAATAATAAAGTATAAAATTATTATCAAATATATCAGAATGTTTTATTATCATTATTATTATTGTTGTTGTTGTTGCTATTGTTGTACTTAAAATAGTTGAAAGATATATAATAAAACAAATTGACTAGTAGTAAACGAAATAAAATAACGTTATATATATATATATATATATATATATATATATATATATATATATATATATATATATATATAATATTAATTGGTAAAATATAGACATACATATGCAATCATATATATAAAACATAAATATACATACATACATACATACACATGCATATATGTATAAAAATAATTCCAAGAGGATAGAATTCAGGTAGAACTCAATGTCCAGGACAGAGTAAGGATATAATAAAAAGACTTAAACACTAATATTCCATGGAATATTAGTGTTTAAGTCTTTTTATTATATATATATATATATATATATATATATATATATATATATATATATATATATATATATATATATATATTAGAACTTGAGTACATACAAATAAGATGCCAGTACAAGAAAATGTAACGAAAGTAAGAAAAACTAAAAACAAAACATACCTACACAAGAACAAGTATAGTCAGCGTGTTAATATTGGAGGATCACTGTTGGCGATTACGATACTCACCGGATTCCATACTATCCTTGTATTTTGAAAGTTCTTTGAAAATCTTCAAAGATACATTACAATCTGCAGGCTGTGTCATGACAATAAGAAAGGATATTCTGTTTTTGTGGTTTTTCATTACGATGCCCCATAAAATTGTTACATGTCCTATCTCTGTAACTGCGTCTGGGTGATGTTCATACCAGTTTCTTGCAGTTTCCTTCAGGTAAAAGTTGCATATTTTCCAGTGCATATATAACCTCACTCTATCGTCGAGTTTTATATTCAGTGGGCGCTAACACCGTGCAACCTGTTACAAGATGGTCACTTGTTTCTGGATATTCATCACAGAATCTGCATTTCGGGTTAACACAATTTTTCAGTATGTGTGCTTAGTAATTTCTAGTTAGCAAGCATTGGGCATGTGCAGCAGGGATAAAACCTTTGGTTTCAGCTTTTAACTCTGCACTACGTAACCATTGATGAGTACTGGATTTGTCTACATCATCTTGTTTGATACGGGCAGAATATTAACCATGAAGAAGCTTATCTTGCCATCGTTTCTGCATCTGTTACATTGCATTTGTTTTTGCTTTCTTTTTTAGGTTCTTTGCCGCTTCAGTAGGTGTATTATGTTTTATTTGCCCTTCTTCACCCACTTGAAATTGCCTTTTGAATTTTCTGGCTTCCTTTATTAGTGAATAAAGTTTCTTATTTCTTTCATTTTCTTTGACACAGATAATCATCCATTTTTCTGTAGTTTTCAGATACCTTTGAAGACCGATTGTTACGGTTTTGTAAGATAGTTTTAGTTGAACTAATCCTCTGCCTCCTTCGGATCTGGACACATACAGATGATCAACATCAGCCTTAGGATGATGCATGCGATGACAAGTGAGAATCTTTCTCGCTTTGACATCGATTCGCTTAATATCAGTTATGGTCCAATTAAGGATGTTGAAACTTTATTGCACCACAGGAACAGCCGAAGTGTTTATGGCTGATATTCAGTTTTGTGAATTCAACTCGGTATTTAACACCAGATGCATACGTTTCTAGTATTCTTTTCTAACTTTCTTCTTCATCTGGGTATGCTGTAATCCATCTCCTTGGTTGACTTCTAGGTATTTATAAGCTATTTTAACAAGTCCTCTAATCTTTGTGACAAAATCTAGATATATTGAGTGTGTTTCTGTAATTCCCCCTTTCTTGAATGTTACTTTTGCACATTTAACTAATCCGAAATCCATAGTGATATCATCACTGAAACATTTTAGAATATTGAGAACTCATTTTCGTTTCTGGCAAAGAGTTTGATATCATCCATGTAGAATAAGTGATTAAATAGTTTCTTGCTTACTGTTCATCCATAGTTATTTAGTTCATGCAAAAGGGGGATTAAGGACAAAGATATGTTACTATTATTTACGCATATAAAATATATTATACACATCCGTTCTCCCGTGGTAAAATATATTTCATTTAATGTTTTTTTTTTGTATAATAAAAGCTTCGTGTCCTTCGTTGCAGTGAGTGTTGTAGGGTATTTCGTAGTAAATATTAATTTTTGTCTTATATTCATAATTGTATTTCACTTGTTTTTGATGTGGTGATCTATATGTTCATGAGCTGCACAAATCAACCTATAAGATAGTGTGGCTAATGGAAGAATTTATTTTTTTTATATTGGAGGTGAGGATAATGAACTTTGGCCAGTTTATCTACAATTTCGATTCGGATTGACACTATTCTAGTCGAAAATTGTAAAAATGTGATAAAAAGAATTGAATGGGCAGACTTTGTTGGTTAAAGACATTAAATACGAAATTGTTTTTATTCTTTTAGTTTTCTTTACCAACAAATGAGCGCATGTCTGGCTTCAATGAATTCATGTACAGTCCAAACGTTTGGCGTCTAGCGATTTCCATTGTACTTTTGGCCGTTATCAAAATCAGAAAAACAAAAATATAGATATGTTTTAATTTTGAAAATCTTTTAAAATCATTTGTGCATTCTGATAGTATAACAGACATACAAACTGAATGTATCTATCATTGTTAAATATATATAAACAAATAGATTTTTTATAGAATTTTTTTTATAAGATTATTTTTATATTTTAAGTGTTTCGTGAATCTTAGCCCTTTCTGTTATTTCACAGTTACTGTTCTACTCTTGGTAGTTGGGAATTTTCTATTTAGCATAATAATTTGATCACATGGGTCACAAACATTCAACAAGCAAGAAAACTTGAGGATTATATCAATTTTATTCAATGCTGGTTCTTGGAGGCAATAATTATGACTAAATGATAAGAATAATTATTTTTAAAGTTTGAAATAGGTACGCATCTGCAGTAATCTATGTTTAATTTTCTTGATGGCTATTTCAATTTATTTGGAATTCTAATGCAGTAAAATATTTTTTTATATTTTTTATTTTTCTAAGTATAATTGTGAATATGAGTGAATGCGGAGCCAAGTTCCGATCATCAGACTTGGATTCGAATCTTTTCTCAAGAAGGATGTAACTTTCTGATAATATCGGCCTGGTTGGAAAGGATCGCCAGCGCGAGGCAACGTTGAGATGTGACCGAAAATCCTATCACTGTTTGACCCATGCCTTGTGGGTAAAGCCATTATAGCGCTCATCCTCACACACACATACACCTACACAAATTCAAATTTTCGATAGCAATCATTCATTGAACAGGAATCAACGCTGCTATCTTATGCGACAATTTTGAAATCGCTATATTTTCGTATAGTAGATTTTGTGCACTTTTGGGAGAATCGGCTCCCAGAAGTCTCCCCAAAGCTCATGCACTGATTGGTCAGTATCGACCAATCATATTCTCTGCATGTAGAGAATGATTCTTCCCGCGCAGCACTCCTGATCCAATGATCACCTATAAAAGCAAAAGAAAAGAGGAGACGCACCAGTGAGACTTTAGCTGCCACAGAAATACACAACAGTTGAAGCTATGCGCCAATCTTCTCACTCAACTCACAAACTGAATATTCCTTCACACTTACATAGTTTTTCCTCTTACACGGCAGAACTGCTAAAAAACATTTATAACAAAATAATAACTCTTTCTTTTTCAGAGAACTTTGATAGTCAAAGAGAGACAACTCTCGTCTTACTCATTACATGCTTTTTTCTTACACAGTCTTTATTGTATGCATTGTTGAATACAGTTTTTATATATAATGATACCTTTGCGTTGTCCTTTCTTCACATCAGTTTGGTTTCCTAATCAAAATTAAATAAATGTAGTAGAAGTCCGCCACACCATCGCTGATTATGTAAAGCACGAAGCCATAATCACCGTGACCGAGGGTTTGAGGGCTTGCTCAAAAAATTGTCGATCACACCAGATTATGAGCTCTCTTCTGTAAACTGTAACTAAGGTTTCCTCAGCATAGTTGCAATATAAATCACAGGTTTGGCCTGTGTGTGTTGAAGAACGAGCTTATTCATCAACGGGCAGCCAACTATTTACTTTACTGCCAATATTATTATTTTCAATTCTTTTTAGTTTTATTTATTTATTGCATATCAAGTTCTTTCCCTGGTCTTGATAATAGTCCGAACTGTGATCGATAATGTTACATTCCAAAAAATTTAGACATTGAATCTAGATATGCGTTCTGTCATACTTAAACAGGAACATTCACTAAATGCCTAAATACACACATGCATACTCACTCACACGCAATCATGTGCATAATCGATTTATAGAATTTTGTCCATTTTGATTAAATTTCACAAATAGCTATTTTTCTTCAAGGAAACTTTGTAGATGCATTTATCTCTATCGACAGCAATTGTTTATATTGTGGGGTAATTATTAAGTGTCTAATGTCGAATTTCATGTTGGCATCATCAAAATATTGACATTGAAGTATCTTTTCAAAGGCATGACATTATGTGATATTTTTACAAAGAACATTGTGCTCGCAGGTTGATCTTCAGTGTTAGCTATTACTTAGTTTCAAAAATTTACTTTCTAGTCAAATAAACCCAGACGAAATTTATAGCAGTGTTCAAGTTCTACCACCAGTTGGTATAGTCATCAAATCGTAAAATATCTATCTCATTCTCATATCTACAGATTATAGTCAATTCAGATCTATCTATCTATCTATCTATCTATCTGTTTATCTTTTTTAATTATTTCACCGCAAACAAGGCAATAAAGCTACTAAGACGTAGAGAGTTATTGAGTGCGAATGAATATGAGAAAAATAACAACACTATTAAGGAGAGAGAACAATAAAAGAATAGGAATTAAGAAGACAGAAGATAATGACTGACATTACATTTAAACTTTTGAAGATCAAACCGGAAAGCAAGAAGCTGGAAGAGAGTTCTGCAAGCGAGAAGTGTGATAAAAGAAACTGTTAAAATCGAACTGATGGTTAAGTCAAAGCATTTCAACGGTAAAATAATGAGATCTTGCCGTCAATCTATTCAGTCAGTTAAGAGTTATATGTGATGCACGCTTGGGCGATCATGTCTCTTTCGATCCATGACTAAGCAGATTTTCTTCTGTGGTAGACTGGTTGACAACCAAGGCTATAAAACCCAGACTGTCCTGCTTTTCAGACCAAAACTGGATGCAGAAGAGATGAATGGTATTTGCGTATAAGTGAATGCAACGAACTCGACTAGAATTCGAACTCGATCTTCGATTTCACATTCCGATCCATTGTCTATTGCACCACAACGCGCATGCGTCAATCTGGTACTGCATTTTAATTCATACAGGAAAATTCATCAGAATAATTACCATGAAAGTATTTATAGAAAAGGCACACGGAAGCTACGTTACGGCAGTGGAAAAATGACTGAAACCGATATGTCATTGCAGATTCTTTCTTTGATTTTATCAAGGATTTCTAAATATATAGCAGGAACACCAGACCATATGTGTCAGTAATATTCTAAGCATGGACGAATGGTAAACTCATAAACGTGTAAGATAGATTTTGGAGAGAAAAATTGTCTTGCACGACACAGTAAACCAATCTTCCTAGCAGCATACCTAGCAATTGATTCAATATAATCTTTCCACTTCATGTCAATTAGTCTCCTCTCTTGGAAGTTAGCATCAGTCATGCTGATGGAAGGCAGAAAGGATTTCCTCAACCGATTAATAGACAGCACTCTTCCTCCATTTAACAACAGATGTAGGTAATTGTTTAAATCAGCTTCCAATTGGACCTATCGAACTAATCAGATATACTATTAAAACATAAGTAAATAGTTGTGTCATCAGCTTAGATACCAAGCTGAGAACTAATTACATCAGGAAGGTCGTTAATGAAAACTAAGAACAACGTTGATCCATTAATGCAAAAAAAAATCTAGAAAAGTGACCTTTCAAGACAACTACCATTTCGCGATTTGACAAAAAAGAGTGAATCAGTTGAAAACTTAGTCCAGAAATGCTATACCCTTTCAACTTGTGAATAAGACATGTATGCAAAACTCTGTCAAATACCATCGTGTTATCCAAAGCAACAGTCCTAGTTTCACCATTCTAATTTAAAGCTTGATAGAGTCGTTCAGTAATAATCGTTAATACATCAACAGTTGATCTAGAAAAGCGAAAGCTATATTGATTATCTGAAAGAAGACCCAACGAGTCGAGATGCCTAAACAGTTCAGAGTTGATTAGAGCCTCTAGTACATTACCAAAAGAGATAGTAGGCCAATAGGCCGATAGTTAGAAGGATCTGAGGTTAGAATCTGTCTATCTAGTTATTCCTTTGCCTTTAGAATCAATCCTGTTTAAGAACAGCAAAAACACAAAATTACCAGTATCGATTTTCAAAAGTGTTACGCAGTTATTTTTATCACAGAAACAATAAGTTCGCCCATACATCTAACTCAATCCGCTTAACTTTTTCTAAAAATCCTTGACAATGATGTCATTTCTTTATCTCCTGTGTTTTTTACTTGTTGCTTCTGTAAATTCGCAATAAAATCACTGAATATTGATATTTTTGCAATAAAATTATCGCACTAATTTTGTTTTCTTTTCTGAATCGAATAACATCAAATAATTCATTAGAGAAGAAAAATAGGTCTACTTGAAACTCAGATGAATTATTTTTCTTATAACCGAGTCGTAAATGTTACTTTGAGGTGAATTAGCCGACCAAAACTAAACTTTCATCGCCAATTCATCATTGAAGATCCGCAGAACTTCTTACAATGCGTATCGATCGACAGGCAATTGGTTCCCTTGGCCTGTTAATCTATTGTCGCTAATAAACATTGGCTTGTTTTCCCAAGACTTCATGGCACCATTCAAGTTTAGTAGGTTACATGCTTCCAGAGAATATTGAACCAGAAGATAAATTCACTGTCTTGGAGACGGGATGGCAAATGAAAATCAGATCAGATCAGCTTATCTTTTTGATTATATATATATATATATATATATATATATATATATATATATATATATATATATATATATATATATATATATATATATATATATATGAGTGTGTACTCGCACTATTGAAGATATATTACTAAATCTATGAAATCATACATGTACACATATATGAGATATATATATATATACATATTTGAGCATGTGCCAGGACAAATATGAGCGTGTGTGTGTGTGTGTGTGTGTGTGTGTGTGTGTGTGTGTGTGTGTGTGTGTGTGTGTGTGTGAAGGTATATAAAACAGCAAGTATTTATTCAAACATGTTTTGTTAAATTCAAGCGACAAGGGGTGCCTGTTTAATTTTTATGGCATTTAACCAATTTTCAAATGTTATATATTTTGGCAATGTGGGATAATTAAAAACAGCAACGATAAATATAAAAACGAATGGATCTTGGACCTTGTACAGAGTGAGCATCGCTGTAAAATAGTTTGTAGAGAAACGGAATTAGATTGGCTAGTCCGTGTGTCCAAACAAAATGAGCGCTAAAAAAATTAAACTTTGTTTTTAAATTTAGCGTTTCCACATCTTCAGCCGTTCCACACGGAGCATAATTATAACCGACCTTTATATTTATATCTCCTCTCTCACCCACTTACATCTATACATACATAAAGAGCACTTGTCTGTATGTGGGTGTATGTCCGGCTAAAACTAAAAAAAATCTACAATAGTCATGACAAAGTAAATATGTATACAGATTCATTATCACCCACGCCAGCTTTTAAAAAAAATTATCATCGCATGATTTGTATTTACGAAGATATTTTAAAATTAAAATGCATTAGAACGCATTCGAAATCCTCAGAATTAAAAAGTAAAAAAGAACGGTGATAAATTTTATTCCAGATTAGTGATTACACTCCGTCTTACATTTTTATTCTGCTAAAGCAATACATGTATGTATTTTTAAATTTTCTATTCTCTTAAATTTATTTTCACAACTATAGTAAACAAAAGCGTAACGTAAATTTTAAATTTACTTTGTTGTTTTAATATTCATATTTTTACAGAAGAATACCTTATATTTGACAAATAATTTAATATTTATTTATTCAAATATTCGAGTGTGTGTGTTTTTGTGTGTATGTGTGTGTATTTGTGCGTGTGTGTGTTTGTGCATGTGTGTGTCCGGCTACAAAATAAAATATGGAAAATAATTTTTTTATTCAATCTTTAAAAAAACAACTGTTTTTTGGTTTGTAACTAACATAAAAAAGTAAATCATTTTCAATTAAGTTTTATTAAAGCAAAAAAACTATAGCGAGCCTTATTTTTTCGAAAATTAATTTAATTAAAATATAATTAAATTCGTAAAACAACTATTCGGTACGACTAATGTCGACCGTAAGTCATGTCTGTCTCTGCTAATTTTTGTTTAACTAAAGTTTTTTTCTTTTCAAATACAAATATTACTTGAAATTTAAACATAATTGATTTTCAAAAGTAAATTCTTTCAAAATAGTAATTAATGTTTAAAACTAAAACTTTATTTACTTAAAAAATCTAAATTTCCCTCCAAAATAAATATAACATAATTATCTTTTGAAGAAATAAGGCTCGCTATAGTTTTTGCTTGAAAAAATAATTAAATTAAATATGTTTAATTTAAATATATCTTAGTTTAAGCTTATTAACTTAACATCCAATCTTATTTCCTCACAATTAACTGCTAATGCTATATCACCCTTCTTCTGGCATTACAGACATGAAAGACATTTCATTCCACACCGGGATTGAAAAGACAGACGACTACTTTCGTCGTCTGCCAAAATAGCCTATTCCCTATATCAGGTAAAGGATTTGTTTGATTATTAATTATATAGCTTCTGCTTGTCACTGGACATATAGTTTTGTAGCACAAGCATGTATCACTGCTATGCGTATTTGCAGCAATCTCTTCACAACTCTTCTCAGCGATGAAGACAAATCTAGCCAGTTGGAAGAACGCAGTCACGAATCTACACGTAGGCGGCTCGAGACTTATCCTAACATCACTATACAGTTGACCGAACAGCAACATGCTTCCGCGGTGTCTTGACCGACTGTGTATCCCTATTTAGGGATGCACTGCTCACCCATACAGCATAGGAAGATTCTAGAAAAGGTAACCCAAACAAAGCCTGTTTAACAATCAAGCTGACCAGCAACCTGCGACTGGCAGCTGCTTACAATTGTACCAAGAGATACACAAGCAAAATGTACAGAATGAAGGTAGGTAGTTGGAACGTCTGAAAACCTCTTGATCGTAATCCTGAATGCCGAAATGGTCTGATCGCGACTGAGTTGACTCGGTACAATATTGATATAGCTGAACGCTCTGAAACTAGGTTGAGGGGGAAAGAAAGAGAGAAAAAGAGAGAGAGAGAGAGAGCTGACAGAATCTGGGCCTGTTTACACTTTCTTTTGAAGGGTAATCCAAAAGGTGAGAAAAATGAGCGGAGTATTGGCTTTGTCATTCGTACTGAATTAACCAAACATCTTGAACAGACTCAAGGTATTAGTGATAAAATCATATTCTTTAGAGTACTTCTATCTTGCAACGCTGGTGATAGTCTTTCGGTTTATGCTCCAAGTCTCACCACTGCTGAGGAACCTGTCATGGATTTCTACCAATATCTCAAAACTGTCATCACAATAGTTTCAAAGCAGACAAAATTCTCCTCCTTGATAATTTCACTGCTAGCTAAGGTTGTGTAAGAATCATGAGCATTGAAAGGCATTGGGAAAAGTACGGTGTTGGATAAAATGAATAGTAACGGATTTCACCTTCTTCAGCTTTATACTGAATTCAAACTAGTCATTTGCAATTCTTTTTTTCCACCCCAAAATTGTCCATATGGTTACTTGGATTCATACTAGATCAAAACATGATCACATTCTCGATTACCTCATTTGTCGTAAACGAGATTTTCAAGATGTATCCTCACGACAGAAAATGGCATTACAAAATGTCAAAAATCTCTAAAAAAATTGAGTGGAGATTTCTATGCGAAACGTACGATGTAAAAACGCTTGGAGGTGTATTACGATTAGGTTCGTAACAAGCGTGAACAAAAAAGGTAATTAGTTCATCTCCAAACGAAATTACAAGCGTGTAGGGATCACGATGGAAAGGTCAAGGTTGAAAAATGCCCTGTTTTCTACCGCTTTAGTGAGCAGCCAAAAGCGGCTACGATAAGCCTTAGGTTGGTACGTGGCAAGATAAATCTCAACGTCAAACGTAAAATAAGATAAAATGGGAAAAGGATTCCTAAACTTATCTATATTTCGAGGTTGAAGGACCTTGATATTTTCAAGTATCTCCAAATGGTATTCGAGGATAACGAATTCGACGTACCTGGAATCAGTTTAAGACCAAGGTCTACAATACTAGTATTGAAGTTCTTGGTGTCAGAAAGAGAAAACTTTGGGATTGGTACGATGAACATGATCCTGAGCTAAATCGTGTTTTAAAGATAGAAAGTGCTGCACACCAAAAGCTTTCGAGTGCTTCAGACAAGCATCTTTGCTCAAATCATTCGAAAACGCGAAATTATCACTGCAGCACAAAATCCATCAGATGAAAAATCAGTGGTGGTTAAATATTTCCTTGCAAGCCCATAGTGCTTACGGTCGGAAAAAACTTCAAACTGGAATATCACCTGATTAAGCAAACTTTTGGTCTACAGGCCTCCTCTGTGGTACCACTCAGGTCAAATGACGAGCTTGTTCTTTTCAAGGACACGGAGGGTATAATGAAATGTTGGAATTGATATTTTACGTATCTTTTGTACACTCAATCAGTATTTAACGAAGATATCATCAGTAACTTGCCTCAGTTGGATGAGATATTGGATCATCCTACTTCGAAACAAATCTAGCAAACAATGAAAGGAGTTAATGCTGAGAAGGCACCAGGTCTTGATGGCATTCCAGTCGAAGTTCTAGATCATGGGGGCAACAAGCCTGCTGTAAAGATACATCACATGATTTCAGATGTTTGGCACCTGTACCACAGGACTGGTTTGATGCGATTATTATCTCCTTGTTTAAAGGAAAAGGTTCAACACTGGTGTGTGAGGACTATCGGGCGGATAAGCCTGCTTGAGGCATTGGATAAAGTTTTTACAAAACGTCTACTTAATAGGCTTACGAGATAATAGGCTTATGAGATGAGATAAATTGTGGATTTTGACCGGGAAGAGGCACAACGGGATACGATCTTCTAAGTTCGTCAACTGCTGGAGAAATGCTTAGAACATAGTGTTGTATCTTGTCTTTGCCGATCTGAACAAGGCTTTTGACTCCATAAATGTGGATACTTTATGGACTATATTCGGTAAGACAGGATGTCTTCCAGATTTTGTAAGAAATTTGAAACAGAATTGTAAAGTCGGTGTGTACAGGACCACAGCTAAAGTTTTTGACTTGACATGTTTCAAGGCTAATGACTTTCCAGTTAGTTATTCGAGAGTTACTCTATGCTGATCTCGTTGCTCATACATGCAAACAATAATAGACACATTTTCGAGAACATGCACTGTGTTTGTACTGACAACGATCAGTACTATAAGCTAAGTTGAACCTAGGATTTTGTTCAGGTTCAGAGGCTCGAGATTATTGACACCTCTGTCTGCCCTGGAACTGCTCTCCATAGAAATGATTCTTTGGATCCCAAAATCAGCTGCAGAATCGAAAAAATACACCCAGCAAAATCAACGGTAAATTTGAAGGACAAGTCTGGTCAAACAGAGACCTCCCATTCTGCAATAAGATCAATCTCTCAATCGTGTGTCCTGAATGCTGTGCTGTACTCTTCGGTGACAATATATCACCATCATATCAAAACCTTTTAAAGATTTCATTAAATGTGCTTTAGGCGTATATTAAAGATAAAGTGATAGTCTTTCACACCATATACATTTGTTCTGCAACGGGCAAACACATCCAGCATAGGGAAACTGCTCATTTGCAGTCAACTGCACTGGGCTGGGCATATCAGAATAATTAACGATTTGAGATTGCTTAAGCACCTGTTTTACGAAGAGCTTACCCCAGACACAAACCCAAGAAATGTTTCAAGGATGTTGTTAAAGACAACCTGAAAAATTTCGAAATTAATGCCAAAGATTGGAAAAAACACAGAAAAAATGGTTTATAGTCAAAAGGGTTGAAGTTGAAAAACTTTCTAAGGAAAGGTGGTGCTGACTCGATTCCATAAGTAATTCAGGCTGAACTTGTATGTAACATCTGCGAGAAGATTCTATATCATGTCGTATTTTCTAGTCATCGAAGATCACATAAATATTGTCAGTCTAATGCCGAGTATGTCAATATTCTTACTGACACACCTGAAGGGTACTTGTGACAGTTCTGTGATAAAATTTCTAGGTCAGACTTCGAGCTGAAGAAACACATGAGAGTGCACGAGGAGAAAGTCACTTTCAAGACTCTTCATAAGTCTTGCGTGTCATATATGTGAAAAAAGTATGCTGGTATGAAAAGTCTGCTGGCCCGTGTATATTCAGTTCAATGTTGAAGAGATGGCGTTCTTCTGTAAAGAAGTGGCAGTTTTATATATATATATATATATATATATATATATATATATATATATATATTAATAAAGACATTTTTATGTTTAACATTCTTTTTATAGATACAAGTATTTAAGTAAATGCTCTGTTTTATAATAAACTGTATCAAATACTTGTATCTATAAAAAGAATGCTAAACATAAAAATGTCTTTAAATAATTGTCGGACTTTGTCCATTTCATAATATATATATATATATATATATATGTGTGTGTGTGTGTGTGTGTGTGTGTGTATTAGGTTGTCTCTTAATAAATTCCCTTTTTGGAGAATCAGTAGTAATGACGAATTTATCATCTTAACAATAAATCAAACAGTAGTTATGAATAAATTTGCAATGCACTATCATACAACAAGGTTCAACGCATATCACAGTGTATTGACAAGGATAAATTTGGGAGAAAGGTAATATTGTGAATGTTGTGGGAGTCGTCGGGTTATTATTTATTTAGAGTTTTTAAAACACAGTGATACACTAATGCGTATTTATATGTCTCGCAGTTGCAACATGTTTATAAAAGTCTGATTGAGAAGCTCTCTGCGCTCGTTAGTAGGAAAATGTTTTCTTTTCCTTGCCAACGTAAGGGGATTCATAGAGCAATTGGTAAACAATGTGGAATTTGTTTGGTCTATTCTACCCCATCCGATACATATACCTGACCTTGCACCAACTTATTATCACCTTTTTTCGATCGCTGCAAAACGTTTTGCCCGAAAAAAAACTTTCTCTGAGGCAACAGAATTTATCGAAAACCTTTTCTCATCAAAATCTGCGGAATTTCACTCAAAAGATATGGAAGAGCTGCCTGATAAATCATTGAAAATAATGGCAAATTTATAATTGAATAAAATATACTTGAATCTTATTTTTAAAGTTGATAAAAATCGGAAATGATTTATGACCCAATTACACGCGCGCACACACACACATATATATGATAGAAATTGTAAGGAGGATTTGATAATTATAATTAAGTAATTCATTGAGTCTGAAAGAAACCTCAACAAAATGCACTGGACGGCCGTTTCATCCTATATTTGGGACTCATCAGCAGTGCGCATCCACTACCGAGAATTGAAACCCTGACAGTTAGGTTGTCAAGGAAACACCACACCAACTGTTCCAACGGGCCTCGGTGACGAAGAGATAGCAAATCAGACTCAGGGGGGCACAATCCTATTGTTACAGAGAACTTCAGTTGAGTTCCACCACGGAATATGTGAGCGAGCGGCGCTATATTGAGTCTGATTTGCTATTTCTTCGTCACCAAGGCCCGTTGGAACAGTTGGTGTGGTGTTTGCTTGACAACCTAACTGTCAGGGTTTCCATTCTCGGTAGTGGATGCGCACTGCTGATGAGTCTCAAATATAGGACGAAACGTCCGTCCAGTGCTTTCTGCATTCTGTTGAGTTTTCTTTCAAACTCAATGAATTACTTAATTATATATATATATTGTCTCCCAGGGATTTATATTAACATTTGTAGCGTTGTATAAAATAGTATAAGAGGAAAGGAGCCCAAACTTTACACTTTTTTCTCTCTTCATCCACAGGAAGACACAGTAACAAGATACGCTGTAGTTTATCTGCAGGTTGCCTTTTCAGTCTCCAGGTGAATCAAAATATTTTTCCGTCCTTTCCCAGCTATTCCTGTATATAAATACCTATAAAGTTTATGCATGTATTGAATTCAAATATTTTGTAAAATTTTAAAATCTGATTGTGAATGCTGAAACAATTAGTGAGCTTCTGACGGGATTTGAACACTCAAACAAAAAGTCACCACGTTACACCAGCTTCTGAGATTCGGTAAGCGTAACAGGCAACTATACAAATGCACTGAAAATAAAATCACTAAAGTTAACCAGGTAGATTGATTTCGTTGGTGAAAACTAATGAACCATATAACCACAAACAGTATATTTTCATTTAGAAAATAATCTTTTCCATTCTTCTTGCAGAAAGTTACTCTGCCCTCAACATTAAATCAATGAAAAGTTAAATCAAACAGAATAAAGCAGATTGACAAAATAAATTCATACGCATAACATGCACAGATTTACACGCGTGCGTCCGTGTGTGTAGGCGCGCGTGTGTGTACGCGCGCGTGTGTGTGTACACTTTTGCTTATATATAAGAGCGTGTTATTAATATTTCTATATACTCTGACACAGACTTACAGAATTTGTTCTGTATGTTTTTAATCGTTTCACGCCCAGAAAAGTGACAATGCCACAAGGACGCAGTGGGTTACAGTGAATGAAAGAGAAGTGAGGAAAAGTGATTAAAAAGACAATAAACGAATAAGATTCAGAAAAACAGAAGGTGGAGATTGACGTTGCATTTAAATTTTTGAAGAGTGTAGGTTGCGGGGTAGCAAGAATTCGTGAGTGAGTTCCACAGCTGAGAAGTGCGAGAAAAATCTATTAGCATAGAACTGACAGCTGCATCTAGCTAGTTCAAAAGTAAAAGGGTGGGACCCAGTTGCTAATCTGGTAGCACGCTCAAATTCATGCAGTCGAGACACTAGGAACAGTCCATTAGAACAATTGCCATGAAAATATTTGTAGAAAAGACGGGGAAGCCATGTTTTGCTCGTTATTAATAAATTCTCATATTTTATAGTTTACTATAGATTTAGTTATTGTTGTATCAGTTTGGTGATTGTCAGATTAACATAAACCTTATGTTTATCAGGGAAGTCAACAGTTCAAGGCATATTGCAGGTAGACCTAAAATGTATCACCTTGCCTATTTAGCAACTTAAGACATTTTGTTCATTGTCACCTCTTCATTGGATCAGTTACCATTCGCTCAACTAGAGATGTCGTGTGTACAAGAAAAGATATTCTATTTAAATCGTTGATATTTTTTACAGGAGATTTTAATGGATTTTAATGTAATTCGACCGTGCAGTTATTGATTTGGGGGACGGTGATGAGGTGTTTTCGTTCGAAGATGCGGGTAGAATTTACTTCGTGTACTAACTGACTCTTTCGTTATATAAGAGTGATCTTGATCATTATTTCTGTGATTACGCCTACACACATCTGTGCATATGCATGTAAACCAATGCATCTGTGCATATGCATGTAAATCAATGCATCTGTGCATATGCACAAGACAGCAAATACATCTGAAGGACGATATAAATATTTCAAAAAACTTGGCAAAGTGTGGCATAGAGAGTTGTTACACAAAATCTTTAACTAGTGAATCACTGGAAGAGTCTTCTTAATTATCAGGTCCTTCCTAAAGATTAGATCAATAAAGGTTAACGATCAGTCCTCTGAGGCCCAAACTATCAAGGTAAGCGTTCCCTAAGGCTCGCTTCTCCGTCCAACCCTCTTACTACTTTACATAAATGATCTATCTAAGAGTATACACCGATCATTTGTGAATATCTATGCTATGATACAATGGTATATGAATGCACCTCCAAAATTCTAGATGACCAGAGCTTTCTCAGTGAGGAAAAATTGGTTGATCACATTCAATGTCTCGAAATGCAAACTATTGACCTTCAGTCATCTCCGAGTGGACACTGAATTTTCGCTTATCCCGATGAACAGGTGTCTCTCAGGTAATCTCCGTACCTTGAGCGTCTATTGGGACTTAAACTTAACCCAGACCTCAAGTGGAACTCGTACCTACGATTCCTTGCTAAAGATGCTGGAAAAATGTCGGTTCTTTGTACCTTTATAGTAAGTACCTGACTCCTGCTATACTAAAGAAACAGATCAGACCCCAAATGGAGTACTGCTGCCATAAATGGACAGGTGTTGTCCAGTCTTCATGTTCCAGTCTCGATAGAGTTCCAAAACGTCTCCGCGTCCTTCTGGCTGATTAATTATTTTCCACTCTACAACTCCTTTCCTACAGACAAAACATCGAAAGCCCCCTGCTGTCCTATCGCTATTTCCATGGAAAGTGTTTAGTTCTACCTGTTCTAACATCCAAGACCTGCTATATCACGCTCATTGTAGCGAACCACCCTCGTTCTCTGCTTATTCCATTGGTTAGATGTAAATTTCACTCGAGCAGCTTTTTTCCACGATCCGCTGATTTGTGGAACCGACTCCCAAGAGGATGCTTCACCGATCACTATAATCTTAACATGTTCAAGTCTGTGGTTAACCGTTATCTTCCTTACATATCCACATAAACCGCGCCTCTTACTCTCTAACACTCTGCCTCAACTGGCTCTTAGGCCTTACAAATGTTGTATGTAATAGGTCAGTAGATATTTTTTCACTATCAAAACGTACAGTAGGCATATTTTACAGGTCCATGATTACCCACTAAAAGATTGAAAGGCACGCTAAAATCAACTCCTCAAAGACTATATATTTATGCTCCATCTACTTTTCTCTTATCTAAACTATTAAAATCATACATTTTAACGTTATCTTCATCCAAATGATAAGTAGTTATCCCCTGTTGCAGACGACTGCTCAGGCACATTTCTGTGCATTCAACACCCACAGAGTTAGCCTTTGGGGTACACTGCAACACTCGAACTCTGGCACTACTATCGCCGGTTTCCGGACAGTTTCGTGTACTTAGTTTCACTCAAAAGTCTTGGATTAACCCCCTGTATGGTTTTCAAGCACTATCCCAGCCCGATCAAGAAATCGCCACCACAGTAACTCGATCATGTTGATTATTTGAATCCTGACCTCATGTTGGGAACGCTAACCCATAAGTATATAACGCTGAAATATATACTAACACATTCTAAGGTATACTGACTCGTCTGTCACAAGTTTTGAGTTATATTTATACCGACAAATCCATGGTTTTATTGGGATTCTATTATTAACAAAAATAAACGTCAACGGCTAAACTTTCGAGAAAACTGGAATTTAATTGTTGTAACACGTACTTAATTTCTGCTAGATTTAAATTCCTTTTACCATCTATTGCAAACTGCTAAAAAAAAGATAGAATAATGAAAATTTTTTTCTTTTCTTTTTTTTAAAATCGAGTTCACCTCAGGCAAGGAAGTGAAGCCAATGAGACATAATAGTTACTGGGTGTGGAAGAGTAAGAAACACAACAATTGCTAGGGAGCGAGAACAGAGGAAGAGAAATCAGGAGGGCGGTAGATCGCGATTGACATTGCATTTAATTTTTGCAGATTAAACTTGGCTGGAAAGCGTGGAGCCGGAAGGGAGAAATGCGAGAAAATAAACTGTTAGCATAGAATTTACAGTTACATCTATCCAGCCCAACTGGCTGATGAGATCTTGACATCAGTCTAGTACTGCGCTTAAATTAAAAAAGTCTAGGTACCATAGCGAACAGCTCACCCGAACAATTACCATCAAACCATTTATAGAAAAAACAGAGAGGGACAACCTTACGGCGGTGGAAAAGTGACCGAAGTCAATACGCCAAATCAAGGCCAATAGTATTGCTGATTCTTTTTCGGATTTTATCAAGGATCTCTAGATAAATAGCAGGAACCTCGGACCATATGTGACAGTATCATGGTCGAATGGTAGACATATAGAAATAAAATATAGACTCTGGAGAGAAAAATCGTGTAACACGACACAATGAACCAAACTTCCTGGCAGCTGACGTATTAATGGATTCAATATAGTCTTTCTATTTCCTGTAAGCCGAGAAAGTTAGCCTTCTCCTGAAGGTCAGCATCAGCCATAGTGATGGAAAGCAGAGAGGGTTCTCTCAGATGATTAATAGAGAGCAGTTTAGTTTTGGGGACGTTAAAATTAACAAGCGATCCTTTAACCCAATTAACAACAAACTAAATATTGTTTTGAATATCAACTACCATTTTGATCTTATCAAACTAATCAGACTTACTATCGAGACAGGAGTGAATAGTTGTATCATCAGCGTAGGTACCAAGTTAAGAGTTGATGCCATTGGCAAGGTCATTAATGAAGATCAAAAACAAAATGGGACCAAGGATGGATCACTGACAGACAACTGCATTAGTACGAAAGGAGCTGGAAGAGTGGCCGTTCAGGATTACGATTCGATGGAAAAAATTGTCCAGAGACTCCGTAACATTTCAGCTTGTGGAGAAGACCTGTATGCTAAACCCTGTCGAAAGCAACAGCCCGGACTTCACCATTCTTAACTAGAGCTTGATAGACTTTTCCGCAATTATCATCAGTACATCAGCAGTTGACCTGTAGAAACGAAAGTCATATTGCTTGTCCGTAAAAAGACCCTGGAATGAGAGATGCGGAACATATTCAGCATTGATTAAAGACTCTAGGAGTTTATCAAAAAGAGGTAGAAGACTAATAGGTCGATAGTTGGAAGAGTCGGATGGTTTACCAGTGTTCATAAAAATTGCAACAGATGAGAACTTCCAGCGGGCGGGAAAGCGTGGGGCGAGGCACATTATACAGTTTAGAGAGAACAGGAGCCAGTTCAGGAGCACAGTTCTTAATGATTATTACAGGGATACCATCGGGTTCACATGCTTTGTGGGGATCCAAGTAAGAGATGATAGAAATCATAAAAGGGGTTATATGCATATCACTCAACTGAGATTCAGTTCTAGGTGGGAAGTTAGGTAGGGATACTCCAGATGAACTACCAAGGGAAGTGTTTAAGGAGAATTTACGGTTGAAACATTCAGCTTTATCAGCAGAAGATCTATAAACCTTACATTGATTGGAGGTAGGAGGAATAGAGAATTTACACTCATTTAATACACTATTACAGAGCTGCCTGTAATCATGAAAGCCAAAATTTTATATGCAATACGGTACCTCATTCTCTCAGCAAACAGGGTCTTAGCTACTTCGATGACTCGTTTACGTTTGTTACGAGCAGCAACAAATAGGTGTCTGTTATGCCGAGAACTGTCGCGCTGGTACAGCCGAAAAAGTGGTTCCCGTGGGCTATAGTGGCAGAGAATACTGGTGTGAACCATGGAGAAAATTGAGATTTCACCTGGTATTTCCGAGAATGAATGAAAGCATACTAGCTTTGACCAAAGAGGAAACCTCAGTCGTACAATTCTCGACTTGAAGGTTACAAATATCAGTCAAGGGAGCGTCTCAAAGAAAATCACGGAGCGAGTCCCAAGCAGCATGCTGATCTTATGAATATGAAGTTCCTGATTAACAGATGATTAAATGAAATATCAATAGAGTGATCCCAGTTTCCAAAAGGACAGTGTTGCGAATCTTGGAAAGAGCAGGAAGGTGAGATGAGAAATAATTCAAGTAGAGAAGGCCGTTGCCCTGGTATGCTAGAGAAATGAATAGGTAAATTCAAGATTTGAATAAGGGACTGAGTAATGGAAAAATGTAATGCTTGAATACCGGCAACATCAGTAGCCACGTGTCGTGGTGTGCATTAAAATCACCGAAGACAAAGATGTTCGCAGATTGATAGAGGGAGAATGCTGTTTCTATACTATCAGAGATTACATCTAATATTCTGCAGTCTTGAGAAGAAGTGGAGCAATAAAGGGAAAGGAGATAGCTGACAGAGTGTAATAACGAGAGGCGAAAGCACATGTAGAAATTGTCAGGGGACTCGAGAGATAATTTCTTTGTCATCGGAAGATTATCCCGGGTATAAACACCAAGTCCATCCATGTGAATGCTGGAATCTTTTCGGTAAAAGAGAAGATAACCTAGAACAGAGAGTTCTTCGTGATTATTATTATTATTATTATTATTATTATTATTATTATTATTATTATTATTATTAATAATAATAATAATAATAATAATAATAATAATAATAATATATAAATTAAGAATCATTTTATTTTCGCCATCTACCTACTCAAACTCTCCCAAAA
>OZ038477.1:71412665-71542665 GCA_964036315.1 Acanthosepion esculentum | reverse complement strand
GACAGACAGGCAGTGAGTTAAGGAGAAAAATAATTAAATTTCAGGCTTACAGGAAGGAATAAAATGTCCGCATTTATCTAGATATGGAATAAGATGAAGCAATAATATAAAAATATACGGGGTGAATTCATTGAGAAGTCTATTAAGGTGATCATTTTTTGAAGATGATCATGGTTTGCTTTCTACAAAATACTAGCTATTTATTTAGATAACCCTTAAAATAACGGGAAAGATTTATTAATAGAATTTTTTTATTGATGATTATATTTATATAGGGACACAGCAAATTATGGCGGCATGAAAACACTATTATATTTTAATCTCAACAGCAGCTGGACAAAGCATTAGGCAAAGTTTCGATGAATTTATTGCTGCTCACTTGATATGACTCTCTTACTTAGCATTATTCATTTCCTGCATTCATACACTAATTACTTTTAGCAGCAGAGCAAAAATTAACAAATAAATAATACATTTTGCAATAAAGAATATAGATTAGCAAATTTCAACACTTTCTATAGAAAAGACTTTGTCATTGGTCAAGAATAAAAGCAAACATAAACAAAGCATATATATATATATATATATATATATATATATATATATATATATATATATATATATATATATATATATCCAAATAAGAGAAAGAACAGATGGAGAAAAAATCCATAGTTCGTAGCATTTACTTTTTTTTTTAAAGTGCTTAATACAAAGTAGCGCAAAATATTATTATAATAGTTTTATTATAATGAATTATAATAAAAATATTTTACATCGCTACACAAACGGTTTTATGTTTCAATACTATGATTGTTCTTCCTCAGGTGATGGTAGATAACTTGTGATAAAAATGATTTATTAGGGAAATTTAAAAACAAATCGTTATCTCTTTTCCGAAGTTAAAGTGGGGTGCATAAGGTACGCATTATTGTTGAAAGATAATATGGTATGATACCACCTAGTTTTAAAGGAATTTTTGGTACTGCCGATGTAAATTTTTTTAAATGTTGGATTTTCTCTTGATGAAATAGTACTTAGGTAAACAAGGGAATCAATTTGATACCTATTTTTTGATGGGCAGTTTTTAGGATTTCTACAGTTACACAAGTTGGTATCATTATTGTTTGCTGCTTTGGAATGGCGATTGTTACTTAGGCTTAAGTGTTGATTTAAAATTTTATTTTTGTCTTTTTTAATAACTTTTTCAAGATTATCTGTACAACTAAAATTAAGCTATATAGGTATTTAATAAACATATGGATCAATGTATTTAGGAAGATATTTTAAAAAGAATGAGGTGGGAATGAGTACAACAACTTAAAAATGTCAAGTTTTATGGATGTAAGCCGAAAAAAAAAACACACCCGTGCGACGACTTATTATTGGACTTAGTGAAAGATCTATTCTTGGTAACAGACAAAATTAAATTCGCGAAAACTACCAGCAATCTTCGGCAAAAAATGCTAAAGGACGTTTCTCTGATCAAAAAATGGAACAAAATTCTTATCAAAGCAGCCAAGACGGGTAACCACGACAAAACCGATGCGGATATGTGCCATAAATCTATTAAGAGGGAAGTTAATGAGTTTTATTGGGAAAATAACATCAATCGTGAAGCCAAGAAAATAGCCACTGAACTAAAAATTAATGATAGGATCCACAAATTCCGGAAACAACAAGCATTCATCGCAATTAAAACCACGAGACAAATTTCCTAAAAAACCCTCAAGACCGATTACTCAACCCAACTGAAAATAATTTCGGTAAAATCAGAAAAAAACATCCTTGAAAGAGCCTGCAAATACACACACACACACACACACACACACACACACACACACACACACACACACAACGCTCTAGGAATTAACCAATGACATAAAACAGCAGAATCCACAGAATTGTTTACGAATATAAAAAGGAAGAATGAATGAACATTCATCAAATTCTATATTTGTGACTTTACCCGTCCATCTCCGAGAATCTGTTAGTGGCTGCTGTAAATTTAATAAAAAATTTAATATCCTATTAGCGATCGCGAAATAAATAGCATAAACCAGGCACAAAAACCTATACAATTCCATAATGGTTATCTGTGGACCAAAAGAAGTAACCCAGAATTTAATATTGCTATAGGAGCATTTCAGCGGAGGCATGCGAACTTATTGGAATATTATTGTGGCGACTAATATTTATTTTCGACTTGGCATATGTCGGCTAAGGTTTTATCATCTCTGAGTTTCGTCCCTGTCCTCGGGCAGAGAGCGACTCAGTTGCGGATCCGTCGGAGGACAGAGTTGCAACTGAGGAAATTCACACTGTGAGGTACCCAGCCCTGGGGAACAGATGCAGGGGCACGGGAAATTTTTGTCCTTGACCCGAGTGTCACACCTCGTCTCAGTGTGGAGACCAGGGTAAATATTCATTAAACCACAGGACTCTATAGAGATAACGGTGTAATTCTCCTACATAAAGCAAGCTCAGGATATATAGTCCGATTGAGAAAGGAACTGACAAGATCACATTAAATATTGCCACTATCACCAATGCTAAAGTGATCATCTTTCTCGATGTGACCTTAGACTTGAATAATAGATATTACAAACCATATACTAAATATAGGTAGGTCAGTAAAGGATCAATCCACCACCACAAAATTCTAGATAATTTGCATAAATCAATCCAAGTTAGATTATCTACCAACTCCAGCAATAAGAAAATATTTGATAATAATAAAATTAAATATGTAAAGGCTTTAGAAGTAAGCAATGATAAAGTAAATTTAGAGTATTTAGAAAAAACAAAAGGCAAAAATAAAAATAAATACCGTAAGCGTAAAACCATATGGTTTAATTCACCTTTTAATCGTAATGTTCAAACTAATATCGGAAGAATTTTCTTAAATTTAATCCATAAGTATTTTATCCATTCGCCAACACTAAAAATCTATATCCCAATGTGACAACATTATATTAAACAAATATATTTCCATCAAAGACAACTTAATTTTTTATAAAAACAAATGCAACTGCAGAAAAAAATATGGTCTGTCCCTTAAACGGTAAATGTATGATTGATAATATTGTATACCGAGCAAGCATATATTCCGGTAACGATCTTAAATTTTATTTTGGTTCCTTGGAAATTTCGTTTCTACCATTATCGAATAACTTTACGTAATATAGAATACAAACACAGCACTGCTCTCTCCAAATGTTTCCGACAATTAAAGAATGATGGCAACTTAAATTCCATCAACTTAGCAAAGCCAAATATTATAACGGGAATAGGTATAACTTATGTCTTGTTGAAAAATTTGTTATCTTATAACACGTAAATAACCCTACCTTATTAAACAAGAGAAATGGTTTGATGTTTGCATGTTGACGTAAACATAAGTATCTGCTTAAATACGTTGATCCAAATTAATTTTAATGCATATTACGGTTTATTTTTAAGGTAAATTACGATTTGTTTTGTTTTTTATATAAAAAATGAACAAGTAATCTCACTTTAATAATAAGAAAATTAATATTCACAACTCTAAAATAAAAAAAATGTGTAAAATTTCCGTTTATTTTAAATGCCAAATATAATTTTTAATATTAAAAACTGTAATCTCAGTATAATATATCACTACGCCAATGACCAGATATATTTCAAAAAATTTAAATTACGTAACGGCCAGTCTATACTCAGCATCTGAAGATTACGTTGTGCATGAAACTCTACTGAGATTCTCTCTAACCATAGGATTGTGCCCCCTGGAGCCACGACTACTATCACCAAGCCGCTTACTCCAGAGCATTAGACGCCGGTTGAAGCAATGATATACACATGATAGAAATTGAGAATCTCAGTAGAGTTCCACCACGGAATATGTGAGCGAGCGGCTCTATATTTAGTCTTATTTGCTACCTCTTTGTCACCGAGGCCCGTTGAGCAGTTGGTATGACGTTTGCTTGATAACTCAACTGTCAGGGTTTCATTTCTCGATAGTGGATGCGCACTGCTGATGAGTCCCAAATATAGGATGAAACGGCCGTCCAGTGCATTCTGTTGAGGTTTCTTTCAGACTCAATGAATTACTTAATTATAATTATCAAATCCTCCTAACAATTTCTATTATATATATATATATATATATATATATATATATATATATATATATATATATATATCAAGGATACTGTGTTTATTTGCCATGATACCTATGAAATTGAACTGATTTTGGAGTTTTTCACCATGAATTAAGTTGATAAAATCTAAACTCAACGACAGGATATTTTTAATTTTAGAATCGTGACATCTTGTCACTGTACGTTACTAATGTTTTCTTCTGAAAACATACTTTCAATAAATTCAAATTTGGTATATCGTAGGAATCCGAAAATATTTCTACTTACCTGCCGAAACGTAGGTCATCGAACACTGAATTAGCTTAGTATTCGATAATTTTCTTTCGATATTGAAACTAATAACGAGCGTCTTGGCAGTTTTCCACACCTTAAAATCGTATCTGTCAATCGATTTCTAAAACGTATGATCATTAATAATCAATATGTTCCAGTCGTTAAACTTTTGGGGACGAATTAGTAGCTAAAAATAGCGTTTATAAAAATCGTTTTTGATAACCGTGTAGGTGTTGATTGTGATCCCAACGTTGTTAGATAAATGTCACTCATTTCTGTGCAGTTCAATTTATGCATATATATATATATATATATATATATATATATATATATATATATATATATATATATATATATATATATATAATTAAATAATTCATCTAGACTCGATGAATTACTTAATTATAATTATTCAAATCCCTCTAATATATATATATATATATATATATATATATATATATATATATATATATATGGTTGTTATATTTAGTGGATGCATATATTTGAGCAGACATCCCTTTTTTAAACAGTGTAAATATGTTTACTGGCCAGTAAACTGTTTCAAAAACGTTGCTACTAATATTTTATATACTACTTATATTTTATTATATTACTAATATTCTAAGTTTTATATACTTATATATTTTATTATACTACTAATATTTATACAGTTTTAAAAAAAGAATATCTACTCAAGTATGTTTATCGGCTAAACTTAAAGTAATAAGAAATAATGTCGGATTATAAATAAATTTCATTGATTATATCTATATTTCTACATAATTAATGGAATTATTTTTTATCCGAAATTTTTATTATTTCAAATTTTATTATTTAGGGGATACTCGCACCTGAAATAGACGACGAATTTTTTTATTTTAATTTTAAAGAGTGTCTGTTACGTCTGTCGGCCTGCGCATTCGAGTAACCTTAATAAAGAAAATGTGTTCTCCGACAGGGATCAAACCCGCATTCCACTTTCTAGCAGTAATCACCGTTTCATTCGGCATGTTTTCTGATTTAGTGTGGCCCCCTTTACATATTTATTTATTTATTTCACTACTGCTTGATGACGTTGAAGTCACGAGATTGACACAGACCCTAAAATGTTTTGCCATTTGACAATATGCTATCTTTCAATTCTTCTTGTTTTTCTGGTTTTATGTTCAAGTGTTCAATTAGATTTCAATTTAGTGACATGAGAGACAAATCAATTGAATTTTCAGAAAGATTTTGTGTTTTTAGCAACGAAATCTCTTGGGTCATTATCATGCAACAGCATGGTTCTTCTATCCACGTGAAGGCTACTCGCTCTCTTTCAATATTGTTACATCAGCATTCATGATTCCGTAAAGTCAATACATCCCACTTGTAATATTTAAGCTAATAAAAACTCAGGCTATGATGTTTACACCAACATGCTTAACTTTTGAGATCAAATAATTTTCTTTGTACACCGCAAACTTGTTGGATGCCACCAGAACCACCCAGAAGGACTTTTGTTTTATGCTGTCACCAAAATTGTCGCTGCTGGCGACATGATGAAATTCTAAATTTAAATTGTTTGCTCTTTTAAAATACTACATTTATTAGGAAAGATATTCCGTTTAAATACAGAATGAGCCATAGAAATGGTTTGAAAGGCCCACACATTTCTCTTTTTCTATTACCCAGTGGTTGTTGTCAGGCATAAAAGGGATATTAGTCTTCGTAACACAGATGTCCATTTCAGTTTCATTCAAATTGTTTATGTATTTACGTTTGCATGTGCCCATGTGTATTTTGATTCAATGTTGTACCTAAAATAGTTCTACAAAATTTTATATAAGCTTTAAAAATAATTCTATATATTAAGTAATTTCCGAAAAGTTCAATTAAATCCTATTTGTAACGTTTAAACAGTTTGATTTTTCGGTTTTAAAATTTAACACATATTTTTTTCTGGTCTCCAACTTATATTTTATTGCTCAGCCCAGTGAAAGAATTGTTCAAATTCAGTTGGAGGAGAATGTATTAATATCATATTTTAAATTCAGTCAAATAGTGTGTTGATGTGTGTGCGTGCGTATGATTATGCGCATATTAAATGACGCAACTCAGATATAGCATTAAATACTCGCACGCGAAATCACATGCACACAGAAGATGATGGACGGAGAATCATCTCTTTTAGGTTCTCTTATACTATAAGGTTCTTTTTTGAAAACTTCAAATGAGGCTGTTCGTGTCGCGAATTTAATAGCAGTTGTTGGCCATATAAGCCTATCTTGCGTAGGGGACGTTTGATAGTTGTAATTGAAACATTCACGACACATATTTTTTACTTCAACATTTCCTGATATAACGAATGGCCGTAAGGATTAAGTTTGCATGGATATTCATTGCATTGCCAATATGGTGGCTTCTGTACACCTCTTAAATCTCCAGTTTTCTTCCAATGGCGCACAATCTCGGCAATAGTATTTTTGCTTAACATCAGGTTTTATTTTTATTTTTTGCTACATATTTTTCTTTGTTTATTTAGCGGCATATCAAATTAGGAAGCATTTAATGTCAACATTAGTAAAATTTCTTTCACAAAGATATTTTGTTGGTAATTATTTTTAACAAAAACATAATGCTGATATTTTTTACTATGAAAATATAGTGGGTATTTTTACTGTAAAAATGTATTTTTATACTTTCATAGTGTTTTGACAACAGTTGGGAGGTTAACTATTTGCCCATAATTGGAACCCTAAGAGGTGCTACCACCTCGTGTCAGGATGAACCGGAGAACAACTGCGATTAAGAGGTGGTCCCACGTTCCTGAAAACCTCCCGATCAGAGGCCTTGCTGCCAAATGTAATTTATCGGCATATCCAGGACGACGTATTTTTTCCGTTTCTGCAAATAAATAAAATCAAAAGAGAATTCCTTAAAATTAAGAGGCAATTCCACGAGGAGCCCTTTTTTTTAAATAAATGTCCATATATTGAAAATTATATCTTTATAAGAACTCTTTGAATGTTTTTCATATTCATATTACTACTCAATTTATATTAAAATTTACTTCAAAATTTCAATCTTTCAAATGAATTGATATTTGATTTTACTAGAAACATAAGTAACTTATGGATTCTTCAAATTCATGTGCACATTTATTGCAAAATTTATTAACTGAGTATATGTCTGTGTCTACGAATAAACTTTCAATACTAAGAGAAGACTAGTGTCAATAGTGAATGTTTGATCTCTTTGAAGCGATAAACGCCATTCTTTAGACGGCGGGAAATACGCACCAAAATAATGTCAGTGCCCGATGGATCTATCGATAAACGGCAAAAATATCGATTTTCGTTTTTATTTATTGAGGTGTACTGGGGTTTGGTAACATTCTTTTATAGCATCAAAACGGTGAATTTCCTGTTATTTCTATGATTTAAAACTTTATTTCTAACACAAAGTTGATAATGTTTTCGTAATGTGTTTCCCAATATAGGCATGCTTTTTAATATTAACGTTATTTATTTCGTCTTAGACGATGTTGATGCGCCTTGAATCTCTGTATATTATGAACCTCACTAGCAAATAAGATTTACTTTAAAAGACATGTTAATTTTCGAACGCTAATAATAATAGCATCCACCACAAATCTAACTCAAAACAGGTTCCAGCTGTCAAAATAGAATGCCTGTGGCATCTATCTGATTTTGACTGTTAACAGAAAATAAGAGAATGAATAGCAAAGTATTACTACTAAAATTGACAAATCACAATTTAAAAAATACAGGTGAACCGCCAATTTTCAGGCAACTCCAGAATGTATGGGTGTCAGCAAATGAAGCATTTGAATTACACATCGTAGATACCAAAATCAAACAAGTACAAAAACTTAAATATCTGGGAAGTGTTTTAACAGAGGACGGAAAATGTGACACCGATTCCGAAGGCGCGTTAGGATAGCGAAAGATGCACCCCCAGAAACTATGCAAAGTATTAAGAAACAGGTAAGTTTCGTTAGAAAAGAACACTGAACTGTTTTGCAATATCACTCCTCCAGTATGGCAGTGAGTGCTGGACAATCTCAGAACAAATGAGGAAAATACTTGTGTTAACGACTGATTCATTCATTTTCTACGGCTTTTGTAGGTTATTTAAAGGTTATTCCTTCATTTTCTAACCTTTTGTAGGTTATTTAAAGTCAGAATGAATTTTTAGATTCTAAGATTTGTTTTTACTGTTGAAATAGCAATAGTTTAGTGATACAAATCTTACTAATTAATCCATAGCTGGGAGTGAAGAGGTGGATGCATCCCTGTCTGCGAGTGTAAAAGTGAACGTGACGCGAAAGCAACAGGAATTGGAACTTGGTTCTTCGATTAACAATTCCAGACCATTATCCATTACACCAACGACGCATACACCCATGTAGGTACTGACCAGACTCGATGTTGCTTAACTTTGGTGAGGTAACAGAAATTTGGTTCTAGCGATGGATACTGAGAGCACTGTGGACCGAACATGTGAGCAACCACGAAGTTTTAGAGAAAATGGAAACAAACAGGACACTTTTACTTTTCATCAGAGAAAGATAGTTGAAATTTCTAGGGCACATAGAAAGAGGTCTTAGAATTTTGATACAGGAAACATTGAAGGCAAGAGGGATAGAGAAAAACAACGCATAAACAACCTAACGAGCTTATGTAAATTGTTGGCAGAACAGATTAGGAGAGAGAGAGAGAGAGAGAGGGGGGAGAGAGAGGGGGAGGGAGAGAGAGAGAGAGAGAGCAAAAGAAAAAACTTTAAAACTTTACCAAGAGCTACAAAGGACAGGAGATTATGGAGAGCCATGAGCGTCCACCACCTAAAGGGACACAACACATGGATGAAGAAGAATGGTCAGCACCTCTTTTGATCCAGACAAGATTACAAGGGAGCTTTTAATTCATCAAGCAACCACAGATGGCGTTACGTTATGTGTGAAGTGCAATCACTCACTTGTTTACTAATAGTTCAATCTAACTTTCTAGCATTCGATGAGGCTGTAGACAAACAAGATATGCATTATATGTGGATCAGACGTGTATTATTGACTTATTATTGCGTAACTTCTGTTCGTCCAGTAAAACGGATAATCCACCAGAATCTTGGGCCCATTTGTACCTAAAAATCGGTTATGTAATTGTATTTTATTGAAAATTCAGATTAATAATACTAATGCGGTTGTATCATAATTTTCAAATATAATTTTTGACAATAATTTATTTTTTATTCTTATCATA
Organism: Acanthosepion esculentum; assembly: GCA_964036315.1. Lineage (NCBI taxonomy): Eukaryota > Metazoa > Mollusca > Cephalopoda > Sepiida > Sepiidae > Acanthosepion > Acanthosepion esculentum. The sequence continues at coordinate 71,532,986 of OZ038477.1, read as the reverse complement.
TAGCAAATATATAGCGATATTTACTTACCAATACCATTTGTTTGTAAGACTTACCTCCCCAGAAAATGAAAAATCTTTCTTGAAGCTTTTATTTTAAGTTCAAACACAATTGTTCGGCAAGAAGTATTAATAGTTTACAAGATAAATTTGCTAACCACTTTTCCATAGGCACGCCTCTTATTTGTTTTCGTATGGCTATTGACATAATCGTGGGAAAACAATGTACACGTTCCTTTACCTTATATAAACGATATTATGGTGATGTTCTAAGCGTAGCTTAGATGTGGCACAAGGCCGAATGTATTGCGCGGCCAGTGAGGATCGAACTCATTACTCAGATGTAATTGTTTTAGCGAGACAAGCTTGTTAACCATTACACTACGTCGAGCTACCCATAAGCGGTGAATCAATAAATGCAAATGATGAAAAAAATATTTTGCACATTAAATCTTTATTTTTCAAAATAACCCTTTTTCTTGTCAACGCGCTTGGTTTAGCACTTAAATAATTATACATTGAATATTTCCGATATAAATTCTCCTAATAATTACGTGTCAGGTAACATATATATATATATATATATATATATATATATATATATATATATGAGCATGCAGATATATTTGGATGCAGTTATTCAGCTTTTGTCGTTTCTTATGATTATATGAGTGGGGGGGGGGGTGAGCAAAGCATGTGTTATTAGTTTACCCTTGCAAAAGCCTGTTTTATCATATTTCTCTTTAATGCTTCTGTATTCCGTACAACATCCGCACGCAATTTGTATATTCGTGTTTTAATTGTTACCTCTATTTTAGCTTCTCCCTTCACACCAATTTATCAGTTGTCTGTCAATCATTTTATTCAGTTCTCCCTACCATCATCTCGACTATGCTTTATCGTCATTTAATTACATTCCTTTACCAATCTTTCTCTCTTTTTAATCCATTCATATATTCTTCTTTCGCTCATTCGACTCTAATTTTCTTGTTGATCAATCCTTATCCTATTTCCTCATTTTGGGTTTTCTTCCTCTTTTTTTCCCATCGCTTTCAACTCTGCACTAATCTCGCCTCCATTTACTTTCCACCCTCGCCATTTATTTCAGAATTCGAGCTTGATTATTTCATTTCCGTTTTCACCCGGAAGTGCTCTCTTGGGTCCTTCAATAATTGGACTTTTCATCAGATTTTCTTCGCGTCGCTTCAGAATTCTGCAACAAGATCAAAGAGATAATTTGATCGATATTACCAACAGATAGATCAAAAGGAATAAAAAAATCATGTTACTTTTATCAGAGATCATAGAGCATAAAAGTAGCTTCACATCAACACAGAACAATCGACATACTTTCTCATACTCACAATATTTAAACTTCTCGCTTGTTAACATACAAGCAAGAACAAAAATCTTTTCACCAAAGCAAATTTGATATAAACATACATTACAAGCATATATCAATGTATGAACTATAGAACAACATGAAATGATTTTCATGAACGCATGCAGACATACACACACACACACACACACACACACACACACACACACACACATATATATATGTATGTATGTATGTATATATGGATATATATATATATATAATGCATATCAATCGATGTTATATGAAAATAAGCATTTAAAACATCTATATTAGACAAATATATAATTCGAAATCTTTCAGATATAAAATAATTGAGCAAATCTGATTGGGATAAACCATACTTGTTTTCTATATACCATCAAGAAATATTTAATACTAGCTGAAAAGGCGGAATTACCATAACTCCTGCAGAGGGTTCCTAATTGGGCCTTCTTCATAATAGGTGAAGAGGAGATGTGATAGGCAACAATAAACTACAGAAGAACTCAAAATTGAACGTGGCATTTAAGTATTGCCTTAATATTTAAGCAAACTCTTTTAAAAGTTTAACGATAATTCCTCTGCCGCCACTTAATCTAAAGACAATTTGATGTACGTAGATCCTTACTTTCGATTAAAAAAAATTATTTCATGGATGACTTTCGTTGGATTTCGCAATTAATTTCGATTATTCGCAAATTTATTTCCAAGTTATAAAAATTGTTATTGTATAAAAAATTTGTCGCAAAAAATCACGTAAAAAAACTTGGGAATCTCAAATTTCAGGATTGCTCGTCCGGATCCTGCCCAGAATGTTTTCAATTTGCTCAGGGAATCAGCCTGATTCCAAAATGGTATGATATGTTAGGCTACGGCATCTAGGAGTAAAGTTGAAAACAAGGACAATTTTATTTTGAAACGCTGTAATTTGAGAACAGTAATTTTTTCATTTGAACATAGGTTATTGAAAGTTAGAGGTTTGTGTCACTTTAATTATTTTTATCACTAGAAGCCAAGATATGGTATGATATATTTCGAAGTAAAGTTGAAAAAGTGTGACACAGTGACACACTGACATTCGCATTTATTATATAAATTACACATGTAGGTAAAGAGAGCCTTGCGCGACTGTTTGTATTTCTAAAATTAATTCGCCAATGACTTAGATTCTCTTTTGATGTTTATTATTTTGAATATGTGTAAAATTATGTTCTGTTTAGTGTAAGCCAAAATCACAACACTGGCTTTCTAGAGTAAAAAGACAGGTGAAACTTAATGTTTTTCGAGTAAAAGCATAGGAAATATAATTGTTTTTTAGTCTTTCGTCAATAAAATTTCTCGTATAATGTATAGTTGTAATTCGGAGTTATACAGGCAAAATCTGCTTGAAATTTTGAGAGAAATCATGCTATAATGACACAATGATACTTCTGGATTTTCATCTTCGTATTCGCCCATCGGGGTATGTTCAACCCGTTAACTTTTACTGTAGGTTAAATAGAATTATTAGTGGGTATATGGTTTATACATTTTGCATAATTCGGATTTAAAGCAGATGTTGGAAGTTGTCATCTTTTTGATTTCTTTACCGAGCTCATAAACAGAAAAATCGTCAGTTCAATCCCTGAGCCAAAGAATACAATAGTTTTTAAGCTCAGTGGAAAAAACAATTTGTCAACACAAGAAAAAAGACTGATGTAACTTGCAGACTCAATGTCTAAGATGGATGCCAAACGTGACAGAAAGATGAAATAACGGATTTAGTTCCGTATTCCATGAAGTTTACAAGATACAAAAAATAAGACATCTATTGAATATGATACGCATAATAAACAGCACACACAGTTAGATAGTTGATATATATATATATATATATATATATATATATATATATATATATATATATATATATATATATATAATGTTGGAAAAATGAAAATGATTGGCTCATTCTATCATTCCAGGGAGTCCCAGAATCCTGCTATAATTTATTTATATATATATATATGACCTTTGTCGTCGGTGGCGACGGTCGGCAGTGGAAAATAAGTTATCTTAAAACATGGGGCCGCTAATGGCTAAAGTTTATCTTTACCGGAGACACAAAATGGAATATTGATGTTATATAGCGGATGGAGCTATACAATCTTCATGTACACATGTGACAAGAGTATGGTTCAAAATTGTTTACGTGGTCTTGTGGCTGAAGAATTCTCCAATCTGCAGGCTCACACAGACCCGACGTAGTAAGCATTTCCCTAGAGAATGTACAAATGAGCTCCATTCTGTAATTCTCCGACTTAAGATATTTGCAGTAATGACACTCAATGGAGTCGAATCATCTTTCTTTCTAAATGTATAAAGAATATTCCACTCAGACAACTTTTTCCAAGAACTGCCAATTTATGGAACATACACCCCCCCATGTGGATATTTCCTTGAACACTACAATGTTAATCTCTTCAAGGTTAATCCTCTTAATCTTCATGATCTTCCTACCACACCTTCTTCCATTCATATCACACCACGTTATTCATCATCATTACCAATTTAACAGTTACCTTCTACCATGGGTTGCCCACGATCGTCGCATTGGGTTAATTTCAGTATAAAAATAATAGGTCAGAGAGCCAGAGTAGAAAAGAGTCATATACAACTAGAGTTCAGCCCTTCAGTATTTAAAATTAAGAGATGTCCTGGTCGACTCAAAGAACAAACGTAAGATACTTTTCATTACCTGTACAGGGTGTTCCGAAAGTCTTGTCATCATAATAAAATTTCCTATTTCAAATTTCTGACACGAAAATGATGGTGTTCATACAGACGTCGATGTGTGACAGCGTCAATGAAAATGAATAAACTGAACTAGTTTTTGGTAGGTGGTGACAAGACATTCGGACCACCCCGTATGTATCGCAAGTAGTTACTTTCTGAAAATTCGATATTGTTCTATACTACCGAAGGGGGCATTAATATTCGAGTCGATATTATTCAGTAGCAGAATTATCACAATGTGTCACGTGTTTTTCCTGTTTTCGGAACAAGAACAAAAAAGAATTTATTATTAGGTTTAAGGTTTATGGCTAACCAACTCCCTATATTGTGTATAAGAGATTAAACTAGGTTAATTCGTGCCCTTCATTGCTATGCCCGTTTAATTATATCGCGAAAACACTTAACCGTATATATGCTATTTATTTATCCCGGAAAAAATAGTTTTCATCAACTATAAAAGAGACAGTCATGATTCCATCGATCCTTTGCGAAAATGATTAAACAATCAAAAATCATATTATCTACTTGGGCAGCTTAAGAGATTATTGATTCACATTTTTGTTTGTGTCGAAAAATATAAAAAGATCATAATATGCAGAGAATAATAATTGAAAAGTAAATAAGAAAAGGAAATATTTGAAAATTAACAAAACAGCAAAAATAAAAAGCAAAGTAGATTTCAAATTGATTCCAAAAGAAAATGAACAAAGAAAAATTGAACTAAGGTTTCAAAAGCAATCGCTATTCAAAATCGTTAAAAACTTCATTATTTTTATACAGGCTAAAAGAATAAATATAATCGTATTAAAAGATTTACTAATTTTTAAAAAATCACTGTTTTCTATATTTGTACTTGTCTAACCGGCAGTTATTACGATAGCAACATCAATATCTTCAATTTCATGATTAAAATGATACATTAATATTTTTATCATTATTAATAGTAAAAAGAGAATACGGTGAAATGTAATAAATACATCGTCGACAATAGAAGAATGACGTTAAAATATAAGTAAATGTTACAAACTATAAATTGTGTATAGACATAAAAATAAATGAAGTGTAAACGATTACTTAAAAAATTAAATATATTCTTAAAAAGAATTTGTATATCATTTGCATCTTCTAGAAAATGTTGATGATAAATAGAAGAATCATGAGAGTTAAGAATACAACTGACAAAAGGGAAACACATTTTGAATCAGAAAACTAAAAATTACATGAAGAATATGAGTAAGCTTTTCAAAAGACGAAGCATAGTAATAGCAAAGTTAGTTAAGATAGGATTGCGCAGAGGGCATTTGTAAAAAGAAACTGAATCTCTAATCAGTGTATTAGAATCTCAAAGCCAAAATTGACAAAATACATCAATAAAGCATTTTATTTCCTTTTATGGAGGCAGAGATAAAATGGTAAATATATAGGAAGTAAATGTAGAAAGTGATTCAGAAGAGATAAAAATAGATTCTGAGTGTGAACGGTGGTTTTTTGATACCGACAGATTGATATGCCAGAGATTATACAATGAAACAGAAGAAAATATAAATGATATTACTTCCCAGGTCAGGAAACTAGTTTTAGTCATTTTGAATAACGAGAAATATTGAACTTCTGTGGCTATTATTGTTCCAGAATACCAATGTAAAGCTGAGAGTAAAAACAAAAAGTTTATAGGTATCTGGGTATTCTCAGAAAATGAAGGTAACAATTGTACCCATCATTACTGGTGTGTATCTAACAGTCCCAAGAGGTCCTTAAGATAAAATGAAAAAATTGAAACTATCCATATTACTAAACTACACATACTACTCGAAAATACCAACGGTGAACTGAAGCGACTTTCTATCTTCTGCAAGGCATTAAATCGATCTGATGTGAAATTTCCCTGAGTACTAATAGCAATAACGACAGAAGAAGTGTGAAGACAATACAAATGCCAAACTTCAAAATAATAATGAATAATCAAGATACTGAGGTGAAAATAATAACATAGTATCTTTAAAACTTCAAAAGAATTCAGTCATTTTGTCATGCGCATTTGCTGAACATAGGAACATTTTGAGAGTAGAAATTATTTATGATTCATTCAAAAATTCTGTTTACTTATTTGGCTAGATTTTGGGAAGTAGTTCGGGTTGAGGAATTTTCATCACCCATCGTAAGTAGGTACGTCAATAAATTCATCCCCTAATTATAACAAAATCATTGATTTACACTATATATTTATTTTTCAACATAATCTCCAACCTTACCCAATTTACTTAAACCAAAGATTCTCCATGCACAACATAAATCGAAATTTATAGAAAAATTTCACATAAAATTTCAGGTAGCCGAGATTTAGGGCAAATGACTCACCACTCCACTCATCCAAATCCAGTTAGAATTATCCACATATCAGTACAGAAGCACCTGCACATATCGAGGTCCCCTGTTGGTATAAGTAACAAAATTATATCCATCGCCGGTTTGCTAGACTTAAAGCACTTAGTATTTCTCAGTAGAGCAGGTTGATTTTTTAACTTTTTTTAGAAAATCAACATTACACTCAGTAATTTGATGTGCTAAGTACTGACACCAAAAATTAGATTCATAGCTTTTATCAATTTTTGAGCATTTATCGCCAGAAAAAAATTACAGAAATACCTAATTTTCACATATCTTTGCTTACAAACTGACTTTATAATTTTACTTTTTCAATAATAAATCCAAATAAAGTTGATATATTTTGTATTAGAATACGTTGAATGGAAAATATATTCAAATCAGAATTCTAATTATGAATCACCTCAAGCAAAATATTCATTGTTTTTACTGTATTCGATAAGTAAAAAATGTGTAAAAAATTGTAAAAGATTACAAAAAAGTTTAATCAATGAATAAGATTTGTTAGATCATTTGTTAAATCATAATTAATAAAAAACAAAAAAATAGTGTATCTAACACCAACATACTGTAGTGCACACATTATAAAACTAAATGTTTTAAATTTGCATTATTTGTTGAAAATCATTCTAAAACTAGTGCACCGTATAACATATGACATCATAATATAGCTAAAATGTTTTGTATAATTTCTCTTAGAAGTATATGAATGATTTGTTTGATGTCATAATATTTTAGTAATAATGTGCTTGTGCCATGCATCTCGTCCATATACAACTTATAAAGTTTCAGTAAATTATAAATTTTATAAAGCTGTGCTCTTAAGGCATCCACTAATCACAGGAATGAAATTCCAACGCTATGATTTGGAACCTAAGCTTAATCTTTAAACTCGGCTCCTCAAAAAATGGTATTGATTAGAAAAAAATATATTTGGTGTCGTTATTTATCATGTCAAATCCCCAACTTTCAAATTGAGTGCAAGGCCACGGTTCTAAAATCAACCTGCTCTTTTCCTCAGCGTTCACCCGACTTGACCAGGCTCAACTTTACTTAACATCGGGGAACGGGTGTTTTAATGTGATATGGCGGTAAACCGGTAAGTAGTCAATAAGAAATTTATTGATAAAAAATGATTTTTTATATGTTGGTATGAAATAATACCAGCCAAGACTTTTATTGGTAAATGAAATTCATAATTTCAAATTCATAATTTCAAATTCATTATCGATTCTGTCAGCAAACGCATTGATAGACTATCTTTCAAAATAAGTATGATAAAATATTGTTGTAAACACATTCCTCTTTCATTTGAATTATATTAATCTGCTTGTTTTTATTTGAATTACTCAAGATTACGACCCTTATATTTTAACGATGTAAGAATGATACCATTCGTTTTAACAAAGTAAAATACTTCCTCCTGCCATAAAATTGAGCTCTTAACACAAATCTTGTCTGAATAAATAACTGGAGTATGAAACTGAAAAGATTTACACCATTGAAAATGATCTTATGAATTAATTTAAACTCTTCTTATTAATAAATTAATTGTTTCTTCCCAAGTAAAACGATATCTGACTGTTCAAAGATTTCAAAGTAACTAGTAGCGACTTCTCTTCAAAGTGGACAAAATTTGGCATCGTGGTGTTATCAAGTACCTGCAGAAAAAGCGTTTAGTATCCAAGGACATTCATGCTGATATGGTTGCTACATTAGTGGATGACACTCCAGCTTTATCGACAGTGCAAAAGGAATTTAGGGTAAGGGAGGATCTTGAAGATGATATAAGGTCTGGACGTCCTGCAACGGCTATCACCGAGGAAAACACACAGACAATTTACTATAAATCAAATAACCATATTCCGCGAGAGAGTTGAGAATATCCTGCACAATGAACTTGGCATGATGAAGATTTCTGCTCTGTTGATAACTGACCAAAAGGGCATTCTGCTGATCACATCACTGAAAAAAACTGATATTGTTTCAGGTTGATCCGGATGGTTTCCTTGAATGGTTCCTAACCCAAGATGAGTTTTGATTTCATCACATTGAGTCAGAGTCAAAGAGACAATCCATGCAGTAGAACCCCCCCCTCACCTACTCCAAAGTAGTCTGAAGTCGTTTCATCTAATGGGAAGTTGATGGCTTCAGTTATGGGGGATGCAAAAGGCATTGTGTTTATTATCTTGAAAAGAAGTACACCGTCAATGGAGACTACTATGCTAAACTGCTGAAACATTTAAGAAAGGCTATCATGAGCAAACGACCAAGAAACCTGACGAAAGGGGGCTTTTTTCATCTGGACAATACTTCAGCGCAAAAGTCCTTGTTTTCATTGGCTGCTGGGCGTGATTGTGGCTTTGAACTAGTTGATCACCCTCCCTATTCATCTGATTTGACTATCATCTGTTTCCTAAAATGAAAAAAAATACTTGGCTGGGAATCAGTGTCGTCATAAACTGCTGTTGATAACTTTTTTCACCTACACGATGAACAGTCTTCTTTGAACTGTCAGATGTCAGTTTATCTGGAAATAAACAATGCAGGTATTAATAAGAAGAATTGAAATTAATGAATGCAAATATCACAGCTTTAGCATCAGGCCTTCATAGTCAGCCTATGAACTTTTCAGCTCATCCTTGTAAGTGTATACAAATTTTCAGATGAGATGTAATTTCAAACCTTTACTCTTAACTTTATGAAGAACCCAAATACGCAAGGACGTTTTTATTACGAGAACCGTGTTATATAATTGCATGCAATATTCAGTCACATTTTGATTCGCTTCTAGAATTGTTTTAAGTGCAACAAGACAATTAGGATCGTTTGGTAAACGTTAGTCTCACATCTGATTGACATATAAAGATTATATATATTTATTTATTGCTTGCATATATTAAAATAAAACAAGTCATAAAGGTCATTTAAAAGGATCTGGTAAAAGACTCATTCGAAATCGACATCGAAAAGCTTATTTTGGGAATGAGTGTAAAAAGCAAAGGCACTAGTCGAAGTTTTGTGCAGGATTGTATTTTTTTATTGCTTATCAAGTTGTTTCTCGATACCGTTTCAGTAAAATTCCACAGGTTTTGATATGAATCTGATTTTCACGAGAGTAAGTTTTCCTCATAAAAAGCGTTTTGCAGTGATCAAAAAGGTAATAATCGATTGGTGCAAGGTCCGGTGAATATGACGGTGGGGTAGAACCGCGTCACTAACTTTTCTTTTTTTATTCTCGCTTTATACGGCCTTACGTTTGTCGTAGAGGAAAACAACATTTTCCTTTAATCTGCTGTGTATGCTGCCACTGCTGTAGAAAATTAAAGTATGTTAGTGAAGTTCTTAACTATCATGAATGATAATTGGTTAGGATAATACATTCGTCATTACAACTGGCTTCCCAAAACGGAACATACTCATGGTTCAACCTAATATTATTCCTATTGCGTGCTTTCTGTTTTATATATTGGGTACGTGGTTGATTAGCAAAGATATTTTCTAAGCTTAGAATTTTCTGCCACAGAAATTATGGTGTGCTAAATTAGGAAGAGAGTCCTTACACCACGGCAAGGAAACTTTTCAGAGTTTTAGCATAATGTTTATTTTGGACATTGTTTACGAAAAGAGTAATTCTAATATCTGTTTTTGTTTTTTAGGTTACACATCGATCAATTATTAAGTGTCTTTGAGAATAACGCTGAAGCCGATTGATCTACATAAAAAATGATGCAGCATTTTAAAAAGAAAACTCAATAATTATGATTAGTTTAGACGATATCGCAGCCGACTCTCAAAGGTATAAGTTCTCAGCGATTGGCGCCCCAAGGTTTAGTCATCGAATCATCAAACATTTACAGACAATTCCTTTGATGATAAATTTGTATTTCTTCATCAGCATATTTCAAGAATTTTAAGTCATTCGATCTGGCGTTGATATAACTATCGATCTCTCAGATTCTTTCTTCCTTCCCTCTCTCTTTATTTATATATTTCCCTCTCCCCTTCCCACTCTATTTATATATGTTTCACTCTCGCCTTCCCTCTCTCTTTATTTATATATATTTCACCCTTCCTTATCCTCTCTCTCTCTCTCTCTATTTATATATTTCACCCCCCCCCCTTCCCTTTATATTTACTGTGACAATGAAATTCATACACATTTCATACACATACCGGGTGTAACAGCAAAATTGTCCAATTGTTAGATTAAACTTTGAACCGCAGTATCTTATTGGATTTCTCCGAGGTTTTTATAACACTATTGGACTCTACGTTGAACAATTCAGCTCTAAGTTGAAATAATGATCCCTCTTGCTGTTGTGACCTCCTCATCCAGTTTTTCTGAAGATGGAAGCCAGATTATGAATGTTGGTACCATTACTGAAGGCTTGAATGATCTTTTTCCTCTCATAATTGCTCACTTGGGAAGATATAGTGGGTCTGATACAAAATGATTTAACTTGTTCTCTTTCTAGCTGAATAACTCAAAGATTTGTTTCAGTGATTCTTACGACAAAGCCCCAAATTCGTTTTAATACGATCTTCCCAGTGAAAACGGGATGAGCAAGAAATAAATAAGAACAAGACGAGTAAATAAAAGGTTCCTTTCGACATTCTCTGACGTTTGCCCGTATCAACAAGCACCTGATGAAGGGTACAGATATCGAAACGTTGTGAGAATAAAAAGAAAGACAAGGACATTAATCCGCATGTAAATAATCTAAATAACCATTTGTATGCTTAATATTTTTATTCTCTTGTTTCTGTAACGATCATTTTCAAGACAGATGAGAAATAATCCTCGTTGAGAAACGTCTAGAAGAAAATTAAAAAAAGTTAAACATCCAGCTGGTTTTCACGCATTCCATGCATCCCTCTTTTTCTCTATCTATCTATCTATCTATCTATATATATATATATATATATATATATATATATATATATATATATATATATATATATATATGCATACACACACACACATATATATATATATGTATAGATAATATTAGTGGTTAATACACACACACACACACACACACATATAATATATATATATATATATATATATATATATATATATATATATATATATATATATATATACATACATACATACACATACATATCTATATATATATTTAAAATTCCAAGAGAATAGAATCCAGGTAGAACTCAATGTCCAGGACAGAGTAAGAATATAATAAAAAGGCTTAAAGACTAATATTCCATGGTTATAATTTATTAGACTGAAATCGTAATTACGATCCAATTCATCAGACCTACAAATTCAAAAAGAAATCAGAAAAAATAACTCAGGGAATAAAAAAAAACAAATTTAGTGAGAGTGTATGTATGAGAGTGGGGGATGAATGTGAGGGGTAACAGAAAGTTCTAGAGAAGGGTAACAGACGAGAGAAGAACAGGGAGGCCTAAAAGTGAAGATGGGGTATTAAAATTTAATAGAGAAAAATTTTACAGAGAAGTTAGAAGACGGTTTAAATGACTGAGATACAAATAAATATGAATTATTTTCCGATGCATAATTCATTTCTGAATCGCTGACCTAAATTAAATTAATCGTTACAGAAACACCGGAAATGGGTTTATACATTTGTGGTGACACTACGCACAATAATCTAAACTTTAAAATCAGAAGATGAGAAAGAGAGAGAACAGAAAAGAAAAAAAGGGGAAAGATGGTGGTGGGCAACTAAAACCGAAGGGCATTTATAAAATGGGCGCTGTACAATCAAGAAAATTTGACAAAAGTAATATCACCTACAGGTTACAAATTTAATATAAACATATAAAAAAATAACGAATATTTAATCTAGCAAGGACCTACTATTTCTATGCCCCCAAACACATACGTATATACACACATACACAACATATCTATATTTACACGTACAAACATACATATACGCGTGTACACATATAAAACACACACACACACACACACATATATATATATATATATATATATACGCAGGATATATATACATCCATACACATCCACTCCTGCGTATATATACATTTACACACATATACATACGGACATACACATACGTGCACATAAACATATATACATAAAACTTTACACACCTCCATACATTTACATACACACACTCATGATATATATATATATATATATATATGTGTGTGTGTGTGTGTGGGGGGGGGGGGTTATCTCACTTGACTTTCCGAAAAAAATGTCGCTATGGGACGCGCCGTAAGGCTATAAATAGGCAATGATGTACTCACTTATTCTCTTTCCTCTTTTACAACTCTGGCTATAAGATGTAGTCGCACATGGACAAAAAGTGTCCCCGACTGTGGCACGTTCACAATCGATGACATTTTCTCTCATGACAGTTTGTACTTTTTTACACACACATCTATCATGTAAGCCTACTCAAATTTCACACACGCAAATATTCTCTAATTTAAATGCTTTATGAAACTAGTCTTTAAATGTTTTCTTCATTCATTGTAATTGTAATATCTTTTTCTTATATACATGCATTGTTGTTTGTTTTATATTGTTTTGTATTACTTATTTATTACTTGAACTAACATTCGAGTCCACAATAATTGTTACTGGAAAATAATAACAGGAAACGTGTTTCCAACATATATATATATATATATATATATATATATATATATATATGTGTGTGTGTGTGTGTGTGTGTGTGTGTGTGTGTGTGTGTGTGTTTGTGTGGACAATCTAAAAATAAACTCTTTTTAACTCTGAGCGTTGTAGAAGCTGTGTCAAAACTTATGCACTAAAATCTTTTAAAAATTAACTATAGAATAATTATTAAACGCACAAACTTTACCCATTTAAAACTGCCCAAAATAATTTCAGCTTAAACCGGTCAACGCCTCATTAAATATTGATGTCTTTTAAATAGGCATATATTTTTCTTTAAACACACTCATATTGAATTATTCCTTTTCATTTTAACTTCAAAGGTGTAACATATACGGTTCTGTTCAGCTGTACATCAAGTTGCTTCTCGCAATCTCCGATATTCTGCGCATACCATAGAGACCTTGTGTTCAATTCTAATTGTTTAGGTTGATTTTATGAAACCATTTATGAAACTCTTTAGCGATAGTAAATGCAAAAACAATAACTGGGGGGATTCTAGTTACCTTCACTATAATTCCACATCCTCTTCAATTTCTGTTTCAGGTCTTGATATTTGTTTCTTTCTAACAATTCGAGCCTCAAAGAGTACACCACGTCTATAATCTTACAAATTGAATTATTATTATTATTATTATTATTATTATTATTATTATTATTATTATTATTATTTGAATACGGGACAAAACAAAAAGTGGATATTTTAAAATCCCAGACGTCCATGTTGCAATGGCCTACTTGCATCGATAATCATTATTCGATGACCTGTCTTCTCCTTTGACTCGAACCCTAATCTCTGGCACTAGTGGTAAATATGTAAGCCATAAGTCCTAGTTTAATGTCACAGTAGTTAAATGCTAAGTGAGAATTATGTTCGCCACTCTAGTGAATGCGTTCTTTATAGGAGAACCTGATAAATAGTTATGAATTTTCAGATCAGTGAGGCATAATGACAAATGAAAGGCAATGTGGCAAGATTATGTGAAGGAATTGATGTCTTGAAAATCATCAGTCCATAACTTGCTTTTTCCGTGGACTCTCACTCTGACCACTGACGTATGTGATAAATAACAAATCATTTTCCCCATTATGAAAACTAATGTTTTGTCATCGAGTGTTAAAATGATGCGGTATTTCTTTCAATATCTTTGTATTATTCTTATATTCAGTCTTTCGGAAGTCATTGAAGTCTCCTCTTCATTTTGTTTAAAAATAATCAATGACTTTATAGATGTATTAAAAATAATTGATAATTCAGCCAAAACTTTTACACGGAAGTTTTATCATGTTCGCAAAAGATATTCCGATTTTACAAACTTCAGGTTAAGATCATTCCCTGTAGAGCGTTGAGTACACATTTGATAATTTTAACAAACAAACCCGAAGTCTTCTACTTTGGATTAATTGGCCAGAGTACATCCAAAATTCGATAGCAAGAAAGCAAGAAGCAGCAGGGCATTGATTATGGAGTTTAGAGAGAACAGGAGTTAGTTCAGAAGCACATTTCTTAAGGACTATTGCAGGGATACCTATAAGTCCACATGCTTTGTGGAAACCATGGACGTAGTTATACCCATATCACGCAATAAAGACTCAGTTCTAAGTGGAAAGTCAGACAGAGATACTTTTAACATAAGCCAATAATTTAAGCGTTTCTTGTGTGTGCCTGTGCATATAATCTTTGTTGGTTTGGTTAATCACTAGGAACATTGCTGACTTGGATTTCTAACTTTTTAACCAGTCGTGTTTTAGTTTTCCTATCAATTTTTTTCTTTCTTGAGATACTTTCCCTGTCATTGGAGTTAATCATCATCATCATCATCTAATATGTATTTTTCCAATTTTCGTTATTATTATTATTGTCGTTGCTATTGTCATCGTTGGCGGCATTGATTGTGAGTCGTGGTTGTGAGTCATACTGTATTGTTACCTACTTTTTAGCTGATTAACAGATGGGGTTTATTACATCCGGGTCTTTATCCAGATGCAATGAAATCATTACTGACTTCATTTTTAGTTCTGACTTGAAAATTCATTTAAGGAAAGAAGTATTGCCTACCATTTTATTGCCTATATTTGTCCGGAATGAACTTATTTCATTTGCATAATGGATACTATTCGAAGCAGGAACAAAAACGCTGCTTTGATATTAAATTGTTTTTGCAGTAATGCCAAATTGTTCTGTGAGGACGGATGCATTTTTCCTTTCAAATCATTGAATTTAACAAAAAGAATAGAACATTTTCAAGTAATTTGACCCACAAGCAATTCAAAATGTAATAGATAAAAAAATTAACAAAAACAACAATACTAATAATTACTAAACATTTACTAACATCAAATTTATATATATATATACATATATATATATATATATATATATATATATATATATATATTGAGATGAGATAATGATGATAAAACTGAATTGAAATTACATATATATATATATATATATATATATATATATATATATATATATATATATACTGTGTCTTTCATGATTACTGGGTAGCTCTGTAATAGGGAATTAAATAAGAGCAGGGTCTCTATTCTGATAAAGCTGAATGCTTTGCCCATAAATTCTCCTTAAATCTGCTCTTGACTCACCTGGAGTATCCCTGTCTAACTTCTGTTGAGTGATGTGCGTATAGCCTTTTTTATGGTATTTGCTATCATCTCTAACCTAGATTCCCTCTTTTCTCTTCCGTCATTATTAATGTTCCTGTTACAAATTCCTTCACACCCAGTAATTCTTTGTGCCTTAGTGGGTTTGCTGCCTTGCATGGGGCGAAACAGATTAATATATATATATATATATATATATATATATATATATATATATATATATATATATATATTAGTGAATATATATAATATCTCACGTCGATAGCCCGACTCAGAGTTTCATGCAAATATGGAATCTTCATGTTCAAAATATTCACTGACCGTTATAGCGTTATGAAATTCGCGGTCTCGTGGTGTTTATTTAAAATTGTGCGTTAAGACTTGATTATATTATTATTGTTGCCTACAATATTATTATGAATTATTTATAATTTATATCGTTCGAACGCTTCAGTTCGAAAGACGAAAAAGTTAAAAAAATAATTTAAATAATTAAAATATGAATTTATATAAACACGCTATATATCAAGGGGAATAACTCTCTTTTCATAATATCTTTCTTTATAATATATTATTGATGTAATGTCTTATGGAATAAACTTAGCTCTCACGATATTAACATAATTATAGGTTAAAACTATATATCTAATGCATTTGGAACCGAGCCTTATACCTGTGAAATTACATATGCACACGTCATAAATTAATCGAATAAGATCTGTAATATGGAATTATATATGTTTATAGATATATAAAAATGCTATTAATGATGTTTTCTATGAATGTTAATAGGTATTACATATTATGTTAATATTCTCAAAATCTATTTAGAAGTCTATTTTAATCGGGGTCAGTGTGCTTGAGCAGGTGTTTGTTTTTAGGTATACATGTGGCAATCAACTCATTTCTCCTGTTCAACAAGTTAGGGTTATTTAAGTGTTATAATATAAGATTCTCCAACAATCACAAGTTACATTTTTTTCCCTTTCCATAGTATTGTGTGAGGTGTTTCGTCCTTTAGGACTTCTTCGAACTAAAGTGATGTTTCCGTTGATGTAGTTATACATGCACACGAAGAATATGATATATGAACTCTATATATCAGACCAAATGTGGGTAACCGAATGACAAAATGAAAAATCCTCTGTGACGCGGTTAGTCCTTTGCAAGTACCTCTTCAGATTATATAATATTTTTTCATAGAATCATATACTAATCTTGAAATGATTTTATTATATTTTGTATGATTAATTATAAATACAAGACTACCTGCAATCTAAAGAAGCACTTTTAAATTCCTTCTTTCGATGTTTCATATAGACTATATATCTAAGGTGAACCTTTCAACCTCCAATCCGATTTTCTGATACTCAGCCCAATCTCAAAAACATTATAAAAAATATTTAAAAAATTATAAAAAAAACAAGAAATCTGTAGCGGAAGATGCCATCTCTGTATGTTGTAACAGCAGTAAACACCAGCTTGAATATTTTTTATGAAACAAATTCAATACTGGCGTTAGGGAGTTCTCTTGCTTTGTTATATATTGTATTTCATTTGAACATTTATAATAAAAATGCATTTAACGTCACTTTAAAATCATAAATTATGAGATACTCATGACGTCTTTATTGAAAACCATTCGTTTTACTTGAGAAAGAAACTCTCGAAAGAAATTTCTGTAGATAGGAAACCTATTCAAAGGCCGAAATAAAGTTAGATAAAATGAATATTAATGCACACTGAAATATTTTTGCCTTGGTTGTACGAACGTGTTGAAGTTAAAATAGATCGAAGAAGTCGATTGACATATCCAGGAAACTTTCTTTTCTGTTATATAAAACATGTTTTTTCGGTTGTTGAAAATATCTTTACATGACTTGAAATTCACTAACCCGTCTTTTTTAAATTTCTGGTTATATATATATATATATATATATATATATATATATATATATATATATATGATTATACATATATATATATATATATATATATATATATATATATATATATATATATATATATATATATATATATCTGATTATACATATATATATATATATATATATATATATATATATATATAGAGAGAGAGAGAGAGAGAGAGAGAGAGAGGGACAGACAGACAGACAGAATAAGAAAGAAAGATATTGTGTGAAAATATGTATCAACAATGCGTAGTAACTGTTAGCCAGTTTCACAACACTTCAATGCTATCTACAGACCAAGTCTGTTGATTTCAATATGCACATCGTTTATATAAATCGAACATTCTTCCCCTATAAATATACTAATTTTTAACAATGTATACTCACCGGTCACTTTATTAAATATACTCTCCTTGTACCGTGTTGAACCTCCTTTTGTATTTAAAACTACCTAAATTCTTCATAGAATGGATTTGATGCCGTTCTGGTATCAGTCTTTCTAAATGTGATCCTGAGCGAATTGTATCCTAAGTTCCTTGTTCTTAGCTGATACGAATGACATTCAGCGTAGTCTTCTTTTGCTGTAGCCCATCTGCTTCAAGGTTCATGTTGTGCATTCAAAGATACTCTTCTGTAAAGCCGCTGTTGCCTTTCTATCAGCTTGAACCAGTTTATCTATTCTCTGCTGACATCTTTAATCGACAAGTGTATTCCGCTAACAGAACTTCCACTCACAGTGATATTTTTCTTTTTTGGCAAATCTCTGTAAACTCTAGAGATGGTTATGTATGAAAATCCTAGCAGATCGGCAATTTTTAATACTCAGACCTACCCGTATAGAAGAAACACCCGTATCACGTTCAATGTCATTTAAATCACTTTTATTCTACACCAATGCATGAATGTTTAAATGCCTATATCCATTAAGTTGTTGCCACGTCATTAGCTGATTAGAAATTTGAATAAAAATATATTTGTTCATGTGTACTTATTTAAGTGACCAGTGAGTTTATTAATGCGCGCGTGCTTGTATATATATATGTGTGTGTGTGTGTGTGTGTGTGTGTGTGTGTGTGTGTGTGTGTGTGGCTCACAAGAAGTCCGTCCGTTATGAGAGATTAAGCTGAAAAATAAATATTTCATTTATAAGTCAAATGCTTTTTAGTCATTAACAGGCAAGGCCCAGTAAATAAGAGCGTTGGTTGAAGTAATCCAAAAGTAACTTGGCCCAAAGAGTTGTGAGTTCAATACCTGTCCACACCAGAGATGAACAAAAACTTGGAGGGTGAAGTTACTAGAGGGATTAACTGAATTTCCAGAAAAGGCATGGTACGTGGACTAAATAAAGGGTTCGGTTCGAAATTTCAAAAGGAGTCCAGGGCGTACAACGGTCGAAACGTCGTGAATAATAAAAGTTAATAATAAAAGTGATAATAATAAAAAACAATAAAAGTGAACAATAAAGATGAAACCAACAGCCCGAACAATGCAAATAGTGTATTAGCTACAATAATTCAGAAATATAGACGAACTTATTGATGTAACTACGCATACAGTGTTTTTATATAACTGGACAACTGAACACTTGAAATAATGTATCCGTTAAACAATAAATTTCTTTGTACAATTTCCTTATGTAAAATCTTGATTTTAACATTTATTTTTTATTATAGAGTGATTAAATCTAACTGCAAACATCTGGAATATTAATAAGGGACAAAAGGCAAATGGACAAAAGGGAGCTTCGTACTTCTACTATTATAACTCAAGATATGTACAAACGAGTCTAGTAAGACCAGCAATAGCAAATATCGTTCTTTTTATGAGGTGTTCCAAAATGGTGGCCTTATATCAGATAAAGCTGAAATTATCTATGGCTATGTTAAATCCTAGCCAGTATTTCGTTAAGGATAGGATAGCAAACAAAAGATGTTGCAGTACTAGTAGCAGCCATGTGTGATGCAATTAATCAAGTAAATAATTTATTAAGACTTATCCTTGATGATAAATACGGAGAAAAGTTTTCTATTTTCTATTGGTCCGCCTCTTCTCACAACAAGGACGGCTATTTGTAATAACAGCCGTTTCTTATAACGTTCTTTTGATTAACGATAGGCCGTAAAACATCCTAAAAAACAGGAAAAATCTAATAGTAATAAAAAATTTATAATAGTCATTTCTTTTGTTATTATATAAGCAAAGGTGCTATGAAGTTGATAACGCGAGGTCAGCTGTTCAAGTGTAATTTATTTGGGTGATAATATATAATAAATTATGCAAGTTATTTCATTCGATTATTGATTACTAGCTTAGACCAGTCCAGTGTCACAATAATGTTCGAATTTGAGAAATCCAGACTGGGTTAAAATAAGTATTCGAAATTCTGGTTTTACCTGGGCTCATATTATCAATCATTGTTGCCTGCGGAGAAAATGTGCCAATTTGACCTACCAGAGTAGACCCGCTTTTATTTGCTTATTTAAAAATAAATGAAAACTGACATTTTCTGGAATATCATAAGTGAATGCTAAAGAATAATCTCTACTCTGACCAAATAACCAAGCATACATGTCACCAAAAGTGACGGTATAATTGTTTTCAACTATGATTATTCTGCTCTTTTCTTTAACAGAGTCAGTCTTTCAACATTCCGAAAGTAAGCAAATACAATAAAAATGACATTGCTACAAAGACGTTGCTAGTTCAAGAGAGACAATACATATATTTAACACTACATTGTTCAGACTGTTGTCCTCATCTTTGTTGCCATGTTCCAGACGTTTCGACCGTTGTACGCACTGGCCTTCTTCAGATCATTGGAATTTTGAACCGAAGCCTTTATTTCATCCATCGGGTTAAATTGTTCTAGTTCCACGTGCCATGGCTTTTCTGGGTGTCTCAGTATCAGCTATATCCCTTTTAACTCACTCTCTAAGTTTTTATTCAACACTGCTGTAGCCAGGTCCTGAAATCACAATTCTTTGGGTCAAGTCAACGGATTCAGCCAACGCTGTTATCCATTGGGCCATGAAGAAGGCCGGAGCGTACGATGATCGAAACGCCGTGAATATGGCAACAAAGATGAGAACAATAGTCCGAACAATGTAAATAGTGTAAATAATTACAATACCTCATCTAAGTAATATAGACAGATACAATATATATATATATATATATATATATATATATATATATATATATATATATATATATATATATATATATATGTAGGCAGCATATCACCATTCAAAGATGTTTCATTGAATAATATAGATATATTGTGTCTGCTCATTTTTATACTGATCCTTTTCAGTTGTCTAATCAGTTTCGTGATGTTAATATGAAATTCATTAAAGTAGGCGCCGTAGTTAAAATGTATTAAAATAAGTTTGCCTTTGTAATTTACCACTGAAGATGATATTGGAAAAGATAGAAAGTACTTGTTTGACAACAACTACGGAACGGAATTACATATTAACATCAAGAGACTGATTAGATAATTGGAAATGATCAGCATAAAATAGGTAAACACAATATGCCTATATTTTTCAATTATATATATATATATATATATATATATATATATATATATATATATATATTGTGTATATTTAGGCAATATATTTTCATTCAAACAGATTTGGTTAAATAATTTAGACATATCATTAGAAAATTTTCTAAGTCTACCAAAAAATGAATCCGCAAACTTGAAAAGAACACAACGAAAAACTAATCGGGATGATATGTCTAAATTATTTAACCAAACCAGTTTGAATATATATATATATATATATATATATATATATATATATATATATATATATATATATATATATATATATATAATAATAATAATTACTCATATACCTACCTTTACTGTACGTCTCAGAGTTTCATAGCCTTGCCAATCATCAGGTACAAAAAGTTATGAACAGTTCAATAGGTTTGATTTTAATTTTTGGCTCTTAGTAGAGCAACGCTACATTGTGTGTGTATTCAAAGTTAAGCTTATTATAAGTATGATATAGTATTGGGTATAAATTCAAATTATACAGTGTTGGTAGATGGATATCGAAAAATACTAAGTTTAAAAGGGATATTGATCCATTAATGTGTAATTGAGTCAACGTATAAGACTATTGCAATAAGAAATACCGTATTGAATAGTTTGTAACCTTTATACCTGATGATTGGCAAATCTATGCAACTCTAAGTCGTACTGTTAACGTAGTTATATGTGTAATTATTAATATATACTTTATAGCTTTGTTTTATTACTTTGAACACTGTTTTGTCTACACCATTGATTAAATAAATAGTTATTTCCTCACCTTTATGTGTATGTAATCGCTCATATATATGGTTGATCGTATCTCTTTATTTAGATCATTTCTACACACACATATGCTTTATGTGGCTTTTTAAGAACTTACAATTATGAAACTAAAAGCTTACGTAAAGCACAATTAGACTTAAATTGTTATGCTATTCCTTATTTAATTAACATTGATATCCTTATCTTGTCGCCTCAACTGTGAGTGTATACTAAGTTATCTAGCTTTGGGTAGTAATCAGTTTAATGGAAGGAAAACTGAATTCCAAATCGTGGAGAAAGCACTGAAAAACAATCCTATGTTTCCCAAGAATTCATGGCAATTCCGAAATAATAAAAAATCTGCGGGGAGCCATGATCCCTTACGTACTGAATAAATATAAGTAAATCTTAATTATTTTGTTTTCCACGTTCCATTCAAAAATAGCTGGGCTAATGAAGAGACTTCATCATAGAATTTCAGACAAAAATATCTTTTGTTCCAATAACTAGTATTATAGTCTTGGCCGTAGCCCTGAACAGTTCTGCGTACTGACTATTGAGCTATAAACTAAAGTTTACATAGATATATTTTTTTCGGTGAGAGATATGATTTATTTTACAGGAAATACGAAAAGAGATTGACATAAAATAACTTTGACTTTTTTCAAGGAAGGGTAGTTTTTTGCCCATTTATATTACAATGTAGAAAAGTCACTTGTGTATAAGATTCGCTTCTTAGTTTAGTGATAGTATTATTTATGATTTTCTTTTGTACAGAGAACGAGGAAGTTTATGCACAAGAATATGCTTTTAGTCATTTGTCACACTCAAGAATACTAACTCCTGTGCTATTAACTGTGTCGTATTCTCCGTTATTTTGATTTTTTATGTATGCAGTCAAATATTTTGGATATCAAATAACAATATGCGTTGAAAATTCCAAGTATCTGTCATCCAAAAAGAGAAAGTCGCATATACATACACATAAGTATTTATATTTATATATCGGCGCAACATGGTGAAGTTAAATGAAAACGTTTCTAAGAACACAAAAGATATAGAAAAAAGGGGATTAAATTCTTTATTCTCCCATATACAAAATATAAACTATCCTCTCAATTTAAACAATACAAAAACCAAAATGGTTAAATTTATTCCTCATAAATCATCTAGAAGTATTATTGAATCAGCAATGATATTATGATTCGATTTTATTAACAAAAAAGTAGGAATATATTGATAGAATCATCCGTATTTACTACTCACCCCTGTGGAAGAATGCACTCTTCTCCCAAACCAACTTTAACCAATCAGTACTTCACTTTCTCAGACTTGACTTCTCATTCGTTAAAAGGTCACAAAAAGTGTAGCAAGCTGCGACAAATCTGTTTTCCCGTTCACCGATATGGAGCCGGTTTCAAAACCCAGAAAATAAATAAATAGGATCGTTTGATCCGATTCAGACAGTCAGTAACACAATCTGTTTTTGGTGGACTTTTTCTGGCCGTTTTTGACTGGTGTTTGCCACCCGACCGTTTTTGTTCTTTACGCTTTTTTTTGTTGAACTACTTTTTTGGTTGAGTTTGATTTTATTACCGTCTTTTTGTGTTTTTTACGACTGTTTTGAAAAGATTTTGATTTTTTCTTTTCCTTTTTTACGCTCCCCATTTTTTATTTTTACCCCTTTATTTTTGCTCTTTTTATTTTAGTTTTCCTTTTTGATTTTCTTTTTTCTTTTATTTCTCTTTTAAATATATTTTCGTTTTTTATTTTGTAACCCCTGCTAGTGTTTCACTTTATTTTTTTACGACTGACTTTAATTTCTTCTTTACGTGTTATTTCTTTATCTGTTTCTTTCCTTTTAATATCCTCTAAGGTTTCCGTGTTTTGTTTATAAAATTTGTCTGTGCCATATTTGTTCTAATCCTTGTACTGTCTAATTTGTCTATTTATTTTCTTTGGTTTATTTGTTTATCGGGTTGATTCGCTTTCGTAGCGTCAGCCATTTTATTTTGTGACTAGCTCAGTCTATTGTTGTAAGTTTCGTATTTTCTTTGTTTAACGTTTTCCTTTTTCTTTGTCTAGCGTTTTCGTTTTATTGTTTATTTCTTTTTTGTGTTTTTTTTTAATTTATTGTTTCGCCTTTAGGCAAACTTTGTTCTTTTATATTTCGTCTAATTTTTTTGTACATTTTAAATTTGTGTTGCATTTAGGTGAACCTTGTTTTATTTGTTCTCTTTCGTCATTTGATTTTTGTAAAACCTTTGTGTATATTTATTTATCTATTCTTTGTTTTTGTATTTTTTTATTTGCTGTCTCGCTTTCGGGCGAGCTTTGTGGTTTTCTTTCTGATTTTTGTCTGTTTCTTTTTTCTTTTCTTTTTAGTTTCGCCTATAAGCCGGAATTTATTAACTTTTCCCCCCTTTCACCCCTCCCCTTCCCTTTAAAAATGGAAAAGAAGGAAAAAAAGGACCTTCTTTCTTAGTTTTACAAAAGAAGCCTAAAATGGCTTCCTTCAGGAGATCGGTGAGGAAGCATCTTTTTAACCCGAAAAATGACCCGCCTGATAAGGATGACATTGAGGAATACCCAGCCTTAGCTAGTATTTCAAAAAATGAAGAGATTATAGATGCTTTAAAAAAAGCTTCTAAATCTACGGAGGCCGAAAAGAGCCATAACGTAGAATCCAGTAATGACCAGTTAAAAGACAATTCAAGTGAGAATGCAGAGGCCAGGGAAGTCCCTACCTAAATGCATTATCGATATTGCGAAGTTCTTGGAGCGTGCCAAGAGTTAAGCACACCTTGTGGTAGAAGGTGGGCTCTTGGAGGATCCAATCTAACTTAAGAAAATTGACAAAAGTATAGTGTCTTCATCGTCGACAAGCGTTCGCGCAAAATTTGTCGTTCGACGAAAGACACAGTGGTGAAAACACTGGATTCCCTGGGGTTTAAACCACTTCGAATCGTTAAGGGCAGGAGATTTTTCATGTGGGACGTGCTGTTACCGACCGCCGAAGACAGCGTAAAAGCATCAAGTAGCAAATTAATCACAAAGGATTTAATTCTCCGTACAGAGCACGAAGGCAGGCGAAGGTCCTGTAGCAGTATATGAGGTCCCTCCTCAGGGTATCGGGGAGCACCTGGCGGCTTTCTTGTCCCAGTACGGCGAGATTCTGGCTGCTTCCTGTGATAGCCTGATTGGGTGGGAGCTTCTTTTCCCCAATCATCTATTCCTCTCAGTAGAGACCCCAGCCCTTTTAGACAAACATATACACCCCGCCACCCCCAGTCCTTCTCCAATTAAACCCCAGAAATGCCCCTCCACTAAACAAAAGGCACAGAAGCCCCACGCATGAATCAACGGAATAAAAAAAATAATAATAAAAAAAACAAAAAAAAAAAAAAAAAAAAACACATTTACAATCCCGGTTAGGACGTTTGTAAGATTTCACCCATTCAAGGTGAGAAAGCCAGAGATTATGGAAACAGGATTAAAAATTTAAAATACCTGTTATCTATAAAGCAATTCGGAGACAAGGACATTGAAGAACCTCATAATTTCGTAAAGGCTCAAAGGGTTCTAACAGTAATAAGAACTGAGACGGGAGCAAAACAAGTTTGGTCAAAGTTGGATGAAGCTATAGCTTCATTCAAAATGACCCCGTCCATTGCTATCGACCAGAACGAGAAATATGAAGCAATTTTGTGCTGGGAAGGTCCCGGTTTTTGTTCACCCCTCCCTCTATAGAGCACTAAAATTGACATTCCCCTGGGGTATCTGCGGAATCTCCCAAGACGGTACCATCAAGACTGAGATGGTCCATGGGTCTATGCGCAAGGAAGAGATCCGTCGAGGATCCGATCGTTACATTCGTGAAGTCAAATCCCCGGAGGGGCATACTCTTCGGACCACTGACGACATGTGCGAGGTGTTTCAGCGACATTTCGAGAGCCGCTTTACCAAGGAGCCTTGTCTTTGTGAGGACAAGTTTCGCAGTTATTTGGCTGACTTTCCTCGACTTTCGTCGACTGAAGCGGCTAGCTACGATGGAGAGATTACGGACGGCGAAGTCTACGCGGCATTGAAGAAGGTCGGCAGAGGCAAGTCGCCCGGTCTGGATGGTTTGCCCTATGAATTGTACTTGTCGCACATCTTTGTCACGATTTTGACAGTTGTGTTCAACAACTGGTTCCGGCAGGGGGCCATCCCCAACCGGTTCACCAGTGGTGTGATCACGCTATTGAGAAAGGGCAAGGGTGTTGGGGGCACTTAGTCGATTACAGACCCATAACTCAGCTAAACACAGAGTTAAAAATTTGGACCAAGATCCTGCAGGAGCGTTTGCAGTCAGTTACCGAGTCTCTGTTGGGGGCGGAGCAGACTTGCTCTGTGAAGGGCCGAAAATTCATAGCAACCTGCATCTGATCCGCACAAACATAGAGGGTGTAAAAGACAACGATGAGGCCGCGCTGATCAATTTAGATCAGTCCAAGGCATTTGATAGAGTTGACCATCCCTAACTTGCTGCTGTCCTGCAGGCCACCTGATTCGAACTCGATTCTGCCGCTGGATAGCTTTCTGTATAGGTACCCCAGTGCTGTGGTACAGGTGAACGGGAAGCTGTCGGGCGCTTTTGCGCTGTCTAGGTCGGTTCGTCAGGGTTGTCCACTGTCGCCCCTACTTTATGCTTTGGCGTTGGAGCCTCTCCTTCGCCGGCTGAAGGACAGGGCGTGCAGTCCGGCCCGACGCGGAATCGCCTTCCTGGAGGGGCTCGAGCCAGGGTTTCCGCGTACGCCGATTACGTATCTGATTTCGTGTCGTCACGCAGCGACATTGAGGCGGTACTGAAGGCGCTTTATCGGTATGAAAAGGTGACAGAGGCCAAAATTAAACCGCGACAAGTTTCCGGCTTGCGGTTAGGTGCCTGGAAGGGGGTCGATCTTCCGGGCCGTTTCGGTTGGACGGACGGTCCTGTCCGCATATTTGGAGTGTGGTTTGGACCCGACCTCCAGCTGAAGAAAAATTGGTCTGAAGTACGAGCAAAGGTCGATCCTGCCGGTCAGACTTGGAATCGACGGAGTTCGTCCGTGAAGGGCAGGGCGGAAGTGTATGCTACATACATTTTCCTGATTGTCCTTTATCGATTGTCCGTACTTCCTCCTTGTGACGACCATAGGAAGCCGCTCGAGCGCTCGCTAACCTTCATTTTATGGAGGAGACGCGGGAATCGGGTTGACAGACGAGTCTGTGCACAACGTCCGTGTCATGGGGGCTGGGAATTCCACACTTGGTGAGCCACAAACTCGCCTCGAGGTTGGCTTTCCTACGCCGCGCATTGATAGGAGATTCGATTATGGCGGGGATTGTTAGGGATGCGTTCCCTTTTCTTACTATCAGTCTTCCCATCTCGCGGGTTGAGCGCCGTATTAGGCCACGGGATCAATCGGATTTCCTTCGCGAGTGTCGGTATGCTTTGACGATCATTCCTCGGTCCAGTGACCTTTCACAGCCTAGGAAGGTCTTCTATCGTTATATAGTGGAGGGGGTCGCGAAGGTTCCTCTGCGTGAGCGGCTCGACTAGTCGGACGAGGAGCTTCGCTCTTTCTGGTCTTGGATGCCAGCGGCGGATTACCTCAGCAACCCTGCGTTTTCGCTTACCTGGCGATTGGTTCGGAATCGGCTGCCTCTCAATGACAATACCTTCATATGTGGCTTGGCGGATTTGCCATACTGTGAACGGTGTAACCTTGGTTTAGAAGAAACGGCTTCGCACGCCTTTTACCATTGTCGCCGAGTCCGCTTCTTATGGAACCATGTCGGCGAGTTGACGGCTCGTCTCGTTCCCGAACAGATCGTGCTCATTGATCGCGCATACGCGTGTGACAATGTGTGGCCCCCGTGTTCTGGGGTGAAACGAATGGTATTTCTCACGCTGCTGGGCATGGCTCGAATGGTGATTTAGACGACGCGACAGGAGGAAGTTTTGCGAGGCAACCATCTTTCTCATCAGGATCTAATCCGATTCTTTGAGCATTAGCACAAAATGAAGATTAGAACTGATAAAAAACGATTGCATTCGACAGTCTTTAGCGAAAGGTGGGTGAAAGAGGCGAGCTTGGTTCGTTTGAACAGGGCTAACCTTGATTTTCTCTTCTAGGTCAACATCGGTGTGGCTTTCTGTGGCGCCCTCCCCTTGGTTAGGTTAGACAAGCTTTTGTATACCTAGTTAATGTGAGTAAGTGTTGTTCCTGGCCTGTTCCTGGCTATCTCTTTGGTTATGATCCAAGTCGAGATTCCCAAATTCCCCAGTTTGTTTTGGCCCCCTTTTCATCTCGACTGGGTCAGCTTTTATATTTCCCATGTCCGTCTATATCTTCTCCTTTCCCACTCCCTTAGCGAGAGAGCTTCTTGATTTTGTCCCCCGTGCAGAATACAGCGGCCTCTCTGTTTTTGAGGGTTGGACGGGCCCTACTAACATCAGTTATGTTTAGTTTGTTTTGTGTTAATTTTTTAGTTTGTTATTGGGTTCATCTCCCGTCCCTCTCATTTTATTCATCCATAAAATTTTAAGTACATATATATATATATATATATATCATTATATTTTATGGTATGGGGCGCATTTTGTAGGTTCCCCTTGAGAGGATGTGGTATTATGGTGGATGGAGGATTGATTGGTGATGAACGAGTTCTTGCGGTGAATGTGGAAACTGTAATCTGTGAATGGGTCGTGAATCAGATTAGCTAGCTATAAGAGAGTTAGTGACGAGCAGCCTCAACGCTTCCCCATTTTGGCCTTGTGCCCTAATTGTATTCTAGATACAATAAATACACAGTAACATAATCTTCGAGAGATGCCAACTAACTCCACGCGCGTCATTACACTGACCGAACGAATTTTTCGCGCGTCAGTCTTCTGACTCAATAATTTCTCTCTCAAGAACTCAACTTACAATTTACTAAAAAAGTGATAACCTTCATTACCAAGTAGTAATTGTATACCTCAGTCAATTAATATCAATCCAGTCCAAGGTGTATAACTCCTTAAGATTTTAAGCAAATGTTTACTACTATAACCCTCACACACACTAACATCTAAATACACACAAGTGACATTTTTCCTCCGCTAAATATAATTTGTTTAAATTTATGAACAAACCTGAACTGCAAACTCTTATGCCTGAAATATTTGCATGGTCATTCTTTAAATGTTTGTCTAACACATTACACTTGATCACTCATCGTTAATTCACTCTGTATGTCAAACGTATATAAATATATGTTATTTGTTGAAATATTTAAATCCATTGTTTCTCCTTGAATTCTTCTAATTGATTTGCCTTTAAATGCTTACTTGTATTATTTGTTGGGGATGAATGTTAAACTAACACGCCCATTTCTAAGCCTTCATACAATTAAACCTTCAGAGACATCCAACTCATCACAAAACCGCAAAAATATGACATATCACCTTTTCTAGCTAAGATAATAAGAAAATAATATTAAAATACTTACCAGTTAAACATCTTAATTTTAATTAAAATTTTTAATGAAATTCTATATTTCCTTAACGCCTAAATAATGTCATAAATCATATTTTTAATTAAAAGTATTTATTACTTTTGTGTGTGGGGTGGGGAATATACGTGGTTTATTTTTCTCGCGATAACATACTTTTGTTTATTTTTATTTACATTTTATTTCCTATGTACAAATCTTATATTTATTTTCATTTTTAATTTCATTAACTATTAATATTTTTCAGATTAGACACTATTTTTAAGTAGAGAGTTGTCATGGCAACGAATTTTTCCTTACAATTTGTTTTGAAGATGCTAATACAGAACAAATCTTTAAAAAGAAAATAAAAATGTCAACATCTAATTGGTTTTCATGTATTCCATCTGATATACTTTGGATATTTCATAACAATCATTTATCATACAGAAGCTTGCAAACATACATTTGCGTGATGTACATAAAACAGCGTATAAGAAAAAGGAAATATTAATTTACACTCATACTCACAAATATATAAAAACGGAGAAAGTAATTGGCATATATAAAGCTAAGTAAAAATAGAAAAAATAATACTTATTATAAAAAAGAAAGTAAATCCATAGAATTCATTAAGTAGGCATGTACATTGCAATGTTATGGTAATTTTTAAGCGTAGCTGAGATGTGGCACACGTTCAAAAGTACGGGACATCCAGATATGATATCACATATTTTCCAGTCTTAATTAATCTGGCGAGACAAGCTTGCTGAACATTACTCCACGTTGAAGTGTCCACATTGCAATGTTAAGAGTGTCCACCAATAATAAATGCTAGTTGGACTTCTATCAGTGAAAACAATTTTAACAGCATAAGATACGCAGATGACACCGTCTTGATGGCAGACGCAGAAAGAAAACTGCAAGAACTCCTAGATAAGTTAGTAAAGGAAATTGAGAAGAAAGAACTAATCATCAATTGTAAGAAGATAGATTGTATGATTGTTAGCAAGACAGACAACTAAAGATGTAAGCTACGAATTGTAGGCACTACAATCAAGCAAACACAGACATTTAAATATCCGGGAAATGTTATAAAAGAAAACAGAAAATGTCACACAGAAATCCGAACGCACTTCCAACTAGCGGCAGATGCCTTCAAAAAGCGAAACAAAAAAAAAAGATGGAAACGAATAAAAGAGTGCTGAACTGTAATATAATATCAGTTCACCTATATGATAATAAATGTTGGACAATTTTCTCACAGATGAAAAGGAGGCTTGAGACAATAGAGATGTGGTTCTGCAGAAGGTTGTAGAGAATATCATGGACGAAACTTGTGCGTAACAAGGAAGTTTCAAGGAAAACGGGAAGACACTTTTATTTAGAGTCAGAAAGAAAGAGTTGTAATTTCTGGGACACATAAAGGGGCGGCTTGGATGATGACATACGGCATACAAAAGATATTAAAAGTGTGGCATTATGAAAAGAGAGTTATTCCCCTTGAAAACGCAAAATAAGTAAGAGAATTACAAATTTGTTCTTAATTTAGTGGAAAATTTGTTTACCATATTTTTTACCGATGTCATATTGAATTAACTTGATTCAACAAGGTGGAAGAATGAAGAGCGTTAGAATACAAAATGCTGAAGAGGAAATGACCGTTTTTATAGTGAGTAGACGTTACAGTCATTAATTTCATTCTTCGTACTGAAATGGCAATAAATTTTCATAAGCTTCACGATTCAATCAAACTCTTGCGATTTGATAGACTTTTTTAAAATCATTTCACCTCAAGCAAGCCAATAAAGCCACTAAGACACTAGGGGAACTGAGTGCCAAAGAAAATTATTAAGAAGCGAGAACAATAAAAGAATAGGAATCAAGACAGTAGATAATTATTAACACTGAATTTAAATTTTTGAAGATCAACACAAGGAAAGCAAGGACCTGGAAGAGAGCTACACAAGCAAGAAGTACGAGAAAATAAACTGTTAGCATAGAACTGACTGTTATATCTAGTCAATTCAACTGTAAAATGATAGGACCTTGTTGCCAATCTAGTACTGCGCTTAAATTCATAAAGTCTAGGTACCATAGAGGAAATTTCATCAGAACAATTACCATGAAAGTATTTATAGAAAGAGCACAATGTATTGTTTATTTCTTTCTCTCTTTCACGGCATGAATGGGAAAAACGATTTTACATTATTTAGTTTTTTTCCTAATAAGACCGAGAAAATAACTGAACGCTTTACCACACACACACACACACACACACACACACACACACACAAACAAACAAACAAATAGATAGATGAGTTACATATATAAACATAAATATTCAAGGTCTACAAAAGGTATTTGCAAAAGCTGTTAAATATTGCTGCAATCAGATTATAGCTGGGAAATAAATGCTTACAATAAAAAAATAGATTTCATGATCGAATGT
The DNA here is from genome assembly GCA_964036315.1 of Acanthosepion esculentum. Classification (NCBI taxonomy): domain Eukaryota; kingdom Metazoa; phylum Mollusca; class Cephalopoda; order Sepiida; family Sepiidae; genus Acanthosepion; species Acanthosepion esculentum. Next base: position 71,500,979 of record OZ038477.1, on the reverse strand, counting down.
CGATGAGTTACCACGAACTAATCTCAGCTACTTATTAAGGAAGTTTTCGTTCTAAAAGTAATAAAAATTCGCAACAATGGATGACGGAAAAGTCGAGATCAAATATAAATTCCTTTTTATTATTTCTGATATTTTAACACTAAAAATGTGAAGAAAAAAAAGACGCCTAAAGTCATTTAAAGAGTGACACGTGTCGGAAAAACATCACATCTTATAACTGGGCATTAAATGAGCATACAGACGACAGCAATGTCCAATTCGTAGGCGATGATGCGCGTAACAGAAATGAACACTTTTGCGAGTTGCCACGTCTATTGAAGGCGAATGAGAAATATGCGCCGAGAAAACGCATAATTGGCAATCAGATGAATAAAGCCTTGAAACACCTTCGTCAGCATTCATAGATTAATGTTTCTCACTTTCTTTCCGTCTTCCTTTTCTTCTGATCATCTGCGTTTTGTGTGTGTGTGGATGCCTTACTCATTTTCGTTCGTATTTTATTTCTATTTTTTATTCTCTCTTCAATTTTTCTTTCCTTTTTACCTTCACTGGCATTCGTACTTTCTTTCCTTTTTCCTTCACAGGTATTCATACTTTCCTTCTTCCCTTTCCTATTCAAAACTTTACCAGTGGTCCAGTTATAATAGCCATTAAATAGTTCAGGATTTTTTTGTCGTTGCAGGGAGACACATTAAAATGGGATGTTATATGTTAACTTTCTGTCAATCCAGTCTACAAAATAAAATGTATGATTCACTTTCTGCTGATCTATCTCAACATGTTGAGCTGTTTCAATCACTTGATAAAGTATCTCTCTCTCTCCCTCCCTCTCCTTCTGTCTCTTTCACAAACACACACAGAAACACACAGAAACATACGCACCACACAAATACACACACAGAAACACACACACACACACACACATATATATATATATATATATATATATATATATATATATATATATATATATACAGCTTGTCCACAAAATCTTTAGACAATGTCAAAAATTCCTTAAGGAAAACTTAGAAGAGATGGCAATTTTTTATTTAAATATTTGTTATTAGTAAAGTTCTTTTAAGTTGGTTAATAGTTTTATTAATGTTGTTTTTATGTTTCAGACCGCAATTAGAGAATTAACAGGAGTTACCCCTAAAATTGGATGACAATGGCTGCTCCACAAGAAAATGTGTGACTTGATTTATCGAAACAAAGTCGGATACTCAAACACAAAAAAAATGATACAGTTAAATACGGAAAACAAGTTCCGGCATGTCATTTGTTTCTAATGATTTTGTGGACAACCAACAACCTATCTATCTGTAGCGGGCCCCTATTCGACGAGGTTTCCAATATTGTAGCGGTGAACGTCGGCGTCGCCAAATATGTTGTGGACGTACATGTTGCGGGTCCCGCCACAATTATTTTATTTTGTCTAGGAAATGTGTGGAAAGGATCATGCCATTATGCTGGAGGTCGCTATCCAATGTGGTTGTCACAATGCAATGTATATTTGACGTAAAATAGCACATGGTATAAAATACAAGGCAGAACGTAATGATTCAAAACATAACAATTGAATTTATTAAGTATTTCATGCATATAAATTGAAAGGTTTGGAAGAGTTATGTCTCTTAGATTTGGAGATATTTGTACCGGAGCTCATAAAGGTAGAATTAATTATTAAACTGTAGTTTATAAAAATGAGTATTTGTTGAACGTTTGGAATTGTGTATTGTACAAATTGGTAAAAGTTCAGAAATTGTACTTGCGTGATTGTTGTAAAGTTCTTTTACGCCTGACTGCATTAGTCAAGACGGGAGTTCTTTAAGGGTCACATTTTGGCAGCGGAGATGAGACGCGAGAGTGACGAAGAAAGGAACGAGAGAGTGAAAAAGAGAGGCAGAGAACCATTCGTGTTTGGTTTTTATAATCTGTTGTATCACGTGACTGGCTCAAACTTAGTTGGCACGAAAACAGACTTGTCGCGTTTAGGTAATTTGATTGGTTGAAACTGACCAATCAACGAGCTAGATTGGAGGTGATTAACCAATGAATGCTTGTTGTATATATTGTAAGTATGATGGTGGTGAAAATCACAACAGGAAGAGTGCATTTCCCAGCGGAGGGGTGACTAGCAGTCGTGGAAGATTCCACATATCTATCTATCTATCTATCTATCTATCTATCTATCTATCTATCTATCTATCTATCTATCTATCTATCTTGCGTAAGTTTCTTTCCGTATCTCTCTTTCCATTCTCTCTGTCCACCTGTCAGTGACTGCGTGTGTGCTTATTTATATTTCAAGTTTCTTTAACAAACAATATTCTAAGTATTTAAAAAAATATTTTTGTTATATTAAAAAAATATTTTTGTTATATTAAAAAAATATTTTCAAGTGAATATGATTTAAAAATATTTTTTGGCATATTAAAAAAATATTTTTAAGTTAATCTGATTGAAAAAAGAGATATTTTAAGCAGTACCTGCTTAAAATATCTCGAGATCGCCACGAGATCGCTAAAAAATCAACATACCGTGATGAAAACATTTTCCAAACGTAGTGAAAACAGTTTTATCGTCAAAATGTTATTATTAAGAGGAATAATGTTATTATTAAGAGGAATGATGAAAGTATTTTTTGATTATTTAATTAAATTTTTTACTACTTTTTCGAAAATTCTAAATTTTGATTAAAAACTTGTTTTTCTTGCGTCAGCGGTTGTAATAACCTTTAGCATAGCAAATCTTTCGCATCTTTTTTGTGGTGATAGACACGTTAATTTTGAAATTCTTGTAAAAATCAAATAATTGTCGGATCTTAGCGAAAATTTCGGGACAAATGAAATTGTTTGAAATATTTTTAGTATATAATCTTAGTTAAAATATTTTTTGTGTTCCTCCCCTTTAATTTTAAGAAAGATTGTGAAATTCATTGAGATAATTTTTAGTGACTATATTTGTTAAAAATAAAATCATTTGAAGAATTGAAATCACCTATTTTTTTTCTTTTTTGCAAAATTGAACCAGGTTTTATCGAAAATCTGTTCTGAATCGAAAAATAAAAACGAATAAAATATCACATTATTTAATTCGAGAAGCTTTTAATTGCTTTTATGAGTAATATATACTACAAAATTGAACAATTTATAAAGTTTTTGAATTTTTAAAGTTCAATGAGATAATTCTTAGGAAGTAATTTATATTATTTATCTTATCAAACTGTTGTCCTAATCTTTATTGTCATGATCACGATGTTTCGGCCTTTGTACTCTCCGGCCTTCGTCAGGTGATTGGAATTTCGAACTGAACTCTTTATTTCATCCACTGGAGTAGATTGTTCATGCCTCTTCCTGATGTCTCTGTTATATCCCTTTAACTTAATTCTCCAAGTTTTTTGTTCACTCACAGTTCTTTGGGTTAAGTCACTGGATGCAACCAATGGTTTTATCCACTGAGCCATGTGCCCTTGATGACATCAACGTATGAATTTTTGGAACATATAAACTTAATGTATCAGTAACCATTTTTTTTTACCAAAGCTCATATTGCAATTTCGTTGTTATTCATTGCTTTTCTCTAGCACGCCGTATTACTGGTTCCCATATTGTATCTATTTCTATGCTTGGTCGGTTTAGAAGATTTTTGTAGCTTAGCATTTGTGCTGATTCCGTATTTTCCAGTGATGTTCTCTGTCTATTATTTCAACCTTTCCTAATGTGAACAGCTACACCTGATTTTTCTTTTTCCCACTCGATGTTCGTGTAGTCTTACCTTAAGGAGACGGTCTGTTTCTCCTTTATATTTCTTACCACAGCCGCACAGGATGGCATACACAGTCTTTAGTCATGTTCACCACTATGGTGGGGTCTTACTCAGAAGAGGCGTCTGCGAAGTGTTTGAAGGTCGCCCTGATGTTATATAGACAACAGATCTTTTGTATTTTTCCGATAATCCATTCATATAGATCAGGCAGGTCAAAGCTGTTTTATGAGTGTTGTTGTTATCCTCTTGTACCCTTCTATCCCAGTTTATGGGAGCTGTTGCCATGTACTCAGGATAGTTGTGACGTTGTAGGATACTGCTTGTACTGAGTATTTCTTTTTCATATGTCTATGTGTCGCCATTTATGACTTTTACTCGATGTAATTAGCGCACGATTCCTTTCTTAAACTGTATGGCTGGTGGCAGTTGAAGTTGATAATAACCTAGTATATTATACAGGGTGTCTATAAAGTTTGTGTGCACTTTAAAAAATTATAACTTTATTTGTATTTGCGATAGAAATAATCTGTAAAAAATGTTATAAACTTTAATGTACCTAGTTTTAAGTATAGCTAAAATAACTAATGTGATTTCAGGCATTACTGTAAATCAGTTGGCAAATGTTTTCCGTGAACTGCAAAATCGTATTACTTTTTGTATTGCTAATGATGGAGGACATGTGGAAACTTAAATAAAATTTCAATAAAACCATAAAAAATATAGATTTACTTCTTTCTAATTCTTTTTACAAATTATTTCTATCGCAAATACAAATAAAGTTATACATTTTTTAAAGTGCACACGAACTTTATGGACACCCTGTATATATGAGTTGAAAATATGATAGAATACTTGAATAACGAACAAATAGGAAATCTTTCAGAACATTTGAAGACTTTGAAAAAAATGTTCACGTTTCTTTTTTCTAGAATTTCAACCACCATCTAAACAAGCTGATAATGAGAAACTATACGTTAAATACGTTAAAATTCATAAAACTCCTGCCATATTCTAAGAGTGGCATGCAGTTTACTATAATTTATAGATACTGCACCCCCTGTTTGGTAACACGTAAAAAACGTCTGCCTATTTACTGTAACCGTGTCTATCTTTTTTTCCCGCGTAAACCAAATCCATTACTAAGTTTCAAATTCTGGTACAAAGCAAACCAATGCCTACCTTTTGACTATCTTGCAAATCGTTCCTTCTTTGACTCTCATGCAAATGTCTACCTTCTTTGACTCTCATGCAAATGTCTATCTTTCTGATTTTGTACAAAATGAAACATTATCTGTTATAAGATAAAAGTCGGCATTAAATAACCTGAGAAAAGTTGATAGGCCGTAAAATAAATCAAACCAAAAGTGCATATTGAATAGGAAATAAAAAAGATCCTACGCTAAACAAACACATGCTTATTTCAACCAGTTCTTATTGGCACTCGTGGAAAAGCTAAGATGAATCAAATATCGAAGTGCCGTTTAATTTGTTCAACCAATAACACTCGACTAATATATATCTATAAAATTCTGTGACTTCCATTCGTCCGTCCGTCTTTTACACCCTCGAAAAGAGACCGATCGAAACCAAATTTTGTGGGGAAGTGCAAACAGGTTTAGGGGATACAAAGTACAGTTGGTTTTACTAGGCTGTGCAGTTTAGTACAATAAATTTTCACTCGTTTTCTTGGAAAAATCAAAGGTTATTATTTAACATACTCCCACTATTTTAAAAACACTTTAATAATTAAAATAACAAATACTAATTTAATACAAATACAATATTGTTTTTTGTATACCCTTTCTTTAAGCTTTTCTATGCAAGAATGCAGTTTCCCGTTCACCCTGCGTTTGCAAGAACTATAAACAAATCACAAGGCCAAAAGCTTCAAAAGTTTGGAATTTGGTTCCAGAAAAAAATATTTATGTATGCATGCTCAAGAGTAAGAAATCCTAAGAATTTATTTTTGGCTGTTAAAAAGGAAAAAAAAAATTAAAAAAATACTGTTTACCATGAAGTCATATAAAATTAAATTAAAATAAATAAATTATTAAACCGTGAAGTAGAGTTTTTGCCAAAGTATTTTTCCATGCAAATATTCAAATTTCATCGACTGGTTTTCGAAACTGAACAAACGTAGAGTTTGTCAATCTTGACAAAATTGTTAACGATAACTTCAACAATATTAAATATTGTGAGGATTTCAGCACACGTCGTCAAAAAGATCTAGTACTATTAAATTCCCCGATGGGCTAAAGAAAAACAGTTATGATTTAATTTGGACTGAATCCGTTTTTATATACAGCCACATTCGTTGATCTCTTAATGGGGAATAATTAACAGTATTTCGTCAAATATTGTTCCAGAACAAAAACATATTCATAGCTCTCCAGTATAGGGGGACCTATTGTGTGGTAAAGCTTCTTTGACAACAAACAGAAAGATACATCTGAAACATTTGAGATATATGATGAGGAAAGAAAACTTGGTGAAATTAACACTCATAGGACACATCGAAACCAGGAGAAATATAAGCACACATGGTTTTCTGATCCTTACTGGGTACACCATACATGTTCATTTATGCTAGATTAAATCAAACTTTGTAATATATAACCAATTGCACTTCTGTGACAGAGAGAGAGAGAGAGAGAGTCTGGGAAACACACACACACGTATATTTTTTTTTAGTGAAATTGGGGTAGATTTGAATAGCGAAATTAAATCAGAGCATTTTGTTTACTGATGGGGAAATCTGATGTAGGGCAGAAGTTGTACCCATTGAATCTGAGTCATCAGAAGACAATGTAAATGGTCGAAATAATTTTTATCGATTAAAAATTGAAATAGAGCTGAGTAAACTAGAAGGAACTTTGGAATTCACATGATTTTGGTTGAAGCAGCCAGAACACCGTGATAATTGCGTGCGAAGTAGTAGGGCCGAAGCTCAGTTATAATTAGCCGGGTTTATCTATATAAACGCGTAGTTATGCTGAAAAAGGCAGACTGGAGAAAATTCTTGAAGAGAGAAGAGAGAATTGGCCCGGGCAAGCGTTGGGAGGAGGAACGCCACTATAACTTTAAGCCCCGCACAGAAATCTTTATCCCTCCATTGCAAGAGTCATATATCGTTCTGAGACGATTTGACAAGTTAATCACCCACCCTCTCTCTCTAGACAGTGTATGAGTTTTTACGTTAAATACTTTTCTTTTCTGTAACTCGTTTCTTTTGTCTACTATTCTTTATATAAAAGACATTAACAATTCAGCCATTGATTAGTTGGTTGTCCGGCTTCCTGCAGATATGAATTTTTTTTTTTGCTGCATTCTAAATTTCTTAGCGCAGACTCCCCAGCCGTGTCTACGTCTTCAGTCGACCGTGAATGGACGGACATCACTTCTGCTTTCTGAATCCAACAAATCACATCGTGGGCAGGAAGCAGGATTAAACCAGCGGACCAGTCGAATAATCTACGTATACTCAGGGGACCTATGGCCACTCACCTAAGTTCGGTTAGGACCGAGTAGACACCTCAACTCAGAGAGTAAGACACCGGAGGTTGAGGGGCTGGGGCGAAATTGGTTAGACTTCATTATGTTCACATCTTTACTTTCTCTTAATTTTTTATTCTTCAACATTTTTTCTTTTATCATTGTTCTTCTCTTTGATCTTTTTTTCTTGCTCATCTTTTTTCTTCTTCATCTGCTTTCTTTTTCTTTACCAACTTTTTTCGTTTTCTTCATCATCTTTACCCCTTTCTTCTTAACCGACATTTTTTCTTCTTGCCCATTATTCTTCTTGTGATTTTCATTTTTACTTTTTCTTCTTCTTGACCGTTTTTCTTCTTCTTCTTGATCCTTTTTTTCTTCTTGATCGTTTTCTTCATGATCGTTTCCTCTTCTTCATTTTCTTGATGATTTTCTTCCTCTTCTTGATATTTTTTCTTGATCTTTTTTCTTTTCGATCCGCTTATTCGGATTACATAGCACTTAAACATTGCTTGCATAAAAAAGGCGATATTTCCAGTTCGTACAATGATACCAAAACGGCCTGGAAGATCAGAATGCAGACTGTGTAGCTATGAAAAGCATTGCGATTAACGCAAAGAAAGCAAGAACAGGTCAGATTTTGGCCTTGATTTGATTAAACGAAAATTTAAGTTTCTCACCTTTTACCTCCATTTCTTTCAAGTGGATTAAATGTCCAATAGCAGAAATTCCAGCATGATATTCTTCTTTTTAATGAACGGTTAGTAAATATGTTAATACAAAATGCTAAGAAAATAATCCTCCTATCATGATAGCTTTAATTATATATATATATATATATATATATATATATATATATATATATAATGCTCTGTAAATTTACATTGAGCACTATTTTGTAAAAATAAAAATATCAATAAGAACACCGGATTATATATCTTACTGTTCTTTCTTATATATATATATATATATATATATATATATATATATATATATATATATATATATATATGAAAGTATAACGGCAGCAGCAGTGGCAATAAACCTGCTCGATGAGAAAATAAATAAACAAACGGAACCAGAAGAATATACTAATATAAAGAATGTCATAAAAGCTCACACAGACTAAAAAGTGAGAGAACTACAAAAAACAAAAAACTGAAAAACAAAGAAAATTAAAATGGAATATTCCCTCCGGACAGAAAAACAAAAGAGAAGTCAAGACAAACTCAAAAAAAGTGAACGACCATATCACAAAAGAAAACAAAACAAAAAAAACACCGCAACCACACTGACCACCATACAACCAATTTTCAAATCATATGGGAAAAGGGCCTAATTTATTATAATCGTTCATTTTAATTCTTCTGCCTCAAGGCAAAGATGAGATTATCACCCCATTCCCGGACTTAGCCACGTACAGGGAAAACATAAACCAGGATCTGTTTTTATGTTTGACCCTAAAAACGTGTTCGTTCCTTGTTTTATTTCCCAATTCTTTTTCATCACTGAAAATATAGTTGTTTGCCTAAATTCTCAAAGAAGAGATACAATTGTTCTCTAAATCTGTTTTCGCCCGCATCCCATAGATACATAAGAAAAATAAACTTTAGGAGAAAGAAATTCAGACGGTCTCATTTTCACTAAGAAAAATGCATCCACTCTTTCTCTCTGTCTCTGTCTGTCTGTCTATCTCTCTCTCTCTCTCTCTCTCTCTTGCTTCCTCCGGTCTATATTCAATCTTGGGCTTAACCTTTTTCTGTTCAGAATCAACATTTAACCACCTCAGTATCCCACAAAGTTCATTGCCTGTTTCTTCCTGATTAATGGTTCTCACATTGTGGTAATGTCGATAATTCTGAGTTGACAGATTCTAATTACACTATCACTACAAGATGGTGAAAATCAATTAAACAGGAATACATTCTTTATTGGATGCGTGGTACTAGACGTTCCCGAGTTAAAAAGGATTAGCAGAAAAGCATTTGGTTCTGTTTTATGCCTAAACGAACATCGTGATTGCAAGTGGAAGATTTTGTGTCGCTCATCACAATTAAAATAGGAAAGTCAAGATACGAAATCCAAACATTTACCTTCTAGCAATTAGTAGCAACTGATAAACAATGGTAACTTGCTACGGTTTCAGCTACCGAGATAGAACAAAAATAAATTAGAAGAAAGTACAGACTTGAATAGTCTATGTTCATCCGTTTTTTCTAAACCTTCTTAATTCAATTTGGACGATTGTTACATTTTAGTAATGTTCAATTTACGGTCCATTTCAGAATCATCAAGTATAATGTAGTCATTCACCTTCACAGTCGATTCAATGTTCAATCAAATTAAAATAACGTCCCCTTGTGAGAAGAAACATAAACGTAACTGGGAGTCTATGGTAAATGTGTCAAGGTCTTTTTTACACTGAGAAATTTGTGTATAGACAATATAGAAACTCATCCACACTCAATAACACGGTATAGACTTCTAAGCGGGTCCTTCAACGTGGTGTACTGATTAGGAAGCTTGTCTTGCTAAATCAGTTGCGATTGAGTAGTATGTTCGATCTGTACTGGGTACTCCTTACTTTCTGCTTTGTCACATATCTAAGCTGCCCTTAGTAAATAGACGTAGCAATCTAGGGTAGGTATCTACTTTTGAAAAAAACTATTTTCTGAATTTTACTGGCAATGAAATCAAAGAGCCATTTTTTAAAAGTATTATTTAAAATCACCTTTGAGTCCAAAATTCATCTTTTGGTAAAAAGGTTTTCTTTGATATTTTGTTTGAAAAAATCAGAGGATCAATACATACAATTTTCGTGGCTGTGAACAGCTTTCACGAAATTTTCTTCATGTTTCATTTCGTTTCGGCGCTACATTTCCCTGACACTAAGTTTGGAAATCTCAGCAGAGAGTCTTCAATTCTCTAGTAATTTTACTTGCTTTCAGCGAAAGTTTCATTTTATGAGGTAAATATTTCTTGTAGCGATAAGATGGCCTCCGTATTATCTCCCACGTGTTCTCTTTGTAAGATCGGTAAATTTTGTACTTGCTATCTGATCTTTCATTTATCGCTGTTTAATAAATTCAAAATATCAATTTCATTCCTTTCTCAAAAAATGTGATAACATTTAATAGTCATCGCAAAATTAAATAAGGGTTCTAAATTTAGTTACATTTTTATCAATTGATTCATTTTTTTCAATACGAGAATTTGCAATAATAAATTTTATTTGAATGCTTCAGGAAAGTAACTGAGCCTGATTCAGCCATTTTCTAAAAATTTCAATTCATTCAGTTCAGCTACTCGGTTGAATCCGCTCAAAATGTGCTAAATATCAAATCATCTTAAAGTTCTGAATACGTCTTTAATATAATCTTCAATTTTAGAATTGTAACCAAGATATTTAATTTAGAAAAATATTTTATTGTCCAAAAATCAACATTACCGATTTATTATCAATATTTAAACGCAATAATTAGCGCATATGTATGACGAATTAATTCTGAACGTTGTGGTACATAAAGAATATTGTTGTCTATGTATCATATGGGGGTACTGAAAAGTTCTCGAACAGACCAAGAAGGGATTTCAAAACAAAATAATTTCTCTTGTTTGATCATTTGGTTAGATTTTGCCATGTTTACCAAACTTTGAAATTTTCAACTAAACCCGTATATATGAACAATTATACTGTATTTGAAATATAAGATATTTGTTCTGGTAAACATCGACGTAAATTATCTCAAATATTCATTTTATCAAGAAATCATTTTTTAATAATCATCCACAATATAATTAAAATCTAGCAATATATTTACACTTGAATATTTGCAAGGTTTTAGAGCAGTGTTTCTCAACCTTTTTAAGCAAAAGCACACCTAGGAGCAAGTGAAAATATCACGCTACACTTAGCAACATTTTAAAAGTTTATACATTTAAATATTATGAAATACAACCATAGATTAAAAAATAAACACTCTACTATGAACTTACTTTATTTCAATGTATCTATTCAAATATTTGTGCAGTGTATTTAATGTGAAACCTGTGCCTTGTGTTCTTTCGCGATTTCTTCAATATAAAAAAGTTTAATACTTATTCATTTATTCAAATACTAACGTTGTACCATTACTTCTTCCACACACATGTATATATGTATGCCGTGACAATATTTCGCTGCACACTTAAGAGGCTCGCGCGGTACAATAGTGTGCCGCGGCACAATAGTGTGCCGCGGCACGGCAATTAAGAATCACTGTTTTAGAATCATATTTACAACCTGTTGGCCTGGAAACATAAATTTTATATATGTTCATATTATTGGCAAAATATTTTGGCATAAACCTCAGATTATGTATCCTACATTTTCATGACTAACCAATGAGTTATAGCTGATGACGACATGTAATAATGCTTTGAGTGATCTGCATTTTGTCGTACTATATTTGGTTTGCTGATCCATTAGCTAATAAAGCCTGCATTGCATTCGAAATTGCAACAATATAAACGTTCAAGTTCTGACGTCCTATTCTGAAAATACAGCATACAATGACGTTTTGTCGCTTATCAAATCTAAAACTAAAAATTCAACGAAAATGACGAAAGAATAGAATAAAGAATTAAAAATTACAATTAAACGAAAGAAAGGCAGAGAAAAAATCTTAGGTGAGATTTCGAACTAAATTTATATAATGTGATGGAATTAGACTTTGTCAATCATCGAGACGCTCCTCTTGGCCGTTTAGTGATATTAAAGGGTGGCAAGGAGAAAGCTAAACGTAACCAATGCATGGACTTTGCTTTAAAAAAATGAATAAATTAACTAAAAGCTGACGGAGTTCGAAATTTAATTTTTAACGTCTTTAAGAATAGAAACAATCTAATTATGCCGGCGTACATCAGAGCCTGTTGACATTTCTTTCTTTTTATCTTCTGATTTTTTTCTCAAAAGCGTTTACAACTTAAAATAAGTTTTAAGTGAATTTAAGTGTAGTTAATTTTGTGTGTGTGGTGGACAGTTAATAAAAGGAAAAATGAAAAAAAAAGGAATTTTCCATTTTCTAGAGAAATGGATATTTTGAGATTGTGTTTTATAAATAAAAAATATTCAAAGCGTTGTTTCTACATTGCTTGAAATTTTATTAAAATTTTTCAATGTTGCTGCAGCATTTCGGATTCTATCCATTGTTTATTCTTCGTCTGTTTGTTCTTATCTGATTATATATTTAAAACAATTCGTTCGGAAATGTCTGTTCTTATTTCCCAACATTTTATAACTAGATTATAACTTAAAATACTTCTTCAGATGATATACATATAGAGCATAACAAGCTCAAATATATATTCTATTATGATTCTTTACTTGAAGTGTTGGTGTCGTAACGATATTTTCTATTATAATTATGATCAATCATTTCGAGATACAGAAGCCAAATTAAAGCCAATTTTATTGATAGAGAAGGAAGGAGAATTAGTTTGTTAGGTGAGCAATACAAGAGTGAAGCATAATTTAAAAGATCTAAATTGCGCGAAAGATCCCCACCCCGCGTCCAAAAGAATAAGTAGTCCTCTATCAGATAAGCAACATGACTTTTGCTTCTCTAGGTCAACTGTCTATGTATTAACGATTATTGCTGAAAGAATCTATGAAGCTTTAGATAAGAATGGTGAAGCTTAGGCTGTTACTTTGGACATCTCAAAGCATTTGACAGTTTGTCAGACTGATCTTCACAACTTGAAAGGCTATGAACGAATTTCTGGACAAATCTTTTTCAACTGATTCAGTCTTCTTCGTGAAATGAAACTTGTCCTGAACGGCCACTCTTCTGGATCTTTTTGGATTTCTGCAGGATTTCCCCAGGGCTCTATTCTTGGACATACGTTGTTCCTAATTTTCATCAATGACCTTCCTGATGACAGCAGTTCTCAAGTCGGCACCTATGTTCCTGACACAACTATTTACCCCTGTCTTGATAGTAAATCTGATCGGTTCGATAATGTCAAATTGGCAGTTGATCTAAAAAAGGCCTACAATATGCTGTTAACTGGGACAAGGAATGACCTATTCTTTTTAATGCCTCCAAAACGAAACTGCTCTCTATTAATCGTCTGAGAGACCATTTTCTGCCTTCCATCAGCGTTGGTTTATGCTAACCACCAAGAGAATGACTTATTGCGCCTTCTCGGGCTAACCGCCTCTGCTGACATAAGTGGAAAGATTATATTGGATCCATTGCTAGGTCTGCTGCTAAGAAAGTTGGTTCACTGTGTCGTGTTAGACAATTATTCTCTCCAGAATCTTTCTTATATATTTATAAGTCTACCATGCGTCCATGCTTTGGTCTGGTGATTCTGCTATATATTTATAAAATAAAAAAATAAAAAGGTTCTTTATAAAATCCAAAGAAGAATCTGCAATGTTAATGATCCTGACCTGACATCTCGTTTTCAGTCATTTTCTCACCACCGCAATGTAGCTTCCATGTGTGTTTTCTATAAATACTTTCATGGTAAAATGTTCTGATGAACCTTCATCTATGGTACCTAGACTTTATGAATTTAATTGCAGTACTAGATGGGAAATGATGTCTCCTCAATTTACAGTCGATTTGGCTAAGCTGTAACATTAAGTTCTATGCTAACAGTTTCTTCATTTGTACTTCTTGCTTTCTAGTCAAATTTGATCTTCAAAAATTTAAACGCAATCTGTCTTCTTGATTCCTCTTCTTTCGTTGTTATCGCTCCTTAATAAAGTTTTCTTTTTCTTATTCTTTTACATGCAGTAACCTCTTGTGGATTCTTAGTGGCTTTATTGTCTTTCTCGGGGTGAAATGATAAAAAATTAGTTATATATTATCTATTGTTTTGAGAAAATTTATCAAAACTGTTGACGAAGTAGAGAAAATTTCTATTCCTATTTATGAATCATTAAGTCTGTTTGATTCCGTCATCTTCCGATGACACGATCCTAAAATTGATTACGATAAATATTTTCGAACAGTTGGCAAAATTCATAACAAATACTAAGCAGAAATGGAGAGTATAACTAATTGCCGGAGGACAATCCGTAACCAAAGTAATCTTCTTAGATGAGATATTTTCTAAAGGGATTCTCTGTTCCAATAGATTTTTATCAGAGGAATGATATTACTTAACTGGAGTTTTAAAATAGAAAATAAATTTACAAAGTTATAGAAAATATTTAGTCAACTAATGTATCACTTAAACATTTGCTCAAAATAAAAAAGAATAATGAATTGGACAACTTGAGCCAGTTATGACATTCAGTGTTTGGAAGTGAGACATACATAGCATTTATAATGGACAAATGAAACGAGAATTCCAAGTATCAAAGATAACTGGAAGCGGTATTAATTTTTGAAGGAAAACATTCGCAGAGAATACACGAGCAGAACAAGGACGATTTTGTTTACTAGACGCACCCGCAGAAACATCATCAAAAGAATAAATATATGTTGGGTTCATGCTACTTAAAGAAATATGAAACTGAGAAATAAGCACAAACGAGGATCCCCTGTGGACTAAATAAAAGGTTCAGTCCGAAATTCCAATCACCTGAAGAAAGCCGGAGCCTACAACGACCGAAACGTCGTGAACTTGGCAATAAAGATGAGGAAAACAGTCAGAACAATGTAAATAATGTAAACGAGAATCACTTTAAGATAATGAAACACAAAATAATTTAGATTCAAATACTAATATATTCAAAGATCCAATCCAGAATTGCAGACAGGAAACATAAACCCTCCCCCGCAAAAAAACGTATCAGTTGATTTCGTTGTACCAGAAAACATAGAATAAAATTTAAAGAAAAAGAAAAAGAAAAGCTAGATAAATATATGGTAATGGAGAGTGAAGTGAAGAAACTATGAATGTGTCTGTGGTACCAGTCGTTGTTAGAGTATTGGGAACAATCCCAGAAAACATAGCGTATGTAATTGGAAATAATGTTAATCCAGAACATCACTAATAAAAACATTGAGAATACTGAGGGTAGTAGTTTAGTTTAGAGTGCTGTCTTTGTCTAAAGTATGTTTGTGTTGTATATAGTTGTTATAGAGGAATAAAATGTCGCTGCTGTCACTTGAGTTTGAACATAGATCGCCAGTGAGCAAACACAAGCGAGCCTATTATTGAATTAGGTAGTAACCATAGTCTATCCTCTATTACAATACGGTTCGCTTTTCTCTATACTATTGCCTATTTCTACACTACTCTCTATACTGATCACTACTGATCACTATTCGGTGCTTACTTTTCGAGCGAGTATTATCGAGCAAGTACTATTATTGCGTGTGTTATTCGAAGGCATCTGACACCAGTATTGTTCGACGTCGTTACTATAGTTGTATCTGTGATTACAAAGTCTCTACTACAATGAGCATTACGAAAGTGACAACGAGATTTCGTTGACATCGACGAAGTGGATTACAAAAATAGTGCATATATTTGCATTTTGCATGGTGATATTTTACAACGTATTCGTTTTTAGTTTTCGATTTTCAAGTAACGTTGTTTTCGTGTCTGCAGTTTTGATCTATATTTAGTAATTTGTGTTTGCCTGAGGAGGTAATTATTCGTCGGAACCCACTTGCATCCGAACATCGGGATCGTCATCCTCTCTTCATATTCGGTGGGGGGAGAGGTGGCTGTGAGTCAAAAGTAGTTTGATGAGGCCATTCGCGTGAAATTGATTTTGGTAGGCAACTCTACGCAATGGAGAAGCCCACACACTTGACCAAAAGCGCCTCCCTCGCGTTTCAAAGAGGATTGAAACAGGTAAGATCTGGCAAACCTGGGTGCACGGGCTGTCGAATGCTTGGTATATCAATGTCCGTTTTGGTTACGCCAGCCCGACTGGCAATGCCCTCTTAAGCCGGTTTGTCCGTTGAGATCCTGTAGATATTGTTCAGTCTGGTCTCTTCCCGACTTTACCACCATGGGTGGTCCTACAGGAGTACCTATTCTCCCTCTCTCACTCTCTCTACACACACACACACACACACATACATACATACATACATACATACATATATATATATATATATATATATATATATATATATATATATATATATATATCTGTGTGTGTGTGTATACAGGAAGGGAGCTGAAATGTTCCCGTTTCAAACCAGAAGTTCTTCCCTACAAATATGTTTGACCCTTTGGCCAGGTTTTAAGAAGTTGTCTAAGGATTTTTCACCATATTTGCATATTCACGTATATGTGTGCATAAGACACTGGTTTGGATACCCTTACATGGGAGTATACTAAATAAAACCACGCACATCTGGCCAAAATGATGGAAATGAAACCAGATGCCAGTGGTTTGAATTGTCGTTTCACAAACGGTTGAATTACAAGTTATCTCATGCATATGCATATGGCTTTGTTTGGTGGTTAGCCATACCTAAAAAAACAGGCATATGTATAAATATTTATCCACAATCATTCTATTCCTGTTCTTTCTCGCATATATATATATATATATATTTGTGTGTGTGTGTGTGTGAGAGAGTGCATGTGTGTGAGTGCATGTCTGTGTTTGTGTGTATGTGTTTATGTGTGTGTTATTGTTATCGATTTTTAGCTTGCTGTGCGTGTTATTTGAATTCATACTGGGTATCTGTAAGTACAAGTTCGTCGTAATCAAAGAGAGCCGTTCGTGTGGCAGTCAAATCATCAAACGTTGCGTCTTGCACATGAAACGATTGAAGAGCGCACTGCTGAATTCTTTGATTTCAGTTAAGGCCGAGAGACAGACAAGGAGATCACAAAGGTGTTCACTTCAACCATTCGATCCTCGCTTGCTTTGTATCTGCCAGTCACATTCGATCAGGTAGATCATCAATTACGTCATAAGTTGCACTCATTTTGAGGATTTATCAAATTCTCTCAGCCTGAAGGAAAGTTCAGTTTTGAGTCGCTGACTGATCTCCCAAGAAACGTATTTTGGATTAATGCAGACGTCACTGTAGCGTTTTTGCTCACACACACACACACACACACACACACACACACACACACACACACACACACACACACACACATATATATATATATATATATATATATGGGAGAGAGATATAGACAATATGGACAGCGAGATCAGCACTGCGTGATGACTGTCAGTTTCCCGTTGGAATGCGATTTTCTGACCAAGTCTCGGCCTACAAATATGTCAAATGTTACCTATTTAACCAGTGTATGTATGTATATATATATATATATATATATATATAAATATATATATAATGTATATACACATACATATGCACACACATATATATATAAATATATATACATATATATGCACACATATATATACGTATATATAAGTATATATTTATATATATGCATATATATATATTTAAATATATATACATATATATATATAAATATATATATATTATAAAGAATCAATCATACCTTGAATCAATCAGCAATATGAATGCGATTATTGGCGAAATCTTACAAAGTGATTTCGCCAATAATCGCATTCATATTGCTGATTGATTCACGGTATGATTGACTCTTTGTAATGTAAATATATGCTGCCTATTTTATTATGTTCATAAAAAAAATATATATATATACATATATATAAATATATGCATATATATATATATATATATATATATATATATATATATATATATGTATATATATATATATATATTATGAACATAATAAAATAGGCAGCATATATTTACATTAGATTACATTATTTTTATAGAAATCTAATTTAATCCAAGTGGAGTCGCAACATTACTTTCGCAGGCAAGGAACAGAAATGCAAACCTTGGCTCAATGTGATGCATCAAGATCTTAAGTCAAAAACAGCTTCATTCAAATTGAATACTATCACTAATCCTCTATACTCGTACATTCTTTAAACAAGCACGCGTGAATGTTTTTTTAAAGCGTGAAATATGCTGCTTAGACACACAACATTCTTTTTGTAAGCAGTGATAATACTATTTAATTAATAAATGTTGTTAAAATAATTTAATAATATTATTTAATTAATACTCCATCGTCTCAAATTGATTCAACAGAGTAAAAATATTACTTTTAAAATTCTGAACGTAAATATATTGAAAAATGATCTTAATAAAGTCAAATAAGAAGGAATCTTTCATTGGCAAAAAATGAATTTCTGCCTGAAGTTCGTGATGGTTCTTCTGGAAGATTTGAATTTCCACAATGAAGATATTATCACTAATTTGTTTTTACCATAATACCGTTCACACGTATTCGAATACTTTAGGTTATTGCAAAGTTATAATTAATGTAATCGGAAAACTTGCTGAGGCTATCATCAAGAAAGTTTTTGACTACCTAAATAGAAACAACCTCCTGAGCGACAAACAATATGGTATTTGCTCCTCTAGGTCCATAACTGATGTCTTAACTGTCATTGTGCATAGAATCAGTGAAGCGTTCCATAAACGCACCACGTGAGTGATCACCTTAGATATATCGAAGGCATTTGACATGGTGTGAAATAGTGGATTTCTATAAAAATTCTCCAGTTAGGAAATTTATGGAAGAGCCTTCTCAATTATCGATACCGTCCTATCAGGAAAGTCGCTGTCAATAGCCAATCATTTGAAGGAAATGAGATCAATACTAGCCTTCGTCAAGGCTATGTCCTCGATCCTAATCATTTTCTGGTTTACATTAACGGTCTTCCTAAGAATATACACAGATCTTTAGTAACTATATATGTAGACGATACCATGGTTTATGAGTGTTCCTTTAAACATCTAGAGGGCCAGAGCCTGGCAGCTGATTTCTTCGTTGACCTTTCTCTCGCAGTTAAGTGAGGGAAAGGCTAGCTTGTATCATCCAATACCTACAAAACAAAACTAATAGCATTTCATCACCACTAAAGCTCTAAATTTAATCTTGATATACTTTCAAGGAGGCTCCATGTTGCGACCGTTTTCTGTGACTAAAGTTCACTTCAAACCTCGTGGAACTCGTATATTCGTAGCATCGCTAGGAATTTGTTCGGTTGCTTGTATCGCCCCGGAAAGCACCTAACTCATGCTGCCATGCTTTACCTTTTCAAGAGTCAGACCAGAACAAAAATGAAGTATTGCTGCATTATCTGGGCTAGAGCTGTTCAACAGTGACAGAATTCAAAAGCGTTGACGCAGCCTTGTAAGTCAAGAATTATTTTAGACCTTGCAACCCTTTTCCCATAGATAAAACTTTGCTAAACTCTCGCTACTCTTTCGCTATTTCCATGGCCAACATTCAGGCGAGCTACATTGGATTCTCATAATTTTCTGGTTTGCGTAGAATTCTTTTGATATGTGCTCCTTTATTCTACTTACATTTGATAAATGAAGTTTAAATAGAAATTCTAAACAAATCAATCTTCAAAATTCTATTCATCAGCCAGATGTATCATAATATGTGTGTCATGTAGATTCATCATGCGGAAAAATGTCTTCTTCATCCAAGTTTATTATCAAATCATCCTTCAGCAACTGAATACATGTGGCACTTTTCAAGCTATCATCGATTTTAACCAAATTACAAACGCATCAATGTCTCACACTGAATTCACTGTTCCCCTTTTACAACGTATCTTATTTCGTTTTCGTCATTCTTATAACACATTATTGTGTTAGGATGCATTTTCATCCAAGTTTCATCGCTAAATGTAATATGATTCCAAGCGTTTGCATCCTATGGGTCACGGCTTTTAGTCTGACAAGTTTTTCTTCAATCGCATCTTGATTAACTGATTGCTTTACGAATAAAATTTGAAATATTTATTTTACGAATAATGTACGCAATGTTTACTTTACGAATAAAATTTGCAGTATTTGCTTTACGAATAATGCTCGCAATGTTTACTTTACAAATAAAATCTGCGATATTTTAGCCTTTGCTCTTATATCTTTTGTTAGGGATTTAATTGCAGTGGGTATGGTTTACTTCGTAGTCGATGGGATTCCTGGAGTCCTATTTTTGTTCCTTGGCATTGCTTGGGAACTTGTTGAGGCAGTTCGAAGGTGGCCAATGGAATATCTAGCGGTAAAGTGGAGTTTAATTTGGTATCTGGAAGGTTTGATGGTTGTAATTGGTTTGCATGTCGAACCCAGACTGAAGACTGTATATCCACGTCATTCGTAAGATTCCCAAACGACGCATAATGCATCCTTGGATCCATTTATATTTGGTAAGCTTCTGCAAGTACAGGTTTTCCCTGGACATACTTGCGTTTCACTGCTCCATGATAACGGTTACATTGTTCTTCCATCACCATATTCCTTTTTCGGGAATGATTTGTAGTTGAATGGATGACATCGATGTGTAAACGAACTTTACGTTTCGTCAATGCTTCTGCTGGTGAATTTCCATTAGGTGCGTTTGAATTAGATGTAAATTTGTAACTTCCAAGGAATATTTCTAATATTTCTTGTGTAGTTCCCTCCACTTCGAGTGCCCTCTTAAAGGAATCTACAAAACTCCCCACCTGTCAATTTCATTGTGGATGAAAATATAGTGTCCTAAAGTGTTGAATACCATTTTGTGTACAGTGAGGTAAAGATGCAGCTGAAGTGAATGCAGTGCCATTGTCATAAACTAGTATCTGTTGTACTTCAAATCGACTGAAGACATTTTTAAACTTAAGAATTGTTTCATCATAGGTGATGCGATTCATCTGAAAAAAATCTGGCCATTTGTTGTAAGCATCAGCGAGGTTAAAATAATACTGCCCCTTGATGGGTGCACAAAGTCAATGTGAAGGCAGGACCAGGGTGATTCAGAGATAGGCCAGGAACTGAGTATAGTTTTCCTGGGAGATTTTGCTGCCAGTGGCCAATTGGAACATGTGTGTACCAATTCCTCCAACGGCCCGTCCATGTTTGGCCAATAAACAGAGCTGCGTGCTACTAGGGATTTCATACGGCTAATACCTTGAATACCATAATGTGATAGCTTTATCACTATTTCTTGTAATTAAGATGGGACAATCGCGCGTTCTGCAAAAAGAAGACAACCGTTGACTTCTGACAATGAAGATCGACGCAGAAAGAATGGCTGAATTCTTTTGTTAGTGCATACTTCTGGCCATTTTGTTTATACGAAGGAAGCATTTCACATTTTTAACATTGGATCAGAAGCTGTGGATCATTGTATAAGTGACTGGTAATGCTCTTACGGTGAATACAAGCACTGAAGTAACTTCTGGCTCTAACGATGACCGAATCTTCTGGTACTTTATTTTGTGTAGACATGAGTCTAGATAATGCATAGGCATGAACAATTTTATTTGTTGAATTATATGTTATAGAAAAATTATATTCTAATAGTATAGTAACCCATCTTTGCAGACGGTTTGCTGTATACACTGGGATGCCTTTTTTAGATCGAAAAATACTAACAAGAGGCATGTGATTTGTGATCAGAGTGTAATGATGACCGTACAACGTTTTGTGGAATATTTTAATAGCAAAGACTATTGTTAATTCTTCTTTTTCAATTTGACTATAATTACGCTCTGCCGGTCTCAGTGTTCTGGATGCGTCAGCTATTGTCTTTTGGCTGCCGTCAGGGAAAATGTGAAAAATGACAGCTCCACTATCATAATTGGAAGCAGCAGAGTCCACCACAATATCCATGGATGTGGGTTGTAGTGTGTCAGCAAAAGATTGGATGAAAGTAAAGACTTTACCTTTTTGAAGGCTAGCTGAAATAAAAGATTGTTGAGGGGTGCACGAATTCGATGAAGTTTAGCAAAAAACAAAACAAATACCCCCGCAAAAAAAACAAAAGATAATGGCTAACAAAACCAAGGAAAGAATGTAATTTTGATACATTTGTCGGTGCTGGCATGTTTTTATTGCTACGATAATTTTCAGGTCTGGTCGTCTACCATTTTTGTCGAAAATCAAATCAAGATATTTGATTTCTTCTCGGAAAAAATCACACTTTTTAGCTTTAACACGTAATCCGTATTGTTGAATTTTGAATTTTCGTCCTTTATAGGGGGAAGTAGGTTGACAACCCATAACATTTTGCTTTACAAATAATTCACGCAATGTTTACTTTTCGAATAAAATTTGCAATATTTGTTCTACAAATAATGCTGGCAATGTTTACGAATAAAATTTGCAATATTTGTGTAATGTAAACTCGGTGTTTAGTTCGGCTAAATGTGCCTTTATTGGACGTAATTGAAGAGTCTTGCCATTTTGACTAGGACGGCGTGACATATTTATACAAATCATAAGACAGGGGAGGTAATCCGGTTGTCTTACCATAATTTGCTTTACGAATAATGTTCGCAACGTTTACTTTACGAATAAAATTTGCAATAATTCCTCTAAGAATAATGCTCGCATTGTTTAAGAATAAAATTTGCAATATTTACTTCACGATTAAAGGTCGAAATGTTTGCTTATGACTAATGATTGAAATGTTTTGTTTACGAATAAAATATACAATTTTTTCTTTATAAATAAAATTTGTAATGTTTACTTTACAAATATTTAATGATTTTAGAAAAATAAATTCATACGAAGGCTTTTATCCAAAGAGGTAATTATTTCAGAATTTAAAAAAAATTCCATCTATAACTCGCTGGAAAGATAAGAAAACAATTATAAACTTCGATTAAAACGAAAGGCTATTAATGTCCATTTACGGTCCATAAAACAACGATTATGACAAAAAAACAACAAAAAAAAACAAAAGAAAAACAAATACTACACATCTATATTTTGTCCTTGTTCAAATGAGCAAAATATTTTCGAATAAGGAGTTGATTTTATTTGTAAGCGGAAAGAGCTTCATTTATTACACTTATAATGAGGTATTTTATCTGAATATCGTCGTTCTTAATATTATTAACATATGTATAATTATCCAAAAATAGATCTTGTTTGCAGATAACGGTCACACTATTTTGAAGACATGGAGATTTATGCTTATCCGATCCATGATTACGAATGATAAAAATACGCTTGTGAGCAAGAAAAATAATCGGATACTTGCAACAAAACCTGTAATTTCTTTGGGGTATTTTCTGTTTTTCTTTTCTTAATACCTGCTTGTATACCAAAGCAATTATCTTAAACCTTAAAGTAAAAGAAAGGAAGAAAGAAAAAAGAAAGAAAAAAGAAAGAAAGAAAAGAGTAAGAAAGAGCGAGCTAGTAATTATCATTTGTTCATTAAGTCTCAATTTGAAACCAGTGTAGAGTAGTAAGACATTTCTGAAAGTGATGACGAAGAGGCGTCACTCGTTCTTGGATGCCATTTTGCACAAGATACACGATGTTCAGGTAAGGACGGCACTCATTTCTTTTCTCGACCTGCTAATGATAGAATCCATTAAGCTCACCATTCTTATGTCACCACTTTGGATGTAGAAAGTAAAAAAAAAACTCCACCCAAAATGGATACGCCTTCTTCATACTCTTCGTTAAGCTATTGTTAAGTCACATTGTAACTCGTCATCCTCTGCTGATCAACCTGCTGTCTATTTCCCCAATACTAAACCATTCGAGGACCACATTATGGGGACGATTCTTCCAACTCTGACAATGAACAGGGGCGTGACTACTTTTTACTGAATAGAGGAAATATCAGACAAAATTCGCTGCAC
The DNA here is from genome assembly GCA_964036315.1 of Acanthosepion esculentum. Classification (NCBI taxonomy): domain Eukaryota; kingdom Metazoa; phylum Mollusca; class Cephalopoda; order Sepiida; family Sepiidae; genus Acanthosepion; species Acanthosepion esculentum. The sequence goes on along the minus strand of OZ038477.1, from coordinate 71,477,068 downwards.
CAAAATGTGCACATTTGAAAGCCGACTGACGGAACATGACGTCAACTAATCTTTAAGCAAGACAATAAGAAATAATAATTGAATGTCAAATTAAATAATAATATCATAGAAATCATATGAATAATATTATATTATAAAGATCATATGTATATTAGTTGGAAATGAATGATAATATAAGAATTACGTCTAATATCCCTTGTAGCTCTTAATAAATTTTGTCTTTCTGTCATTTCTCCTCAACTCTGTTCCACCATCCATTTACTCAAGCTAACTAAGTATGTCATGCGCTCTTTTCCTCTGTCTCTTTTGCCTTCAATCTATCATTTTCCAATCACTCCGTCCTCATTGTGTGCCCTAGAAAACCCCATCTGTATCTTTCTGATGCTAAGTATAAGTTTCATTTTTGTTTCCATTTTCTCTAAAACTTCCTCATATGTTCGGTCAATACTATCATCGGCATCCATCTGTAGAACCACATTTCTATTGCTTCAGGATTCTTCTTCATCTTTGAGGAGAATGTTCAGCACCCACTGCCATACAATAGGATAGATATCACGTAACAATTTAGCACTATTTTCTTTGTTTCAAGCCATTCTTTTCTTATCGTCACTGATCTGCTCAGCTTTAGGAACAAAGAGCTATAATTGTTGCATTAAGAAGTTTAATTTCCTGAAAAACTATTTTAAGAAAAAAGATTTTATAAATTTCAAACGACCCTAACGCGAATTGTTTGGCCAATAAATGCTGAATCTTATCAGCATGCGAACGTTTTTTTTTCACCATTACCACCACGGCTTATAAGTTTATAGCTACACATGCAGGTGTCAATATCAGTTTATATTAACTTGTGAGTTGACACATAAATTTTCAAAAATGACGGAATACTTCATTAAGTCATTTCTATTATTAAGTCTTCGTACGTGAGTCATTAAATATCATTTTCCAGTTATTCTGCACATATAAAGTAATTTTGATGTAATGATTAACAAGCTTGATTAGTTACGACTGAGTGGGGAATTCGATAAAACATTGGGTGCTCCCTAAGTTCGGCATGCCCCACGTCAAATCTATAGTTAGTAAATCACTATATAGTACTTCTAGAGTATGAGTTCATTACTAAAAAGAAATAAGAAAACTATTTTCCATATTTTTTCTAGAAGAATCTGATATTAATATCAGTTTAAAATATTTGAATAAGCTCTTGCTTTATTAGCAGATTTGTCCATGTGATTCTTTAAGTATATTTGCTATTATTATTATTATTGTTGTTGTTGTACCCTTTTTTCCACCTTAAAACGCATCCGAATAGACAACCGTTTGACAAATGCACTACCATCTGGTGTCGCCAGTATAAAGGATATAAATGAAGTTATCTCTTTTGCACTGACTACATTGAAAGATACACCATATATATATATATATATATATATATATATATATATATATATATATATATATATATATATATATGTGGACTCTCGTCGTTTTCGACGTATGAGGGTCTTGTAGCTCAGATACCTGGTGCACATAGTATGCCACAAAATCTGCAAACAACGCTCCAAGGCTATAGGTCACAGTCTATCATGTTGTTCGATGGGGAGTGTGGAGAAGAGACGGATTCATACCTTTCCTAAGGATATTTGCGCCTAATTGAATGCAACGAACTTGACTGGAATTCGAACTCTATTACACCACCACATACATACGTACATACACACAAACACCCACACACACAAATATATGTATGTGTGTGAGTATGTGAATAATGGTAGATAAATAAATGAAAGGCGTAAAAATGTACTGTGACGGATTTTATTCAGAATGAACGTCTTCAGACAAATAATGGTTTATTGGTTAAAGCAATCTTATTTTCCCATGTGTAAATGGGCGATTGTTTTCTGTTGTGTATGTTTCTAAATTATCAATATTATTGAACCGTGGATTGATTTGTACTCTTGAAAATAATTACCTTGAAAATTATTTATCGAAAGAAAAGCTGAAATGTTCTCACCCGACCTAAAACGGAAAGATCTATTGTTACGCAGCAAGCATGTTATTCAACATAGTCACCATACATTTGGAACACCGTATTAACTTTCCGAAAAAAAGATTAATGTTTGATCAATGACATACTTCTCTGCTGCTGATATAATCTCCGAATGCTTCGAAAATTTCGCCCCTTTCAAAATTCTTTTAATATTTAGGAACAATAACTAAATAGATAGAACAAGTTCTACTGAGTAGGTTGAATGGTCTACGCGTTCAAACCTCAAATTCTTCAAAATATCCATCGTCTTGTAAGCTCGAAGTAAATTCATTTTCAAAAGAGAACATCATCCTGCACGTTGTGTCGCCCTTTCTATTTTAACTTTTCCTTTAATCGACACATCAGCAAGTTAGAATAATATGCATAATTTACAAATTGGTTCTTCTGAAGATATTTAGTCATAAAAATACAATTACCTTATTGCCCCGTCAAACTGCAGTCATTATATTTCCTGTTGATTTTAGGGTCTTGAACTTTTCAGTCATGTGTTAACCCGAATGCCGTCTCTTCATGGACTGTTGTCTAATCTCCGAAACAAAGTCGCCTAACCATGTTTTTTCAACAGTGAGAAGTTGTTCCCGACCACATAAAAGAAAAGAAAAAAATACTAGATTGCGAAAAACGCCACAAAACCAACTTGGCGGTGTCTACTCGATATTGATTTTGGTTGGTATTCAAATATTTTGGGTGACAGCTAACGAGGGAGGGGATGGGGAATTAAACTTAAAGAAAAAAAAGGGGCAGAAATAAAAGGGGCCAAATGAACATACATACCCTAGCCAAGTTAACTGGAAAAGGAAACTAAAACATCAAAAATTAAAACCTAAACTAGCCTAATTTTTGGGGATGGGTTGCCCTAGTTCAACCCAGGAAGAGCAATATCCTGATGCCTAACCGGCATCAAAGTGCCACTCAAGTTCAGCTCCTTTCACACGACACATGCGCGCAAGATGCACCCACCTTTTGCTGAATTCTGATGAAGTGAGCCGCCGCCTTTCCGTCCTAATCTTGACTTTAAGCTGATGCTTAAAGTACAAGATCAGTTGGGAAGAGGTGAACTTCTCGCCTCCATAGAATCCCTTCTGACGCGTCGTCCATATCACGACTCTCAAAACACCTAGCAAGCAGTGGAACACATATAGTTCAGCCTTCGTCAGCGGCGGTGCAACATTGCTACAAACGGAAGAGGCTTCAAGGACAAAAAACTTTCCCCGCAGCATGCGGACCATGAGGCCTTCAACAAACTTGCACAACGGCACTACCAGGCTGCACTGAAAGAAGGCGTGACCTAGGGTCTCGACTTCCCCAGTACAGCGTCGGCAGTTTGGAGATTTCTCCAAGCCAGCTGAACAGAGTCTTTTGGCGACCCAGAGGGCCCCACGAATCACCAGCCAGGTGAGTGATGCCTCATCGTTATTGAGACATTTCAACCCGGGCGCCCAAGGCCATATTGAGCGAGCCTCCTGCTTCGTAAGTCCGAGCTCGCCAATCAGCTCATCATGAACGGACCGCCTGACTAAAACTTGATATAATGCCCTACGAGACAACGCCTGGACGTTGGAGAGGCCATCCGACGCCAGTAAGAGGCGCTTCAGAGCAATACGACATTCGCGATAGAAGGAGCATTCGGCTCGGGGTGGGCCTCCTCCTCGCACGAGTGCACTCTTCTCGGGGATGGGAAATTCTTACGGACGTCTTCCTTCCAGAAGGCGCCCTCCCCATCCGGTTCGCGACACATTCGATCCAGAAAGGCAATGCGAAGCATATGTTGACGAATCTCAATGCTTGGCAGTAAAAGAATAAGAATTAAGAAGACAAAAGATAACGATTAATATTGCGTTTAAACTTTTGAAGATCAAGGTTAACTAGGAAGCAAGAAGCCGGAAGAGAGTTCCACAAGCGAGAAGTGCAACAAAAGAAACTGTTAGCATAAAACATAAGTTACACATAACTATTTCAACTGTAAAATAAGGAGACCACACCAACAATCAAGTACTGCGCTTAAATTCATAGAGTTTGGGTACCATAGGGGAAAGTTCAGCAGAACGTTTATCATGAAAGTATTTATAGAAAGGTTACAAGGAATCTACGTTAAGGTGGTGGGGAAATGATTGAAACCGTGATGCCACGTCAGGACCAATAACATTCCAGATTCTTCTTTTAATTTTATCAAGAATCTCTAAATACATAGGAAGAGTACGAGAGCAGATGTAGCAGCAATATTCAAAGCATTGACGAAAGGTAGTCTAATAAATATGTAAGATAGATTCTGGTGAGAAAAACTGATGATCACAACACAGGGAACCAATTTTCCGAGTAGTAGAGGTAACAATTGATTCAATATAACCTTTCTACTTCATGTCAACAGAAGGGCGCAACAAGTCACTATCTTGGTGGTTATCACCAGCCATATACTAATGGAAGGCAAAAAGGGTTCTCTCAGACGAGTTAATAGAGCAGTTTTGATTTGGGAGGCGTTCAAATTAATAAGCCATTCATTTCCGCAGTTAGCAACAGATTGTAGGTCATTTTGAGATCAGACATCAGTTTGAGAATTCGATCAGACCTGCTATTAAAACAGGAGTAAATAGTTGTGTCATGAGCATATATGCCGAGTTGAGATCTGATAATATCAGTAAGGTCGATTATGAAAATTACAAACAACGTTGGTTCAAGGATAGAACACCTGAATTAATGCAAAAAGATCTAGAAGAGTGGATGTTCAAGACAACTTTCATTTCGCTATTTGACGAGAAAGACTGAAAATTCGTCCACAAATACCATAAGAAAAATTCGTCCAGAAATACCATAACCTTTCCACTTGTGAAGAAAACCAATGTGTCAAACTATCAAATGCCTTCGAGATTCCAAAGCAACAGTCCGGGCTTCACCACTCTTATCTAAAGCTTGATAGACTCCTTCAGCAATGATTTTTAATTCATAAGCAGTTCACCCAGAGAAGTGAAAGGCATATTTCCTATCTGAAAGAAGGCCACGATTTTTTTGATTGGTGTGAGTGTGGGTGGGGGTTTTGAGGAGTGGGAGTGTCCTTTCGTCTAAATCTGTGAGGTAACATGCTTAACCAATTCAGAGTTAATAATACTTTACCAAAAAGAGGTAGCTAATTGTTAGAATGATGAGACGGTTTGCTTGAGTTCGTAAAGACAGGAACTATGGAAGAGGATTTGCAACAAGCAAGGAAGCAAGAAGTGGCTAGTCATTTATTGTACATTTTGGAGAACAGGAGCCAATTCAGGAGCACATTACTTAATGACTATTGCAGGGATACCATCGAGACCACATACTTTTTGAGGATCCACTTTAGAGATGATAGAAACCATGGACGATTTTATATGCATATAACTCAATAGTGACTCAGTACTACGTGGAAAGTCAGACAAAGACATTCCAGTGTCATGAGTAGAATTTGAAGAGGATTTACGTGCAAAACAGATGAGGTTAAAACCTCAAATTGAGTGATGAGAAGAGAAATAGAAGACTTACTATTATCTAACTATTACAGAGCTGCCACTAATCGCAATAAACAAACATGAACATGTTAGTAGCTTTCCGGTGTCTTGCAATTTACGAGAAGGTAAAAAATAAATAAATGCCGAATGGGCTAACCAAGAAGAAACCTCCGTGGCACAATTCTCAATAGAAAGGTTAAGAATATCAATCCAATGGGGCGTCTCGGATAAAGTCACGAAATGAATCCCAATCAGTACGTTGGTAACAAAAACAAGTCTTTTGAACAGGAGATTGCTTTATAGTAGACAACTCAAAAGAAATATCAACACATACTACAGCGTGATCTGAGAGTTGTGATGCATGACAAGAGCTAGGAGAGAAGGAAAGGAAGATATGAACTAAAGAAGAATGCTGATCAGATTTATTAGGGAAACGAGTAGGGAAATCTATTATTTGACTGAAAGACTGAGCAACAGAAAAATTAAAAATCTGAATACCGGCATCATCAGTAGCATGACGAGCATTGAAATCACCAAAGTCAAAAATGTTCGCAGATGAAGGGGGGGGGGGGAGAGAGAGAGAGATTTATATCATCAGAAATTTTGTTTAATATATTACAGTCCTGAGAAGAAGGAGAGCGACAAATAAAAAAGAGATAGCTAACATAGTGCAATAGCGAATGTAGAAAGTACATGTAAGAATCATCTGGGAACTCAAGAGATAATTCTTACTATTGGGAGATTTTCCGGAATATAAACACAGACGACATGCATATCTATCCTAAAATATATTCGACAATGAAGAAGGCAGCCCGGAACAGAGAATTCATTAGTAGTGATAAAAGAATTTAAATTAGTTTCACAAAGTATCAAGATATCGGGAGAAAATTTCAAGAGAAAATTTTCTACATGACAGAAATTGGAACGAATGCCACAAATATTGGAGGAAGAAAGGCTGGGTGGGACAGGTTTTTGTTTACTGGTTTCCTCGTATTTCTTTTCATTTTATGTCATTAGAATATTTTGTTTTAAAAAGAAAAGGCCAAAATAATTATCACCGTCTATCGTCCATGGCAATACAAACTGGCCAGAAGGTGGCTAAACTAAAGCATAATGTGGTCTCAAAGTCCCACCGGAAATACATGAAGGGACACCTACCCATACGAGACATGGCGCTACAAATACCTCCGAAATTATGCGAATGTTTATCTGTGAAGCTGGTCTAGGCGCTACCAAAGAGTTCAGACTCCTTACTACCAGTTGGAAGGAGCAACCAGAGAACTGCCAAAGCGGTACCACTGTAATGATCAGTCAGATCACCAAAAAGTTATAGTTATCCCATTTATTGTCATGAAAGAAAGAACCGGTAAACCATATCCTAAACAGAAAACAAAGGATGTAATTCTATTCCTGTTTACTTAACATGGAAGGATTACTAGTCGGGCAATAAATGAACCTATCTACTCTTATTAAACACTTACGGGTTTCCTTTGCAGTAACTTCATGAGTGCAATCAGTGAAAAGAGTTTAAGCATCAGCTGTGACAGTCTGCTTTCATTTAGCACTAATCCTTCTAATACTTTTCTGAAAGGCATGCATCAATTTCTCCCTAATTCTATGGGTAGCGCCCCATAAATAAACATCCCATAAATAATTCACGAATGTTTGAAATAATGATTGGGTCTCTATGGATTATTCGAGGCATAGAGACAAAATCATTGTTTCATGTGACGAATGACACGGGAAGAAACTTTGCTTTGTAAATGAAAAGATAAAAGAGTGAAACGTAATTTTCTAAAAAGGAAGAAAATGGTCTTTTCATGTCTTTTATTCGCAGTCAATTGCAGTCCTCTTTTATGTTGAGAATAACAGTTTCATGTTTTTTTTCTTTATTTCAACCAAAAAAACAAACGGACAGAAAATAACCGTATTGTGGATAAGATATTTAAAGGAGTCTATGTGGGAAAAATTATGCTAAACTTCTTTTGAAAGAGATTTTTGTACAATACAGTGAATAGTATAAATGCTAGCAAAATGAAAAAAATCATAAGATTTTATAAACATATTTGTCACAACTAGATATTCTTTTCTTACATGACATCAAAAGACGTGACTTTTATTAATAAATAGCATTCTTATTTTCAACTTTTGCAATAAAATGATGAATAAACATTTATCCTTATAGAAGACCAGTAATCTAAGCAGGACATATGATAGATTTTTGAAAAGTATTCTCTGTCGGATTTGCGGCGACATCTTGTCTGAAGTTCCGACATTTTCTAGTTGCTTTGATTTAGATTATTTTTGTTTACTTCGATTTTTCAGATGCTAAATCGTATATTCTGATTAGCATTTCTTTTCTTTTCTCATCTGGTGCCATGTATCTTCCTGTAGCTGTTTATTTATTTTGGCTAATTTTTTTTCGGTTTGATGAAACAAATTTAAATATGCATGAGGAGACACTCAGTACTGTGATGATATCATTGTAATAACGAAGATAATAAGAGTATTGTTTCACAAACACATACACACAGACATATATTTATATATATAATGTAAAGAAGAATTTTTTTATTTTATTGATATATATATATATATATATATATATATATATATAAAAATAAAAAGAAAGAACAGTAAGATATAAAATCCGGTGTTCTTATAGATATTTTTATTTTTACACATTAGTAGTCAATGTAAATTTACAGAGCATTAATATTATAAATTAATTGATTTAAAATATGTTTTTTTCGCTACACAGTGATAACCATGTTTCAGAAAGGGAAGCTAAAGCCCCTGAATTTAATTTTGTTATTAAACCAAAGACATTAGTTCCATTTCCTCGTCAAGCGAATTTTGGAGTAACTTATTTTAAAAAATTTACGGTTGTTAAAGGCACGGCAAAGATTCATAATTGAGGGTTTCCAAGGATACCGATAAATCCATTCATCTAGACAAGGGGTGGTGGGGGGTTCAAATTTTAATTTTCGTTGTATCAGTTAATAGTTACATTCGAAAGTGGGGTTATGTTTAGGGATCCGGGTAGGGATGTATCTTTCAACAAATTCTGACATCCGCTAAATTCAGGTCGTCTGGTTTTTTTTTTTTTTTTTTTTTTTCTTTCCTAACGGCAAAAATTCCTACGGTACTTTTTCTATTTGTATATTTAAATATTTTGAGGGACTGTTTAGGCTAGAATATGTTTTAAACACATTTCTAAAAAAAATTATATTTATTATTTAATATACTATATTTCTTTTTTAAAACCAAGTAAATATATTAGAATTACTTACAGTATGTAAAATTATTTTTTCTTATCGAGTATAAATAATATGTATATTGCCAGATTAAATTATTATTTTTTTTTATGTAAACTTTATGACAATGACGGCAAAGGTGGCTAAATTATTTCATTAATTCAGTAAACTTTTATTTTTTATAAATTTAGTAATATAAATTTTCCCATGTATGTACAAAGGACATGGGTCATTTAATGTCCAATATATTCCAACTTATTAATTTCATTTGACTTTAGGTGTTCTATTGGATTCTTTGATAGAGGTGTTAAGGTTAGAGTGCGTTTTATTTAATTACAATTTTAAAAGATGTTTAGGTTAGAATCCATTTATTTAATTACAATTTTTTAAAAATTCTACTTTTAAATTTAACTTTTAAATTTAATCGGCTATATTTTTATAAAACAAGTAAATGTAATAGAATTACTTACATTATTTAAAATTATTTATTCACATCAAATATGAGTATGCATATTATCATTATTATTATTATTATTTTTTTTTTTTTAAATATTATTTAATGAAAATTTTTGACAATGACGGCATAATATAGCTATTTCATTTCTCTGATTCAGTAAATTTTTATTTTTTATAAAAGTTTTATTTATTTTTTTACTAATCAGGAATGTTTTATCACATATTGATGTAATTTTTAATGGATGTCTTTAGGTATTAGGTGGCCGAGTTGGTTAAAAGCACGTCGGATCTAAGGACGATTTCTCCGACAAAGTCGGAGGACGTATTTTCCTTTAAGATTTATCGAATATTCATGAAAATAAAACATTTAAAAAAATAAACGGAGCGTCTACTTTATGGGTATCCACTAAAAATAACATTTATATATATATATATATATATATCTATATGTATATCTATATATATCTATATATATATATCTATATCTATATATATATATATATATATATATATATATATATATATATATATATATATATATATATACATACTAACATAAAAGACGCCCTATCGGGTTTTTGATTGGGTCTTCGGCTTGTTCAGGAGCTTGAGAGTCCCTAAGTCTTTGCATATTCTCAGCGTAGGAAGCTCTCCTGGTTGCCGTTTCATCTGGGTTTTCGTTTGCGCGGGACTTTATTTTCCTCGCCTTAGCTCATTTGATTGCAATCTTGTCCTCTGTTGGCGGAGATTTCGTTTTGCGGGGCATACTGCAGCTATATGTGATAGAAACTACAGAAGAACTCAAAACTGATCGCTGCATTTAAGTATTCCATTAATATTTAAGCTTACCTTTTAAAAGTTCAACAATAATTCTTCTGCCGTCACTTAATTTAAAGATAATTTGATGTACACAGGTCCTTATATTCCATACAATCAATTATTTTAATTTTATGGGTGACTTTCGCTAGATTTCGCAATTGATTTCAATTATTCCCAAATTTATTTCCAGGTTATAAAAATTGTTTTGTACAAAAAAAAAAAAATTCGTCGCAAAAAGATCACGTTAAAAAATCGTCTAAAACCACCGTAGTAATGAAAATTTGGTAATTCAAAATTTCATAAATTGTGGGTCTGGATCCGACCGGAAATATTTTTTAATTTGCTAACGGGGCCGGCCTGATTCTAAAATGTTAAGATATGTTGGGCTACGGCCTATAGGAGTAATGTTGAAAAATCATGACACTCTGACTCACTGACATTCGCATTTATATATATATATATATATATATATATATATATATATATATATATATATATGAAGAAATATAGTCTTAAAGTGTGCTATATTTATGGGATAAAGTGCTCAATATCAGAGATAGAGCGTGTGTAAAATATAAAAGTGAACATAGAAGTCAACACTTAGAGGCTCTGACAGTCTGTTTCATGCTAGTGCAATCGTCAGGCAACAATATTTATTACTGTAAATTTACAGTAAATGTGGCACAAGGCCAAAAATGGGGGTTGGGAAAGGGAGGTCATCAAGTGTCTTAAATTTAAACTTAGCTAGTCGCAAGCACTGACCCAAACATACAATACAATATTCCTTCCACCAAAACACCACATTCATACATACCTTTCTTGCTACATCCACCAAAATACCTCATTGTCTCAATGAAAGTCCTAAATAATCCCATATGTACAATAAAGTCTGTGTGGGGCGGGAGTAAAAATTTTAACAATAAAAGAATCCCCAATGAATATATACAATATGAATAAAATATTTACATGAAACTAAACAAAATCATGTTAGTAATACCCCCCCCCCGCCACAAATCCTAAATGTGACAGTAAAATCAATTAACTGGGCGTTATCGACACGGGACTTTGAAAATATAGAAAATATAGAATAAACATTTATCCATCCCAACCACTCACACTCGAAACGAAAGGCATCCCGCATCCGCCAGAGAACTGAAATCACTGAGCACCTAAAAAGGGGAGGGATGGGGAGTTAAACTAAAGGAAAAGAAAAGGGGACAGAAAAAAGGGGGGCCAATGAGCAAACACCCCCTAGCTAAGTTTACATAAATGCAATAAACTAAAAAGATTACACACCAAAAACCTACTCTAGCCTAAAGCATGGATGGGTTGCCCAAGTTCAACCCAGGAAAACAATATCCTGATGCCTAACCGGCATCAAAATGCCACTCAAGGTCAGCCCCTCTGCGCAAGACTCACCCATCTTTTGCCAAATTCTGATGATGTGAACCGCCGCCTTTCCGTCCTAATCTTGACTTTAAGCTGATGCCTAAAGAACAAGATCAGTTCGGAAGAAGCAAACTTCTCGCCACCATAGAATTCCTTCTGACGCGTCGTCCAAATCACGACTCTCATAACGCCTAGTAAGCAACAGAACACATAATGTTCAGCCTTCGACATCTGCGGCACCACATTGCTACAAACAGAAACGGCATCAAGGACAAAGGACTTTCTCCGCAGCACGCGGACCATGAGGCCTTCAACAAACCTGCACAACGGCACTACCACTCTGCACTGAAAGAAAGCGTGACCAATGATCTCGACTTCCCCAACACAGCGGCGGCAGTTTGGAGAATTCTCCAAGCCCGCTGAACAAAGTCTTTTGCCGACCCAGAGGGCTCTACGAATCACCCGCCAGGTGAGTGATGCCTCATCGTTATTGAGGCATTTCAACCCAGGCGCCCAAGGCCATATTGAGCGAGCCTGCTGCTTCGTAAGACCGAGCTCGCTAATCAAACCATCTTGAACGGACCCCCTAACTAGCACTTGATACAATGCCCTACGAGACAACGCCTGGGCGTTGGAGAGGTCGTCCGACGCCCGTAAGAGGCATTTCAGAGCGCGACGACATTCGTGATAGAAGGAGCTTTCGGCTCGGGGTCTACAGCGGGCCTCCCCCTCGCACGAGTGCACACTTCTCAGGGACGGGAAGTTTTTACGGGCGTCTTCCTTCCAGAAGGCTCCCACCTCGTCCGATTCGCGACACATTCGGTCTAGGAAAGCAATGCGAAGCATATGTTCACGAATCTCAATGCTAGGCATGCCCAGGCCGCCCTCAGCGGTATGAAGGCAACAGATCTCCCGAGATACCATAGCGGCCTTGCCTCTCCACAAGAAAGAGAACAAGAGCCTTACTAATAAAATTAGTGGGGTAAACGGAAGTGGAAGTACAGAGAGTCGGTACAGGAGAATTGGGTAGATGTGTGAAACACATACTTCCGCCCTTCCCTTCAGGGAAAGCCTCCTCCGAGACCACAGATTAACCGTGATCTCGGCCTTCTCTCGTACCCCCGACCAAACGGTTGGCTAAGAGCTTCGCCAAAATCTTTAACTCAGTGTTTAACATGGTTAAAGGGCGAAAGTTCCCTAACCCATCCCCACCGTTCTTGTCCTTACGCAGCAACTTGATCACACCCCTGGTGAAGCGTTGAGGTATAGACCCCTGCTTCATCCAGTGGTTGAAAATCAGCTCCAGCAAAGGAACAAAAACGGGCGACAGCCTCAAGTACACTTCGTAGAGAAGACCATCGAGTCCCGGAGATTTATCCAGGCCAACCTGCTTCAGCGCTTCCCAGATCTCCGACTCTGTTATGGGACCCTCGCACCCAGCCGCTTCAGCTGCCTCGAGGCAGGGAAAGTCGGCTAAATAGGAGTCGAACCGAGCAGGGCTCAGACAGGGCTCCCTGGTTAAAAGATCATGGAAGTAATCTCGAAAGACCTCACATATGACCGCGTTTGTAGTCACGGTCCAATTATCCGGTAATGTGACGCACGCGATATGTCGCCGAAACGCACTCCTACTCTCCTCTGCACGCAATTCAGCGGCCATATTCGTCGCCTCAGAGGACATTCTTTTTAACCTAGCCCTAACTACCAGAGCTTGATCCTTCTTGATAAGCAAGGAGGCCAACTCTGCCTTAGCTAAGGCTATATCCCCACTAACACGGGATTTCACAGCCCGATCAACTTTTCCTTCTAAAGCAGTTTGCGCCGCTAATCTATCTCGATTGAGTCGACGACTAAAATCGGCAGCAAACGTTCTAATTTTTTATTTTAATTTTCCCCACCAGGCGTTCCCAAAAACCTCCCCAGTCAATTCCCGTTGTATCATTAGTAGCAGCTGGTCCCGGAAACCCTGCTCACCAAATAGTGAACAGTTGAATTTCCAGTAACCAGCCAACCTAACCTTAGGCTTATCTAAGTTTACACGGACTCGGACAAGCCTATGATCCGAATAAACTATATAATGGAAACTTGGACACCCTAAGAGCCCTACATCGACTCTCTTATCTAAGACTCGGTCGAGGTAGCTCGCAAGCGTCCCAGGAACCGAGTTGCCACTATTAGTCCAACTCCAAGCTACCTCCCGAGGATGCTCATTCCGGTACTTATCGACGAGATCAAACCCGTCGATAAAGTCCCGAAATGGTTTCACATCAGGATTGTTAGTACCCAGTTTTTTTCCTATACGATCTATATCGGGGTCAAGGACGGCATTCTAATCATCCGCTAAAACTACCCGACGAAATGTCGTCAAAAACAGCTCTATCTGCCGAAACAAACCAGGTCGCTCAGCATGGATATTGGGCGCATAAACGCCAATGAGACGCAAAGCCTTATCCTTTATGGTAACGTCCAGCACACAAAGCCTGCCCGCCGGATCTGCGAATACAAGAGTACATACAGCATCTAAAGACCTGCTCACTAGCCAAGAGACACCCCTCGAACGACCATCAAAACATGCTGAATAAAGGGCGAACCCCTTAGACAGCACGTCCCCACGATCATGAGAAGAAAACCGGGTCTCTTGCACGCAACAGATATTCACCCCGAGGCGCTGAAGGTCGCGAGAGAGCCTCGCCCTGCGAGACTCCAACTCAGGCCCCGGACATTTAAACTAGCTAACCAGAGTGCCATAATTAATACTGATTAGGGTTGTTTACCTGCTTTGAACATGGCCGGGGTAAGGATACCGACAGCCTCTCCCATAGACCCATGGCCCATCTCAGTATTGATGGTACCTTCTTGGGAGATTCCGCCGATATCCCACGGGAACGTTAATTTTAGTGCTCTATAGAGGGAGGGGTGAACAAAAACCGGGACCCTCCCTGCACAAAATTGTTTCATTTTCTTTAGCTTTTCGCTTTGGACGATGGCAATGGGTGGGGTCATGTCAAAAGAAGTTATTGCCTCATCCACCATTGACCAGATCTGCTTAGCTCCCGTTTCCGCTCTTATTACGGTCAAAATTCTTTGAGCGTTAGGGAAATTTTTTGGATCATCAATGTCCTTCTCAGCAAACTGTTTTATGGACAACAGATATTTCAAATTTGTAATTTTGTTGCTATAATCCCTGGCCTTTTCCGATTGTGTTGGGGAGATTTTACAAACATCTGTTCCTGAGTTGAAAATATGTTTGTTTTTTTTCCCTGTCAGTAGCATCTTGCGTGGGGCTTCTAGGCCTTTTGGTAACTGGAGGGGGCATTTGGGAAGATTTAGAGGGAGAAGGACTGGGAGTGTGGCGAGAAGTACTAGATTGTCTAAAAGGGCTGGGGTCTCTACTGAGAGGGATTTGGGACTGGGCATAAGAAGTGGATGGGGTGGCCGGAGAAGGCTTCACTCTGGAGAGAGGGGTTGAGGGACGTGAAGTAGGAGGAATAGGGTTGGAGGATGTGGAAGGAGTGGCCTTCTTTTTAGGGGGAGACTTGACTTGAGAAGTAGAGGGTTGAGGTGACTGCGAAGAGGGAGATTTTTTAGACGGTGATGATATAGATTTTCGTTGATCGACCAGTTGTTTTTTTTAACTGTTTGACTTTTTCCGTTTTTTCATATCCCGAGTCATATTTATTCCTTTGTTCTTCTAAAGAGGTCGGGGCGTCGCCCATGCTGTTGTTAGAGGGAGTGGGACTGTGTGTCTTTAGTCCCCAAGGCTTCAGGGGACTGAGGACCCGCTGACTGACGCTTCCCCCTGGCCCTGCCAACTACCTGCCATTCCCCTTCTTCCGCCTTCTCAGCCACAGAAGCGGTGGAAGAGGGCTCTTCGAGGGATGGGGACTTTGATGGAGACCCAACTGGGGGAACAACCTCTCCGGTCCCGGCAGCTGGCATGCCCATAACAGGCGCGGCGGTTTTTGGAGACTCGGTCAGAGGAGGAGTTTGGTCGATTGTGACCGGAGTCCCAGAGGCCTTCTTCTCTGGGCAGGAAGAGGAGAGATGACCAGTCACTTCGCACTTCCAGCAGGCTGGTTTACGGCCGGTCACAATGACCGGCAGCTTCAGGTCACCGACGTCAATCCAGTTGGGGACGGAGCTGAAGGCCTTTCTATCGAGCATCATTTCGAAGCTCCATCCCCCAGTCAGGCTATCGCAAGAAGCGGCCAATATCTCTCCATATTGGGCCAGGAAAGCCGCAAGATGTTCTCCGATAACCTGAGGAGGGACCTCGTATACAGCTACAGGTCCTTCGCCGACCCTCGTACTCGGTATGGAGAATCAGATCCTTCGTAACCAGATCCCTCCGGGTGGCTCTAATACAGTCTTCGGCTGTGGGTAACAGTACGTCCCACATGAAAAAAAAAACTTGCCTTTGACAATTCGTAGGGGTTTGAACCCCAGGGACTCCAGTGCTTTCAACACTGTGTCTTTAGTCGAACGACAAATTTTGCGCGAACGCTTGTCGACGACAAAAACTGACACTATTCTTTTCTCGATCCTCTTCAGTTCCACTGGATCCTCCAAGAGCCCGTCTTTCACTACGAGGTGAGCATAACTCTTGGCACGCTCCAAGAACTCCGCGATATCGATTATGCATTTGGGGGGGGGGACTTCCAACAAGAGGGCGAATCCCCGACCTCTGTATTTACATTTGAGTTTTCTTTCTTTTCCGGGGTTGTCTTGTTTTGTTCGGCTAACCTAGCTTTGGTAGCCTTTTTTAATACATCTACCATTTCTTCGTTGGTAGGGGTTGTTGGGAGAGCCGGGTACTCATCCGTATTGTCCTTATCGGGCGGGTCTTTCTTAGGATTAGAGAGGTGCTTCCTCACAGATTTCCTGAAGCAAGCTAACGTGGATTTTTTCTTCGTGATTAAAAAAGAAGGTGGTTTTCTTTCCTTCTTCTCCATGATGATGTAAAGGGGAGGGTCAGGAGTGGAGGAATAGGGGGAGGGATATTTAATAAGATCCGCCTAAAGGCGAAACAAAAAAAAAAGGAACAAATAACGCCAAAAGGCGAAAAAAAAATAAACAGGGGAAATTAGACAATAAAAATAAAACGTTCAAAGAAAAGGTAAATAAGATTAATAAAAATAAACTCTACCCGAAGCTAGTTGAAAAAAATTATAAGATGGCCGACTCTAAGAAGCGAGTCAAACCAGTAAATAATAGAAAATAAACAGCTAAATTTATCAATAAAACAATTACAAATTTAATACAAAAAATACGTAAAACTTAAAGACAATTATCGCCTAAAGACGAAACAATTAAAAAGAAAACACGAAAAGGAAAATTAGATAATAAAAAGAAACGGTTAAAAAAAAAGGTAAACAAAGAAAATACTAAACTTCGGCAAAAGCCGGAGCTAGTAAAATTACAAAATGGCCGACACTAGTCGAAACCAAAAAACAAGGAAAATTCGAAACTTTGACAATAGCCAAAGCTAGTTACAAAAAAAATAAAAATGGCCGACCCTAAAAAAGCAAGTCGAACCAATAAACAAAAGAAAATAAAACAAATAAATTTGACAATACAACTATTACAACCGAATTTAGTACGGAAAATATTAGAAAACGAAAAACACGTAAAACGTAAAGTTAGGACAGAAACAATTAAATAAATAACAAGGTATTAATAAAAAATAAACGCGAAACACGGACAAGGGTTACAAAATAAATAAAACGAAGATAGATTTAAGAGAGAAATTAAAGGAAAATGAAAATTAAAAGGACAGATAAAATAAAAGAAAAAGCGTTAAAAATTTAGAAGGGGAAAAATGAAAAGCAAAAATTACTTAATGGGGCAAAAATGGAAATTAAGAGGAAAATAAAATAAAAGAAATGAGAGAGAAACTTAAAAAGTGGTAAAAACAAAAAATTAAAGAGGGGTGAAAATAAAAATTAAATGGAAAACTAGAATAAAAGAAAAAGAACAAAAATTAAAAGAGGGGGGTAAAAAGAAAAAGGAGAGAGGAAAAAATCAGAAGAGACTTTTTTTTTTTCAAACAGTCGTTAAAAGGAAATAATAAATTAACACAAACTTAACCAAAATGTAGTTTCAAAAACGGTAAAATCCAACAGAAAAAAGGTCTGGCGCTAAAGAGCAGTCAGACAATGGTTAAAATTTACGACAAAAAGTCAAGAAAACGACTGACGGCGAATCGTCAGGCAAAGCAATCGTCAGGGAACTAGTGCTGTTATTTTTCTCGGCTATTTATATATAAGGGTCAGTGGTGCATTGTGGGTAATCTATTTTGGCGGTTACTTTTACCGGAAGTCGCTTATTTGTTTATTTATTTATTTATGTTAAATTATTTTGCTTGTTTTTTGTTTTGTTTTTTTATTTTTTATTTTTATTTTTTATCTTATATATTTATTTATTTATTTTTTGTTTTGATCGGTGTTTTTTATTAACGTAGTAAAAATTTGTTTATATAGCTTATTGTTGGTAGTCTATTATGGCGGTCATTTACCGGAAGTCGTTTACTTGCTTATTTATTTGGGTCAAATTGTTTTGCTTGTTTTTATTTATTTTTCATTTTAATTTTTTATCTCATATATTTGTTTATTTGTCATTGATTAAAGCTATTTGTTGAATTTTGGGGTTGACTCTAAGTGTTGACTTCTATGTTCACTTTTAGATTATATATATATATATATATATATATATATATATATATATATATATATATATATATATATATATATAAACGTCCAAAAAGAAAGAAAAGCTTCACTAGTGTACTTCTGGAAAATAATGTAAGAAAGGGAAGCAGTTTTGTAATTATACATGTATCAAGTGATAGCGTATTAATAGCAACGAATAAAAATAAAGGTTCACTTCTCTTGTTTCTGCTATGAGTTTCTCGATCCACTCTTCCGAGGGCATATTTGATGAGTGGATTTAATCTCTGCGTTACTTTGTTACTATACATATAGTTATAGTATATTTATTTGTTACTATATATATATATATATATATATATATATATATATATATATATATATATATATATTAATTGTATATCCCTTTTCTTAACAGGAATAATAATAATAATAATTGTTGTATTTCTTTTTGCTTTGTGTTTAATACGTACCCTTACTGAGTCATTGCTCAAGGTACAGAGTAAGTCCCTATAGTATGTACATACATTTTGTTTGCACAATTTCTGATGTTATATCATACTTCACATGTACAGTGGTTATATTTTCTTTAAATTAATAATACTCTACTGAGTTTATCGGAACCTTTAACAAAGAATCCAAGAGCTCCAAAATTGTTTAGATTTCAACTTCAAGATCGTTGTATTTTGATAGGTTTTTGAAGATCTTCAAAGATACATTACAATCTGCTGGTACTACCATGTCAATAAGAAAGCACATTCTGAGGTCTTTGATCACGATGTCTTATCGATTAACCTTGATCGTTTGTCTGTGTATATTGCAAGGTCCCATAAAATTGTTACATGTTTAATCTCTGTTACTGGGCCTGAGTGATGTTCATACTAGTTTCTTGCAGTTTCCTTCCCGTAAAAGTTGCATATTTTCCAGTGCAGATATTGGCTCACTCTAGCATATCGAGTGTTATATTCAGTGGGTGCTAATACCGTGCATCTTGATGCAAGATGGTCAAATGTGCCTGGATATTTATTACAGAATCTGCATTTCGTTTTAACACATTTTTTCAGCATGCGTGCTTGGTAATATCTAGCTTTAGTCCTGTGCAGCAAAAATAAAACATTATATAAGGTTTTATTATTATTAAATTCTAAAATATAAAAGTAATTTATTAATTACTCTGATATATCATTAATATACTCCAAATGCACATCAGTAATATGTCAAATGATTTAAATCATTATAATTTTTTAATTTCCCTTTTTACCATTGTGCTAGATTAAAAAAACACCATATCTCCTGATTAGAACGAGGCTTAACTTGACGGGCATTCGTTTTAAATAATAATTCAAAAATATCATAGAAAAGATTTCCATACATGTCGATTCTCATTATGAAGTCTTTACATGATACCACTGGTTTTTCAGACACACAAATCCTAATGCTCTTCTTGTGGTACCAGGTTTATTTAGTTCCTTTTTTTTTTTTTATTATTATTTAGACATATAATAAATAAACTTATAACAAATTTAATTCGGTAGAGATGGATATATCATTAAGTTATATGTTTTCATGCTACGTAAACTTATAACTTAAGAGACCGCATTCATAGATGTATATAAAAAAAGTGATGGCGGGGTTATGCCTCCATTTAACTTTCAACAGGATCTCAGATTCAACAAGGAGGCCGACATCAAGTTGGGGATATAGTGGTGCTCTGGGTCAAAGGGGTGATTGCTGGAAGACCCTTTGTCTGGCAACAGGACTTTGCACCATGCCGTACAAGCAGGAGAACCTAGTCATGGGTGTCAGAGAATTTCTGCAACCACATCACTCCTTACATCTAGCTACCTACAGATTGCAACCCCCTTGAATATTATGCGTAGGGCGCAGTTGAGCGTGAGACCAATAAAACTCCTTGTAACAACAAAGATGGACTGAAGGTAAGGATTGTGGCAGAATTCACCACCTTAAACAAGGAGACCGCCCAGAAGAGTTGCAAGATATTCCGAAGCCGTCTGGAAGCCGTGGTTGAAGTCAATACCAATTTTATTGAATACATTTACTCTTTAGTATTTCAAGATACTTTTGTGCCATTTTGGGAAATATATCGGTTGAAATGAGATGCCAGTGTTATTTTTATTTTTTTTTTTTTTTGCATAATTTAGACGACAATTTATCTATCGCACTCTCCCTCTCTTTCTCTCTCTCTCTCTCTCTCTCTCTCTCTCTCTCTATATATATATATATATATATATATATATATATATATATATATAGTCACACAGATGAGCTGTGATACAGCGAAACATTCTGTCTGTGGATGACAGTAAATATATATATATATATATATATATATATATATATATATATAATGTCATTAAGAAATTATCGTCCTTATTTGCGTTTCTTGTAAATATAAGTCAGGCTTACTGACAAAAATTGTCTGTCATCATAGCCTGTTTTTAATAGCACTGGAAATTGAAACGTGGATTCCATCGAGCAATTTGCAAAATCTGAAAGCAGTTTTTCTACAGTTTGACTAAATCCTTAACTTAATGACAAAATTTTTTTGTTTGAACAGTATGCAAAAACCAAATCACTGGCACGCAATTAAAAAATTGAAAAAACTATAGATTTGCTATAAAAGTAAGTAAACTTTTAGTTCCGCGACATAATCTATTAGACCATGAGTTTTGATTTGAATGTCTACTAACTTTATCTTAAACATATTGTCTGGTACACAAGAGGGATATTAGAGTTGTAGCGATGTTTACTAGGCATTGAAATTGTATGTATACGTATCGATATTGTCGATTTATCCTGATAAAAATAGATTTGGTAGTGGCTTTGGGAGCCCGACACAGTCATTGACAAAAGAGAGTAGACAAAGATCAATGGCGACTCTTCAACAAATGAGCTGCTAACATTAACACGGTCTTAAACAATTAACACGTTCGAAAGTGTTGAATAAACTGAAAGTAACACCTCATAAATAAAACAATAAGGAATAAGAATTAAATGATTCTCGTATCTTTCAGCTATTATCTCATTGCATTTCAGATTTACTTACGTCTTTCTTCAGACTATTAGAGACGAAATATCTTACTTCAATGATTTTCATTTTGTTACACACACACACACACATGCGCGCGTGCACACACACGCGCGCGTGCACACACACACACACACACACACACACACACACACACACGCACGCACGCACACGCACGCACACACATATATATATATATGTATGTCTAAATAAGAGAAATAAGTAATGGAGTAAACATCCACAGTTTGTAGCATTTACTTTTCAATACAAAGTATAGCGAAATATTATTATAATATTTTTATTATAATAGATTATAAAATAAAACATTTTACATCGTTACACAAAAGCTTTCATGTTTCAATACTATGATAGTACTTTCTCAGTCGATGGTCTATAAACTTGTGATAAAAATGATTTATTATGGAAATTTAAAAACAAATCATTACCTCTTTTTGGAAGTTGAAGTGGGGGAGGCATAAGGTCAAAATTAAAAATATACTTGTGGGTATATCTAGATTAACCAATTAAAAGTTAGATCTACGCTAAAATAGAAAAATAAGGTCAGAGGGTGAAAGTGGGCGAGTTATTTTTTCATGTCACGATAAACTGACGCTTAACATGTCATCCAGCGATCGTAGGAAACATGGCAGCGACAAATGGATTAAAGATGTAATTAAGTAGAATTTTTATTATCATTTTCATTCTATCTGATGAGTTCTTTAATATCAGGATTGAGGCTGTTTAGATATTGTAAATATTCTCACCGCTTCTATAAGCCATTTTCAAAGAAAGATTATTTTTATTAAGAAACCCTGGCGAGTTTTGAATTTATTTTATGCATTATGTTAGTTTATAATATCAAGTTGTCATGTTCCAATTTGTGCTACGCCTTGTCAGTTCTTTTCCTCATCAAATCTATTTAATGTGGATGCTCCTAAAAATATGAGATTGTCTATGTGTGAGTCTACTATAAATACTTTTTTTTTTATAGAGATCAGTTAAGGAAGATTTCCAGATAAACGCACATACGCATATGTATATCTTGTCATTCGTTTTTAATGATACATGTGTAAAATAGAGATTGCTGCCCAATTTCACAATTTTTAAATGACCTGACCAGGCAGCCAACAAGAAAGTAACACTACAACATTCAGGAAAAAAAAACTTATTTTACGACAAATAACAAAAACTGGAAATTAAACCAACATTTAACCTCTTGTCAGTCGTTTTTAATGAAGCTTGTATAAAAAAGGGTTTGCTGCCCAAATACACAATATATATTTCGAAATCAGTCGCATTGACCGGCTAAGAGACGAAAGACAACGTCGAAAAGTGTCAGCAAATTCCTATGGCTATGTGCCGAGATCCTCGCTGTGGCAGAATATGTGGACTTGTATGCAGGTCACTAGCGGGACTGAAGTGTCACATACTACAGAATACAAACTGAATGAGGTTGTCGTATCTTCATAGGTCGAAATCGACGGGAGAGTCCATCATATATATATATATATATATATATATATATATATATATATATATATATATATATATATATATATATATATATATATAAGTATATATATATATGTATATATATATATGTATATATATATATGTATATATATATATATGTATATATATATATATGTATATGTATATATATATATGTATATATATGTACAGATATATATATATATATATGTACAGATATATATATATATATATATATATATATATATATATATATATATATATATATATATAATTTTAAAATGTGGATAATTAGGAAAATCTTTATAAATTTAGTGTTTCCCTATTTATTTAGTTTCATTCAAAATTGTTGTAAGCGGTATATTGCGAAGTTATATTTCATTTTCTAAAATTTTATAATATAAAGTGATATAGAATTATATTTTCACTGCTCTGTGTTCGTTTTGATTTCATTGGTTGTGGACATCAGTTGGATACATCATGGCGCCTGTATGCATCTTTAATTCTTGAAGCTTTAACGTAATTTAAGTGTAAATTAAAAATTGGTTTTATTAACGTATTCTTATTGTTTGACGCATAAAACAAATGTTGGGTGCGAATGCGTAATTCTAGGTTACATGTGTATTTGCATATTATGTGATCTCGCAAACTAGTATTACGCATTTACTTCCAATGTGGAAAATCTCTCCAATATAAAATAAGGGCATAGAAAGATAAATACCTAGTGAATGGGTCAGAAAATGAGCGCTGAAACCATAGACACCAAGACAAAATTCGCTCGCTTATTTTTGTATGAGAAGAGAAAGAAAACCGACTTAAGACCTTGGAGGAAGTTCTTTTTTTATATTTAAACCCGTGATACTGAATTTTATTTTTTAAGTGTATCCTTCTTTTTATGTTCATTTTATTGTAATAAAATTTAATTACTGTGTACCCCCACCCCCATGCGATAAACATGTGATGTCGAGATCATAAGAGAAAAAGAAATTGAACATGTAATAGGCCGCGCTAGAGATAGCTTCGCCTAACACCGCAAATTTCTACAGAACCAAATCATTAACCTGGAAACACGTATCATGTTCTTAAATAGCCCCGTCATATCGAGACTTTCATATGGATGTCATGCTTGGTGCCATTCAGTAATATCTAAACTGTCGGCTGTTTACAATCGCTTTCTCATCAATAGTTAAAAATGACTTTGATTTAGTGGGTCTTGGTGAGGATCATCCTTCTCGAACCTTGTAGACTGGCGCTACAGAATCACAAAGAGCTGTATCTGATAAAAGAACCAACACCAACAGCAGCAACAACTAAAATGAATATCACATATAACTCTAATAGAAAAGAATGATATAACGTTCCACACTACTTCATATAAAAGGTTAGTAAGGAAACCGGTACTGGGAAGAACGATAGCAGTTACTGGAATTGAGGAGCCCATTTTCCTGAAAAATCTTTTAAGAGAAATATTTTATAAATTTCAACGCAGAGCATTACTCCCTGCTCGATCAATGAATTTTGAATGTTTTCTTATAAGGAAACGTCCAATATTACCATTATCGTAACTTTGTAGTTACTTGGCTTTTAGAACATATCATAAGGCTACCCATAAAACATTGCGTAAATGTCTACATGAGACTGAATCACTTTAAAGATTAATGTTTCTTTCATGTTATCAACTATATGAATTGCCACTTTTTATTCAGTAAAACAAAATTCATTTCCGGAAGAGAAGAGAAAAGGACAACAACAACATAATATTTTTCAGATCCTATAAACCACACAGCCACCTATCATTGCTAAATTGTAATTGGTATTGATCTCATTTTACTCACAGTATCATTGGTTATCTGTAATGGAAACAAATCTCAAACACAATTACAATGATTAAAAAAACCGGAAAAAAGATAGAAAAACTTAGAGTACAATCATTCGTTCTCGGTGCAGACAAACGCCTGTTAAAGCTAAGTTATTGTAATAATAATAATAATAATAATAATAATAATAATAATAATAATAATAATAAATATGGACATGTATTATTCTAAACATGTACCTCCTGTTGCATTTGTTCCCTCCTTGCGTTCCATTCATTCAACCTAATCGATTTAAGTGTTTCTGCATAAATCATTGGTGCATACTTCTTACCTTATGGAGACAGTTTTGTAAAACTATCAAATATATATTATGAATTTTCTGTTCATATAGAAAATATGATAGTTCCGAAATTATAATCTAATATTTTCAGTGAAACAATTGGCTATTTTGTGCTTTAATTCCACTGTTTTTCTATATAATTTTTATTATTATCTTGAAAAACTAAGACACATGTGCCTCTGCAAGCAACAATTCACGCAATCAAGATCACAAGTCCTGTAAACCGTTTGTGTTTTAGAGTTACCGCATTTACTGTAGCAGCAGCAGCAGCAGCAGCAGCAGCAGCAGCAGCAGCAGCAGCAGAGAATTGTTTTAATCAGTTCATCCCAAGCAAGTCGATAATACCACTAAAACACAAGTGGCTATTGGGTGTGAAAGTGAATGAGAAAACATTAGAATGAGCCGGAAACCCAATCCTAAACAGGAAACAAGCGATAAACCTATACTCATGTTCAAATGACCAAAGAAGAGTGTGAACAGGACGATAGGCGAACCTATCTACTCCTATAAAATGTGTCTACTGCAAGGTAACCTGATGTAGCCTATCTCTCTTCAGGTAGGTTTTAAATCCAATATTATTATTATTCTAGGCTGGTTACCAGCCCAACGTTAAAGAGCCCAGTCTAGTATTTTGCTAGGATTTGAATTTGTTTTAGTTTTTTCTTCTACTATACTGGCTACTACCCAAAGCAAGAAAGCAAAGTCTTGACCTGCTATTTAAACAATCACTGGAGGAATTTAGAAAATAGAATCTTTCGGAATTTGCACACAGTATGACTTTTTACACGGTCCGCCTCGATAACCGCACATCAACAGTTAACTTCATGTAAAATATGATATGAATCTATTTTCTTTTTTTAATGAGAAATCATTTTTACGTAGCATGAAAACATATAACTTAACGATCCATCTCTACCGAATTAAATTTGTTTTATTCAATCTAATTCTTTAATGTAGTTAAAATAATCCATATAAAATTCATATTAGTGCCTTTCGATATATGCATGCAAGCAGATACTATCAGAACCCAAAATGTCAATAACTAAAGCATATATAAAATAAACTGTCACAAATAAACTGTCACAACTGTTCCTTACACTATATTGGGGAAACTTGCAGAAATTTAAAAATACGTATTTAGAAACGCAAAAAAGGATATTATACATAACAACTTATGCATCAGTCATTCACAAAAATAAGTTCAATAAGAACTTAGATTTCAAGAATGTCAAACTTATTAAAAGAAAGAACTTCGACGTAAATTCTTGAGTGGAGTTATCGAATCTGGCCAAAATGTTATTCTCAAATATCTCCTTATGTAAAAAATAATTATTCCCCAAGCCAAAATAGAATAAATATATACGTATTTTAAATATATTTTAAAATTAAAATAAAACGGTTAAATAAAGAAAAAACTTCTATTATTTAAAGTAGCTAAATAAATAAATAATTCATCAAATTAAAATAAATAATTATATTAATAAATAAATAAATATGAACAAATGAGAAAATAAAAATTCAACAACAATAACATTTACTCAGATGTCTTAGGCATTCAATGACATCACTTAGCATATTCTATAATTAAATTTCACAGATAGTCTTATGAATATTTTTAGCGTTCTTAAATTTAAAGATTTTGGATACCTAGCTATTTTCTTTGCTACTCTTTATAAATACATGTAAAATAAATCATCATATGTCTTGATAAAACCCATCAGAAGACTAAACGCGTTGGTAAAGTACATTTTTCATGTTTACTTTATTCATGTATGTCCTTATGTACGTATGCATGTTAGCCCTGTATACTCCTCTGTGTAGGGCCACGGTATCACCACGTTATTTGTTGCTTTTATAGTTTCCACAGCAAGAACTATTTAAGGGCTTTTGTGAGATCTATACCTAACCGGTTTCAAATTCAGAATTATCGTTGTGGTGGTGTGGTGAAGAGACGGATTCCTTCTCTTGTAAGGGTTTTTGTGCGAAAGTGAACGCAGCGGTCTTGGTTGGCACTTGAATTCGACAACCAATCATATTTCTGCGCACCTAGCCACTATGATACACGTGCTTCCGTTTTAGGATGTGGTTCTAATTAACAGAATATCAATTTTATTTAAATAGTCCCGGCTACTTAATTGTACATTCTAACAACAAATGATTTAATATCAAATAAATGAAAGGAAACAAACTCTAGAAGCATATTCGTGCAGTCATAGTCAAATTAACTATATATTTTAAATCATTTCACTCCAATCAAGGCAATAAAGCAATTATAACGCAAGGGGGTACCCGAGTGTATGGAATATGAAAAAAGATACAATTAAGGAAGAAGGACAATAAAAGAACAAGCATTAAGACAGAAGATTGACATTGCATTTAAATGTTTGAAGATAAAATTTGACTGGAAAGTAAGAAGTCGGAATAGGGTTCAACATAAGAAGAAGTACGACAGAAGAAACTGTTAACATAGGACTTACGGTTACATCTAGCGATTCCAATTGTAAAATGACGAGACCTCGCGCCAATCTAGTACTGCACTTAAATTCATAAAGTCTATGTAGTATAGTTCATCATTACGGCGATGGAAAGGGGCTGAAGCCGAGATGCCTAGTCAGAACCAATAACATTGCTGATTATTCTTTGGATTTTATCAAGAATCTCTAAATGTATAGCAAGAGCATCAGACGTGATGTCACAAATAGGCGTCTGTTGTGATCGGAATCACGCTGGTATACTCGTAAAAAGTGATTCCTATGGGCTATAGTGGCTGAACAGGCTGAGGTGAACCAAGGAATATATTATAGCTTCAGCTGATGTTTGTAAGAAAGTAGAAAAGCATAATGCCGGATTTAGCCCAAAGAGAAATGATTATGGCGCAATTAGCAATAGGAAGTTTAAGAATATCAGTTCAATATGTGTCTCGAAAAAGTCACGAAATAAATCCCTGTCACTACGGTAGTAACAGAAAGAAGTGTTGCGAATAGCAAATTCATTTCTAATAGACGATTCAAAAGAAATATCTGCATTCTTGTCACAAATTGTCAGCTTTATCCTGAGACTATTTATTTGCACTCTCTCATCGAATGCAACACAAACTGAAACAGTATTTATATATTCCTATATGAACTCACAAAGAAGGTCAAATCTTTGCGCATTGCAGCTCGGTGGACATTACCCTTGTCATCTGCTCATTTCAAATGGCCAAAATCTAACTATGATCAATCCCGTTCAGCTCATGTTAAGTGCTAATTTTCCCAAAAGATCGAGAACAGTCATGAAAATCAGCAAACAGGTAAAACATTGGCCATTATATGGCGGCTTTAAATCAAACTTAAACAGGGACATGGGATTTGCGTCAAAATCCCAATCAGTTATTCTATTAATATAATATTTTATTAATAAAAAAAGCTTCACAAAACCAATCAGCCACTTAAATCAATCGATAATACATGCAACAGTAGGAAGCATTAACACGATCGAAATTTAGTGCTGAAAAGATTTTAGTTTTGAGAAAGGTCTCAAACAAGCTGTTCCCGTGATCTCATTTTATCTGATAAGTAAAAAGGTGGCAAAAGTCAATCGTGTACTTGAATCAATCAATGTTTGCTTTAAAACATTTACGAGCGATTTTATCTTTTTCTTGTATTACGGATACACATACTAATTCCGTTTCTTACTATTTGCTTTTGGAGAATGTTGGAATACTTCAAGTGGCCAATAAAATATATTAATATATTTTTTAAAAATTGAAAATCTTATTAAAATACCATTAGTTCTAAATATATTGAAATAATACTCGCATCGATTTTTGTGAAGTTTCATTTTTATTAATATGCTAACGTAATATCCGTAAAAAATGATGAAATTATTTACGTCTAGCTCGACACTTCTTCCTAGGGTTACAGTATCTGTTGGCTTTTCCTAGGATCAAATGAAATTATTACACACGCAAGTATATGATGGTTGCCGCCAACTTGTCGATTATGATTACCACAAGATATTAACCTAGTTGTATTTTGAACGGATGTGGCTTATTAAGATTTTTGGCAAAACATCATTGATTATGATGTCCTTTTCTGCAGCGGCTAGCCATTTAGCATGCAAAAGACCTTACGCTATCAAACAATCTGTGCTGGAAATTTAAATGAAGAAAAACATTGCAATGAATCAATCCTAGTCTCTATGCAAGAACATTATGTACCTCAAAAGAAAAATCAATCCTCCATAATTTATCGTAAATTTCACAGTTATCCTTATGAATATTTATTTTAGCGTTCTTAAATTTAAAGATTTTGAAAACCTAGCGATATTCTTTGCTACTGTTTATAAATACATGTTGTAAAATAAAATCATTATATTTGCCTTGATGAAACCCATCAGAGAACTAAACGCGTTGGTAAAGTACATTTTTCCTGTTTATTTTCTTCATGTATGTACTTATGTATGTAAGCATATTAACCCTGTATACTCCTCTGTGTAGGGCCTCGGTTTCACCACGTTATTGGTTGCTTGTTATAGTTTCCAGTAAGAAGTATTTAAGGGCCGTTGTGAATCAATCAACAACATTAGGCACTGTCAAGCCAAAGGTGTTACAACATATATTTCCTTCTAGTTCGCTAACTTAATGAGGTCTAAGGGGTTGAACACATCATTAGGGTTTTCTCTGCGCCTGGACGCCAATAGAAGTACTTTTAAATGCCCGCGTCTGTTTTAGATGAACGTTTATCCTATGAAAGGATTAATCACCCCTTTTACCAGGTTATTAATTAATCCTGCAGGGTGTCTAGCCACTCTCCTTGCTAGATAAATCTGGTCACCGGTTAATTTAGTCACCGACAACTCGAGGTTGTGGCAGTTAGTAATGGGTTAAATAGTACCACTAACACATATAGTGTGACTTGGAACGAGCACGCACACACACACACACACACACACACACACACACACACACACACACACACGCACGCACGCGTGTATATATATATATATATGTATATTTGTGCGTGTAAAAACATTCAGATTTAACTACAATAAATCTGTAAAAGATCAAAATATGAATAAAGACAAAAGGAAAAATTATGATAATGTTAACTGACGCTTTTCCTCCTCTGACTGATTTTATCCAGGCAAATATGTGAGGATATTTTATTTTACAATGGAGATATTTGAAAAATATCCAGTTTATATTACATGGCAGATTTGAAATTAGAAATTGCACAAATTTGGTAACATAAAAGGAAAATTGATCAGAGAAGAAAATCAAGAGGAAAAGTTTGACGTGCATTTATTATAAAAAACGTTCAGTATTTCTTAGAAATTCCAATACTAAATCGTCCGATTTTATTAGCATAATATTTAACCAAGGTAATCCCATCGATTTCTTCAGAGCTTGATATTGATTATGATTTCCACTGAAGATATTTGGCAAAGTGTTAGCCCAACGCCAAAATCCTGTTTTATGCCCACGGAGGAATATCATCAGAAATTTTGGAGATTTTTTAAGTTCCTTAATGTATAATTTTTGTTTACCTAGAAACAAAGGCAGTGACAGCACATTATCATTTAGGATAAAATATTAAGCACATCACTTGATATAAATTTTAGTCACAAACTATAACAAAACGTGTTTTTGTCAAATGTTAATAGAAATATTCTTCTTTATAAAACCAAAGAATGTTTTACTTTTAAACTTGAAAATCCACACTCCAGTCACGCTAACCGTATATTCCCTTTGCTGCTGTTCCGGTGCTTTCTATTATTCCGGTATCATTCATTGTTCCAGAAAGCCCTCCTTTCACTGAATAAAACCATTTATGTATTGTTCTTCAGGCATCACTGATATGATTCTTTGGTGCTAGACACTGTATATCTAAAAAAAAAAAAAAACACACACAAGCCAACGTCCCAACTTCAGATCACGTCACACAAAACGTACTAAAAATAATAATCTTTTCTTATATCCACGTTCTAATTTAACTATTTTTCTTAATTAATAACAGTATACTGAATTTCATATTTCTTGTATGAAAAAGTTAACGTACTATATATTTGGAATAGTGTCAATAGTTACGTATCGACTTCATGATATAAAATGAGCGAAGTAATCTTCGATGTGAATCCACCGATGCTTAAGAGAAGTTTAACCAGTTTTAAGCACCATCGAAGATTAAATACTTCTGTCTACGGAAGAGTCTATTTATATAAATTGAAAGCATATATAAGTGGACACTGAGAACAACACCGAGAGGAAACGGTCTGTTTCATGATTGAGCGAAATGTACAGGCATATAAAGATAGCCTGAAGATTGCGCTCGAGCGGGAAACCATTTGGTGTTGACCTCAGTGTCCACATTTCTATTTACATACGCTCTATGCTTTTACCCATAGATATAACATACCTTTAAACTATATTTTTATCACATATGCGTGTGTTTGTGCGTAAATGGGGTACGAAGGTCGAAACATTTTAACATACTATTATCACTAAAGTACTTTATACATGCTTTAGTGGTTTATTATTTCAAAGGAAAAAACTTGTAAGGAGAATATGTTTTTCTTGTCGGCGTCAGTCGAGAGACTTAAATTAATAACAAAATAATATCCGATTTAGTTTCTTAAATTTTCTGACGTCATATTCTTCGTAATGTTTCACGAAGATCGCTTTAATGCTGTAATAATCTTCCTTTTCTGTTCTATTGACTTAAACTCAGTTTGTTAAAGAATATTTTCAGTCTTGTTAAATGCCGACAGCGTCTGAATCAACACTTTCAATATCATTCTCTGATAGTGTGTGTGTGTGTGTCTGGTGTTTTTGTGTTCGCAATCTACGTAAGTTTTATAAGAATACTATGTTAAATCTAGCCACTTGTTTGATTCATTTTCCTCTTGTTCAGTTCTTATATGCAAGAAATGCCAATAAATGAATCCACATCGTTTTCTTTTTAAAATAATGATTGATGTACGGGTCTACATATATAAATGTCACGCAGTGACGAATGTACTCACGACTTGCATGACTAAGCACGTCACTGCAGTGTGTGTTTTATGTGAATTGCTTTTAATCAAATGATGAAGCGAGAACAGAAAATCAACAACTTTCGATATTAGATCGCTTTTCCTGACAAACGCTGTCAGAAGAAGCTGCCAAAATAAAAACAAATTCATTTTTTATTTCATATATTCTTTCAGTTCTAAATTATTACCTCTTTTTGTTGGCCGAAATATAGCATTTTAAAATTTTATAATCAAGATGAAAACTTTAGAATATTCAGCAAGTATTGTATTTAAGATCCTGTAAATATTTATATTATTCTAACTTAGAAAACTTAACTTTTCTTTGTTTCTTTGTACTCTTCACACAAAGCTATTTAAACAGATTTATTTATACACACATTTCCATGGCAAATGTTCAGACGAGCTACATTCATTTGTTCCACTACTTCAGACCTTTACAGCTAGGATCCGCCATACAACGAACTCAGGGTCGAATCATTCCCATTCTCTTTATATTTCATTGGTAACAGATTCTTTCCAAGAATTTTTGCCTTGTGGAACAGATTTCAGTGACGATACTTCTCCGATCACTACAACCTTAACATCG
Source organism: Acanthosepion esculentum (assembly GCA_964036315.1). NCBI lineage: Eukaryota > Metazoa > Mollusca > Cephalopoda > Sepiida > Sepiidae > Acanthosepion > Acanthosepion esculentum. The sequence goes on along the minus strand of OZ038477.1, from coordinate 71,444,668 downwards.
TCAAGCCTCTCGAGTCCATCATTATCTATCCTACATATCTTCATAATCTGCACTTCTTACTTCTTTCTCTTACGTCCATAGACCAACCTAATTCAGTAATCCCCTACGTTTAGTGGCTCTTAGGCATTAAACTTGTAAACATATAGTAGAAAATACAGGTATATACGCATATACATTTAAACTCGCAAGCACATACATAAACTCGCATGCAAGCACACACTAATAGATATGCATATAGGAACAGAGATGAATGAAGATAGGGTTAAACTTGAAACAGACTGTCACCTTTCTGCTGACCTCAGACTTATATTTATATAGAAACAGAGATAAAATCTTTAAAATTCAAAATGTAAAACGTTTTGCTTTTGGGTTACTCGTACGTTTTTCCTTACTCTTTTCTTTGTTTTCAAGGAGGATTAAATAAATTTTGCAATACGACACGTATTGAATGTTGAATTTACAAATTATAAACATTTTAAACATATTTCTAGCTGGATTGAGATCTTAATTGTTTCACCCTAAAGCAATGCTCTTGAGACACAAGGGGTGATTGGGAGTGAAAGAAAATGAAAAGACACTAGTGGGGAAAAAATAGAATAAAAACAGTTAAGGAGTTAAGGAAAACAGACGATAGAGATTGACGTTGTATTTCAATTTTCGAAGCTGGCAGGGAAGAAAGAAACCGGAAAAGTCCTACAGACAAAAGTACGAAATAAGAAAATATTAAAATAGAATATTAAAATAGAACCTACGGTTACATCTAGATATTTCAACAGTAAATCTGTGAGACCTGGTTGCGAATCAAGTATTAAGCTAGTTAATGTTAGCACTTTATTCAATGTAATCATTCTACTTCATTTCAGTGGGAAACGTGTGTCGTAGAAGGCGCAATTTACTTGAAATCTTCTTATTACCACTTTTACAATCTTGATTTTTACGTAAGAAGTCTGTTTACAAAGGATAAGTTATACTTTTTACTTTTACTTACCGCTTGTTGAATTTTAAAACTTCATGGACAACATTTCACATTTCTATGAATTAAGATATTAAAATACCATCCGAAAAAGGTAGAAGAGCTAAATAGATAATTGTTCTTTTCTCGAGATGAGAAATATCTCCGGATAGCAAAATAATAATAATAAAACCTATTATGATATAATTAGTTTAAATGTATGGGGAGTGAGGAAAATGAGAGTGGCGTTATGCTTGCTTTAGAACAAAGATTTTGGAAAGGTATGACCCCATCTCTTCTCCAATGTCCAGTTAGGACTTAAGGGCAGAGCAGACTTGGCTCTGTAAGTGGGAGGAGGGGAACCAGTTTAGGAGAAAGAAAACTCTGAATTCAAAATCAGCCGTAAGAGGGATACGTCCCATTAGGCTATTTTTCTCTAGTCACACCACTGTTGCTATGTCTACAGTGACCCCGCGGTGACCCTACGATTTAAATGGGTTACTGGGATCGCTCGTGATGTAATTATGACTTAAGACATTTTCGCAGACCAAACTGAATTCAAAAACCAAATATAAGCACTTTTGTAGTATGATCCTATGTTTTCAATGAACGTCAACTTTCGATGTTAACTGGAATGCAATCAATATACAAATCAATAAACATACGTACATATAATGGTAATGAAAAAATTATACACAGAGGAAACATTCGGCATTTATCGACCAAACAGTTAGTGTTACTGACAGTTGAAATGTGTATATATATATATATATATATATATATATATATATATATATATATATATATATAAACAAAATAAATATATATATGTTTTTATTAAAACAGCCGTTAAATATTATAGCTCTTTCTTATAAGAAACCTCCTTTCAAATGTTTTTTGTTTGTTTTTGATACGTGGAAAGTTAACAGCTTGATTATATAATTATTTCCCCTTCTAATTAAATGTGCAAACCATTTTTGTTGTTGCTGCTGTAAGAAGAGTTCAAGTGGTGCAATTTTTGTTATTTGTTTTTTTTTTGTTGTTGTTTGAAGTTATTTTTAAACATTGATCTGAGAAAACATTTATAGGTGATAGTTTAGGTATTTCTCAAGCATGATACTCCTCTGAATGTCTAGATCTTCCTGATTTCCTATGGTAGATTCCTTATTGAATCAATTGCTATGTATTCTGCTAGGAAAATTGGTTCACTGGAATGTGACAGACAATTCTTCGTGCCAGAATCCTTCTCGCACATTTATAAATCTATCATCGGCCCGTGAATTGAATATTGCTGCCTTATTTGGTCTGGTACCCGTGCTATATTTCTCGAAATCTTCGGCAAAATTCAAAGAAGGGTCTTGACTTGGTACCTCGACTTCAGTCACTTTCTCATCGTCGTGACGTGACTTCCCTGTGTCTTTCCGATAAGTATCTTCATGGAAATTGTACTAAGAAGCTTTCATTCTTGGTAAATCGACTGCATGAATTTAGGCATGATACTAAATTGGCAACTAGGTCTCATCGTTTTACTGTTGAAATAACTAGATATAATTGTAAGTTATATTATAACAGCTTCTTTTCTCGCACTTCTCGCTTGTGGAACTATCTGCCGACTTCTTACTTTCCTGTCACCTACGACCTTCAAAGTTTAAATGAAACTCAATGGAACTGTTTTAGTGAATCCTCTCCTTTAGTGTCTTTTCTCGTAAATAACGTTTTTTTTTTTATTTTTCTTTGCAACTCAGTGACATTATCTGCTTGCTCAGTGATAATCGATTAACGGATGATTTTTTTAAGCTTTTCACAAGCAAGGCTGGAAGCCACTAGCACGTAAGGGGTTACAGAAGGTTTGGAGGAAGAGCAGATAGGAGTGGTAAAGGAGAGGATGTGGAGAAAGATAGTGGATCGATCAAGGCAAGGGGGTTACAGAAGATTTGGAGCGAGAGCAGATAGGAATGAAAGGGGAAAGGATGTGGAGAAGGGAAGTGGATAGATCAAGGCAACTGGAGATGTGGATTGACGTTACACTTAAATAGTTGGACATTATATTTGTCAGGGAAACAGGAATAAGGAAGGGAGTTCCACAGGCGAGTGGTGTGAGACATGAAGCTATTGGAGTAGAAGAGACGTCTACATCTAACAGTTTCAACAGTGAAGGGGTGGGAACGGGATGCCAGCATCGTAGGACGCTTAAATTCATGAGGCCTGGGAACTAGCGAACTATATTTAAAATTTAGAACTATTTAGTCAACATTTTATTTTAATAATGTAGTAAAAAACTAAACAGATTATTTATATTTTCTTGAATGTACCATGGTCATTAAGGTTGTAGCCTTTTGCGGAGTCTTGAAATTTTCATCCGAATTTTTTCTGTATAATCTTGTAATGGAATGTCCCACACTCCCTATTGCCTATGTGGACTGACTATACCAGTAGCTATCTATAGTGAGCCCAGGATATACCTGGGGGCTTGCTTCGGGAATTAGTCTAGAGTTTGAGATTCGTCTCCAGCTATACTGGTCAATACCGGACAGAGAAGATTCCCAGACGAGGCTATGTCGAAGGGCAGAGTCTCGTCTCGAAAAACAGCGACTCGACCCCGTTTTATATGGGGTCTGCAGGAAATCTTGGGCCCAGACTACGTTAAATTCGGCCTTGTGCCACATCTGACCGCGTGGGGCGGTTGGTAAATATCTTTACTTCGGGAATTAGTCTAGAGTTGGAGATTCGTCTCCAGCTATGCTGGTCAAACTATCTACCTCCGGGCAGAGAGGATCCCCATACGAGGCTGTCGAAGAGTAGAGTCTCGTCTCGGGAAACAGCTACCCGACTCCGTTTTATACGGGGAACTTCTGGCCAAGCCTACGGACTCGGATACCCCATATTAAATTTGGCGTTGTGCCACATCTGACCGCGTGGGGCGGTTGGTAGATATCCTTGCCTCGGGAATTACTAGCCTGCCATCTGATTTCCTTTTTTTCAGTAGTGTATTCTTATTTACAATAAATCTTTCTTCTTTCATCTACGCACATGTTGCTGTTCCTTCACTCGAATATCAAATTTGTAATCTCTTTAAGAATACAACAAATCTTCAAACTATTCACCATGCTGGCAAGTAGAGGAATATGTTCAGTAATAGGTTTTTCTTGTGTAAAATAAATGCCTTTTGTCATTATTAGGCTGCGAAACGTAAAAACCGATTTTCGCCCTTAATTTTTCTAAACTTTCTCTCGCCTTTATTTAAGATCTCTACGTGCATTCTTTGAGTAGACAACAAACTACTTAAATCGTATATAACAGGTAAATATTGCATCGCTAATGAGGAATTTCAAACACAATTTACTCAACAATCGTAAAATGTTATCAAACGATTTGGTAAATATTTCCTACCAAGTGTAAGCATTTTCGTTTTTAATAAGCTTTACGACCCAATCACATAAAATTGCAGTTTATATCTGTAAACTTTTGTTCAACCCTTGTGCTGCTGAATTCCAATATGCAGATAGCAGACTTATTCAGAAGCAAAAAAAACCCAAAAAAAACAAAATCAAAAGAAGAACTGTGTCATATGGTAATTTTTGTAAAACCCATATGTATAACCAAGTAAAAGAATGTCCATGTCAAAAAATAGATTGCAGCATTCTTTTTGTTTAAACAAAGATCAAAGAGTTGAAGTAGAACCGAAAATAAAGAGTACTTATTATTAACCTACAATTTACTCACATATGTATGATTAAGAGAAAGATATCAGTTATTTTAATGCTGATGTCTATTTTCTACTATAATGTGGCTGAGTATATAGAAGATCCGAAAAGGTTAGTTTATGGTTTATTTCGTTTTACGGCATATCAACCTCAGTGGGTTGTTTAATGCCGACAAGATTTTTAGGATAGGTTTGTATGAATACAATATGTAATCCTTTAAGAAATCAGTTTGTAGGAGATCAGGTTTCATTGTAAAGAGTGTTTTTGTCAAGAGCCAAATGTATTGCTGGTAATATTTTTTTTCAAAAATGCGTGGCTGGTAATATTTTTCTTTTCCAAAATGCATTGTTGGTAATTTTAAAAAAAATATAATGCTGTTATTTTTTACTATAATAATTTATTTTTTATTCTTTTATAGTGTTTTGACTCCAGTTTGGGGGTTAACTATTTGCCTATGGCTAGGACCCGAACAGGTGTAAACCTGGGAACAAACGCAATTAAGATATGGTTCGAAATGACTGGAAAATACACGAAGTTCTGAAAAGTTCTTTGACTCAATTTCGTAAATCAGCAAGCATCTGAAAGCTTATTTTGATAAGAAAACTTTCAGCATCTACTCATATATTCAGTACCTACTGGCAAGCATATGTGTCATATTAAACATAATTCATTAATTAAAATAGTTTTTATGCAATAATAATAATAATAGTTTTGAAGAATTAAATTTTCATCTCGAGACTCGGATTGAAAATTAACTCTGTACAGACTTTGTTGCCAGTGGCGCAACAGACTACAAGATAATGCTTTAGTAATTTAAAAGAATCTAGCTTCCAGTCAATATTTATGATTTTATATACCGACAAAAATAATAAGAAAAACTAAACAATTTGAACATGTTTTGCAATTTACTCAAGATTAAACTTACAGATTTAGCTAAATCACATAAATTGAAACGGCAGTCAAATGTTTGCTTGACTTTAATGAAAAGAGGTTGTAATATTAAATGTCTCACTTTAGAGACTTTCTTACGTGTTTAAACGAAAATTTGTAAAAAATCATCTTGCGATAGCAGCAAAGATGAAGAATTACTAAAGTTCTTGAGAATGAAGGACAATTGTAAAAAACGAAATAAATACATAAATAAAATGTCATCAAAGACTTGAACAGTGAAAGTGTTCGAAAACACTGACTTCAATAAGAGATAACATGAAGCTTATATAACCTTATATATCCCTATCCAGATTCAGCTGATCCTCGCAAAGATCCATATCTTTAACACAGTCAAGTTACTATGTTGAAACATTGCTATAAATCATGAAATATTATAATAAAAATACGTTCGAAAATGTACTGGATATATACACACACACACACACACACACATATATATATATATATATATATATATATATATATATATATATATATATATATATATATATATATATATATGCTAGGGTTTTATTAAAAAGGCAAATCGGTCACGCAACGATTTTATTAAAATAAAGATCAATACGCCTTCCGCATGTGAAGCTAAAGGCGGATGGAGTTAACTTCTTAAAATAACTCCATGTCAATTATATAAAATTTTATTATTGCAAGTCAATGTTCTTGCAGTAAAATCAATTAACGAATTATTTTTTGTAAAATATTCATGGTATATCTATATGAACAATATATTGTATGATGTTTAGCTCATAATATCGATTCTTATTAGCAGTATTGATGAATACTTGTTTTGGGAGTGTCAAGTTTTAGCACTAAGTGCAATATCATTTTTTATGATTTTTTATATAAGAAAATCTAAAAGGTATTGGCTATAGAAACATATATTTGATTAACACAGATTTAATATACCTGAATAAATTATTATTTAATTATTTTATAAGTCGATATAGGTTCCTTAAGATATAGGCACCCTTTAAGACTTAATTAGTGTTTCTACTGGTTTGCTATTACCATGCTTGCATCAGTTTCTATTTTTCCAAAGATCGACTCTGTTTCTATATTGTCTTTTTCATTTTCAAATCGACCTCTTGAAATGATGGATCACGCATTCTCTTTTAGACACTGAGTTCTATTCCATTAATTTAGGGTATTTGAAACTGTTTTGGACAAGGCAGGCAAGAGACAGCTTTGTAAAAAGTGAAGAATCATTTTATTGCAAGAATATAATCTTTGGCAGCTTATTGGTTGTCACATGTACTGCCCAGAATGTCAAAGGAAATACAAACATTATCTGCATCTCATTTGAAAAAACATCACTTTTAAAAGGACCTATATTTCCGCTGCCTAAAATACTAATACAAAACGTTATTAGACATTACCCCTGTTGTCTTCTATGTCGTGTTATGTATCATGAAAGAACCGACCTTTAGCCCAATAATCTGGTTCATCCAATGTAGCTCTACATTTGACAAATCAATTTCCATGTACTTCTTTGACTAACAGACATGTTTCAAAGTGGTATTTTGGTTGATTTTAGATGTTTAGTAAATGTTCTGAATATTCTGCGTTATTCCCCGTTTACATTCACAACATCTGTTTTTGTTCGAATCAATTTACTGCTCAATGCTATTTGCTTCCTCTTTTAATTCTTCTGAAATCCCTTTTTGCAACATTTTAAAAAAATGTTATGCTTCCATTATTTCCGATTTCTTTTTTATTTATTCCAAACATTTGTTGTAATTTCCATGGCTGTACTAATTAAAATACTTTTTAAACAATAGTAATAAAAGTTTTGAAGAATTCACTTTCCATTTCGAGGGTCGGATTAACAATTAACTTTGTACAGCCACCAACAGATTTGTTGCGAGTAGCACACCAGAATACAAGATAATTAGTTAGTAATTTAAAAGAATTTAGCTTCCAGGCGATATTTATAATATCACGTCACTAAATACATTTTTGCAAATATTTCGAATAAAAAGAGATATCGGAAGCTGAAATAGTATATTTATCGAAGAAATATAGGCATAACGTTAAAACTATCAATATTAGTTAGATAATACCAATTTTATTGTGTAACTCAGTAATATTACAACATATTGTTTCTTTTTATTATATTAAAGCTTTCAAGTGATCCATAACAATCAATATATTCGAAAGAGCAGAAAACATAAATAGCAATAACTACACACACACACACGCGCGCGCGCATGCACACATACACAAACGCGCGCGCATGCACACATACACAAATTTTGACGAAAAATACTGCTGTTCTATAATATAATCTCACGCCACAAAATACATTTTTGTAAATATTTCTAATAAAAAGAGATATTCTAAGCTGAAATGTTTTATTTATCAAAAGAATATAGGTATAACGTGGAAACTAATGATATTAGTTAATACTAATTTAATTGTGAAAACTTTAGCTTACCTAACAATTTGAGAGTATATCGAAGATCATTATAATCTGAGAAAGGCTGATGGTTTTTCACTAGTATGGAAGAGAATCTATGATATATTCTAAAATTCCTTCTCTATACAGCTCATAGTTTAGACATCTCTGAATGAGTTGGACGCCATGCGTGATATCCATATAAGAAATCGAATCTAACAAAGCTATTTAAAAATATGACTCAAGTTCTTAGGTTAATGCTTTGGGTTTGTAGCATCTTGTTTGCGTTGGACAAAGCAATCTAGCCTTACCAAAAATACGTACATCGCTAACACGATTTCCTTTTTTTCCGCTGCCTAAATAAACGGTTCTTTGTACACAGGGCCTCTGCATTGGAAATGAGATGGCTTGAATCTTACTAAATTCTTTCTATATATAAAAAAGGTCTGTGTATTTGTCTTTAAAAATTGAAGGTCTGACAAGAATATTGATCGATTAAACGAGTGCGTTTCTCATAAGAACGTTAAAACTGAAGATGAAGTAAAAAAACAAAAGCGTCATAACACAAAATTAGTTATGTTCTGAAGGAATAATTACAGAAGGGTTTAAAAAATTCTCAACCAACTATCAATTTTTAATTTTTCAGTTATCTTTATATTTATTAAACAATGCTTGGTTTAGCAGGATTTTACAATAATGTTTATTCAATAAAAGTCCCTTTTTCTTCTAAGGTTGGCGAAGGATTCCCGTTACCTAAAAACTGAGAAACAAATGTCGTTTTTACATCCAGTCTAATGATTTTCAAAGCGTGTTTTTCGTTTGCGAGCAAATTAGATATATCACATTCGGATGAACTGGAAACACCGTCCTCTTTGTAAAGGATGATTGGCGTAACCAAGTCGATATTTCAACTTTCTCAACTGAAAGTAGAACAAACGTTTTTGGAACGTTCTTTGAAACCAATTAAGAGCGAATAAGCAAAATCAAATAAAAACGTTTTAATAAGTATTATTAAAAACGACTACATTGACCGAACCCAATCGCGAATATAATAATAATAATAATAATAATAATATTAATAATAATGATAATAATAATAATAATAAAAATCTCTTCTTCTTTACTGATGAAGCTTCCATCATTCATTCATCTATTTCCCAGCCAGATTTCATTGATACCAATTCTTAGATTTTTTTGGCATTGATCGATGATTTCCATACATGGCTTGTACATATTACATCTATCATCCCAAAATAGACGAAGCCACTTTTTGTGACCTTGTTCGCCCTTTCTTCATTATTTTCATTCCCGTCTTTCTATGTTTGCTTTTTATTATTTTTCAAGGAAAAAACGAAATGTTCTTCGACTCTTTCTTGACTGGATCAATGTATTATACGCTTATGTTCGACTACATTTTGAATCTGTTAAGTAAAATCGATTGTTTTCTTGAGAAATTATTCCTATCTCAAGGTGACACAGCCTCCTTCAACATAAAAGTATTTCTTTTCTCTATTTAAATGTCATTGGGACCTATCATTATTATTTAAATTAAACATATTAACTAAGAAAGCAGTTACTCGACAACGATTCTAACCTGATTGCCCGAAGGAAAATATAATTCTGCTTTTTCTTTCACTTTTCTTTTAGTGAAAATTAAAGTGTAAAATGTTGTACGTTTGGTAATGAAATACTATGAAATTTACAGAAAAATATTGATTAATTTTAAATAATTTTTGAATCGCTATATTTCAGAGACTATGAAGAAAGGTAGGGAGAATAAAAAATATTAATGTCAATGACATGTATTAAAATAATAAGTGAAATCGACTTATCACTTATCATTAGTCCTGTGCGGAGAAGTAAAATCGTTTTCCTAATAAAGCTACTAAATAAGAATTTCTAGTTCGATTGGTATGAGCAATTATGATTTGAGACGCCGCAAAGGTATTCTCCAGATTATTCTCGGACATCAAAATAAATCCTTTTAATAAGTCCGTTGCCTAACAACAAAAAATATTTTACACAGCAAGCACACCTTTTTAAATAAATCCAAAGAAGCATTTGTAATGTAATCGATCCTGACCTGGATTCTGGACTTCAATCATTTTCTCACCGACATGCCATGATTTCCACCCGTCTTTTCTAAATATATTTTCATGGCAACTTCTCTGACAAGCTTTTTTCCCTGGTGCCCTGACTACATGAATTTAAGCGTGCTAGTAGATTTGAATCTTGATCCCACTCATTTACTGTTGAAATAGCTAAATGCAACCGGCACTTCTACTCCAATAGTTTCTTTTCCCGCACTTCCCGCCTGTGGAACTTTACGTTTAATTCTTTACCTGATAACTACTATCTTCAAAAATCTAAATGCAACGTCAATCGCCATCTTCTGTCTTGAATACCGTTCATCTTTTGTCCTTTCCTCACTCCTCCCTACACTCAGTCTTTTCTCTCACTTTCACTCTCTGTAACACCCTGCGTACTAGTGGTATTCCCGCCGTGCTTGGGATGAAATGATTAAAAACAAAAATCAACGAACATAACTGAACGCCGCACTATTAATTAAACCAAATACTGAAAAGAAAATCTGAAATCAAAACCCAGTTAATGACCGGATCAGATTACAGGTTTATTGATTCGCTCTCGTATGTTTTCTTCAACTTACTATAATATTATAAATTCAAATTTACCCCTTTGAAACTTGAATTGTCTTTATGAATAAAATATTATACCTTATCCTACCAAACCAAAGATAATGCGAAAAATTAATCACACACACACGCGCGTGTGCGCGCGTACGCTCATACATCACACACAAATAGCACTATTTCTTTATAAATATAGCAAACCCTAAATAATATAATAATAACCAAGTTTACGGTCATATCACGTACGATCACAGAAGTTATGCAATGTTGAGCATGGTCAGTACCTGGATGAGTGACCGCTTGGGAATATCAGGTGCTGTAAGCATGGGTTTACTGGTAGTGTAATGGATAACTGCTCGGAATTGGAAGTCGGAGAGCCGAGTCCCAATTCCAATTGGGTTCTTTACATTCACTTACACACAAACGCTCTAGGGAAAGGTATGAATCCACATTTTTATACCCCCCAGCTATTGGTTAATTAGTAGAACTTGTATCAGTAGATCATTATTATTTGCTAAAAATTCTTACAATCTAAAAATATTTTTTGGCTTTGAATACCTGCAAATGATTGCTAAGCCGTAAAATACAAATCAAACAAAAATGAAAAAAAAAAAAATTAACAAATACTCTGAAAGCAGAAGAATATTCACGTTGTATTTACATCAACATACGGGTATTGAAAAATTCAACATCAACTACTTCCTCAACGTCATTTCCGCCACACTGACATTAGTATACGTATTAAAATTAATAGCAAATACAGAGAGAGAGAGAGAGAGAGAGAGAGAGAGAGAGAAAGAGAGAGAGAGAGAGAGTCTGATGAAAAGAATGGGGTGGAAAAAAACAGGCCTTCTGAAATCAATAATATAACACTAATAACACACAAAATGTAAATTATGGATTCAAAGGGAAAAAAAGCTCGCCAAACAAAACGAATGAGATATTTTTGAGAAAGACTTAACGAACATAATCAGGCACACACAATTCTATAACAACACAGAAAAATTCCAACGAAAATTAAAAGACGACATAAGATAAAAAATTAATCTGACGTCTTCGTCCCCGCGCATAAGATATGCAAGAACACAGAAAATTATTTAATGAAAATATAAGCAAAATTTATTGACGAACGCCCAAAGTAACAAAACATGAAATTAGGTATATTAGGTCACATAACATAACTTGCAAAATTACAAGCATTCATTCATTCAAATAAAAGGTTACAAAGAAATCTTCAATGTTAATCCAACATGCAAATTAACAAACCTAAAAGAAAACAAACAGGTACAAATAAGTTAAATTCTACTAAAAGAATTTTATTTACTCTGAATTAAGAAAAACTCAAGATCCAACCAAATAGAAGAACAGTAAATGGCAGCAACGGAATGGTTCCGTAACAGAATAGAAGTAAATAATTGTGCCATCAGCTAACTTGATGTTAACGATTTCTGTCTAAGCATCACACAAATTATATTAGTAGATAAAGTCAAAGAAAGCAAAACACAATCACAACCGTTTTAATAACTCTGTCGAAAATCACGATTATTTAAAAACGAAACAGCATTGTTAAAAACCGGCACAAAGACATTGGAAATCACAGGAAACTATGGCGGATAGTAAATTTGTGACTGATCAGAATACATATATTAAACAAACTAGCTAAGATAATTAACAAATTTGTATAGAGTCTTTATAGGGAGACTGCGTTTATAAACATAAGAAATTGCAACAGATAAAAAAAAACAGGAAATAAATTGTAAAAATTATTTAACAAGTTTCGAAATCGATATGAAAAATACCAAAAAACGGTAGATTTTTTAGAATCAACATTCAAGATCCAGAAAAGTATCTACCAACCGTTCAGAAAACCAAATCCAACCCAGGTTATGTACACACTTCCTCCGCCCACCACAATAAAAACAAATCCCACAATTCATTAGCTACATATCCAGTAATTCGTCAAACAAACAAAAAATCCAACTAAGCCTAAATCCGTTATCAGTTGCCACTAAAATATGGTGTTATTTTTCGGCAAAACTTGCATTTACACCTCACAAAAAAAAAAAATCGAAGTGAAAGAGAAACATCATATGGTTCGACTGACCGTATATAAAAACACAAAAATAGGCAAAATATTCATGGAACTCGTCATCACTCCCCAAAATCAAACATTACAAAATATTCAATAGAAATGCTTTAAAGTATTTGAATATGAATTATCCTATTTCCTGAGAGTTTTATTCAATACTGTTTCCTGGATATAGGTGTCTATTTTGTTTCTTTTGGGGTTTTCGAGTGTCATGCCTTTCCGCGTTGGTGGACGACTTGTATAGATTTTTTCAAATATCGCCTCCTCGCGTGTCAGTTTATGATGACTGCGTGTCTTTTTATTTGTGAAATATGCTGTTTTGCTAAATTCAATTAAATATTATGGATGCTGATTTATTTGGGCATATGTTTAAAATTTCTAACGTTTGTAGTCGTTTTTTTATTGACCAAAGATGCGCGTGCGCGTACGCACACACACAACATATATATATATATATATATATATATATATATATATATATATATATATAATCTGTATTTGTGCAGCAATCCCTCTTTTATACAAGTTTCATTAAACATCACTAGGTGGACGTAAAGTTAAATTGCCAAGTGTTTTGTATTTTTTATAATGATGTGATAAATTTGTTATGACTAGATTCTATAAGAACGTCGAAGAAAATGAGCTTATATTTTGACTAAGTTCGTAGGTAAAGTTAAGGACAACATTTATTTCAAATGTATTTTTGAGATTATCGATTTTTATCTTCAGCTAAAATAAAAAAAATTAGTAGCATTTTTAAATACTTTGTTTTCGACATGAGACATGTAGTTGTTACAGAAGCACGATCGGAGTGGATTTCCAATATTAACACCGTTAGTTTGAGTATAAATATTACCAGCATGGTCGTTGAAGAGGACGTAACACCTTAATTTTGCGAGTGAATATCCATTTAAATCTAAAATAAATGCCCTAAGAAAATTTCTTATGAGAGCGCAAGAGAATTCATCCTCTCCTCAGTTATTCTCCAACGTGAAACAGACGCTAATTAATATCGGTTTACCGAACTGCCTAATGGCCTACCAAATTAAATTATTACTTTTTAAAGTAACCAATAAAAACACTAAACAAGAAAATTAAATTATCTACTATAAATAATTTAAAAATTTTAAGCTTATAGTCAACAACAACAACAACTCACCTGCAAGATCCAAATTACAGAGAATCAAAATATTATTTATGAACATGTGCATACCAAAAACTCTTTATTTATAAATTTACTGCAAGTAATTGCGTTACTGATCAAACCAAATTCATGTATAATTATATTGGACAAACACTACATACTTATCAAGGAAACAGGCGTTATATATTCCAGACCATAGCTCAATTAAGACTCATTTAAATACACATGGAAACCTACAAAACTCAGTTCGCAACATACTCGTAGAAAATACGACTATAATAGCCTCATCTACATGTAAAAAAAGAGTAAAATAATGGAATAATGAACACGGTCACTTAAAGTAAAAAAAAATATTTGGATTATCCTTACCATTTATGCATATATATATATATATATATATATATATATATATATATATATATATATAGATAGATAGATAGTAGATAGATAGATAGATATGTGTGTGTGTGTGTGTGTGTGTGTGTGTGTGTGTGTGTGTTTATATAAGAATTAATGGATTTATTTTTAATCCGGCATTTTTATTACTTCAAACGTAAACAGAGTGAAGGAGTAACAGATTTATATTTAATCATTTTTATTACTAAGATTTGTCGAATGGGCAGGCCGATAGACGTAAAAAAACTGCTTAATAAATTGCAGAAATGGGACGTCTCTTTCAAATATGAAGTACTCACTATAATAAAATTTGAAGATGAACTTCTGCTGTCGAGACAATGACGTGGTATGCTGCCCTGTCTAATGTAGCTAGTTCTGATAGAGTTCTTTTTTTTATTCCAATACTGGTTCCGTTACTTCAGTTACATGATGTAATATTACATCATTATCGATAAAGGCCACCAATATGCCAATTGTTTCCTTTCTAATGTGAAGTCTTCATTTCCTCCAATAACTTTAGTTTATTGTAGGGTAATATTCCATTTATTTAGTAATATGGCACGGAATTTATAGCGTTGCAGTCCATTTTAATATTTAGTATGAATGGTTTTACCAACCAAACAATCGTTATCAAACAATATGGTGGTCTTCCCTACTGTCGATGGACTTGCGTATGTAAGAGAAAGACGTATGAAACAGATGAAAATCAGAAGCACACTATCAAGAAATAAAAGTTGTGTCGGCATTAATGTCTTCATCAAATAGTGCCTCTGCGGTTAGACATAATTTCAAAGCTGAAATCTCATTACAACCAACACAGGGCGTCTCAGCAGTAATTTGTAATGCCACGAAGTTTTGTTGGAGTTACGGCTTTGTATGAGAATATCAGATAAGACGGCAACTGCCATATTCTATCTTCAAATTTCCTCTTGTAGTTACAATTTTCCACTAAATTTTCAATGCTCTAGTCGCATTGTTGCCAACGTGAAGTTAATTTTGAAAGTCGAGAAGACATTCTATATTATTCAATATAATACGACTGGCGCCATTTTAACAGGTTGCACATTTTGAGAAACTGGTATATCTATCTATCTATCTATCTATCTATCTATCTATCTATCTATCTATCTATCTATCTATCTATCTATCTATACACAGACACACACACACATATATATATACATGCACCTATATATATATATATATATATATATATATATATATATATATATATATATATATATAGAGAGAGAGAGAGAGAGAGAGAGAGATAGATAGATAGATAGATAGATAGATAGATAGTAAATATATTTCCTCGTTCGTGTCCATGCGTATTTATGCCTTTCATAGTAAATTGCTTCATGGTTTTTGTATCATGGTCTGTCTACTTCTCTTTCTATATATATATATATATATATATATATATATATATATATATATATATATATATGTGTGTGTGTGTGTGTGTGTGTGTGTGTGTGTGTGTGTGCGCGCGCACGAGTGTGTATGTGTGTAAACGTAGCTATTTATGTAAGTTGACTCAATACATACTATTATTTTTCTTCAAATTTGATTTTGAAAGATAATTATTAAAAAGCCTGTTTTTAAATAATATTTTATTGTGAAAAGATTTAATTTCAATATTTCTAATGTAACGCCATCCAAACTGAATCGGTACTAAGCATGATGACCAATTAAAGATTGGATTCTGTCCAAGAAAAATAAAGAATTTTGTTAATATGCAGTTTTAATGCACACTTTAGATATAAAAGTATGTATTTGGAAACGTACGTAAAAATAATCGTTAAAAAGCAGTTTTGCATTTTGCATATTAATTTTAATTACGAAATTAGATAAAAGGAATATAAAGCGTTCACAGATTATAAGTCGACTCGGAATTTTATGTCGGAATTTTTTTAGAAAAAGAAGTATTATTATTATTATTATTATTATTATTATTATTATTATTATTATTATTATTATTATTATTTCCTTAAATTTCTGTTGTATACACATTTACTTCATGGCCCCAACCAGAAATCTAAGGTCTTCATGACATTTTCCACTAATCATTTTTGTAATCACCCCGCTAAGGTCACACACATTTTACATAGATAAAGCACTTCGTTACGTGTGAGCTGTATTTGTGAGTACAATGTTTTAAGTGTTGGGCTAGAGAAAACCCTTCAATGAGTCTATCGGTACCCTTCTCCAATCAATCCGAGGGCTCCAACTATAACTGGTATCATTGATGACCTTTATGTGCTTTATTTTTCAAGATCATTGTATTTTGATAGACTTTTGAAGATCTTCAAAGATACATTTCAATCTTCAAGGAGTGTCATGTCAATAAGAACGCAGATTCTCTTCTAGTGATCTTTGATCAGGGAGTCTGGGCGATTAACTTTGATTATTCTCTCTTTGTGTATTGTAAAGCCGCATAAAATTGTTGCTGGTCCTATCTCTGTAACCAGGACTGGGTGAAGTCCATACCAGTTTCTTGCAGTTTCATTCACTTAAAAGTTGTATATTCTCCAGTGCAGATATTGGCCCACTCTGTCATGCCGAGTTTTATATTCAATGGTAATTAACACTGTGCAACCTGATACAAGATGGTCAGTTGTTTCTGGATAGTTATAACAAAATCTGCATTTAGGGTCAACACAATTTTTTCAGTATGTGTGCTTGGTAATTTCTAGTTAGCAAGAACTGTGCCTGTGCAGCAAGGATACAGCCTTTGGTTTCAGCTTCATTATCATTATTATTTGTGCATGTTATGTTTCCTGCTTTGTATCCTGAAGAGCCAGGTCCAAACTATAGTCCTTAGGCCCTATAAGAGAGTTGCCATTTTATTGATAGCACTTTCCTTAGTATATGAGATGTTCCTAGTAGGGCGATCTTCTGGACAACTTGTATGATGATGTTACCTGGGACACTGTTAATAAAATTGTTCATTCCTTTTCTCACGTGTCCCAGAGCTCCGGTTACAGTTGGTACAGTCTCAGTATTCATTTCCCACATCCTGTTAATCTCGATCTCCAGGTCCTTGTATTTGGAAAATTTCTCGATAATTTTTATGGAGTTATTTCTCTCCGATGGTACTGCTATATCAATAAGCATACCCTTCCTAAATTTCTTGTCTTTTATGATAATATAAGATCTGTTGGCTTTTATTTCCATGTGAATTTGAATTGGCATATCCAAGAGGATCGTTACATCGTTATTTTGCGTAAGTGTGTCTGGCCGGTGCTCATACCATCTCTCAGTGGTTTCGATTTTATGCTTCTTGCATATCTTCCAGTGCACGTATGTCGCTACCTTGTTATGCCTGTGAGTATATTCATTTTTTGCCAGTTCCGAACATCCTGAAATAATATGGTCGTAAATCCTGCATTTCGGGTTAGTTCCATCCGTGATTATGTGACAGTGTAAGGATTTGGTTGCTAGGTTTAGATCCTGAGCTGAAATAATTATACCTTCTGTCTCAGTTTTCATTCCGGTTCTCCTCTGCCACTGATGTGTTTTCTGCTGGTCCAGATAGGCTTCTTTCGTTCTTTTTATGTATTTGCCATGCAATGCCTTGTCCTCTCAGGTTTTTTGTAACTCCATTTGGCCAAGTTGTTTTGCATTCTGTTTTAGTCGTTTGACGTAGGTGGTATTCGTTTCAGTTTTGTTGGTAGGATTTCAGGTATATTAAACTATTTCTTGAAGACTACAGCTTCTTTGTTGATAGAGTGGATTTTTACTATTTGTAGGAGTGGGTCATCGTTTTTTGTGAGGTAGGCTTCCAATCCGATTGTGGTAGTTTTTAGAGTTAGTTCCAGTTGGATTAGACCTCGGACTCTTAAAGTTCTTTTATATCTGATTTCGAGTGGTCCATCGTCATTTGGTTAAGCATTTTTCTGGTCTTGGCGTCTAATCTTTTAATGCCATAAACTTTCATTTAATAATTTTGAAGCTGTATGTTACTACAGGTATAGCTAATGTGTTGATAACCTTCATTTTATTGGTTCCATTTAGCTTTCTAGTATCAAAAGCACTCTCCTATAATATTCTTTTCGGATCTTTTTATTTTTGTTATTATTATTACTATTATTTCTTCTTCCTTTGATTTTTGGTGTATACTCATTTCTTACTGGGTCCCAACCAGAGACCTAAGGTTAGAAAAGCATTATGACATTTTCCACTGGACATTAAAAAAACAAAAAACAAAACAAAAACACACACCCTAAGGTCAAACAAATATTACATAGATAAAGCCCTTCATAAGGTGTAGGCTGTACTTCTGAGTACACTTTTTGTATTTCTTCAAGGCTTGGACTACCAAGAATCCCTTCAATGAGTCTATCGAAATCTTTTCTAATTAAACCGATGGCTCCAACTATATCTAGAATTGTTGATGTCATCACTTGCCACATTTTCGAGGTTTCGATTTCAAGGTCCTTATTATTAATATTGTTATAGGATCTTACCTGTAACGACAATGACTCTTCCTTCCTCAAGAGAGACGATAGAAGAACGGAAGTGGAACGAGTCAAGACAGATCGAGTTCACTCTAAACCAGACTGACAGTCATACTAACACCAACTTCTTGTATTATTATTATTCTGTTTAATATATCTTTGTTATTCCTACTCTTGTGTTCGTGTTGTTCTTCCTTGGTCCTAATCTTGGACCATAACAGTGGTGCGAGGATATTGGACCATAACAGTGGCGTCGAGAACCGAAGAAACGAATTCTAAGCGGAGAATACTGAAGAAACAAACTCTAGGCGGAGAAACAAAAAACCTTTTTGCTATCGGTCGTCCGTTACAGAGGCGACGTAGGTAGTGAGAAAAAACAACAACAAAAAAGAAAAAACAAGTGCTACACGAAGATAAAAAAAAGATAAATGAAAATTTTTCTTTTTGGACACCAACTTTACGGTGGTAACAAAGATACGAATTCTACGCAGGAAAATTTTTCGTACTAAGGTTCCAGAACAGCAGGTAACAAAGACCTGAAGTCTACAAAAAGGAAAAATACTTACACAAAATTACGTGTGAACATGGAAGACTTTAAGGCAACCATATTGGAACTAATGAAAATGCAATTTGAACAGCAACAGAAAAACGAACAGAGGCATCTTGAACTACAAGAATTACTACTACGGGCAGTAACAAATAAAGGGCAAAATTCTGAAAATGAAACGGCATTCTCGCAAAATGCTATATGGAGCTCTATCGAAGACTTCCCTTATACACCGGACGAAGATAAAACCTTCGCATCTTACTTCAGAAGATATGAAGATTTATATGAGTTTGATTGCGGGAATTGGTTAGACGCGAAAAAAGTACGTCTACTAGTAAGAAAACTAGGGTCAAGCGAATACACTCAATTCGTAGACTACATCATACCGAGGAAAACGAATGAGATGACTTTCAAGGAAGCCATGAAACTTTTAACAGAATTATTTAGTCCGAACACTTCACTATTCCACAAAAATGGAAATGTTTAAACCTAACAAAAACGGATAGCGAAGACTATATAACATTCGCTTCCATAGTAAACAAACACTGTGATGACTTTAAGTTATCTGAACTCAGCCCGGACAATTTTAAATGTTTGATATTCGTCCATGGCCTGGTTTCGATAAAGATGCGGAGATCAGACGGAAAATTCTAACAAAACTGGAGAGTGAACTAGAATTGACGCTATAAAAATTGGCTGAAGACTGTCAGAGATGTATAAGCGTAAAAAAGGACTCGAAAGATATAGAAGAGTCTGGCGTCGCTTACATACAAAAAGTACAACGACAAACACGTTTTTGTCCCACCTCAAAAACAAACCAAACCAATTATTCTACTTCAAAAACAAGACAAACAAATTATTCTACTTCAAAAAATCAAATGAAATATCAGAAAAAAACTACCACACAGACCATGCTATCGCTGTGGGACTTTGCATTGGTAGAAAGATTGTCCATACCGCTTTAAGAGTTGTCTGTCGTGCAATAAAGTGGAACATAAAAGTTCGCATTGTTGGACTAGGAAAGAAAGCAGAAGTCGACTCTCTTAGTCGGCTTCTGCTTTCTTTCACTAGAACTGACCAAGCGGACGGGACAAATATACGAAAATACGTACAAGTAGAAATGTTAAACAAAAAAAATCAGACTACAATTGGATTCCGGATCAGATTTAACAATTATTAACTTACAGACGTGGAGGAAATTAAACAAACCGACCATGTTGAGAACCGATAAAATAGCTCGGTCGGTAACTGGGAGAAAAATAAAATTTGAATGAGAAGTTATTACAAATGTGACATTCAACGGAATGACCAAAAAATTAAAAATGTACGTCCTTAAAAATACGGAAAATTTATTTGGAACTGACTGGAAGCAGAAATTCGACCTCTGGGATTTACCAATAAATACGTTTTGCCAAAAAGTGAAAAGTTTATCGACCGAGGCAGATAAATTAAAGGAGAAATTAAAAGAAAGTTTCCCCGAAGTATTTTCAGCCGGCATCGGGAGGTGTAAAAATGGCGGCAAAAATAGAACTAAAAGAAAATGTACAACCCATTTTCAAGAAGAAAAAGAATGTACCTTTCGCAGCATTAGAAAAAATAGACCAAGAGTTGGATAGACTCGTGAAACCGGTATATTAACAAAGGTAGAATATAGTCAATGGGCCGCACCTACGGTTTACGTGAAAAAGAAATCGGGTGAGATACGAGTATGCGCTGATTTCTCGACGGGACTGAATGCAGTGATTAAAGATTATCACTATCCTCTCCCTAGTCCAGAGGAAGCTTTAACAAAATTGAACGGAGGACATTTTTTCTCAAAAATAGACTTGAGCGAAGCATACCTACAAGTACCAGTAGATGAGGAAAGCTCGAAGTTGTTGTGCATAAACACACATAAAGGGTTATATAAGTTCAAAAGATTACCATTCGTGATCAAGGTCGCGTCGGCAATATTTCAGCAAATAATGGATACTATCCTAGGCGGACTGGGTTTCACGATTGAATACCTTGATGACATCCTGATAAATAGCAAAAATATTAATCAACACTTCAGGAGAATACAAAACTACGGTTTTAAGGTAAAAGAAATAAATGTGACTTCTTTATGAAGGAAATAAAATATCTGGTCCATATTATTGACGACTCCAAAACATTTAGCAGAATTACAAAGCTTTTTGGGCTTAGTAAAACATGCACAAATTACGCGCATCCCTAAACGAACTGTTGAAGAAAGAAAAAGAGTGGACAGATGAATGTCAAAACTTTTGACAAAATAATTAAGACATTAACAGCAGATTTACTTTTAGCGCATTATGACCCAAAATTGGAAATAATAGTCGTGAGTGACGCGAGTGCCTATGGTGTTGGGGCATGTATACTTCACATAATGCCGTATGGGACACTAAAACCCATCGCGCATGCTTCAAGAACGTTGCTACCAGGCGAACAAAATTACTCCCAAATCGACAAAGAAGGGCTGGGGATTATTTGTGCGGTTACAAGATTACACAGATATATTTACGGTAGATTTTTCACCTTGCAGACGGACCAGAAGCTGTTATTGACAATATTTAGATCAAAGAAAGGTTTACCTGTCTACACTGCGAATAGATTGCTAAGATGGGGTACAATTTTATTGAACTACAACTTTAAATTGGAGTATTTTCCATAAAAAAAAATCGGGCATGCAGATGGTCTTTCGAGACTAATACCAAAGAAAACGGAGCCCTTAGAAGATTCCGTAATTGCAGCTCTACGACATGAGGAAGATATTAGAACATCATTATGTAGTACAATTCGAAACTTCCCCGTCACATTACAGGAAATAAGAAATGAAGCAGTGAATGACGGTTTTATTAAGAAACGAAAACAAAAATTGCAGAAAAAGATAAACATGTATCAGACAGATTTTCGTTATGTGATAATGTTCTATTATATAACGAAAGGGTAGTAATCCCGAAAACATTACAAAGGCGAATTCACAAGGATTTCCACATGGACCATCCAGGAAAGAACAGAATGAAATCCTTAATGCGAAGTTACGTATATTGGCCAAATATGGATCAAGATATCACACATATGGTGGACAAATACGAGGGTTGTTCCTTAGCAGCCAAAGCACTGCTGATCATCCATAAGATATGGCCTGAGACAGATCGACCGTTTCGCAGGTCCATTAGATGGTTTCTACTATTTGATTGTAGTAGACAGTTACAGCAAATGGCCAGAAGTATTTCGTTGCAGAAAACCTACTTCTGAGACTACCATAAATTGCCTTTACGAGCTGTTTGCTCGTTTCGGAGTGGTTTATTGTCTAGTCACCGACAATGGGACACAATTCACATCTGCGGATTTTCAAGAATTTTGTGAAACTTTTCAGGTGAAACATATCAAATCCCCGTACCTACAGAAAAGGCTTTGCAACAATTCTTACAATGATATAGAATTACACCAAACAGTACTACGCCATCGGCATTATCACCCGCAGAAGTGATGTTCACGCGAAAAATTAGATCGATATTCGATAAATTACTATCAAAACAAACAAAGCAATCACCAACGTCGTACGTACCAAAAAGAAAATTTAACCCAGGAGAGAAAGTTTTTTTTAAAGTGTACAAAAACAATACATCCTACTGGGAGCAAGGGAAAATAGAGAAACGAATCGGAACATGGTTTACATAATTCAGGGTCCCAAGTTCTCACATAAAAGGTACCTAAATCAAATAAGAAAGAGACTGTTAGAGGATTCTAACGGTCCACTTCAGGAAGAGGAAGAAGTGATGGATATGATATTCGACACATTCGATATGCAAAGGCCTCAAACAATATCAGAACCGCGAAAATCGACCAGGAAAAGAAAATTTACAGAGACTTTGATGATAAATCCAAAGAGAAAAAAATATTAAAGACCCCTGCGAGGCAAAAGTTTTGGGAGGGGGGTGTTATGGGATCTTAACCTGTAACGACAATGAACTCTTCCTGACACTCTAAAGACTGCGCCTCTCAAGAGAGATGATAGAACACCTTCAACTTCTTGTATTATTATTATTATTATTATTCTGTTTAATATATCTTTGTTATTCCTACTCTTGTGTTCGTGTTGTTCTTCCTTGTTCCTAACCTTGGACCATAACAATGGTGCGAGGATATTATTATTATTATTATTATTATTATTATTATTATTATTATTATATGTCACTGCATTGTATTGGAATGAGCATCTACATCCTGGTTGTTATGCTCACAACTTGAATATTGACAACTACAATTCTTGGTGAACTGGCTCATAATTTTTTAAAGGCTAAGCGAAATCTAATAAAAAACTGGCACTTAATTTGATAGTGTACATCGTCTGCTGTGTTTAACTTTTAAATTAAACATAATCTCAAGGGTTCATTTGCAATCCAACGTAATGTGCTATAAACTGACAGACTACTCTGAAGAGCTGATCAAAAGTATTTTATTGTAAATAATTTTAGCGTTACGCTATAAGTCTTTTATTTAAATCTTGCTGCATAAACTAGCTTAATTGCTTTCCTAAATTATAAGCCAAAATGATTTTATTGGAGGAATTTGATAAATCTGAATGAATACTGTGATCAGCTGCCTCAACTGAAATCTGAAACCATCCAAATCTAATCCTCTTTACTTTGAATCAATATGTAACTATGTCTGGATTATAGGGCTAATACCTGATTGGATGATCGTGTCAAAAGCTGATATCTAGATGTTTAATAATGGCGTCTGGTTAATATCTTATTATAGACTTTTTTCCGTTTCTACTTTAGCAACAGCAACTGCTCTGCTAGTCGTCTGTTTCAACCAACTGCTCGCTTCTAGTTTACAACTGATATACACTTCGTTTGGCAAGTAGGCTTTACTGGAATGGTGGGTAGTCAGAAATGATTGTTGGCAAGCAAACTTCTGTTCGGATTCTTATGTGAGATACTCTGTGGTAAGAATAGCTTCCAATTATTTGTTTCCAAGGATTGCTTATTGCTTTTCCTTTCCAGACCTCATTATTTATCTATCAGTAATTTTTATTGGTTTCTTTTTTGTAATAAAAATATTGTATTCTTTTCTGTGTGTTTCGGTTTTACTTTCTTCATGGTAGTAATTTTGTTGAATATACAGTTGTCAGAAGAATCGACATTAGGGAAAAAATATTCATCTGTTAAAACTTTTTTTATTAGCGGACAGTAAAGCTGCAACTGATCAGTTGCTCCAACGTCTGATTATAAGATATAACCCCATTATAATTCTCGATGATATATCCGTCTTGGGTATGACGATAAACTACATCCGGCAGCAAGTCCTCTGACTGGCAGTTTTTTGAGGATCGTGGAACTACCTCTTAACTACTGTTGTTTACAGGCCCACCCTGGCCCGAGGTGGTAGCACTTGTTAGAGTCCCAGTTATCGTCAAATAGTGAACCCCAAAATGGGATTAAAACATTATAAAAATAAATTTTTATGATAAAAATATTAGCAATATATTTTATCATAAAAAATTACCAGCAATAAAGATTTTTTATAGAATAAATTAGCAGCAATACATTAAAAAAAATGAAAATTACAAAAGCTCCAAAGAAAATAAAATTCCAGCATTAAATGACCCATAAGGAGTTAATATGCCGTTGATCAAACCAAAGCAAAGCAAACCGATCATGTACACTGACGTGCAGTCGTCTTAATGACACATAATTGGTGTAAATCTTCTTGGTACTGAAGATTAAACTCACTATTCCTGTAATAGACAGTAAAAGGAAACTGATGGTTGCAGTAGGAACCAATCTCATACTAAACTGTTGCATTGCAAACTTCAGAATTCGACATGTATTGGAAGAAATATTTAGCGAATCATAAATTGAAGACAACTTCAAAGTAACTTTTTACATGGCAACAGTTAAATTTTAACATATCGAAAGCATTAACATGGCAGTTTAAAATCTGACACAAGAAATGAAATGCCGAGCAAGTCGTACTAACTGCCAACCATAGTCTCTCAGAGATAATAAGCTTCTTGAAACTGGCCAGTTGAACTGGAGTAACGAAGAAGGTGTCTCTGAGCTGACTTTATGGGGGTACCTACACCGTTGCAGACCTAGTTAGTGTTGTGTGTATTAAATTTGGTGCAACTAGAGTCACGTCATGACACCCCAGATATTCTTCCAGTGCTATCGCCTATATGAAGGTGTTAGACACGATCGCCAAGCCCTGTATCGGCAAAGTGATCATATGTGTTTCAGTAGCTTCTCTACTTCCTCCAAACTTACTTCACGTGATCCAGGATTGGTCATTTGAGGAGTTTCATAAGCATGTCACAACTAACATGTCGCCTCCTCATCTTCCTTTTTGAAGGTCGCCAGCTGTGAACATGATGGTCAACATGACCGAGAACCACTTGATCCACGTCCGCAGCCGCATCGAGGCCGTCTTCAAAGCTGAAGGCGTTTCTAAGGATTAATCTTTTCTTGTGTTTCTAGGTTGAACATATGTAGACAAATGTTGAAAATCTGCTGAGTTGTCTATTGAATCGCTGCATGACTGTTCTCAATTTTCTGGTTCACACTCAAAACTGAGAATATATAACCATTTTGCCTTTTAATAATTGACTATGAATCTCTAGAATAACACTTGTTTCTTAAATTCCACATTCTTAATGTACGTGAAGATCACATTGTTTATCATTAGCATTTCTAGTTGTTTTGTTTACAGGTTATCAATTCCAATTATGCATAAGTGTGTACGTTTCAGGAAAGACAGTTTTAATGTTCATTCATTACCCAACGGTATAATTGTAAATATAAAGCTAAGGAAATGGATATCATTTTTCATAATTGATTGCTGATGAAATAAACTTTGCTCCAGTCACGTGTTGCAATACAAATCATAAAGGTTTCGTTCGAAACTGACTAATCAGCGAATGCAATCATTATTTCATAACATAATTATTCATGAGCTATCGAGAACATTTAACGTGCGTAGTTTCCATGTTCATTTAATATACAATTGCCAGCGAATGCGCTTCTCACTAGAGACCCACAACGTCTTCCAACCAAAATTACCAGCGTCTAAAATTAGCTCTTCATGAGTGGTCAATATTTTTCAATCGCTTTTGAAACGGTGTAGAATGTTTAATTAAGTGAGAATTTATTACCTTTCTCTGATTGACCAAAGATTAATACACTTGAAACAAAATCACGGCGTCTATAATTTTGGTTGCAAAAGGAATCGTGACTTTAACACACCATCGTTGGCTATAAAACGTAAGATTGAACGCATTTAAATCTTGCATTATAGAGATGGTTAGTGTCGACTTTTGAAGAGCTCATAGCAGCAGGTTAATGGGAAAAACAAAAAATGTCCCAAGAGCTGCCTTATTATATCAGTTTGTTGGCAGGAGTGAATTGTCAGGCGTGAAAAGTGACTTGAACATCAAAGGAACCGAAATAAATCTTTTTAGAAATAACTCTTAACACGCAAACTTTACAGTGTTGTGGTATCAGAACTACTTGAAAAGAAAATAACAAGGTTTATCATTTTTACGAGACGTTTTCTTAGAAGTCTATCAAGTATCTATAGATACATGTAATAGTCAAGCAATATAAATGTCTTTTGCTCTAAGATTATTTAAAAAGATCTGATAACAAAATATGCACTCACGTAATATTAACAAACGATTGATACTAATGACTCTACAATATTTAATCTGATTTCTAAAAACTAACATCGTTAATACTTTAATTCTTATATAATATACCCTCCCTACATTATGGTTGTGAAAGCATTTGAAAAATATTGCAGCCTTCTTATTCCCGCCTTAGTTTTCTCTCTTAGCCGAATTTTCCTGTTTCTTGTTTATTCCTTTACTCATTTTTAGGCAACACAATCATGCCAAACTGCAACAACTACAAAGGTACCCATTTCTAAACGCACCCACAAAGTTAAGGAGAAAATAATTAGCCTGCCTATGACGATTGACCTCAAAGATGTTTCTCAAGTGCATTTTAAAAGAATAAGGAATTTTAGCACAAGATTGCTAAATATGCTAATCTTCTTTAGAAAGAATAAGTTTCTCTTTCCTTTGCACAAAATAACAAGCCCCTGTCAATATCATTAGCCTTTTTAAGAACTCCCGTTTTGTTGAGCCAGTGCATAAATTACATTTATTCTCTGATGTACTAATGAAATAATAGAAATAAGACAAGCATATTTAGAAGTACTGCAGTGAAAATTCCTTCCTCTTACATATCACCTGAGAAATAATTTTAAAATAATTACATTTTCAGAGATTTAGTTGTAATACTTTTATCTGCACTTGTATGCGCTAATTTATACACAGGAACAAATCCAAAAGTACATAAAAGTACATAAAATTATAGCTGCTAAATAATATTAGTAATACAACTGAATAAAATCGATTCCTCAACCAACAATGCGATTCTCGTGATTACTTGATTATATGAATGAACATAACCTTCAAAATATTATTTGTTAAATATTCAACGTAGTTCTTTCGGCTCTTAAGCCGTACTGTTTCTTTTCTTTGAACAGGAGTAGAGGTTTATCCCATATTTCCCGTTTGGGATTTCTTTCCTTTCCGATTGACGGTTGGTATTATCACTTGATTATGGTAGTGCCTCTTACTCTCTAATCTTCTGCCTCGAGTGGCTCTTGGCCTTGTACAGGATGACCATCATTGTGTAAAAAAGTATCTCTTAGGGGCCGATTGTACAACACTTTCTCACTACAAATCTCGAGAGTCACTCAAGTTAGATGGTTACTCTTGAAACTATTATGATTTATGCGGTATGATATGAGTGATAGAGGAGACAGGGGAATTGAAGATTATAAGGATAACGAAGGATAGATAGGAAGTGGTTAAGACGATCGTGTTCAGGGATGCGTCCACGCGGATGACTATTTACACAAAGTTGCAATTCTTGCGGAAAAAGCTAAGTATAATTTTATAATTGGAGTACAGGGAAAATGAGATTGATTTGATTTTGTGGAAGTAGCATGGCGTGTCATAGACAAGGTTTGAACTCGTAGAACTAAAGAAAAGATCAAATCTGAACACATGCCATTGAAATAAGAATGGAGTAGCAAAAGGCTTGTGACGTTTCATGTGTGAGGAAGAAACTATATTGTACAACAGGTTTTACCAATCATGAGGAAGGAGATATATTCTAAGCTTATTTCTCGAATGCTCTTCATTCATTCAATTGGCCAAACAGAGATAAATCCCATATTGCAATAACAAACAATAATAATAATAAATACATAAAAACAAAGTAGTATTCGAAATATTTTGCGTTTGCTCACACATTAAGCAAAAATGGAGCAACCAACCGACCTCAACGTAATTAAGTTTAAGGGTGTGGCTGCGAAATAGAAAATTCTTCTTAATATTATTTTCGCTTGTCATCAGATACGGAATAAATGATGAAAATTATTCAGCATCAACAGGTGGATATAGAATCCCCAGGCCACGACGCTTGTATAAAAGGGAATCTATTTAGTATAGTTAGTGTCTGAGTTTGCAATTAAATTGTCTATTTTGGAAGAGGGGTTCTGGTCAGAAGTCAAATCTATTTCTTTTATGCCATAGCAAATAGTTGTCCAATTAAAAATTTCAGTATATATTACATCATATATATATATATATATATATATATATATATATATATATATATATATATATATATATATATATATATATATAATTAGTGTGAGTAAAAGTTTGCCACTTTTCTGACTGATGTTACCTTCAGCATCCCAAATCCAGATTCGTAGGGAGACCTGTCAGTCCAATCTTCAGGGTTATCAGCAATTTACTGCTTATATTTTTTTTTGTTTTTTCCTTTTTATATACAACAGTGCAAGTTTTTTCTGTATTTTTTGTGTGTGTGTGTGACTGTCTGCGCAGATGGCCGTACGAGTAGGATGTCGTGATCATTTGTCCTTTTCAATTTTTTTGCTCGTTAGCTGTTTCTCGCTTTTTTTTCTTTTTCTTCTTTTCTTTCGACTGTCGCCGATTTTGTAGCGAGTTGTCCCAACTCTAGACATAAGACCTATTTTAAGTTTTGGGTGTTTTTTTTTTTTGAGTGTGTGTGCCTAGGGTAGTTTTATTTTTTTACATAAATAATTGATATTAATATTAATACTTAATATATATATATATATATATATATATATATATATATATATATATATATATATATATATATATGGAACTAATGATATTATGGTTAAGTGGTAAATATTTATACGCACACAAACACACACACACACATATATGTTGTGGTGGCCCCCTCTAATGAGACTACTGTGGACTCTTCCACTTACTATAAAGTTAGTAGGAAAGTAGGCCTCGGGGGAACAGTGATATAGACTGGACTCTGGTCAATCGACACACCCTCCCAAGTCGTGTAATACTCTTCTGGTGTATTTAATGTTCAATACACGATTTATTTGCAACCTCTTGTTTTGTTAATTCTTAACCATTTACTTGGTCACAACAATATACACACTCACATATATACCTATACATACATGCACACACACATATATTTATATATATTCACTGGGCTATTATTTAGTTAGACAGATTTCTCCCTATATATATATATATATATATATATATATATATATATGAATAAATATACTCTTAAGGTGTGCTATATTTATGGGATAAAGTGCTCAATATTAGAGATAGAGCGTTTGTAAATATAAAAGTGAACATTGAAGTCAACACTTAGAGGCGACGACAGGTTGTTTCATGCTAGACGCAATCGTTAGGCCTGACGATTGCGTCTAGCATGAAACAGCCTGTCGCCTCTAAGTGCTGACTTCAATGTTCACTTGATGGGGTTTAAAGGTCGATATGTTCAATAAATTGTTGCTTTTTGAGGATGAGTCGGAAGCTTTGAAAATTTATAGCCTCTCCAAATATGTAGTTTGTTTGAAATTGGTTTCCGTCATGTTTTCCCTATTTTCGACGATGAATATTTTAAATTTTTTCTGGTCTATCCGAACGATCCTTGATGTTTCAGTTTTGATCTAACGCGGTTGAAAAAACTCATTTTCGTATTCTCTAGGTTTGATTAAACTTAATATGAATCGCTTAAAACTAATGGTAATGTTAGTCGTTTCAGTATAAAGAAATATTTTTTTCATTTTGTACAATGATCATAGGAGACAAAGAAATATATATTAAGAACGTTATTTAATAGCATATATTGAAGTGAAATAATCTTTGAAAAAACTCTAATTGAATAAAATTGTCAGCCAATTTTCTGATCTTCATTATATAGCACATAGAATTATGCTCGGTCAGTTGGCATTCGATTTTTATTAATACTTTTTGTTCTCCTGGTGCATTTAGGTTAAAACTCTCACACGCAATTTGATCGTACACAAAATCTTTTGATGTTCTTTTCCACATTTAATTATGATCAAAATTTATTTTTACTACACGTAAAATAAATAAAACCAAAGTACATCAACAACATTTTCGATTATCATTCAATAAACACAAGAAGCACTACGTTTACATCTTTTACTTACGTTGCATGAAATTAATTTTCATCGTAAAATTTTAATTAGATGAAGCCTTGCTATCGATTATTAATTATTATCTATTATTTTATTCATGCTAATTTTAGTTAAAATATTAGCCAATACTCAGATCGTCATTCTAAGTCTGTCTGTAGACAGCGAGTATTAGAAATAAAGAGCCTCGTACTTAGACTTTTGTCACGTGACAGCTGCTTTATGGCTGGGCTACAAGAGCTTTCTGAAGATAAAATCTAGCCTGTAAATTTATTCTTCATTTTCTCCGATCGCTCTCTATTTTTGATGTAATTGTTTTTATATATATTAATAAGCGTAAACCAAATCAGAATAAACCAAATCAGAATTTTATATGTTAATAAGGACAAAAGAAGGAATATAAAACGACAAATTTGACAAACGAATTATGCAAAATAGGAAATGGCAAAATTATTCGTACAATATAAAAAATTAAACATTTTTTACAATATTAATAGTCTATAGCGTGGCCTCTCATCATTATAACTTGCTGCAATCGTTTTCTAAAGATTTTGATGAGATTTTAACAAGTCTTTTCTGGGATTTTCTTCCATTCTGCAATGGTCACACGTCCTAATTCCTGAAGCTTTTTTGGTGACCGACGATTTATTTGAACTTTCAATTCTTACCATAGATTTTTCAATAGGATTCAAGTCAGGACTCATTGAAGGCCATGACAGAATTGTAATCTTCTTTTTCTGAAACTACGCAGTCACAGATATGTTTGGGATCATTATTTCGATGGAAAGTAAATGGCCGGCCTATATGTTTTAATGTTGCCACTGTTCTTTAGGGGGAAAGACTCGCTTTTCTTTCGCAAAATTACATTACTATGTCCAAAAAGCTCAATTTTTGTTTCATCACTCTATAGTACTTAATTGTCTTTGTATAAGAACGTATTGGCAAAATTAAACCGAGCAAAAATATGACATGGTTTGTGAAGAGGGATTCATCGTGGGCGGTTTCCATACAATTTAAAATACTTTCGACATCTTATTGGATGGATGTTCATTTTCGTTGTAACAATATTTTACTTTGTTTTCTATAAAGTGTTATTCAAGAGCTGTAGCAATGTAATCATTCTTACTGGAGAGGGTTTCTTTAGTAAAGTGA
>OZ038477.1:71330165-71407665 GCA_964036315.1 Acanthosepion esculentum | reverse complement strand
GAACCACATTTCTGTTGCTTCATCTCAGCGAGGAGATTGCCCAGCATGCACTACTATACAGAAGGACATATATATGTAACTGTTAAGTACTATTTACTTTGTTTCGAACGACATTTTCCTGTTTCTTAATACTTTGCTTAGCTTTTGGAAAGCACTTTCCGCTATTTCAGTGTCTCACTTTCTGCTCTCTGTTAAAGTACTTCTCAGATATTTAAATTGTTCTACGTTTTTGATTCTGGTATCTCCAATTTGGAATTTGCATGTTGGCCTGTTATTTTGGTAACAACCATGCATTCTGTATACTTGTAATTGATGTTCAGTCTTTTCTTCTCGCCTTCCTTTACTACCTTCTGTAAGAGTTACTGCAGTTTCCTTTCTGTGTCTGCTATCAACACTGTGTCATCTGCATATTTTATGTTAAGATTGTTACCACCAATAATGAATCCTGGTAGGAATTCTAATTCTCTCAGAATCGTCTCATTGTATAACCTGAATAAGTGAAAAGACACGTCCTTGTCTTATTTTTTCTACGCGTATACGGGCAGTTTGTTGCCAGTATAGGTTCTGGATTATTTCTTCCTAGATATGTCAAGGTTACCAAGCAGTTTCAACAGTTCTTTGTGACATACTTAAACGATTTGCATAATCTGTAAAACATCGGTATACATCATTTTCTATTTGTATATAAACTGTAAGAATAAAAACATAAATATAAAAGAAACTAAATTAATATAAAGCCAAATATATTGGTCTAATTTACAATATCTAAATTATTCTTAGAGAAGTTTATTATCAATTTTTCAAATTAAATAAAAACTCTCATAAAATTTACCTCAATTATTTAGACACATACAAGGAGCGGCAGGTAACTGAGAATAAATTATAATATATGGAAAATATTCAAACTGTCTTAAAAGTGTGCATCAGTTCAACTTTAAAACACCGACAAAAAGATTATTCAATAAAACTTTCGCTAGCTTCAGGGACGGCATGATAAAGATCGGTTGCAATTGCATACTTGGATCACGTGATTCTCGTTAATGTTAGTTTTCACATTCCCGATGGTGGCCTTCAAAGATTTCTTGGTATTGTGGGGCCGCTGGTTGATCTCCCCTCTCGAGGACTCTCTTGAGTTTAGAGAATACAAATCTAGAATGTTACGAGATCATACATGTGAGGATTAAAGGAGAGCTAATTTTCCACCATTGCGTCAGGTGACCTGCTAGGAGAAATACTGGTTGGACACGTATGGTCATCTTCCTCGACACAGTACCTCTATGTAGGAGGTGGCATTGACCCTGAAGTCATACTATATAACCCGCGCTCTAAGCAGTACCATTGATTCTAAGGAATTCCGAGAAGTAGGAAAGCATGGCATGAAACGATAACTTTTAAGCCCCTTCCCTATACATAAAAATATCTGATTGTGCACATAGCATAGAAGTTAGCACGGATGTGGGATTGGCGTGTCGAGTTCAAATTCCAGCCGTTCACTTTCGCACAAATGCTTATTAGATCCAGCCGTGTACCGACCTCTGTACATTTCTATAGTAGGACATAGAAACACCTACCCGATAATTAGGGGAATTTGAACAACCTGTGTAAGATAGATAGACTCACAAGCAATAATTCAGATATGACAATAGAACGGTTCATTTGAGAATAGATTTAAGCCTTCGACTGTAACAAAGAAAGGTAAACGATTAAGCGTTAATGAATTGATTCTTTGATTTCTATGAAATATGAAGAATAAAATCGTGAATTTGTAATGCGTACACTCTTTAAATGCACTAACTGCAATACATTAGTTTTTATAATAATGCATTTTGGAGTTGATGCTCATTGTTTATTTCACTAGATTAAAACATTAAATTGCTTTTAAGAAACGTTTCAACGCCTGTTGTTTTTGGAGGCACCTCTTCAATCCTACTAGTTCCAATTAAAATTTCACGCGTTTGAATTATAGCTAACTAAGCAAATAATACCTGATTCCATTGTTTCATACTGTATCCTGCGTTTTATTGGAATAACGTATAAGAGTTTTAACTTTTCAGAAAGTGAATTAATAAAATGCTAGAATGGTTTTAAGTCTAACTGAAACACTTAGTCCTCAGTTTAAAAACGCTTGCAACAGTCAATGCTCTTGTAAAATCGTCTTTGGTAGCAAAGTGTAAATATCATTAACATGTTATTAACTCATCGTATGATTGCGAGGTTAGAAAATACATTAGTTTTAGGATCAACAAACTTTAGTCACTTCAGGCCAGAGTATAGGCATTTTGCCAGTTACTCCATATCAACAGCGGTCAGTTTTCATACTATATCTGCATGCTATAAATACCTGTAGCTTCATTGATTGATTATTGTATCGATTAAATCTGCAGTACAGAAGAGATGAGGGGGATTTTAAGCATTGTGATTCACTATTTTCATTGGTAATTATGCCTGCTTCTGATATCAGGAGTTTAACGCCGTCTTTATCTTCAACATTTCTCCATCAACTTGCTTATCTCTGATTAAAATAATTGTGCCTTGCCCTTATATTCCATGTGCTTTTTATTATATAATTTTTCTGCAGTGATGTGTTCATTTGTTTTTTGTTCTTCCTCTAATTAAATTTACTGCTTATCTCCCTTATTCCAAACAACAATTTTTGGTTCTAGAATAACTAACTGTGACCAGATCCCAATATATATAACCTCCAAAAAATTTATGCAACTCTTAAAGAAGCTGTTTTTGAAGGGATAATACGGTTCTCAGGAACTATTTTATAATAAAGAGCTTCGTGTAGTATATATATATATATAGAAAAGATTATTTCCAGTCGTATTTCTAAAAGATTTCTCTTAGATTTTCTAAGTTGTTGCGAAGATGAAAGATTTTTTCCTGAATTTCAAAGTTAGAAAATGCTTTCAAATCAAATCTATGTTCAAAACATGTAGTTAGCTGATATAATTTTAATAAGTATTTTTATGGTTTTACTTTCATTATAAATATAAATTCGATTTTACATGCATTGATATTCGTGAAGCATGTCTCTAATTCACAATATTCACAATATTGGCCAAATGGTTAATTAATCTCGTATCAAATAAAACGCATTAATGCATGCAATTTTACATGCTTTTGATGTTTACAGACCATAATAGAAATAAAAGCTTGCACTTAAGTAAGATGCTAAGCAGTCATTTTCCCCGTATACGGAAACTTTTAGAAATGCACTTACTGCTGACTTTGTAGTTTTAATATAGGAAGCAGAATGCCTACTGCATAATGTTTTAATTTTTAAAAATGTTTATTTCTCAGGAAAAAAATCTATGAATAATTCAACATAATTGTTAATCCCTGAAACTGGTTTCCTGTCATGCATATGTACGTGTGTGTGTGTGTGTGTGTGTGTGTGTATATATATATATTATATGAATTTTAATGTGCTAATGTACAAATATATATATATATATATACATATATATATATATATATATATATATATATATATATATATATATATAGATATATATCAATCATTTTATCGATTATGCTTTGATATATATATATATATATAATATTATTATTAACTTATAATAGTTGTAGGCCCATATAAACACACACATACTTCTCCCAAATGAGTGTGAATAGATAAGTTCGTAGTCTGATAAAAAGCTTTCAGCTAAATTTTAATCTGAAATTTTCAATGTACACAGACGTGCCAAAAGCTGTATGTTAGCAGGATTTAAAGGTAATGATAAGTACCACTATACCCACTGGCTTAATCTGTTGTGTTCTGATAGCATGTGAGTCATTCTGAGAGAAGGCATTACCGCCTACTATAAATAGTGCAGTGGCCGACGTCTTGACCTCTTTTATAATTTTGACCAAAGGAAACTTGCGGCATTTATTGCAGGAAGTACCAAACACATATCCAGCAGTTAAGTTCATCGTCCTTTAGCTTTCAGAGGGTATGGGAAATCATGACATCACCTAACAGGACATTGCGAATCAACTAGGCCCGTGACCTCGCTAATTTGAGCTTGTGAGACTTGTAACAAATGATGGAAGTACCACGTTTGTCTAATGGAACATATATAGGACGTGGTAGAGAGGTTAATTAGTACGCAATACCCGACAGCTACAAATATCAGGAATCTGTGGACAAACATGAAGACGGTATGATTCAATATCTCTGCCAAAACCTTACGAACACTTATGAAATTGATGTCACGTCGAGTTGCTGCACCGCATTGCTAGAAGAGTCCGACGCGATACTAGGCAATAGTCTCAATCCCCTATTCGTATCTTTTATATCGTTTTCATTCCTTAACAAAGTTTGGAATCTGCTCTTGATCCGTCTCTTATATTCACTCTAATGTTATTAGGATATATATTTTTTTTTTTTAGAATCACTGTTTTCTCATGAACGGCACCAAACCCGTTCAGAAATATTTAAACTATCAGTTGTATACAACAGCTTTCTAAGATCAATCATTGAAAATGACTTTGAACGAGAGAAACCCATGGATCTTGGAGAATACACCTTTTTGAACTTTATGTTCTCGTGCTACATAATCACAAACAAAGAATAGATACCAAATAGCAGAAATTAAATCACTTGAGCACTTTCAACAGCAGCAACAACTACAATAGACAGCACATGTAACGCGAAGAGAAAATAATGACATAATCAAGATGTTGACGTTCCGGAATATTTGAAAGAAAAGGTTAAGAAGGAAATTCCTCTCGACAGAATAGATGGAAAGAGCAAAAACATCTACTGGACTTGAGAAACCTATTTTCATGAAAAAATGTTTGAAGAAAAAGATTTTATATATTTCAGCCTACAGAAGTACGGTCAATGAATGTTGAATGTTTCCTTATAAGGAAACATCTAATATAATCAATACCATTTTGTTTCTCTTAATTTTACAGTCACGTTTGAATCTGCAACTACTATTTTATGGTTAAATCCTATGACGGTTATATTTTCAGCCTATTATCTTTGACGGTAATTATAAAATCGATTTCCTTCTTTTATCATAATTTGAGGTTTTCAAGGTATATCTCGTTATTTCTTATTGTATTTTTCGAATAACATGTTGAATATTAGAACCAAAATAGGGAATAAACAGCCCAAAGTTCATCTTTGTTCTGTTGTTTTTGTTCCAGAAGTTTCAACTCTTTCCGCCATTATCAAGAACCATGTGCTATCCGTTTAGTAGGTAATATTCCGTTGGAGACATCATGGCATTTTATAGAGAGCTGAAAGTTTGAATCAATATAAAGTGATGTCATGTATAATGATTAAAGGTACCGAAACTGCATAAAAGAAAATGCTTAAAATATTATGCGTTTTATTATTATTATTAAGCATATCAAATATTTTATATGCACTTCAATATATCATCTCCTGTGGTGAAAATATCTTATATATTATGGGTTGTTCATTTTGTATAATAATATATTCTAGGATTTTCCCTTTCATTGAGTGTTGTATAGTGTTTTTGGTATTATCAATTAATATCTGTCTTATGTTGGTAATTGTATTTTAGTTGCCCGTGATGTG
Source organism: Acanthosepion esculentum (assembly GCA_964036315.1). Lineage (NCBI taxonomy): Eukaryota > Metazoa > Mollusca > Cephalopoda > Sepiida > Sepiidae > Acanthosepion > Acanthosepion esculentum. The sequence goes on along the minus strand of OZ038477.1, from coordinate 71,402,105 downwards.
ATGATCGATATATACATGTGTTGCAATAAGTTTCGACAAGTAACAAGTCAGCTTACGAGAAAGTGTAGTGTATGTGTGGTTGATGTAAGAATTTAATGCCGTTTTTTGATTGTTGTTATTAGAAATGTCATTTCTCAGAGGGTATATGAATTCATAAAAAACACATTATTTCGATTTACATGGGAGGATTTTTGAGCTCCCTAGTTATTGATAATGACTTGGTTAAATGTTTTCTATTTTTTATAGTAAATGATAATTCTTAGAAGTAAGTTGTGATTGTCAAGCGATAGTCCTAGCTAAGCATATTTTAATTACTTTTTCATTCTGTTTATAATTAGGGTGTCTCTGGTTACGACAGAACAAGTTAATGATCTATTTAATTATGTTTATATCTCTCGGAGGTTGACGTTTTACGTGTTAAAATTTGTGCACATATCGATGAGCCCATCACAAACAACACTCTCATCTGGTAGAGCACTGGTAAGGTATATTGTCACAGCTGCAGTACGACAGGCGTTGCTGCAGTAGGTTCTGTAGCAAGTACGTTTTTATGAGGTGGAGTTGGTATTACCACACCAATGCGGAATTCAGAGTTATCTTTTTCCGAGAATGGTTGCCAAGCAAATCTAGAGTGCTCAGTCTGCTCTGCCAGTGACCACTTGTTGATGGTAGGAAGAGATATATTCATAACTTTCTATTGGCTGGAAATTAAACGCTACACGCTATTAGCACTTTACGCGTCGATAAACGCTATGCTAAGCGCACATCCATAATATATATATATATATATATACTTTTATCCAATTTAAAATCTTGGATTTTTACCCTTCTATTTCGGAGGAACTATTAATTAACAGCCTTAATTTCGCTAAAAGATATACCGAAATAACGGAAAATGATCTGGATATTATTTTAACATCAAGAAGATCAATACTTACATACAATGACGCTACTTGAGTGAAGAAGAATAATGAAAGTTTCGATGTACCTATGGGAGCATTCGACTATGCCCAAATTGCAGATTTAGTGGGCATATATATTTTAGACACCTTGAATAGAGTAGTTAACCTTAACCAAGTTGGAATTTATAGAGATGACGGCTTAATCATTGTCCCTAATAGCAATGGTCCCTTGACTCCCAGCTTACATCAGAGGATCATTAGAGCCTTCAAATACTTAAGATTGAATATCTTCCAAACTTAAATAATCAACTTTTTAGATATCACCCTCAACCTCCCTAATGGGACATTTAAGCCCTTTCATAAAGTTGATCAAACACTCCTATACATCCATGTCCACTCTAACCACCCGAAATCTGTAATAGATTACATCCCCAAAACTGTTAATACGAGAATAAATAGGCTTCTAGCCAAAAATCTTTAATGAAAATAAATTTATATACAACCAGAATCTCAAAAATAGTGGTTTTAGACAGGAATTAATCTATAACGAAGAACTAGAAAATCATAGTAATAATAAATCTAAAAACAGAAAGAGGAAGGTAATATGGTTTAACCTACCGTATTGCAGGCTTTCCAACATTGATATATATAACAAAATAATTGAAACATTTGTTAAATTCAAAGAAAATTTATTTAATATGTCCTCCTTTAGCCTCACATACAGCTTTAATACGTCTAGGAATGGAATCATACATCTTCCTGACTTCATCCAAAGGAATTTTCAGCCATTCTTCCATTAACACCTGTTCTAGCGCTTTAAGACACGACGGTGGAGGATAGCGGCTCCTAACTTGTCGCTCCAAAATGCACCACACATTTTCAATAATATTGCTATCTGGAGATTGGGGAGGCCACTCCATGTGTTCTAGCTCACTTTTATGCACTTCATACCAATTCTTAACCACTAGAGCGGTGTATTGGAGCATTATCATCTTGGAAGATGCAGTCACCATCAGGGCTAAAGTCTGGGCCATTGGATGAACATGATCTCCCAAAATGTTCAGGTAATCTTTGCTGTTGATCCTTCTATGCAGGGCAACTATTGGACAGACACATTTTCATGATATGGCTGCCCAAACTATCACTGATCCACCTCTATGCTTCGCTGTTGGAAGAAGGCAGTCAGGGCTGTAAGTTTCTTTGGGCTGCCTCCACACATAAACTCGCCCTGAAGTTGTGAAAAGAGAAAAACTGAACTCGTCTGAGAATATGACTTGTTTCCATTGGTCCGCAGACCAGGCATTGTGATCTCTGCACCACTTCAACCTCTTTAGAATGTTGCGAGAGGAGAGTAGAGGTTTCCTTACGGCGGCTCTTCCATGATATCCAGCCTTATGGAGCTCACGATGAGCAATTTAACTAGAAACTGGACTATTCAGATGATTATTCAACTCAGCAGTCACTTTGGCCGCAGTAGTCTGATGATTTTTTGCCACATTTCATTTCAATGCACGTCGATCACTGTCAGTACGTTTGCAAGTCCGGTCCGAATTGCTTCGGTTACTCGAGGTTTTGCCCTGTTTCTCAAATTGCATCAGTGTTCTTGATATGGTAGCTCTTGAAAAACCAAACAGTTCATCAAATTTAGGGATCGAGGCTCCTGCTATGCGAGTTCCAACAATTTGCCCTTTTTCGAACTCGGAGAGGTCACGCATTTAGCTTAAATTTTACTAAATTCTAAAAATAAATAAGCCAAAGACAGTAAATTAGACAAATAAACGTATTTACAATAGATATAACCTGCAATTACGAAGTTTTAGTTAAAGTTCTTAATATAATAGGTCTTTGAAATATAGGAGTGGAATTTGCACCTGTTCCAATTATTTTGTCCAACCCCTGTATGTGTGTCTATTTAGGCAGCATATCTTCATTCAACCATATTATATTAAATAATATAGACATATTATGTCTATTTATTTTGTAATAATCCATTCTAGTTCTTTATCTTCTTGATGTTAAGTTAAAATTTATCAAGGAAGACTCCGTATTTTTTGTTAATCCAAGTAATTTCGATCTCCTCCGAGATCATCCCCAGGGGTTGATTGCGAAGACAAACTTAAAGCAACTGTAATCATTGTGATACTGAGTTTGCAAAACACACGTGAACGCGCTATAATTTTTTTTAACATTAACCGCGATAACCAGAGATTGTAAAATTGCATCTTTCTCAATTTCTAAATACATATACAGGATGCGATGTATAAATTGTCGTCCAAATTAAGCAAAAATGAAAATAACACTGACATCTCATTTTAACAGACATATTTACCAAAATTACACAAAAATATCTTGAAATACTAAATAATAAACGACTTCGGAATCACCTGTATCTTTTCTAGGCGGCCTCGTTGTTTACGTTGGCTAATGCTGCCATCATCCTTGACTTCAGTTCATTTGGTGATACAAGGAGTTAGGTGGCCAGTTGTAAAGTGTGACGTGGTGGCAGAAATTTCTAACAGCCATGACTGGATTCTCCTGCTTATGTGGCATGGTGCAGAGTCCACAAGGCATTTAATGTAAGCTTCCGTGTTGAGTATGAGACCCTGTGGGAAAATGAATGAAGGCATAACCTCGCAATCTCTAGTGATCACGTCAAACACTTTCGTAATCACACTTAGACTCGTCCAAATATCTTAATCCTCTGCACTGCCCTCAGATTGACTCTCAAACACGCAGAAATATTCATATTGGAGCTTCCGGAACGAATGCCAACCTGTACAACATGCCGTTTCGAAATTTTGTCGGAGTGAATTGCGTCATGGCGCTTTTTTTCTCACAGATGGTACTCAAATGACCTTACTATACTGTGCAGTCGACAAAATAATAAAAAAAGCAAACAACGCACATGCGCGAAATGAAAAAATATAACATGGCGACAATTTCCATTCTCATCCTCTTTCTCTCTCTCTCCATATATATATATATATATATATATATATATATATATATATATATATATATATATATGTCAGGGTGAAAAATTCCCAGAACGACTCATTTTACAAAATCAGGTGAAAACACATACGGTTGGAAAATTTTTGGGAAGCGCCCAGTTCATGATAAAATTTTGTTTTTATAATCTGTTTTTTAGATCTTAATTCAGAGGCTGCATATATATAGTAGATATTTTTTAAATCAGGTGAACTGTGTCCTTACTTATCACTTACTCTTTTTCGATGCAGCAGTCAATATTACAATGCAGTTTTGCGTCGACGAGAATGAACAGACATATCGATTCATGAGTTACGGACATACTTGTAGAATCACTCATCTGTGTTCTTCAGAATAGCAGCCAATTTATGAGATACAAAGGAAACTTGTCTTCGTCGGCTGATCAATCTGATGATTAGATTTTTTTATAATTTAATTTCTTGTTTGTTTTACTTCGTTTAAGTGTTTTTACGAAAATGTATTGTCTCTACTTTCTTGATAACATTCCTGATTATGAGCAACTGTTAGAAATAGGTCATTATCATTCGCAGTCATAAAGGCGTGATAATGTAATTAAAACAGAAAATAAGATACAACGCGCAAAAAGTAAAAAGAAAGGTTATCTGAATTGGGTGAAAGGTGGATAACATTGATAAATGAAACAACGTTTATCACCACACTTACAAAGTTTGTTCTAGAAATCTTTAAAGATTTGGGAAGGATAGATAGATAGATAGATAGATAGATAGATAGACCGAATTTTCATTGAAGTTCTCATAAAATATATGTACACGTATGAATTTGTATAAAATGTTTTTAATAATATATACATATCTACATATACACATCTTTTGCATATGTAAAACTCTTTCTTCATTTTTTCCCTTTCTTCGTCCCTGTCTATGTCTGTCTGTGTTTTTCTGTCTTTGTCTGTCTGTCTGTTTGTCTGTCTCTGTCTCTCTCTCTCTCTCTCTCTCTCTCTCTCTCTCTCTCTCTATATATATATATATATATATATATATATATATATATATATATATATATATATATACTAGATTACAAAATTGTCCAAATCGTGTAACAGTATAATTGTCCATCCTACAAAATGTTTAATATCTACAAAAACACTACCTTAAATGAGTTTCTTTACCCAGGTTTACAGATAAGACTTTTAGCCATCTTGACATCATTTTTCGTAAGAATAGCTGAAAAACCCTTTGAGTTATTCAGCTAGAAAGAGAACAAGTAAAAATGTTTTTTGTCAGACACATTGTTTTCCCAACTGAGCAATGGTGAGAGAAAAAAGATAATTCAAGCCTTCAGTAATGGTACGAAGATTCATACTCAGGCTTCCATCTTCAAAGTCCTTTTCAAGAACCATCAAGAGAACGGTGAGTAAGTTTAAAAAAGAGGGAACAGTAGAGAGGAAAACTAGATCAGGAGGTCGCAACAGGAAGAGGGATCATCATTTCAACTCAAACGATCAATTACAAACGATCCAACTTAATCCATAAGACATTTGGAACTTGAGAGAAGAGTTTCAGCTATGATAGTCCAAACAGCAGTGAAAATAAAATCGTACGTGAAAACTGTGAGAAAGTTAGAAGATTAAAGAGGGCGAAGATCATCTGGAATAAGTTGGAAAATGATGCTTGAATATATATATATATATATATATATGTATATATATATGTATATATATATGTATATATATATTTGAACTTTATTTCAATCCCTCATGAGCTTCCGATCCTTAGTTATGATTAATTAATGATGAACATGACTTTTTCATTTATGATCGATTTCATCATGATTCCTCTGTTAAGCTTGGAGAGTAATTATACATTCTTATCGCTCAAAGTAGATTACAACAGTGTCATAAAAACCGCGGAGAATTCCAGTGAAATATCTTTAATCAATTTTAAGATACAATGGTTGAAAGTATAATCTAAAAATTGTACAATTTAGGTGTTACACAATTTTGACGATTTTGCATTTACACCCCCCCCACACATATATATATATATATATATATATATATATATATATATATATATATATATATGTGTATTTAGGCAGCAATCCTTCTTTCATGCACATTTCATTAAAAACGACTGACAAGGTGCTTTTATTTAGTTTTTTATATAATTTCTCGTGCAATCTAATAATGCTTTCCTTTTCAGATGATAAATTATATAAAAACTGTCCGAATGTTCTTTTTATCCGAGCGCTTTCGGCTATACATTTAGCCATTTTCAAGGATTATATTTCAACTGTTAGAAATTAGAAATAGAATTAATAACATTATAAAAAAATGCATAACACCTGTTGACAGTAGCAAAAAAATTAGATTAATTATTTATTATAAAAAATTTAAAACTTCTAACCTTATAGTTAAAAATAGCAATTCACCCCCCAGAACAAAATTAAATAGAGCAAATATTATTTACGAATTCAAATTCCCATTAAGGAATTGTATTCCTCAAGAATCAACTTTCGTAAATAATTATATAGGCCACACTACAAATTGTTTAACACGCAGACTAACTCTACACCTTTCTGACAATAGCTCAATTAGATCTCATTTAAATATTCATGGAGACCTACCAGACATTATTCGGAACATACTTGTCGAAACACTAATATAATAGCATCATCCACATGCAAAAAAAGGTTAAAAATAATGGAAGCCTTATTAATAAAAACAAACAAACCAACACTTAATAATATTAACTTTGAACATGGACATAATATCTTGACCGTGTTTTGAAACAAAAATATGAAACATTTTATAAAACATACATATAACAAAATATTTCTAATTCTAACAGTTGAAATATAATCCTTGAAAATGGCTAAATGTATAGCCGAAAGCGCTCGGATAAAAAGAACATTCAGACAGTTTTTATATAATTTATCCTCTGAAAAGAAAAACATTATTAGATCGCACAAGAAATTATATAAAAAACTAAATAAAAGCACCGTGTCACTCGTTTTTAATGAAATGGGCATATATATATATATATATATATATATATATATATATACGTATGTATGTATGTAGAGAGAGAGAGAGAGAGAGAGAGAGAGAGAGAGAGAGAGAGAGAGAGAGAGAGAATAGTTATGATTTCTTGGATATATTGATATAAAATAAAATGAAAGTTTTTGATTGATCCGAAATATCTAAAGCCAGCATAAGGAAAATCCTGATAAAAAAAGTTATTTAAACTTTTCGCTTCACCAAATTCAATTACTGATCATGTTCGCCTAACCCCATAAAATGGGAAGAAACAAATTGGGTCCATGCTTCCCACGAGAATTATTATAGTCGATGTGACATTTCTGTTGAATCAACGAAGGCTGATATACATCATATTGGTATTCCATATGTGAGTGAATATAGTTCTTTGTCATTCCCTAATGAAGTCGCTTTCCATTTATGAAACACATCTTATTGTTCAAGAGTGTATGCAACGAAATAATATCGGTAGCAATAAAAGAGGAAAAAGGCATTGTTAAAAGCCAATATATGCCAATCAGCGAATATAAAAACGGCTGTTGTAGCAAAGGAAGAAATTGCTCAATTTAAAGCATCGTCTTGTTCAAGGTGGATTTACAAACTTCTTTGTAAGCCTTTAACACTCAAGTATTTTATAGAAGGTTTGTAAAACTTGAAAATTGTCCTTAAAAATGTTGCTTTCCATAAAAAAATAAAAACAAAAACTTTGCTTGTACCTTTAACATCTTGTCTCTGACTTGCTGTTTCTGCGATGCCGGCAGAAACAGCAAGTCAGAGACAAGGTATTGAAGGAAAGCGGAAGAAAGGACTAACGATAAGTTAGAAGAAGAGAGAATGTGGTCGTTAGCAGAACCTCAACAGAAGATGCGAACTACGAAATGGTACTGTAATCAAACAAGGACTAAAATTTAACTATCGGGAAGTGATTTAAAAATGCGAGACAGAAGCTAGAAGGCACAATGGAAAAGAGAAAGAAGACATTCAAAAGCTAAACAAATAATTAAAAAAAAACAGGAAAATTTTGTAAGAACAAGAATCCTATATGACGTTGAATGCCGAACAATTTACTCGCAGGTGAAGAGATGTGATTCTACAGAAGGATGCTGAGAATAAAATAGACGAAATATGATAACTTTAAAACTTTAAGGAAAATGGAAACAAAAAGGACAACAGTAATTAGAATCCGAAAAAAGATTGTTGAACATTTTGGTACACATGATGAGAAAACAGGACTTGAGAAATTTGACATTCACAGGATATATTGAAAACAAAAATGGCAGAGGGGAACAATGAGTAAGCTACTTAACGAACTTGTGTAAATGGACGGCAGGACAGGGAGTGGGCGAGATCGTAAAAAAACAAATATTCCCACAAAGGATAAGAAATAGTAAAGAACCATGATCGCCTATACACTGGAGGTGCATGGCACAAAGAAGAAGATCAATCAGAAAAATGTTATTCGGATAAAATAAGAAGGATCAGGTGTAATTTAGAGATATTGCAGATTTTGATCCAAGTTTTAGCAAATTCGAATGAATCCGAGATTCCAAATAGAATTATAGTCTTCTTAAAAGCAATACATTAGCATATATGTATTATGATTAAGAAAATAATAAAATTATCCATTTGATCTTGGCGTCTTCTGTGCATAAAGAAAGACATTTTTTGTCATTTAATTATTTAAAGTTTTCTTTTTTTTACGACGAGTTTTCTGCTATATTCCCACATCTAAAATCAAAGTTTTAACTAAAAAAACAGTTAAAATATTGCAAGAATTTTTGAACTTTCTAAACCGAGCTGTGGAAGAACTTACGACCTGTGTTTGCATCAAACTGTGTTATCCATTTTAACAAATAGAGATCAAACTATACACGCTTTATATATATATATATATATATATATATATATATATATATATATATATATATATATATATATATATATATATATATATTCGGTATACGAAATGTAATAACAAGCGGTTAATAAAAACTGTCGAAAAGAAATATACGCAGATATTCTTTTACGACGTGGATACAGCCATAGTCCTCATCCTCATTGACGCATTAAGCTCCGTTCTTATGACTCTGAACAGTAATCTTGAAAATTCCAAATGTATCTTTCAACAGGAAAATTGTTGAAAGATACATTTAAATTATTTTAACTTAAAATTATGGATCATTTTAATCTTGCTGATATTAAAATTTATATTATTTCTCCAACGCATGAAATATAAATGACAAGTGTAATTATTATATATGTTATAAATAATTTAAATATTTAAATTACAATTAACTTATATACAGTAGACCTATGAGTCATTTTATCAGATTTTGTTCATATAATACATATAAAATATAATATATATATATATATATATATATATATATATATATATATATATATATATATAACAAACTGTGTTACAAAATGAATGATATCACCTGCAGATAGAATAAAATGATAATATTAGAATCATTAATGGAAAAGCACATTTCGTATCGTCTTTCACACGATTTAAACCTCCTAATAACTAAAGATGATTGATTTGTTTTTTTACTGCTTATCAACACTTTGTGGTTTATTCAAAACAGAAACATATTTGGGATATAATAAGAATCATTTCTTTGGTGATCGAATATTGCTTTACCAGTCTTTTTGTGATAACAATAATTTTCCAGATACAAGTCCTATTTAATCCATAAATGAGGGGAGAAGAAGTTCATTCAGATTATTTCCCAAGGATATTTGCGCGTAAGTGAATGTAAGATTAGCGACTTGAACTTGGCTCTACTAATTTCTTGTTCCGAGCAGCTATCCCTGAGACCACCTGCATATTCAGAAGAAAACTAAATGTACAGTGTTACCAAGAATATAGAAATATAGCTGTTAATAAACTAATGTCAAAACAACATTATTAAAGGAAAGCAGCTGACTGATGTAGAATTCTTTCAATTTGAAGAAAATGTTCAATGTAGATGTAAGTTGTTATACTGAATAATGATTAATCCGAAAGACTAATAAACACTATAGTTGACAATATACCAGAAAACTATCAGAAACAATAAAATCATTAAAGCAATACAAACAAGCTATATAAGAAGAAAAAAATGCAAAAGTACAACAAAATTATGACAAAGTGAGCTAGAGAAAGAGATTGCAGTTCTGCTAACAGAAGTTTCAATATTAGATGAAAGTTAAAATATTAAGATTTTGAAGAATGAAATATAATATTTTTAAAGAAATGACACAGCAACTAAAACGACGTATCCAACTAAAATCACAAGGAAAAGGAAGATACGAAAAAAGAAAAAGACTTTGTAAACAAAGTACCATTTTCTAACTAACTAAAATCTATAATGAAATGTATAAATCAACGGAGCTTATAGGACAAATGAAAAAGGGGAGAATTTTTGGATAAGATCATGGAAAATAGAAAAAGTATAAGAATAACACAGAATGGATTATGATTCATGATCCAGAGGCTTCATCTACATGAATCTCCATGTTACTGGGACAAAAAAGAAGCCACAAATCAAACAAAATAACGAAGCATTTTATTATCGAAACGTATGACAAATATTTCTGGATTATTGTTAAGATTTGAAACCATGACTGGTTCCAGTGATATTATCTGATATAGGCTTTTTTCTAAGTACATACACTGCTTTCGTGGTAGTTGTATAAAATTATTATTATTTATAAACAGTCTTTTCTATTTCACATTCGTTTGTTTTCAAATCATTTTTGTATCATGATTAAACCACTTGCTTATTTCTTCAGTTGGAGATCAGTTATAAACTAAAATAATGGCAAATGTCTATTTGAAACTTTAATTAGACAACGTATAGGTTAAAATTAATCCGATAACAGTGTTGTATTAGTGGTTAAGAAAATCATTTATTACGATTAATATTATTAATCGTAGATTATTACGAGGGTTACTTCTAAAATAAGGTATTTTCTTATGTTGGTTAACTGCATCTGTTGGCCAACATGATAAGATGATATGGCAGTAGATTTTAAACATTCTCGCGAGTAATCCATATTTTTATTATCATGTTAAAGATAGCAGCTGAGAGGTAGTTTGGCAAATGCCATCTGACATGAAAGTGCGTACAAAACTTACATGTCAGTGATCTTCTCTATACGAAAAAACTGCTCATATTGACATTTAACGATGCTAGATGAACGTTTGCAGAGAACAAACAAAGTATATAGCACAGTTAAGCGTTTCAGTAGTGTTGAATATGATGTGGGTGACAAGCTAGCTTGCCGGCAGTGATGCAAGACTATCCCTTACGAGGTGCGCCTTGATTAAGACAGGAAACTGTATATGAAATTTAATGTCTTTAATCTTTATCTGTTGTATAGTAGGACGCAGCGTACTTCCTGCTCTTCCCTACTACTGGGCCAACGGACTGCTCCTACTTATAAATATAGCAAGTAGCCATATTAGAGTAGGATTTGAAGAGGTTGATTTACTCAAGTTATTCCGTTATATGTATGAGTATTTAATAATGTTCTTTTTTTTCTCTGCCTAGGCTTCAGTTCCTTCGATACTCTTTCTTGTTTTCGGCTACTTTTAACAAAGACAACATTACAACAGTGGCGTCGAGGGTGAGATTCGATCTCATCGATGTGATGTCACTACTACCAGACGGAATTAAAATATCAGTCCATGGAGGTGTAACAAGCAGATTTACAAGCAAAGAAAAAATCCGAAACGCAACCATCATCAAGAAAAGAGTTGTGCACTGTGTTCTGGTACTTGAAAGGCGTGATTCTCCTGCATCTCCTCAAACCTGGACCAAGTCATCAACTCTAAGCTGAAAGGCTGAATTTCTACATTCTGGTCTAAGATCGGATTTAGCTTGCAACATGAAAAAGTTTGGCTTCACACCAATTTGAAGACCATTGATCACGTTGCACATTCTAGTTGGACTGTCCTGCAACAATTCATTGTATAGATAAGATTTAGCGCCTTCCGACTTTCATGTGTCAGCACCAATGAAAGATGGAACTATGAGGATAGCATTTTCCAGATAACGATGCCATTAGAGCGACTGTGAAAAAATGTCACCTCTGCTAGTGCAGAGTTTATTAGTACGGCTTGCAAGCACATGTCCATCGCAAGCGAAAATGAGGAAAAATTTGGTGTTTTATAGCTGGAAACTGCTAACTCTCTCCCTCTCTTTCTCACTCTCTCTCTCTCTCTCTCTCTCTCTCTCTCTATATATATATATATATATATATATATATATATATACAACGATATTATTGTGGTAAATGTATCTAGTTGAGGTGTATCTGTATCTAGTTCTGTTTAAGTTTCATTGGAAATAAGTAAGAGGCATTATTTCCCAAACGTTCCTCGTATTATGTTTCATACATATGTGTGTTCATAACAGATGATTGGATAATATCGTTGGCAATTATCACTGGACATTGGGTAACACTGTCGCATTAATACTATAAGTATTAATAGGAATAAGTACAATAAAAATAATTTGAACTGTAATATTACAACCAATATTATTACTATTAAATAATAGTCGTAAATAATTTCTATTTTGGCGAAACAGTTGTAATGACTACTGTACCAAACCTTCACTTAAACAGATAATAATAAATGAGGAAAAATGGGTTACATGCAAGGCAAAGGGAGTGGTAAGATTAAATTTCAGCAACCGTCCCCAACAGCTGAACTCCACGAAAGAAGAGTAATATTGTGCGTATGGTGGAATCGTTGTGGTATTATTCATTGAGATGACTTAAAACGCAATGGAACACGAAATGCACATTTATATGTCTAGCAGCGTTCACGTGTCCATAAAGTTTGGTCGAAAAGCTTCCTGCATTCGATAATAGAAAAATGTTTTACTTTATGGCAACACAAGGTTACATACTGCAAGAATAACACAGGAAATAATTTTGGAACTTAGTTTGTCTCTTCTACCCCAATCACCATATTCTCCTGACCATGCACAAAAAGATGATGGCTCGCCTAGGTTGTTGCAAAATGCGTAGATAGGGAAAAGTTGTTTTTCTGTTGAAAATCAGATTCAAGAGTTTGTCAAAAACCTTTCCTATAAATCCCACGAAATCTTACAAGTTAAAAGTGTTCGAAGTTGTTAAATGACAACAGGACACTGCAAATAATGGTGAATATATAAGTGAATAGAATATCATTTTATTTTAATTTTTATAAGAATGAATTTGATAAAAAAACGAAATTATTTATGACACAACCTATTTTTACTAGTTAAGCGCCACAAAAAGTACAAGTTTATCAGATTAGTAAAAAGTCGTGTGCGTTGTGGTGTAATGGGTATCGGATCGAAATGAAATATCGGAGAGCCGAGTCAAAATCCAGTCCAGTTTGTTACATTCACTTACGAAGAAATAACCATAGGAAAGGTATAAATCCATCACTTCTCCCTCCAACTATTGTTTGAATAGCAGGGCATACTGGGTTATATAGCTTTGGGTGGCATCCAGTATGCCATAGAAAGAATTGCAATCTAATGCGAAAAATCTTCTGCCTCGTCAGACATGGATCGAAAGAGACACGGTCGCCCAAGCGTGAATCAAGAATGGCAATTAACTGACTGAATGGTCAAAACTTATTTCTATTTCCATATAAAGTAGATACCACGTTGCAATCAGACAACACAAAAAGTAACATTAAGATGTGATTTTTATTATCTATTAAAGCAAAGCGTAATATAAAAAAGAACTACCTTTCAAATGACAAATATGAACCGATAAATGTTCTAAAGAAATATGGACTGATAAATATTGTAAAGAAATATAGACTGATAAATATTGTAAAGAATATGGACTGATAAATATTTATTTACAATAATTCTCAGTCCATAGTTCTTTACATTATTTATCAATCTATAATGCTTTACAATATTTATCAGTCAATATTTCTTTACAACAATTATCAGTCTATATTTCTTTAGAATATTTATCAGTCCATATTTCTTTACAATATTTATCTGTCTATTTTTCTTTACAATATTTATCAGTCTATATTTCTTTGATAAATATTGTAAAGAAATATGGACTGAGAAATATTCTAAAGAATATATTTAACCAAATAATGCACAGACTTTCAAATAACCTAATTATTGAAATTGATGAGAAAATAGCTTAAACATTTTAAATCCAGAAGTTTTCAGAAATATATAAAACTTTAAATTCTTTCAAATAGTTTTATTTTTAAATGCAAGGTTTACATTGAAATTGTAATTTGATTTGTTAAAGTGATCGATATCTAAATTAGATTGCATTGAAGAGAATACTGATTACATTAAAAAATTGTGATTTGCTTTTCTCGTTTGCATGCAACAAATTATCCGAGAAAAAGTTTTCGATCAATATTCCTATGTTCAAGTTACAAAAATTCTCAAAGAAAAGCTAGATTGAATATATGAAATATATTATAAAATCAAATCACATCTTTTGTTAGGAAGAAAGGCAATTCATAAAAAAAGGTGCAATAATTGTCTTTTCATATATATATATTTATAGATAATAATAGTGGTAAATATATACATACATATGCAATCATATATCTAAAAAATATAAATATATATACATACATACATACACATACATATATATATATGTATAAAAAATAATTCCAAGAGGATAGAATCCAGGTAGAACTCAATGTCCAGGACAGAGTAAGGATATAATAAAAAGGATTAAAAACTAATATTCCATGGTCATAATTTATTCCATTGGAATAATAAATACGATCCAATTCATCAGACCTACAAATTCAAAAAGAAAACAGAAAAAAATAACGCCGGAGTTGTTTTTTCTATTTTCTTTTTGAATTACTAGGTCTGATGAATTGGATCGTATTTACGATTCCAATGGAATAAATTATGACCATGGAATATTAATGTTTAAGCCTTTTTATTATACATATATATATATATATGAAAGGGAAACTTTGTATCCACTACAAACACAGTGCTCTTTGCAAGGTATACAAAATATACACAAAATCAGAGTAAATATAAAGTAGGAAAAAGAACATTTCATGACGTATTCAAACTCAAAACAGTTTTTACACACACACACACACACACACATATATATATATATATATATATGTATATACACACACACACACACATATATATATATATATATATATATATATATATATATATATATATATATATATATATATCCACAGACAGACAGTTCTTCACAGCTCATAATACAAATATAACGGCTCTCATTTAGCTGATTGGTGTTATCATCAGAATCCCGGCTGCAGAATTTCGTATAAAAACGTTCCAAAAGTGACTTTACTGAGATTGAAAGTACTTGGGAAAATAAAAATTATCTGAAAGAAAATTTTGGTATTTTTCTTAATCAATTTTCTACGGCCACCAAGAAATTAAAACTAAAATGAATAGACATAATAATTTAAATTCTTTAACCAAACCTGTTTGAGTGGAAATATTCTGTTTAAATATACATATATATTACAGTAAGATTTACTCTGTACAAGGCCCGGGTTTTACTCGAGTTAGTGTGTTACCTTAGGAGGCCATTTGCGTATATGAGATTGAAAGATAGCAGTTAAACCTAGCCTTGAACAGATTAAGATTATAGTGATCAGGGAAACATCGGTTCCACAGAGCAGTGGTTCGCGGGAAGAAGCTGTTCGGTGGAAGTTACGTCTCACCGATAGAATACGGAGGGAAAGTGGGTGGTTTGCTACTATGTAAGTATCATGGCGTGTTCTTGACATGAAGATTTGACTTGGATGGGCCAGGGAATGTAGTTCTTCCGAGCACTTTCCGTGGAAAAAGCGGTAGAGTAGCTAGAGGCTTGTTACATCCTACATGTGAGAGAGTGCTTGGAGAGTAAGAGAGTAAAGAATAATTTATCACCCACAAGGACACGGTGACGCTTTTGGATTTTATCAAGGCTGGAGAGTTCGGTCTAGGTAGCTCCCGTCCAAATATGACAACAGTACTCCAATTTTGGCCTGATCTGGTGGATGTCTGCTTTGACCGCTAAGTCTCCGGAGGACTGGCTATTCAGGGATCTACCAGTTAGGAAGGATGTTATGATCGAGAAGACCCTTCAGTGAATCCATAACTGGAGAGCTTGTGCAGTTAACCCACGTACCACACTTTGTCGAAGGCCTTTGAGATATCTAACGCCTCTAGGTGTTTTTGTTGTAAAAAGCACCACTAATTCTGATACTCACAGAACAGATTGAAGGCAAGAGGGACCGATGAAAAAAAAACGCATTACTTACTTAGTGAGCTTGAGTAAATAGATGACGGAACAGGGTTTAGGAGAAATAAAAAGACAACATTTATTCAGAACTACATAGGACAGGGATTTGTGGAGAGCCATGATCGATTACGCCCTGAGAGGACACAGAACATAAAGAAGAAGAGTCAAGTTCAAATTTCTGCTAAATCTGAGTATTAACTTTTGGGAAAATGCCCTTGGCAAACTCATGAATCCAACCTCCGCCCATAGATATGGATTAAATAGCAGGGTAGACTGGCTTCTCTAGCCTTAGCTATGACTAAACTAGGCGAATGACTAGTCTAAATACAAAACCGTAGGAGATGTAACGGCAAATATCCCAAGAAGTCATGGAAATTCACTGGTAATCACAGAAACGGAATATTCTCCTATGTCCTGAAGGGACATGGCCAAATAAAGTTTCAAGGACTATCTGGGGATGCTTCTCTTCTAAGGAAAGGTGTAGAAAAATTACTACTCCTATTTTGCTTTCATTATTGACTTTTTGCTTTATGCAATGTTCGTTGAAGAAACGATGCAAGTTTAAATAATCATGAAGTTTTCTCTTCACTTCAATTCATACGACTTCTCCCGACTGTAAATTTGAGTTCATCTGCTTCCGTGTTTTACTTTTCTTCGTCTCAGACTAGTTGCTCTTTTCATCTGTTCATGGTCAAAGCCACATTTTATACACGGACATATATATCGAAAATTCTCCGTCCTTCGATTATGTTGCTACAGGTTTTAATATTGACACTTATGGTGTCAGGTTGCGCTATTCAATATGTTATTTGCTGCCACATTATCGAAAACTTCTTTAATTCGAATGAGTTATTTTACATATCGATATCAAATTTGTTTAAAGGAAAGAGAAATTAGATAATCTTATTTTTGAGTTTGTAAAAGTTGAAACTTGTGTTACATGAAAATAAGTTTTTTGCATATTGTTTTAATAAGTACAACCTAAAACTTAACTATAGATACTTACTTTAATATTTATTTTAGTCAATATTAATTTGATGAATAATTAAAACAGGTATTAATAGTTGTAATGTCTCGAATAATATTTTTCTAAGAAATGACTCGACATCATTATTATTCAAACTTTATTCAAACTTTATATATATATAATGTAAATGTATTTAAACTCGGTGGGTGAAAAATCCTGGATAGCAAAATTTTCACATAAATTGGCCTCTGAAGAAAAATGAAAAAAAAAAAAAGAAAGAACCAAAAACCCTCCGAAAAGGGCGAAATAAATTGTCCAGTACCTTAAATCTCTAGTACAAAGAAAAAAAAAACTCCAGAGAGTTATAAGTTAAAATGAAGAGTGGTCAATATACTAAGTAAAGCAAAAGTAAAATAAATAAATCCTAATGAGCCATTTCACCACATGGGATCATCAGCTCAGTTCACCCTGATGATCCCATGTGGTGAAACCTAGGTAGGTAGTACCTGGCTCATTAGGATATATATATATATATATATATATATATATATATATATATATATATATATATATATATATATATATATATATATATATAATGTGTGTGTGTGTGTGTATTTCTGGTATTTTTACCATAATAATGTATATTTCATATTTTCATAGTGTTTTCTTTTGGAGCTCACTATTTGGCCATAGCTGGAATCCTAACGAGTGCTATCAGCCTAGATCAAGATGGACCTGGGGAAAACAGCTCTGAAGAGGTGGTTCTACGCTTCTCTAAACCTCCATTCTCCCGATCAGAAGCCTTGGTGCCGAATGTAGTTTATCGTCATATCCAGGATTAGATGCGTGTTTGTGTATGAGTATGCGCTCGTATGTATGTATATGAGAATTTTTTAATTGAATGCTAACAGGATGTTTTGTTCTAAGTGTAGAATACTGACAGTTGAAAACATCTATGCATCATAATGAATAATTTATTTGGACTAAACAAAATCTGATATAGAAAAATATTCATGAAGACTGAAAGACTGCGTTAATTGTTTGGAAGTAAACGGTCTCTGCAGCGCCTCGAATATTGTTTCCCTCATAGATCCCCCGTCATTGCTTGGGATCAAATAGTTTTTGATATTAAAACAAAAGTTAGTCTTTACTTTAATAACTCTTCCATATTTATGCATGAACTTGTTGGATGTATGTCTTGATGCGCGCTATGCAAATATCGGATGTAATATGAAGAACAGAAATACTTTATCATAGATTTCTAGCTATTTCATTTCTTAAAGTTCTTTCAACAGCAAGCAGATTAATAATTTTGATTAACTAGCATATAAACAATTTCTGAAACGAATGGCTTTTCTATCAGAGATCCGGTTTAATTTTGAAAGAAAAAGGAAGCGAATCGTTTGTTATACATAAGGTCAGAGTTTAACTTTTCTGAAATACCGACAAACTATTTTTTCAGTTTATCTTCTAGAACAAAAAGAAGCATTGTACCGATCTTATGTTGTACTTCAGGTGTTTTAACTGTAGTAAAAATTATTAACAGAAGAAAGAGCTCGTTGGATGTATAAATCAATATAAAAACAATTTGGACGATCATTAAACTGGCCAGTGCATTATGTACTAATATATTCTCATTTTATCAACTATTCATTACAGTTCAAAACTTATTTACTTACTACAGTTAAAAATACTTGGTGACATCGGCATGGAGATAAAACGCAACAACAACAAATGAAAAAGATTAGTCAAAAAGTAATATTGGCAATGCTTCAAGTAAATTTCACACAAATTAAAATTATTTCTTAATCAGATATACTTTTCTTTTGTTTTTTAGGGATCGAGAACTTTTTAACATAGCACTTATCGAAAATTTTAAAAATATAATTTTATTTGCCATTACTCAGTAAAATTTGTAATCTAAATATCTCATGTTCGTATTAACGTCATCTTATATTGTTTAAATAATTTTATTCTAAATTGTATATTGGCCATACCGAAGTAAAGAAAAAATTATAGACATTGAGTGTCATCCGCATTCAAAGTTTAAAATATAATTTACACTGGGAAAATAGGTGAGTAACATTTGATATTCAGTTACATTATGAAGAGTGTTTTACTTTTGCCTTAAAGATTACTTGTTTTTTTTTAAGTTTTTAAACCGATCCCTTGTTAAAAGAAAATTTCACTGAAGGAAACATTTCTATTATCCTCATAAAACTGGAACCCACTGAAAGGCTCTAATGGACTCAAATAACGATCACTTAAAAAGTCTTAAAACTAATTATACAACACATCAAGATGATACATGCATTAGCCAAGAATATAATTTTCGCATTTACACATCACACGGGTTTATTACATATACACGTGTATTAACTGTGCCTCAAAATCAAACATCGTACCGTTTTCTCATCACTGACGAAACTTTTCCAGTTTCAATGAATGGGTTTCACTTTCAATGAGAATCCATGCTTTCAACGTTTATTGGGTCTCATGTTAACGCCAGACTTCAAGTGGACTTTATATATACAATCGTTTGTTAAAAATACTGGGAAAATGGTCGTTTTCCATTCTTCCGTCTCAGGAAGTGCTTGATTTTTTTCTGTCATATTTTATAGTTGCAAGTACTAGATTAGACCAAGACCTCTTCAAGTCATCATTCTCAATCTTCTTTATTCTCATAATCTTCACTTCTGACCGCATCTTCTTTCATTCGTACCACACACCACATTCATCATCATTTCAATTTTAAAAGTAACCCTCTACTTTGAGTGGATCTCAAGTCTTGTATTGGGGGAATTCTAGTAAACAAAACAGATCTTGACAATGCAGGCTTTATCCTTTACTTCCAACAGTTCGGAACTTTACAGCTTAGACACGCTATGTTTCTTCCAAGAAGTCGAAGCACCATCATTTCTTCCGTATTTTAAATGTAAGCGGAAACTACCATTCAAACAGCTTCTTTGAACACTACAATATTAAGCTCTTCAAGTCAGGAGCCAGTTGTTATCTATCTCGCTTATCCTCATAATCTTCACTTACTATCAACATTCCATCATTTCAGATACCACATTCATCATCATTACCATTTTAACAGTAACACTCTCTCTTGAGTGGCTCTCAAGCATTTATTCAGATAGAATTTACTATAAAAATCAAAATCATATAATTTCAGTTTTTTAGATTAGTACTGTGGACCTTTAAATGTATGAATAAATAATATTCAATTTATTTAAAAAAATATAATGAAAACAAAAAATTAAAAAATTACCGGTCTCTGGGAAACGATCCTATTTTAGGGGATCCATAATATGAAGTGAAATTTCATATATATTTTGCCAATCTAAAGATAATATTTTTGGCGGTGCAAAGATAATATTTCTTTCGGTTTAGAATATACTAGTTTTGCTTATTTGCTTATTTGTATTTGAAGTAAATAAAAGTTTAATATTCACCTTATTTGTCTATATTTCTGAGATGAGGTATTATGTACACTATTTACATTATTCGGACTATTGTCCTCATCTTTGTCGCCATATTTATTACAACGTGTCGGCCGTTGTACGCTCCGGCCTTCTTCAGGTGGTTGGAATTTAACACTTTATTTCGCTCATGGGGGTAGACTGTTCGTTCCATGTGCCATGTTTAATGGATATCAATTATCAGTTATCTCCTGTTAATTCCCCTCTCCAAGTTCTCCACGGCCTTAGCCGGGTATTGAACTTACACTCTTTAGATCCTTTCACGTGTAACTAGAACAGTCTACCCCAGTCAGTGAAATAAAGGGTTCAGTTCGACATTCTAACCACCTGAAGAAGGCCGGAGCGTACAACGACCGAAACGTTGTAATGAATATGGCGACAAAGATGAGGACAATAGTCCGAATAATGTAAATAGTCCACCTTATTTGCTTCAAAAATTACCTTTACTTTGGTGATAAAATAAGGATCATCGTCTTAATGTACGGAAGCTGCAGAACTGGGATCGCATATTTTTAAACTAAAGTCCATCGTTAAAACTGATTCTGTTAATCTTTGCAAAATTTGATTATTGACAGATATGGAAGGTATGTTTGATTTTCGTAAACATTGCTCGTATTCTCGGACACGTGCAACCGATTTGATCTGGTCATTTAAAGAATACTAATCAGGGATCATTCAATCAATGAGCGCCAGCTTACTTCGATCGTGGATGAAAAATAAAAGACTTCACACATCTGTCAGCATTTGTTTATGATAGCATAACATTGGCCGGCATAATCGAAACAGAAGTAATCTCGATTTCAATTTATCACAATGCAAACTGAAGACGATAACGTGACATGGAACTTGATGTTCATGAATCAGATAATGCAAAACTTATATAAGTTGGGTTTCGTTCAAATTTAACATTTCAAAGAATTTCAAATATGAAGAATATAAGCGAATAACATTTAATTTTACAAAAAAGGAAGAAATTAGTTGCATTAAAAGTAACTTATTACAATAGGGTTTAAATTTATGAATAAATTTTATTTATTAAAGTTAACTTCTAAAGGTGAATTCCATAACGATCATCTACAAGAGGATAGTATTTACTAAACTGCCTTAGTAGTGCACAAATGTCACGAGTGTGGAGCACTCAGTAAGACTTGAACTCGCTGCAGGAGTATTGGACTGAAATACATGAGTTCCGCGTTTTCATCTATACTAGCATTTTTCTACTAAATTCTCTCCCAATAAAAGGTTCAAGAACCACTCAAGATAGTGTGTTACTGGATGAAGTTTTCTAAGTACGTCAGACGAGGAAGTAATGGTAGATTATGAATATATGTAGGATAGATAACGGTTGATTCTAGACTTGAAAGCCGAAAAAGCATCATCTCTGGAATTTGTTCCACAAAGTATTGTTAGTAAAATTTATTTGAGGTCTTTGAAAGTTATGTTATGTGAATCTAATTCTCTGATTAAAAGAATCACACTTACATGATAAATTCCTTGAACAGAACATTGTGAATATATTCTACATTGACTTGATAATTACCAAATTGTAGAAAAATATGTTAAACATTAAAACTTTCAAACAGACTAGTTTATTATTTTAGAGAATAAAACCTATTAATAATTACAGTCAAAATATTAATTTAGATATAGTGTAAGTTTGGATCAAATATAGATCAAATATGGATCGGAATCAAACAACTAAAAAGTAAAAATACAAGAATTTCTCTCTTGTTTTTCTCCATATCTCATTCTCTGATACATGTCAGAGTAAGAAACCTTTCCTATTTATTTTTTTATCTTATCTTATTATATATATATATATATATATTTAAAGATATGGTTTGTGGTACAAAGCTTTATGACCGCGATGAAAAGACAAAAATTATTTTTATTACCACTCATAATGATAATAGATAAAAGATAAAACTGAAAAACGGTCTAGCTAACCGCTTTCGAACCACGCTCAACAGAGCTAAATTGACGTTAATAAATTAAATAGAATTATCACTAAAAAGAGATGGACAATATGTATTGGGGGAAGAAAAAAATATTGCTTTGTTGGAAATTAGTTGGAGGCCCAGTACGAAGTCCTTCTGTTTACACAGAGAGGGCTTCAACCATAAAATATAAATGGCCTCCAAAACTTTCAAGTGGTAATTCGAGCGGGACTTGCTAAGAATGGTAAATGCGTCCACACTGAAACTAGTAGCACAATTATGGCTATTTATTAGGGGCTCTGCGAAGGAAGACGCATACGTATTGGTCAGAATGTCTGAAGGAGTGTACATAAGATTACAGATTTTTGTTGGAACGTGTTACTTTATTCTGACTTCCAGCCTTTGAGTCGTTCTCCTAGTGTAGTGCAAGCCACAACTACATTTAAATGAATAAATTAAAGAACTATTATGATGTGGAGGGAGAACGTCCTTCCGCATGTGCGGGAAGACAGGCTTGGCAGAAAAGACCACACGAGTGTTAGCGGCAAAGTAACAATGTTGAACTGCTGCCAAAACATACCTAGAATATCTATCACTGATATTACCCAACTAAGGAAGGAGCAGGTACACAGAACATCTTTGTGCTATAGCAGGTTTAACTTTACTGAATTCAGCAATTTTATTCTTAATTATTGATTGGACAATGCCTACCGGATAGGCATTGTTACAGAGAGTAGTGGTAATAAACTTAATTTAATCACCTAACTTAATCTTAGAACAGATCATTAAAGCCCTATTAATTTTACGTCTTACGGGATAAAAAGGTATCCCAGAGGATATATAATCCAGTAAATGACGGTTTACGATAAACGGATGTAACAAAACCCGACGAAGATCTGCTAACCAAAATACCAAGAAAGGGAAGAGAAGAATTAATTTCCTTTTCTTGTGTAAATTTTAAAGCTGGATGCATATTATTAAGGGACGAAAGAAAATGGTCCGCTTCAGTCGCGTTATCAAAGAGACAAAAGGTTTCATCAACGTAACGGAAGTAAACGTCAGGTTTATTAGGTTTCAATAACACTCTCTTCGTGGAATACAACAAAGATATTTGCTAAAATTGGTGCCAATGGGGGAACCCATCGCAACCCCATTAACTTGCCTGTACATGACGCCGTTGAAACTAAATCCAATTGGCATCATGAGAAATTTCATCAGTTCGACGAAAAAGTCCTCAGGAATAACAAGAGGAGACAAATGACTACGATATATGGCATCAGCACATATATCGATAGTTTCTGCAAGTGGAACGCAGGTAAATAGACTGGAAATATCGTAGGAACGCATAAATCTATCTACCAACGAATAACGCTGCATAAAATCAGAGAATTCGAATGAATCTTTAATAAATGTGATAGAAATCCATTTAGCCGAGCCACATTGGAAGACCCTATCATGGATAGAATAGATCTCAATGGAACCCCAACTTTATGAGATTTGGGTAAGCCATAGAGACAGGACGAATGAAACCCAAGGGTCTAATTAAATTAGAAATGTCACTGGGCAATTTCCCACTTATAACCCACTTAACTAGACGTTTTGGAGCTTAGCCTCAATAGATAATGTAGAATCAAATTTATCTAATATGTCTTACTGAACAAATTTATAGGAACCCCCAAAATAGTCATCATCTTGTTAACATAATCTGGATAATCAAGAATGACAACACCAAAACCTTTATCAGGTTTCCTAATCACCAAAGATTTATTAATACGATGCACTTTGATTATCCGATATTGTTCCCTGTTCCACTTTGATTCATTATGGGAAATAGGAGTACCTGTGTAGGAATGTGCTATATTTTAGATTAGCTTTGCCTTAAGGTCACTGACCTTGTTAACAGATACAGTTTGGCTAGCTGAGTAAACAAAACCTCAAACTCTGAATAAACTTCTTCTCGCTTAATATGCAAGGGGAGACACAAAAAATTCAGACCCTGCGAGAGAATCGATAATTCTAGCGCAGGCAACTGGTATGAAGAAAGATTCAAGTCGAGAATGACTGCGTTCATGAATAAGTGCAGCATATCGGACAAAACGAATCCTATCAAAGTAGCAAAGTAAGCCCATTCTATTACTTCATAATTAATAATATTTCTTATACAATTTGGCAAGAAAATAAGAGAGCGTAGATATGAAGTTGGTAATAAACGCCTCTTCAATTTTCTGTCCTGGATGTAAATTAACCCATTTTATTCTAAAAGTAATAAAAGGTGGGCAGACTTTGTTAGTCAAGTACAAATGAAGAAAGGACTTGTTAACTGACACAGTTCTAATTTTACTTTTAACTTTTGACAACGAATTCAATCTACTGATTAAATCAGATTTTTACCTTGTATTAAAATATTTAAAGATATGGTTTGTGATACAAAATTGTATGACCGCGATGAAAAGACAAAAATTATTTTTATTACGATTCATGATGATAATAGAGTTAAAAAGTAAAAGTGAAAAACGATAATTCTATTTACTTTATTAACCTCGATTTGGCTCTGTTGAGCGAGGTTCGAAACCGGTCAGCTAGCTCGTTTTATATGTATCGCATATTTTTACGGGTTGGATAAAAATTCGAAAATGCTTTACTGTTTAACTGCTATATATGAAGTGACTTTGAACTGATTCCAATTGCAGATATCTAAACCGTTAATATTTAGTCAAAGATTTTGTTTACCATACTGACAATATCCAGTTCTTTATAATCAACCGCTAGAAAGAGAAAAACCATGTAAATTTATTCATAATATACAACATCATATCATAGTATCTGCTCGATAAAAAGATGTTCTGATAATATATGTTTATGTATGACCTTTGTTTGATACGGCTATAATAAGCATTGCAAGTTACGTGCTGGCTTGGAGAGCCACTATCGTACTCAAGAGAACTATAGCCATGGATCAAACTTGTCATCAATGATTTTATTGGTTTAACAAAACGACAACAATCATGTATGTATATATGCATGTATGTGGTATATTCAAACAATCTTCATTATCAACAAAGAAAGAAAGTAGATGAAATTCAAAAATTTTCTTTGTTGATAATGATGGAAGCCATTCGAAATGTTGTAACCTGAAAGGGAATTAACACGGACTATCACTATCATAAAGAAACAGAAAAAATTCGTTACAACAAAAAGCACTGAACTGTTACGTAATATCAATCACACTATATGGTAGTGAATGCTGAATTATATCCTCACAGATGAAGAAGAAACTTGAATCAACAGGAATGTGGTTCTACAGAAAGATGCTGAGAATACCATGGACAGTACATGTGAAAATGAAGGGAGTTTTATAAAAAATGGAAACAAAAATGGCACTTGTACTTAACATCAGAAAGAGAGAGTTGAAATTTCTAGGGGACATAATGCGGTAAGAGAGCTTGGAAATTTGAATACTCACTCGACATGCAAGAGCTACAAAGAACAGTAAACCCTCAAGAACCATGATGGACTATGTCTTGAAAGGACACGGCACATAAGAAAAGAAGACTGAGATTTAATTTACACCGAAATACGGAAAATAATCGGGCAATAAGAAAAAAATGGCTTTTCCAAAAATATAATAGACATAACTTGTTATTTACCTTTAACAAACCTAGACTTATTTGAATGTACATATATATATATATATATATATATATATATATATATATATATATATATGTGTGTGTGTGTGTGTGTGTGTGTGTGTGTGTGTGTGTTTGTATGTATTTTGTTTCGGAATCTAACGAAAGTTTGTTGCGTAATGTTTCTACGGTTTAAATCATTTCTCTAGTTTCTGGGATTAATTTGAATAGAAACTGTTCAATATCGTCTTCTCAATATTCTTCTTTCATAAAATTGATAGGTTTGAGTCACTCTGTATGCATTGTTATTCCTTTGATAGTTTTCAAGGATAATATTTTCTTTTCAAGTATCACGTCTTCAGTTGTTAGTTTGTAATGACATATTTTTAATACATAAAAACGTATAACGTATAAAAAGATAATCAATTCAAACACATGTATATGCAGTGAATGTTCACACAAATACAAAATAGCCATAGTAAATAATTTAATAAACAAAAGACATTTAATAACCCACATAATAGATAAACAAACTAAATTAACCTGAGAGAAATACCAATTAATAATAATACAAATAATAAGTAAAAACCCCATTTAAAAAAACAATTACACAATAACTATAGACTAAAACAAAATTAAGAAACCTAATTCATCGACAAAACAAAATCACTTGGAAAATATTTTCCTAGCGATAGCAATTCAAGCATACTTACATACAATATTGTGGTGTTAGCTAGGGATTTATTTGATAATACCTTATTTAAATAACATATCACCAACAAACACAAACCGAATACTGACAAATCCTTATCAATAACACAGAATTACTAAACTACTGAAACTGTAAAAACGATTACAAAAGCTGGAAGTCCTCGTCATAAAACAAACAACTCTACATCAATAAAATGTTATTCAACTTGAGAACAAACATACTAAATAAATCTCACAGCTAACGACACCTAAAATTGACACATGACGACACGGCCGTGTGAAAATGAGGCTTTCGAAAAACAAAACAAAAAAATATTCATGCACATAGTCACAACAATAATAACAAAAACTCATTGATAATGGCTTATGAAAGCTGACAAAACTCAGAAGATATTCGACAATTTATATTCAAACATTCTCCGGAAACTAAAAATAAAATGTCCCGAGCAGTAGAAAAATGTTGGGTTTCAACCAAATCGCCACAAATGTGCGTATGTATGCATGTCTCTACGTACGTATTGTCTTGTACATATTGAAGCGTATGTGTACACACTACATATAAGTTACATAAATCAATTACAAACCGAAAATAACCTTCGAATATGTTGGCTTCGAATGGATATAAATTATTTCCGTTGGCAACAATGAGGTCAACACTAGCAACGGAAAAATAATATCTATATTTTTATTCGAATTTATTTCAGCTGGTTATGAGATAAAACTCAGCCATATATAGATATATATCGGTACACATCATTTAATATGCAAGAAGTGGGCTGATCCAAATAAATAGAGTAAATGCGTCCTTTTAACTACAGTTAGGAAATCTGCGTGGGAAAAGGTGACTAGGCACAACCATATAGAGATTATGTTATATATATATATATATATATATATATATATATATATGTGTGTGTGTGTGTGTGTGTGTGTGTGTGTGTGTGTGTGTGTGTGTGTATATATGTGTGTGTATATATATATATATATATATATATACATCTCTCTCTCTCTCTCTCTATATATATATATATATATATATATATATATATATATTCTTGTTTTTCTCAACTGGAGTTGTGTAAGTGAAGATTCGTCTTGCTTATATTTATTAATCATTTCGCTCCAGGCAAGGCAATAAAGCTACTAAGACGCAAGAAGGTTTCTGCGTGTAAGAGAATACGAGAAAATAGCATTATTAAGGAGAGAGAACAATAAAAGAACAGGAATTAAGAAAACAGAAGATAACGATTTAAATTTTTGAAGATCAAAGTTGACTGGGAAACGAGAAGCCGGAAGGAATTTCCATAAGCGATACGTGCGAGAGAAAAAAACTGTTAATATAGAACTTAGGGTTATATATAGCCATTTTAACTTTAAAATGATGAGACCTTGCCGCCAATCTAGTACTGCGCTTAATTTCATACAATTTAGTACGGTATTACTTCGCGTTGCCCATCTCCTTTCCAAGTAATATGCAACAGGTTTTAATGGGTTTCACGCTAAAAGTAGCATGGAATGACCCTGAAACTGTTCAACAAAGATGAATTAATTTTACAACAAATCTGTTAACTTTTAATTTTTACAGTAATTAAAATTTGTTATGTGTGCTGAGAAGTAGGTAGAGGTAATTTTTCTATAACAAAGCACATGCTTTGATTAAATTTTTTATTCCTTAAGAATTTTCTTTGATGAATTAGTATTTTTTCTATGAAAAATTCAAAAATCTATAGCAATATTGCGAGTATAAGGAAGTTTCTGCGTAGGTTAAAGTACATCAGTTGTGATGCCATGAATTATTTACGAATCGTCTGTCAAATCATATTTAAACGTTTGAACTCAGAAGACTATTATGCATCTGAAGGCAATTTTCAGTTGTTCTTTTGTTATCAATAAATTTATACACTTGTAAAATCTAAGTTGTACACTCAGTATAATGAACACATTTACAATTTAAAAGTTGCTGCAATTGTAAATATATTTCGATGCATGAATACTGCATGGCAATGATGTTGGTATTTCATATTGAAAATTCTTTATAGCGCTAGTAAAAGCGAAATTCAAGCCTCGTGGCAAATCTATCAGATTCTAGATTTCCCACAGTCAGTATTGCAATATGTAAAACTGCCGTGGTTAATCGCATGGATGTCGATATTTCAAGTAATGGATTCTGCAAATCGATAGGCTTCTTTCCATAATGTTCATTATGCACTTATATTTATAACCATGGCCAAGTAATTACACGTTTAATACAATAATGCACTGAGCTACTACTTAGAATCCAGGATTATACTAGTTAGCGTTAATATCAACGTGGTTAGGTTAGTCAAATAATTAAGAAACTAATTTTGTGTCTTTTTAACATATATCTCACAATATAATTGACACACTTCAACCATCCCAGGGAATGACTTCGATTGGCAAAATAAATAGGTCTATGCGACCGATCAGGAAAACTATAAAATAAAAAACAGCAATTAAGTCAAGAAAGAAAGAAACGATGGAAGGAAACGGGAGAAAGAGAACGGTAGTAAATATAGAGAGATAAGTAGACTAATGACGTTAGACAGATGCCATAATAAGGAAGTTTGACCAACATCCAACAGTAAGAAATACAGAAAGGTCGGTAGAATTATGATATTAGGAAGACGCCCAATATCTAGAAGTATGGTCAAGGGAATAAGGATTTCGAAAAAAAAACAAACAATGAAAGAGAGAAAAGAATGACACACGTGATTCATTTTTGATTTTTTTTAAAATATTTCATGCCCAAATAAGGAGATTTGCATATTGAGAAAATAGTTTACGATAATACGATGTGTTAGGAGACTGAAATGGAAAAAATGTTACAGCGAATTGTATAATATCATAACATAAGCAAGATTGTTATTTCCTCAGTGACAGTTGGTTCACTATCAAATCATTGGAAACAGGCGTGATGTTGCCCGCTAAAATCGGCAAGTGTTTAAAGAGCAATATCCGAAGTGAATGAAAAAGAGGCAACATTCCGCTGAATTTTCAACTAATGGGTGTTGAATTTCGCTGATTTGACACTGAGTTTTTGTATGCATATGCCTTGAGTAAAAGTTTCTGCAAATAAATGTTTTAAAAAATACTTTTTCTTATTATTTGTTATTTTAAAGACATGACACAGCTGGAGCAGCATGCCAAAGAAATCTTTATTTTTAGTTAATTGATAAATAATCTAAAATTCATTCAGGCGAGGTCTGTACCAGTCCACACGCTTGATCATTGTCTATTTAATTTTTGGGTTGAATGGCTTTGACATCCAGCTTCGTACATCTTACGAGCAAAGATACCCTAAATTTTCTCAAATGGATTGAGGCAAGAAAAATATGCTGGCTAACATACAACGTCAATACTGTGGTTTTGAAATCATTGTGTTTTGCTTTTTGCCAAATGGATTGAATCATTGACTTGGAACATGCAGTTGGCAATGGGTGAGGAGAGATTCCAAAAGCCAAGAAAAGTACCATTTATTACAAAGCTTTAAAAGTGAAAACAATACAATAAGTAACCAATGTGGAGTTTGACAGACGAGGCATCCGACAGCCCGATGCAACCAGTTTTGGCAGATCTCGCCTGTCTCAGTCCCATTTGAGCCACGAGGGAGGCGCTTCTGGTCAAGTGTGTGGGCTTCTCCGTTGTGCAGAGTTGTCCACCAAAATCAAATTCACGCGAATGGGCTCATCAGATTCTCTTTGATTCACAGCTATCTATGCCACCGTCACCAGGGGATGAGAAATGGAATAACGAGAGAGATTGACGATCCCGATACAAGCGGGTGCCAGTCAGACGAAAAGAAATTACATCCTACTGACATGATTTATGCAAAGAGGACATTGTTTTCTCTCGCCATGTTCAAATTGGTGGATGTGTAAAAGTTTGGGTAACATTCGAAGAAAGGTAAGTGATGCCTTTTCCGTTTATAAGTTTACAAAGAGAATAGTTTTCCTTAAGGACACTTTTCATTCCTTACGAAAGTCGTAATTATTTGCAGTGAAATAAATTCTATGTAAAGTCAAAATCCGACTCCACTCTTCATTTGGGGTTGATGGTCTATTTTAATGTTTCCTAGAACAATGACAATCACGACGATCGAGCATTTAGTGCGGCGCTTTCCAAATAGAACTCAAAAGAATATATTGTTGATTTAGATGCACACGAGCGGTATTCTAGTCATCCAGAATCCGAGAGCTGTTAGAATACAGGATTGTGTTACAAGTAAATTCAAGATATCTGCATGCGAAATCGATGGTCATGGCAAAACATTTTCTATCAGACAAAAGACATATAAGTGAATGAGGTGACTTGTGATGACTTTATTAGAAAATCCTATACTTTGTTTCGTAAAGAACAAATTGCGCTTAACTTTAAATTACAGACACAGGATGAACCGTCAAGCAAACCTTTCATAACCAGATGACCTAGGGGTCATGCGTACTTTCCGGGTCGAAACATTATTATCTCGAAACCTGTACACTCTTATAATTCCACCAAGATTTGTTGTTTTTGTTCGGTGAAGGCAAATGAAAATATATGCTTGTCAAATATATTCTACTGTATTCACAACTTTCAGCTAATTTCATAAAGCTAGTCGCCGTGTTCCCAAGATGAAAAAAAAGTAATTCAATAATGTGAATGTGAAAGACGTCAATGTAAGATGCTAGACTGTTAACATAATTCTCAATTGAAAATACATTAAACGACTTTTTGTTAAAAGAGGCGAACTTTTCCAAAAAAACAAGTCCCGTGGTATTCTTTCTGACACCAATTTCATTCAATCAATTTAATTATTTGAAATGTACGCTGTTCGACAAAGGCAACCAATTTTGGTGCCACTATTCATCCCTTTCTGACGTGATTATGTTCATCTTCATATATTTAAATTTATAGAATTCATCAACAGAACATGCGTTTTAATACGACTGTTCCTGCATGACCACTTAAACAATTCCATTCAGTAATTTCATTTTTATTTGATGTCTCCCTTCTGGGCGTAGGCGCACATAACTTGTACTATTCCCAACTGTTTAGTCTGCCATACATTTACACAAGCCCGTTAGATAAGTTACTCAATTTTTCCCCGCCCCATTTGCATTCAATATACCCTGTGATTTTAAAATTTTCTAAGCCTTCAGAAACTTCATCAGATATTGAAAAATGTAATTATTTAACTGAAAAGTGAAACTGAAAATAAAGTTGAATAGAGAAATGGAATATTTGTACGAGAATTGTTGTTTTGACGATATATTTTCAGTTTCATACAATCCTTAAGAAAACAAAATTCCTAGAAGTATACTAAAAGTTTCATCATAATGATAATATTAAGCAAACCTTTATTGTTCTGATGAACTTTCCCCTTTGGGACCTCGATTTCCCGAATTTAAGTGCAGTACTAGATTGGCAATTAGGTTCCACCATTTTCTGTTGAAATTGCTAGACATAACTGTAATCTCTGTGCTAATAGTTCCTTCCCTCGCAAATATTGCTCGTGGAACTCTCATTCGGCTTCTTGCTTTCCTGTAACTATGACCTTCAAACATTTAAATGCAATGTCAATAATCATCTTTTGTTTTTTAATTCTGTTCTTTTATTTTCCTTACTCCTCAATAATATTTCCTCAGTTTTTTTCGCTTTCAGTAAACAATTGTTCGTTAGTGGCTTTATCGCCTTCTTTGGGGTGAAATGTGTGTGTTCGTTTTTCTCTGGTTAGTTTTGCCTAGTATAAAAGCACGTTACTCACTAGCTGTTTGAAAAACTTCAAAATTATATTAGCAATAGTTACATGAAACTCCAAAGAGTTTCTCACACAAAAGTGCCTGGTTGATCATATCGACTGAAACTGAAGGAAATTGCTAGAAAGTATGACACTCGACCGGGAGCCTCGCGGTGTTATATCACCGACATATCAATCTTCAACCCAAGCAGTGTTCGATTTTTGAAAGAAAAAGAGAGATGGTTTGTCAGAAGCGTCGGGCTTTGTTATGAAGAGGAAAAGATGAAAAAGCATAGAAAATTTGAAGACTGTTGTTTGAAACTAACCAGTCGGTTTATTAACTACCATTACAATCGAAGTATTATCGGTGGATATGTTATAAATTCTCTATATCCAACGGATCCACATGAAATCTTAATGTCGTTCTTTTATGACCCCGGCTCCAAAACAATTAACTGAATAAGAATAAATCCTATCATTACTCACCCATCAGTGCCCTTAAACCACATCGATGGCAGTCCCAAACAAAAGAGAATATCCTTTTCTGTTCCGGTCAAATATTTCTGGGTTGAATTTTACAGGACACGAACCTCGCACATGAAAATTTATCTGATTTATCCTCATCTAATAAAGTGAACATTAAAATTTATCTTAATGTCTTAATACAGCAAATAAAATACACTACAGTTCAAAAGTTTGAGGCATTCGCTGGCAATTTGTTAAATTGACCAAAAAGAGAAAATTATTATACATAGTAAGAAAAGTGAAACATGATTTTATTAGAAATTTTATTATGTCAAAAAGAAAAAAAAATTAAGATTAAATTTTGCTCTCATCAAAATATCCACCTTTACTTTGGATTACTGCACCACAAACATTTGGAATTCGTTGCAAAAGTTTCTCAAAGTGTAAGTTTGATAATTGATTACATTCTTTTTTTCAATGATTCTAAGAGCTCTTTTTCATCCCATGCTAATTCGGGGGGTGGTTTCAAACTTTTGATCTGTAGTGTATATATATATATATATATATATATATATATATATATATATATATATATATATATATATATATTCGTTCTTAATGGAGTATTTTTCAAAGGAATAAAAAAATCTTTCTATTGAACATTTAAGTATTTTAGATGAAACACTTTTATTAATTTTTATTTAACAGTTTATTAATTAAAGCCAAGACTTTTGTTCTGTACGTATTTATGCTGGTCCTCCAGTTTTCTATA
Source organism: Acanthosepion esculentum (assembly GCA_964036315.1). Lineage (NCBI taxonomy): Eukaryota > Metazoa > Mollusca > Cephalopoda > Sepiida > Sepiidae > Acanthosepion > Acanthosepion esculentum. Next base: position 71,368,205 of record OZ038477.1, on the reverse strand, counting down.
ATCATGGGATCCAACGTTCACACCCGCGTATGCAAGTACGCTATTTTAATCGATATGATTTAATATTTTCCTATTTTCCCCCTAAATGCTTGTCCATGTACATGCAATTAAGTCACGAAACGAATGAATATGTTTCATAATTTTCAAGAATATTTGAAATAGGGTCGTTGAAATAAATAATTATCGACTGCTATATATTCATTGGGCTAAAGAAAATGGCCATTAATATCAATGCAAAGCAGATTGTTTTCCTATGTAGTTCGTAGTGCAATCACTACAGTTGTAAAACATTTTGATTCAAATACATAATCTTCGACATCATCTACTACCTCTTCATACTTTTAGAATACTAATAAAATAAACTTCATCTTACTAATTCTTCTTAGAGAGGTGATCGTTGGTTTACTGGTACGATCACTGAAATATATCTCCAACACTTTTAGCTTCTAGTTTTATTTATAATTTTGGTGAGAGAAACATATTTTCGTTAAGGGATGAAGGTTCATTACACTTCTATTATTTCGACCGCATGGAAATGTGTCCTGGGCAACAAAACCACTTCTTAAACTGTAGTACTGAGGATATCTAACTTCTCCCGTTATCTTGTCTCTTCTCTTCGTCTCAGTCTTTTACTGTTACATTCTTTTGAACACACTCCACGTTTATCACCTTCATTCAACCAGGCGTCATCGAGTCACGTGTTTTCACTTGAACTACGTCACCAAGCCAACGTAGTATCCCGACGTCATACAACGAAGTTATATAACTTTCCTTGCCACGGAATAAATTACAGTAGCGTACTTGCCAATTTAGTTATTGGAAGAGGAGGAATATATTAGGAGCAATTCTTTCGAAATTATCACCTCCATTTCTCTATATATCATCCTATATTTGATTTCTCTTTATGGTTTCAAAAGTATTTGAAGGATAATTGCGGAAAGATTTCAGTCATTCTGAATATGACGAGAATCAGCTGCGCGGTCTTCTTGTAACGTGGAAGCCGGGGGGATTTCAATGCACATGGGGTTAATTAGTCGCGTGTCAGACACTATTGAAGATGATTATATATTAATTAATGCTCTTCATTTTTGGCGAAGGATCTTTTTGCAACATATCGTATCATCCAGATCTCCCAGGATCCATTATCATCAGGATTTGACTCTCTGCAAACGTCAAAGCTAAAATCACTGCTGAATTCTTTTGATAGATTGAGTTGTTTTTTACGTCTTATCAACCATTTGTGAGTTATTTAAAGCCGAAAGATATTTTGAATTATATGAATAAGATTTTCCTGTGAGTAAATATTGCGTTAACATTCTTTAAGAATTACATTGATTTTCAAATGCAAGTCCTACTATTTAGCCCATAGCTGGGGGAGAATAGATGGATTCATAACTTTCCCGAGGATATATTAGTAACCTGGCTTGAATTCAAATTTGACTCTCCGATTTCTTATTCCGAGCTGATATCCAATGCTCCTCCCACGCTGAAATTCCATTAACGAGATTAATGACAATGAGAACAGGAAACTGAGTTATTTTTTACAGTGCCATGCCTCTTCAGGACGCCTGCGAATGTGACTCACTGCATTTTTTATTATCTAGGAAATGGATTCTTGGGAAAGATAGTGCTTTCCGTTTTTTTCTCCAAGATTTGGAATTCAATTTTCCTTAATATTCGTGAGTATTTAAACAATAGCTAAACTAGTCTGGAATTTAAACTCGGCACGTCGATTTCACTTTCCGCGCCGATACACGCTACACAACTCACCCATCCAGATAGCTGAAAAGCAGTCTCGAAAGAGAACTTTTGAACAGTGGAATGGACACTGGGATAAGAGTTTATGAGGTGTATTTTGAAGAAGAATAATAAGCTATTTTGTTTAGGAACGCTATTTTTGTCAATGTCAAATGGCTGAATGCATTATAGAAAAAGGAATTCAGAGTAATATTTTAATTGTCTCAAGTAGCTGTTGGTCAGTGTACTATGTTGAGTATCTAGTAATACTTGGAGATCTGGGGCTTAAAACTCTAGAACTGTGACTAAAAGATTAAAAATTCATTGATGAAGACAGGATATACAACATATTCATAAGAAACCACATATAAAACATATCCTAAATAATTCTGGTTGAGAGCCAAAGGCAATTCATTCTGTTTACAGAGTGAAGGCTGGAGATATTTAATATATATTGTCTCTAAATGTTCCAAGTTAAAATATGAATAGCACCGGATTACAAGTGAAAACATATTCTCATGACAGGACATAACAAATCGATGATTACACTGGCCTGCGTTAAAAAATTTTCCCACGTCAGGTTGCCTTTCTTTCTACCCAAGACTACCCAATCTGTCTAACTATTCAAGTCATAGCTGGCTGGGATGGCGAGGAAGAAATCTATTCATACCTTTCCCAAGTGTATTCGCGCGTAAGTGAATGTAACGAATCCGACTGGATTCGAACTTGGCTCCCCGATTTCTCATTTTGAGCAGTTATCCATTACACTTCAACACGCATCACCCAGAAAGAATGCTGTCATAAAAAAATCTTACGGTGAAAATTATCCATTTTCGTCTGTATCCATTTCTTTTCAACAGTTAAATATGCGACGTTATTTTGAGCGAGGAATGTTATATTTATAATTTTTCTCCTACTTCTCTAGTGGTTCTTCTCCAGAATTATTCGCCTTATGATTTTATTTACGTGATTTTAAATTTAAGTCCGGTGACTTGCTGACCAAAGTAAATAGATGATTATACTTACATTTTCTTTGCGTTGTTTTTTCAGCTTAATTTCGTTTTTCTTTTTAAGGTATGTGTTAATATATTCCAATGTTTTGTCGTAAATGTCAGCAAATCCAAATAAGTTGATAACCAGTGCCTATCAACTCATGTCTCCCCTGACCTAACTCTCACAGATCAATGGGGAAAAAGTGTCTGATATCATGGAATACATCCACAACTTTCAATACATCCACAACTAAATTAGATCCTAAACATGTACCAATCCTGGTGAGTGACCATACCCTCAAAGAGGTTCCTTGACTCGAAAACTTACCGGGGCTAGATCTCACTCCCGATTTCAGATGGAACGCATATATTAGTGCCATCGCAAAAAAAATGCTGAAAGAATGACTGTTTCATTGCATCCGAACTCCCCTGCTACGCCCTATCTGTATATGAGTCAAATCAGGCCGAAAATTGAGTATTGCTGCTATATCTTGGCTGGTGCTATCGAATCCTCACTATCCAGCCTTGACAGACTTCAAAAGCGCCTACGCAGCCCTGGGGGCTGATGAATTATTCACCAACCTGCAACCCTTATCTCACAGATGAAACATCCCCAACCTTTCTCTGCTATATCGCTATTACTATGGCAGGTGCGAGCTATGTTGCTTAACATGGCCAACACGGACATTCACAGCTAGAACTTTCACAGTTCGGAATCTCCTGCATCTCTTCTGGATGGTCTCCTTGTTTAAGTTGATGCATGCTGTCATAATCATTGCCTTCAGTTCATCTTTGGTGTTACAAGGAATTTTTGGGTGTCTCTCTTACCTGCGCTCCACACATAATAGCCAAGGGGGTTTCAATCTGGGGAGTTAGGTGGCCAGATGTAAGGGGTGATGTGGTCGCAGAAATTGGCTGACAGTCATGACTGTTTTCTCCTGCTTGTATGGCATGGTGCAAAGTCCTGTTGCCAGATACACTCTTGACCCAGGAAAACACTATCTTCTTAAAGCACTTAATGTAGGCCTCCGTGTTGAGTCTGAGGCCCGCACCAACAATTTTGGGAGTTGTTTTCTTATCAGAATGATCAGAGTGAGTTTCTCGAGCTGCTGTACCTTCGTAATCACCATTAAATTCATCTGAATCTTTCCAGATCTCCTGCACTCTTGATTGACACCCAAACATTTTGAAATGTTCGTATTAGAGCTTCCGGTGCGAATGCCAAGCAGTACAGCATGCCGTTTCCTAATTCATGGGGGAGTGAATTGAATGATGGTGCTCTTTTTCTCACAAATGGTGTCCAACTGACCATACCATTCAGTCGACAAAATAAAAAACAAACAACCTGCATGCGCGAAATAAAAAATATATAAAATGGCGAACACTTATCCGTTGCATCCTGTATGTTGTAAGTATGATCTTACCTGCTCTGTTCTGAGTCGTGATGAAAACACCGGCCTTCAAATAAATTGATACTGTGTATATGGTGGTGTGAGAAGTCTGACGCCAAGTGATCTTTACAGGGAACCAGGTGATTGATTTTAACAGTCCCAACACCAACGGAAGGCAGATACAGAGAGAAAATGTCGAAAATTTGTCAGCAGCAATGGCATAATATCCAGTCAGAATAATGCGAGACAATAATGTTTCTTTACTGATTAGGAAAAACTTGTTACAGTATAGCTGAAATGTTTCAGTCATCCACAGTTTCTGCACCTTCGAATTATTAACATTTTTACAAATTTTTCTAACAGAAAAAATTTGAATGACAGCAAAAGTGAAAGGATCAGTTCTTTGCTGAGGAAATTGAAATCTGGGAATTATGAAGCTTCCTCAAAAGATAATGCCTTATTAATTCTTAATTGTTGACTTTTATTTTTCTCCCTCCTTAATAGTGTTTTTTTCTTACACTAACGCTCAGTTGACCTTGCGTCTTAGTGGATTTATTCCCTTGATTGTGGTGAAATGAGTAAAAAGAAAATGAAACAAAACTAAAATATAATGTTGAATAAAATGAATGTAGGAGATGAAAGGAAACCATTACCTTAATTCAATATTCCTAACGAAATTTTTGGCTAACCTATCTGTCTCTGTTTGCTTGCCTCTCTCTTTCTCCCCCCCTCTCTCTCTCTCTATATATATATATGTATATAGGGTGTATCATAAATACTTTTACAAACGTTGGGGTCGAGTTCCTCACACCAAAACAAGGACAAAAGTTCATATAAACATATATCCGCAAATCCTTCGTTTTTGAGTTATTAAGTTTAAAGTTTACAGTAAACGCTGTTAAATGTACAATCCAAGATATAATCTAAAATACTTTTACAAACTATGGGGGGCGGGTTCATGACACCAAAACAAAGTAAAATGTCCACATAAACAAAAGGCCAACGTTTTACCTCTGCATACAAACTTATAACAATTGTTCAAAATGTCCTTTGCTTGTTTCTACACACGCATGTACCCGTCGGATCATTGACTGGCGGACCCATTCAAATACTCCCACACAGTTCTGAATGGTTTTGCTGGCGGCCATGACACGTTGATGCATGATTGATCATTAATGTCTGCTACATAAACCGATTGTTTTAGGTGGCCTCATAGATACAAATCCAAAATGTTGAAGTCGGTTGAACATGCAAGTGTCTTAGTCTCATATCGCCTTGTTTGGGGTGAAGTGATTAAAAAATGTTAGAATGGAACTGGAATGTGAGCCATTCAGAGATAATTTCGAGGAATTGTCGAGTATGTTAAACGCGATACGTCAGTGGGGCTTCGATGTTGGAAACATTGGACAAATGAACATTCCTATATCTGTAGACCAGTTTCTGAGAAGCTACGTCGAATAGAGGCTCTCCAAGATCGACACATTTTAAAGGCTACAGTGACAGGCCGTAAGACAGCGCAGATCATGGCAAATGTGACCTCAGAAGTGTCAACACGGAACTTTAGGAATAATTTAATTGTTATGTACAGTCACCAGTGGTGTCGAAAGAGAGCCACTTCAGGGATTGAATGCCGTTCTGTTATGTTCATTCATTAGAGTAGTTTGTATTTCTATGCAGCAAATGGTCGTTAATGCATGCAATTTCAACTTTGGGAGCGATGTCCTCCCCAGAATTATATTTGCCTATGACACACAAACTTACCAATATACGTTAGTCAATTCCTCCAGCAGAATAGATATTTACTTTTCTGTGCTGATAGTCTTAATAAAATACTGAAGATTTGAGCAAATTATCTTCCAAATTCGTCCTCAAACCATAACTGAAAGTCTGCCATATATAACCGTGGGGTGCTGATAATTCAACTAAAATTATTGGCTAGAGTATTTCTCCGTTGCTCGAAGTTGAATCGATGATGACCCAACTAATAAATAGGCATTATGCCGAATTGCTAAGAGTTTGTATATGATGTCACTTGCGTACTGTTGTGTTTGTGAACAATGACTGCTTGAAAAGAAACTGTGTTTGTTTTCGCATAATGGCCGACACAATAACTCAAGATATTATTATGCTACCGCTTACTTGGCAACATCTTAAAAGACAATTTTATGGCGATTCCGATAAACCCCGACGAGTACTTTCAGTGCCACGTTTTTTATTGTAGAATTGTCCTATCATGCAGTTGATGGAATTTTTACTCGAATTTTACGCCGTTCCATTGCACTATCGGAGTTATCCCAAATACTCCCGATTCATTATCTGATAATTTCCGTGCGCCCCAAATCTCGGGCATTCGTGTATATTTCTTTTGTGCTTTTGCAGTGTATCTTTATTAACTGCCAAAGTGGAGTATAATAATTGTATTTATTTATGCAATGTATCGATAGTCAACTTAATATTACCTAACGCAAAAATATTGTGAGAAAGAAAAGCCTGACAGCAACTATTTTGTGTGACTAAAATATTAACCATCGCTTTATTGCACGTGCATTTTAAATAATGTCTGATTTACACTGACTTCCGCGATATTCCTGTCGATAAGACAAGAATAAAATCGTTGCAGTTGTAATGAAATGCAAGCAATTGTATGACCCATTGAAAGCTTCATGAAATTCTTCCAGAATGAATTCATATCTCAAAGTAAAATTCTTCTTTATACGACAAACATCGACGGCATTTTTCCATTGTACAAAGACGGAATATGTTTGAAATCCTACTATTTCTCATTTTCATTGCCTTTGACACTAATCCAGCGATGGCTCCGACCAATAAACTCATTTTTGTTGGTTTTATTATTACTTTTCAGCTGATGCGTTATTCGTCATAAAACCGACAAGATTAAAATCTTTGTATGGTAAATTCATAGATAATGAATGAGTCATCTCAGAATATATCCGATTATATCAAATCAGTACAGATTCTGAGATTATTATTTATTCATATCAGACAATTGAAGATTCTTGTGAATTGAACTGTCACGAATATTTCATTTACGGTTGAATTAATTTGAAGATCTCGATTCATCGTTGAACAAGAAATCGCTTCACGTAACAAATGTTATTTGAGAAATAAACGAATGCCAGGAGTTGATCACGAATTCGTTCTCTTCCAGAGAAAGGGCTTTCGAATTACAACACAGAAAAAAAGTCTGTAGTTACAAAAATGCTGTAATGATCCTTGATGTAAATGGGTTGTGCTTACACAAAATGAGATATGTATCTCCACACTTATTTTCTTATCTTTACTGATAAGTTTTACCAACATATGAAAGTAGCCCTATGCATTGAGTCCCTGTAATTGGTGGAAAATTAGTAGAATATATCAACATTTCTTAATTGTAGCCAAGAGACATTCAGTGTAGACACCTCGACATGAAATACAAATCTAGACGACCATTAATGAGCAGTGAGTTCGTTTCCCACTGAATGTCCCGTTATTGTAGCCTTGTGCCAAAAGCTCATCTTTTCTATGTGCCCTTTAGTGTAGAGCAATGGTTAACGAGTTAGTATGGTTGAACATTACTACCGAGTAGTGAGTTCTGTCTACACTTGCTGCGCCATATTTATGGCCTTGTTCCATACTCAAGAGTAATCAGCGGGGATCAAGCCTGATTGGGGGCCCGCGCAGTGTTTTGTGACCCTCTATTTCTCCCACAACGCCCATCTAATTTACACATTCACAAATTTCGCCAAATCCTATTCTCTGGTCAGAAATGATAAACTATTGATTTTTTTATTTAAAAATCTGGAGCTGCCCAGACATTACTTGCCTGTCTTCATAGAGTTTAAAAGCGTTTAAACGGTATTGAGGGTGAGGAATTTTTTTCACTCTAAAATGCCTTTCCCACCGCCGAAAGATGCAAGTCTCACGCTATTTCCATGGCAACTATTCTGAAGTTACGCTATTTTAGACAGGTTCAAATGAATAAAAACTCATAGAGTTTTGCATGAAGAGAATGGTACCCGCTGTTATTTCAACTGAAGGACTCTGTTGTGATTAATCTAACATCGGGATTTATTGGAGCAAGACAACTTGGAATTACAACCGCACATTAAATGAGCTTTTGACAAATAAATCCCCCCCACTTGTAAATCCTGTTTAGATTTACATTATAATCGGATGTATTACAAATATTTGCTTACACGAGCATGCCCACATTGATAGGCTAGCGGATTTGAAGATACATTCGGGCAAGCAGAGTACCGCATACACGTTATCAAATGAAGAGATCTAGCCACACAGGTACATAAATACATATATAAACATGCTTAGACAAATTAAACACGGAAAATACATATACATACCTACATAAGAATTCGCATGTTCTATCTATCTATCCATCTCTCTCTCTCTCTCTCTCTCTCTCTCTCTCTCTCTATATATATATATATATATATATATATATATATATATATATATATAATGTAGAGAGAGAGAGATCGAGAGATCTAAGGAACAGATCTAAACACGTACATAAACATACAACCAGACAAGAGTAAATACATATACATGCCTACATAAGAATTTGCATCTGTCTGTCTATCTATCTATCTATCTATCTATCTATCTATCTATCTATATATATATATATATATATATATATATATATATATATATGGGCAGAGTGATATTTTCATGTTCTATTTACCTATTTCTCTCTCTATATATAAATATAGAGAGAGAGAGAGCGAGAGCGAAAGAGAAGGAAAGAGAGAAAGAAAGACAGAGTTTATAGATAGTGACAAAGATAAAATCCCACGAACAATCTCATAAACTTTATAAACTGTGATGCAATCATACCCTTGATGTATTCACATCTATGTAATAAACATATATAAATTATATTTCAAAGATGTTGTATAGGAATAGTGTAACTTGAATCATTCGTTAGCTATAGTTTTTATCATGTTCTTTTATCTGTTTCATGACCTTGGATAAGGCAATCTAATTTCTATCTGACAACACTGGATTTTATTGCACAATTTCAATTTAGCTGCCTCTTAATGTCCTACTGTATTTATGCTATTACATTGTACCCCCGCCTCCGATGAAGGAATTCCGATGCTATTTTCTCTGATAACTAAGAATCTATCTTAATAGATTTCCCATGAATTCGATACCTTTATACTAAGCAGAAATGCATACTTTACACATACAAATCGAAAGGACTTACATATTGAAATCGGGATCTTCATATTCCATGATATGAGCAATTGTGTTCTCAGAAATATGTCTAACTTCGGATTATCTCTTTTGTTTTCTTAGATAGACTACCTCTCACCATAGTTCCTGTTCGCCGTTTTCTGGTAGATTATAAAGTTGCGAATTTCTCACGTCATTATTTTGGCTTCAAGTAAAATAGAATTTAAAACTTGATTTTTAAAGCAAAATCTCCAACTACAAACTTCTTACCTTCATGTTTTCGCTGTTGCTTATCCACGTGGCAAGTACGTCATATATATATATATATATATATATATATATATATATATATATACACACACGAAGGAAATATCTATAAATACTTATTTTAATATTAATATTATATATATATATATATATATATATATATATATATATATATATATATATATATATATATATGGATAAAGACAAAAGGACACTTAGCCGACGTGTTTCGTCCTCTGATGGAGATTATCAATGCAATTATTTTTCAACATGTATTTATAAACAAAAGTATAAATGTCGGTAGTTTTTCAAAACTTTTAAAAATGAAAACACTCATAAATATCAATCACGTTGACTGAAAATTCAAGGTAAATTATGGACCATGCTAAGTGACGTAATTTAATGTCTAATAAGCTAAAGTAAGTAATTCACTTTCAAAAATGTAATAAACTGATTACTATAAAATAAACTGTCACAACTGTTTCTAACAAAACATCTGGAAACTTGCAGTAATTTTATAAAATGTAACAATGAACGCAAACAAGAGCTTATACCCAACAATTTATCAAATGCACTAGTCATACATAGTAATAAATTCAATCAAAACTTCGATCTGAAGAATGCCACACTTACTGAAAGAGAAAGTAACAGAAAACTGGGTCAGGAGGTCAGAACTGGAAGAGAGATCATCATTTAAAATTTGAGTTAAAGAGATCAATTAGGAAAGATCTAACTCGTTCTGTAAGACGTTTGGCACATGAGAGAGGAGTTTCACCTATTACAGTCTAAGGAGCAGTGAAAAAAAGTTGAAAATGATGTCGTGCATGATACGTGTGAGGCGACTTTGTTACTCTAGGACAGAAAGTTAGAAAGTTAGAGGGGCGAAGATCATCGTGAATAAGATGGAAAATGATTAATTGATGAACATGTCATTTTCGTTTATGATATATTTCACCATGATTCTTCTGTTAAGCTTAGAGAGTAATTATACATTCATATTTCTCAAAGTAGAGTCCAATAGTGTTATAAAAACCGCGGAGAATTCCATTAAGATATCTTTAATCATTTCAAAGATACAGCGGTTCAGAACTTAATCGAACAATTAGACAATTTTGGTGTTACACGATTTGGACAAATTTGCTGTTATCCCTGTTATATATATATATATATATATATATATATATATATATATATATATATATATATATATGTGTGTGTGTGTGTGTGTGTGTGTGTGTGTACACTCACACAAAGTAGATAAATATAAATATTTAAAAATAGTTTTATTTTTAATACACACCCACACACACGCACGCACGCACACATACACATAAATATATATATTGTTTGTTATATAAATTTTTCTTTTTTATACAATCGCAAATCATGAATGATTCTATTCATGCAAAAATTTGAAGGCAACAAGCAGAAGAAAAAAACTGGAAAATGACTTACTTGCGCCGCAGGAACCACGCAAATGATGTAATAGACAGCAGAAGTGTAAGTACCACAAGAATGCATACGAGGATTAAAATCCAATAGTCACCCACGTTGGCTTTCTTAAGCATATGCATAGTTATTGCAGAACTATTGTCATTCGTGTTGTTTTCTAAAACCAATTTTTTCTCAGTTAGTGGCAGATCTGTTGTTACAAGTGTCATAATATTAGTTAGAATATGCTCAGAAAAAAATGAAGGGTTAAATATTGTTTTTATCCTCTTCCGTATGTCCGTGGTAACAAAATTTATTTGAGCTTTTTCAGAAAAAGAAGGTGAATTCCAGTTCGTTTGATAATTTAGAGAGTGGTCCATGGTCTTAAATGCTGTAGCCACTGTCAGATAATCCAGTTTTGAAGTGGAGAGCTCTTTCGAGCCTTGCATAGTACCAGATTTTGGCTTTGACTCTGTAAACTTTATGACAGAACCATTTCCAGAAGTACTGTAAATATTTCTTGATGTATTACGTGGATAGTATCCTTCGGTGGGTGACGAACTGATGTTGTCTTTTGACTTCGTACTGGAACTTAAGCCATTTTTTTTCTTGTAATTCGAGTCTTTTCGTTCCGGATGCTTACATTCACAATAAATCTTTATTTTTAATCTGAAGAGATAAATAGAAAATATACAACAACGTTTTTTTATCCTTTTAATTAAATTATGGAATTATACGCGAAACAATACAATGAGCGCTACGTGTACAATATTCCCATTGATCACATGTACATCTACCTGACTAAGGGAATCACAACTTGTCTGGGTCCATTTTTATCCCAGCAGTTTATTTAATATTTTCAAAAGTATCTAAGGATCTACATAATTTACATGATTCACAGGTAACAATCAAATAATCTCACTTGAAGGACTTGGAACCAGAAGCGATCATGAAATTAAGAAGAGTTTATGTGGTATAGGTCTTGCTCGCATCATATACAAGATATTAATACTTTAAACTTTCTTCACGAAAAAACAATTCCGCTTGAACCATTATTTTTTAACCAATCTCATTTCATTAGAAATGTTGTCTTTTAGTAAAATGAAAGAGATGATGTGCAATATAATTTAATGAAATAACAAAATTGTTTCCTGTTGCCCTCCAATGTTCATTTCACTCATCGAAAATCTTTTGAACGGTTATTTGACGATACTTGGTTTATTCACTGGTTTGCGATTTTATTTTGCGTTAACAGCCTAAATCTTACCATCTGTTCTGATTTAAAATAAGATTCATGTTGCGAGTGCATAATAATTCTTTTGGAAAATAGGAAATGTATTATGAAAACATGATAATTAAAAAGAATTGACAAAAGTGCTCAAAGCTTAAAACATCCCTTCATTCAGAAACAGGTCATAAAGCGATGTGACTGTATATAAAACACATTATACCTAACTTTACTTAACATTTGTTTTGTCACTGTAGAGAAAGTAAAAAGCAAAAAAAAAAAAAAAAAAAAAAACCATAATCGTTAATTTTTTGAATGACATACGAGAAACTGCTGAAAAAAATCCACCAAAAGGATTAAACATTCAGTCTTTTTGGGAATGGACACCTCGTCTGGTTTAAAACTTTTCAGAACCCACCTTATAATGTGTAACCATTTAATTCCTGGAAGTGACAGTGCGTTAAATGAGTCAGGTAACCATTTGTTCCTAAACATGGCATATATTCCAGCTTCCTCTCTCTTGAGACGCAAACCAATTATTAGTTTTCAGTAAAAGAACTTTTATATGTTCATAAAGTGTTGGTCGGAAATTAAGCGAGAGAAAGTCAGAGCAGCCGATTAATATTAAGTTATGCGTGAAGAGCAGTAATAGTGTTATTAAAACGTTAGCCTTATTAAGAATGATTTATATTGAACATGTTATGAAGAAATCAAATGTTTATGAGTGGCACAGTTCAAAGAAAGGCAAGATGTGGCCGATGACGCAAGAATGACCAATCAAAAACACAAGCAAGAAATGCATATGTGAACAGAATGCGAAACTTCGTGAGATGTCAAACACAATTGTGCTGTTGATATCAGAACTGAATATCAATAGAGCAAAATGCGACAAGTTTAACCGAGGATTTGTGAATGAGAAATATGATTCATTAGGAGTTTGCGAGTTTCTGCTTGAGAAATCCATTAGAAAAGTAGATCATTCACCTCATTCAGCAGGTAGTGATATTTGGTTATTTCTAAAGTTGAAAGGTGTCCTGAAATGTTAAATATTCTATGACATCGCTGGCATCCATCAATAAGTGACAATATTACTGAAAGTTATTCTAGAAAATGAATTCTCATAATATTTCCTGCAAAGTTTCCATCATAACTCACAAAGAATATATTTCGAAGGTGACAGTAGCCAATGGTGACCAAATAAGCGAATATTTTGAACAAGACCATTCCAGGAATTAAATTGTCATGTTAAAAATATAAGACTGGATTTCAATCGTACATATTAAGCATATAAGACTGTATTCTAGTTCTGGAGCGTTTAACATTTTTTGTTTTCTCTTTTTTTTCTCTCTCTTTCTTTCTGTTATAAATTTATCAACAAACAGAAAGAAATAAACATTTAAGATTCACGAGACAACAAAAGAATAAAAACCAAAAGCAACCGACTGTTTGTGAAATTGCATAGCCGTTGATCTTATCCTTTATATGGGGTAGAATGGGTTTAAGAGATGAACCAACTTTGGCACAAGGGCCATTTTATGTTACGGGCGGTATAGAAAGAAATCAAAACTGATAAGATAAGGGATGTAAATGTCAGTAAATGCATTTCCTGAATTAATTGATTTATCTCGTAAATTCGACAAAAGATTTCTTTACTTGAAACAAGTCAAACCTTCGTTCAGTGATGACGGGATTGTCGGCGATCCTTTCAAAACAGAAGAGGGTAAATTATGCGCTTATTTAAATCATAAAATATATTTTGCTTTCAGATGAGCGTCTGCTGACAAGTATCGTCCACTCAGTTATAGAAATTAAAATTTTATGATCCGAAAACTATATCGATGAATAGTAGGTAAATAAATTTATTGAAAGTGGAAACCATGTATAAATACTTTTAGCTAAAATTCAGACTCTGTTAATCGACAAGGTATGAAAATAGACAAACGAAAGGATGATACTTACGCAGAAGATGAAACTGTGTTGGTTGCAGCGAGAATCATCTGTGTCCCACGCTGACACTGAAGAATGTTGGAAAGCGGAAATGTAAAATCTTGGGGAAAGCTTATGACGCAATCTTTATCCAATGTATACACATATATTCTCAGCGTTTTTCTTGCCTGTCAAATGAAATCCCAAAAATAAATAATATAGCTAATTAAACCGATCATATATTAGCATTACCTAATCAATAAAATCGTCTTGTCGAAGCATGATACAAACATTTCGTATTTGTAAATGACAAGTGTGCATAGAAATATTACGAGATTATATTGAAGATCAATATTTTATGTTTAATTATAGTGATACTTTTATCAGAACACGATGAATGGCTTCCTGTGTTATAAATACACGTGTATGTATTTGTTAATATTGCCAGCGGATATTTTACTAAACTAAAGGAAAGAGCATCTTCTTTTCACCTTGCAATTGACTAATTGAGTAAACTTGTTTTATACTAATGTTGTAATGGAATATAAGACCAAAGAGCCACTGTAATGGAATACAAAGCCCAAAAGCCACTAAAGGTAGATGGTTACTTTGCGGTATTGTATGAGCGTAAGAAAAGACAAGAATTGAAGTTCAGAGGGCCGTGTAGAAAAGATAAAGGTTAAACATAGACTTGAATAGGTCAAGATAGTAATGATTAGGGAAACATATGACAGGCAGTCTTTCATGAAGAAGCTGCCCGAATATAACTTGTTACTTGTGTACGCGTCATGGCGAATCCAAGTTGTAAGGGTCAGGAGTAGTGAGATTAAAGAATGTATGTCGCCAGAACACATGCCATGGAAATATCGATAGACCAGCGAGATGATCGCGACATATGGGAAAGGTGTTGTAAGCTGGAAAATAATTAATCACCCACAAGGCCGCGTAGAAATCTATTAAGACACACAAGTGAGTACTGGTCAGCTACAGCCCAGATACGACAGCCAATCCGACAGAATCTTGTTTATGTAACGTATTGTTATACGATAGATTTTGACGCTGAGCCGTTTGAAATATTTCTAATTGATGGGTAGATGCTCCCCTACCAAAATATGAAACAGGTTCAAACTAGCATAGTGACGATAAGTAAACCTTTTGACAAAAACAAGATCAAAGAGTCAAACACAGGTGTAATCGGATTACGTACGGATATATACACACACATATAAATTCAAATTTAACAGATCAGTTCTCAACTTGGTATATATGATGATGAAGTAACTATTTACTCCTGTTGTAATAGTAAATCTGATCGGTTCGATGGGGTCAAGATGACAGCTGATCTAAAACAAAGACCCACGATCGGTCGTTACCTTGGGTAAGGAATGGCTTGTTAATTGTAACGCCACCAAATGAAACTGTTCCATTTTAATTGTCTGGGAGAAGACTTTTTGCGTTCCTTCACACTGGGAGTGTCACTCATTGTAGCTTTCTGGACTAACGTGTACCGCCGACATGAAGTAGAAAGATTATACTGAATCAACTGCTAAGTTTACTGCTAGGAAAGTTGGTTCACTATATCGTGCTAGAGGATTTTTCTCGTCAGAATCTATCTTATATATTTATAAGTTTGTCATTCTTCCTTGCTTTAAATATTGCTGCCACATCCGGTCTGGTACTCCTGCTATATATTTAGATAAAATGCAAAAAATAAAAAATAAAAATCTGCAATGCTATTGGCCCTGACCTGGCATTTCGGTTTCATCAATTTCACACCGTAAACGTCACTTCTCTGGGGCTTTCAATAAATATTTTCATGATAATTATTATCCTAGACTAGGAATTTAAATGCAGCACTAGATTGATGACTAGGTCTCATGACGTTACAGTTTAACTGGCTAGATGAAACCGTAATTTCTATTCTAACAGTTTTTTTTATCATACTGCTCAATTATGGAACTCGCTTCCGGCTCCTTGCTTCCAGGTATTCAAATCTATTTTCAATGAAAAGTTTTCTATTTGTCAAATTTCTTAATATCGGGTGTAACAGTAAAATTGTACAAACGGTGTAAGAGCATAATTGTCCAACTCACAACACATCTAATATCTAAAAAAACACTAAACTAATTCGGTTTCCTTTTTACAGGTTTTCAGATAAGAAGTTATGGAACAAAATATCATTAAGGCCTTCGGTAATGCTGTCAACATTCATACTCCGGTTTCCATCTTCAAAGTCCATTCAAGAACCATGAAGACAACGATGAATAAGTTTTAAAAAGAGGGAACAGTAGAGGTGAAAACTGGATCAGTAGGTCACAGCAGGAAAAGAGATAGTCATTTCAATTTAGAGCTAAAGAGATCAATTAGAAAGATCCAAATAAATCTATTAGATATCTGGCACATGAAAGAGGAGTTTCCAAAGAACAGTAAAAATAAGACTTGAAAATGAAATTGTACGCGAATCGTGTGAGGCATGTTGTTACACCTGGACAGAAAGTTAAAAGGTTAGAGAGGGCGAAGGTCATCTTGAATAAACTGGAAAATGATCCTGGGATAATATATATATTTGAACTTTATTTCAATCTTTCATGAGTTTCCGAAACATAGCTATGATGTATTGGTGGTGAACATGTCATTTTCGTTTATAATCGATTTCATCACGATTCTCCTGTTAAGCTTGGAGAGTGATTATACATTCTTATTGCTCAAAGTTCAATAGTGTTATAAAAACCTTCGGAAGATTCCAGTAAGATATCTTTAATAATTTCCAAGATACAACGTGTGGAAGCTTAATCTAGGTCACAGTTAAAACGTTTGGATGCTGAAAATTTCTCGGTGCGACACACCTTTCCTAAATCGGCACCGTAGTTCAATGATTATACGTCCGAATACATATTTGGGGGAGAGGATCAAATTGTTAACTTTTCCGTGCCTCCCAGGATAGTATTGCATTCAACTTCGGTTGAATGCTTTCAGCTAAAACAGTTTATTCGTGCCAGTTGGCTTAATCATAAATCTTTGAACTACTTCAGTGTTCAGTTAGTCAGTTATGTGCTATGCATGATACACGTTTAGGCGATCATGTATCTTTCGATATATGACTAACGAAGTAAGTTGACATTTCTTTCTGCGGTAGACCAGTTGCCATCCAAGGCTATAAAACCCGGTCTTTCCTACCATTTACCCATAGCTGGTGGGAGAAGAGGATTCATACCTTTCAGTATTAATAATTTTAAAAGACCATGACTTTTAAAAAAGTATTTTGATAAGGTCGGGCATACAACAATTTGATTAGCTGAAGAGGTACTTAGCATTTGACTTCACACCTCCTAGTAGTATTTCCATCACTTTTGGAAAACAGTAGGTCTTCAAAGACATCACATTTTAAAGTAGCATTTATTCATAGCGTTAACTTTTCACTGACATTTTAAGTGAAAGACTGAATATTAGGAGTAAGAACTGACGACGGAAGTTTTCTTTCATTCGATATGTTGAATAATCCCTGCGGAATCTTTGCTGAGAAAGTAAATACACTCCTGTAATCTATCTCGGAAGAAAAAGAGGTGAAATGAAATGCTTTGAAAGATTCTTCTTAACTACTAAAAGCAATTTCGTTTAATAGGTTTTTATTCTACGTTCTCGAGACTTTATCTTTGCTTACAGAGGCGCGTCACAAAGACTCCATCTTCTAAGTTTCTCATCATAATTATCCGTATCTTCTTCTCTTTCTTTATTGTCTTCGTTTTTTCTATCCTTTTTATTTGATTCGTTAAAAGCTGATTTTCTTTTTCTCTTTTATCCACACTTCGGCTGCTGTTTATTTAGCCATATCCATTTTTCTCTTTTCTCTTTCAGTTTTTGTTTCCTCTACTCTTCTCTTCCTTTTCCTTCATTTCCTTCATTTCATTCTTTTTCCTTGTCTTTTCTCTTTTTACTGAGTTTCTCACTTTCAATTCGAGTTCTTCTATCAAATAATGCTGAGATTAAAGTTGTTAGCGTCGATCCACTGTATAAGATTTACTCTGTAATTTCAGTAATTGAAACTGTTCCGAAAAGACTATTGGTTAGATTTTGTAGCTTGGCTGCATTTGTGAGCAATCAACCAATCGTGTCTTCAGAACAAAATAATGTTTCCACTACATCAAAGCATTCTTAGCTGATGTGACTGACTTGTGCGTTTAAATATATAATGAAAATTTTAAACTTTAATAACTTGCGCCGAAAGTTTTTTTTATCCCACTGGATTTAATAAAACACTTTCTAAGTACGCAATAGGGCAAGTACACACGTATATAAACACGCACACGCACACAAATACACACACATATATTTAAAAATAAAAGAAAAAGGATAAATATAATTAAAATAAGGATATATTAGCAAAGCCATACGAATTCTAAAATATTCGTTAATTATTACGTTTGTAATCATCATCTCACAGTTTTCATTCTTCTTCCATGTACCGTGTACCTTATAAACGTGGGCAATCATAGCTCACCAAAATTTCATGCCCTTTGTAGCTATTAAGTTTTTTCTACATGTTTGAAGAGATTCACTGCCATATAGGAGGACTGAGAATTTTCTTGTTTCTTAATACTTTGCTTATCTTTCGAAAGGCATATTTCGCTATCCCAATGCGCATTCGGATGAATAAATCTGGTGAGATGATATATCCCTGTCTTACGCCTATTTATATTTTTGCATATTTACTGAATCCATATCCAGGTGCTTTGCTCCCAGTATAGTTCTGAATAATTCTAATAACCTTTCCGAATACATCAAAGCTTATCTAGCATTTCTCACAGTTCTTTATGACATATTTTATCAAACGCATTTGCATAATATTAATCCCAAAGCTAAAGTTCAATATCTTACAAGGATTTCCTACTTCATTAACACGAAAAAATCTATATCAGTTTAGAGATATCACTGCTCTGATGTCGTCTCCCTTCAGATCGTATACGATCATGTCTCTCCACAACTTCCCATCCTTTATAGCAATATATGTTCCCTTACTATCCCCTTCAATCTACCGTCTGTCATTTATTTACACAAGTTCTTTAGGTATGTTGTTCGAAGTTTTCTTATGCCCCTCCTGCCTTCCGTATATCAAATGTGTCTAATTATCTAAGTTCTTTTTCCTCATTATATATCCCACAATTTTCAACATTTTCTTTCTGATTCGAAGTATGTTTTTGTTCGATTCCATTTTTCTTAAAACGTCATCGTTACTAACATGCTCCATCTATTGAATTCTCATCACCCTTTTGTGGAATCACAGCTCTGTTGCGTCAAGTTTATTATTCATCTGTGAGGAACATGTTTAGCATTGACTGTCATATAAGGAGATTAATATTGCAAAGCAGTTCAGCACATTTGCTTTTGTTTCTTAATACTTTCTTTAGTTTTTGGAAAGCATCTTTCGCTATACCAATGCGGATTTCGTCACATTTTCCGTCCATTTTTACAACACTTTCCCATTTTTAAATTTCTGTACTTGCTTGATTTCATCATCTTCAGTTTATAGCTTGCATACTGGGATGCAACTCTTGATAGCCGCGCCATATATTCTCTATTTTAATAAGTCCCCTTTTCTCGCCTTCATTAACTACCTTGTCTATGAGTCTCAGCAGTTTTTTTCCTGGGTCTGCCATCAACACTGTGACATATGCGTATCATATGCTATTCAAACTAAGTCTACCAATAGTAAATTTGCTTCTTTTGTCGCTGTATAGATTAAATAAATCCGTTGTAAAGTAATAATACAGATAAATATTGTTGTCTAGTTGTCAACAAGAGAAAGATTATCAAATTTTATTTACTTTGGGAAGAATAGTCTAATTTGATGGTCGATAAGCTGGTTAAGGAAGTCATTTTTAACTAGTGTCTGTTTTGTATTGTTGATTTCTTTAAAGAAGAGTAGTCGAGAGAATGAACACTGGAGTGCTCTTTTTAGGAAATTCTTTCTCACTGCTATTTTGTATCTGAGTGGGTATTCACGCTTAAAGTTAAAGCGGCATGAGTTTCTGCTAGTGGGTCCTTTATACAATGAGATGGTAAACGTGTTATTACTATATTCTAGGAGAACGTCTAAGAATGGGAGTCAAATAAATAACAATGATAGTGAACACAGTCAAAAATAACATAAATATTTTCTACAAAAGCCAAATGCATATCAACTACAAACAAGATGAATCTTCACTTAGAAATATCATAAAGAAATGATATTGATCCGAAAAAAATAATCAAATTAATTATCTGCTACAAAAACAGCTAACCTTATCCTAAAAAATAACAACACACCAGCAAAATCAAAATTACAACGAACGAACTTCATGAGTTCAAATGCCCCTTAAAGAACTGTGTTCCTGATCAAACCGAATTCGTAATTACATCGGTCACAATACTACTTGCCTATCCAGACGCCTTACGTTACACCTATCGGACCACAGCTCCAATAGAACCCATTTAAACACACACACAAACTTACCAGACTCCTTCCGAAACAAAATAGTAGAAAATACAAACATAGTAACGTCATCTACATGTAAAAAATATTTAAAATAATGGAAGCCATAATAATAAAAAAAGACAAAGCCCAAACTAAGTAATATTAAATGCAAACACCCCACAATGTGCTGTGTTCTGAAAATAAAACATCCCTATAACTCTAGAAACATACACACAACTCATACACCTAATTAAAAAGCAAAAATAAAATCATCCTTGATAATGGCTAAAAGTATAGCCGAAAGCGCTCGGATTTACACAGCATTTGTAGAGTTTCTATGCACTCTGTGTCCAGAAAATAAAACATTTACTCAAACACAAGAAAATTTAAATAAAAAGTTTAATAGCAGTACCTTGTCTGTCGTATTTAGTATTTAATGAAACATGTATATATATATATATATATATATATATATATATATATGTGTGTGTGTGTGTGTGTGCGCGTGTGTTTATGCATGCGTAGATGCGTGGACATTTGTATTTTCTTTCATCCATTCATATCTTTACTGTTGAGTCTTGGCTCATTGTTGAATCTCGCCTAATGCATGGAATAATAATGCAACACAAAATGTACTTAGAACAAGAATGTATTATAACAAGAAAGTGTACACAATGAGTACATATAGTATTTCTGTATATTTCTGGGAAGACGTTCCTGGAGAATGTGTTGACTAGTCGCAGTCGATCAGAGTCTTTAGTTGGATCTCGTGATTCCTTCTCCTCGTCTTCCGGTACCAACCATTATTTATATTGTTGGTAGTCACCTATGGAGATTAGGTGGATCCTAAACAAAACCCCCCTCCCAAGCCTTGGAATCCTTTTGGATTTCAAACTGGCTTCTATATGGGATGATGATTATGGTTATTTCTTTGTAGATCCCCTTTGAATAGTTCATATGTATATCTGTTTTTTTTTTTCAATATCTTTTTCGTTTTGGATTCACGTCCAATGGGTCCGTGAACTTTCGTTTCCTACCGGATCTTCTCGGTTCATGAGCACTCTGCGGAGGTTCTACTTGAAAAGTATCATACATTACATCAATGGGATCTTCCTCCTCATCCGGTATACTCTCTTCATACTCTAGCACGTAGCATTTTTTGAGTTGGTTCTGGTGCCTCTTATGAGTATTCTTCGGCCCTTTTATTATGTAAATCAGGTCACCGATTCTCTTGTCCACTATGCCTCGCTCCCAGAACTCAATGTTGTTTCTATAGCACTTGAAAAAGACCTTCTCTCCGGGGGTGTCTCTTTTTCTAGCCGTATACATAGTGTTCTTTATTCTATTT
The DNA here is from genome assembly GCA_964036315.1 of Acanthosepion esculentum. Taxonomy (NCBI): domain Eukaryota; kingdom Metazoa; phylum Mollusca; class Cephalopoda; order Sepiida; family Sepiidae; genus Acanthosepion; species Acanthosepion esculentum. The sequence continues at coordinate 71,346,235 of OZ038477.1, read as the reverse complement.
CTTCCTGGCAAAAGCTTGTCAAACACTGACTTAACTTTCCTAGCGAACATTAGTTCAGCTGGTGCCATGTTTGATGGTGTTCTCTGGTTAGGCGTGATTCTGTATACTTGTAGGAATTGCTGAAGCGCCTTTTCCGTTGGAACTCCTGAGGCTTTCTTCAGAGCGCGCTTTAACGTATCTACAAATCTTTCTGCGAGTCCATTGGATCTCGGATGATACGGCGGCGTCGTTATGTGGTTAATTTGATATAACTCACAAAATTCCTTAAATTCGTCAGAAGTGAATTGTGTACCATTGTCACTCACAATACACTCTGGCACACCGAACCGTGCAAATAGTTCATGCAAAAAAGTTGTTGTGGTATTGGACTTGGGCTTTTTGCAGCGTAGTACTTCCGGCCATTTTGTAAAGCTATCTACCACTATTAAGTAGTAATAATCTTCTACTGGACCAGCGAAATCAATGTGTAATCTTTCCCACGGATGATCCGTCTTTGGCCATGGTTTGTGTACTATAGGTGGTGCCTTAGCTGCTAACGCACACCCTTTACATCGATGAACCATGTTTTCGATATCCACATCCATTCCTTTCCAATATACAAAGCTTCGCATTAAGCTTTTTGTTCTATTAATCCCCGGGTGACCCATAGGATTCTTTTCTGCAACTTTTTTGGTACTACTACTCTCTCACCATATAATAAAATTCCGTCACAAATTGAATAGATCTCCTGAACTTTTTGGTCATTTGCTACCATTTTACTTTTTATTCCTAAAATGAAATCATCGCTTTCAGATTCTTTTTTGATTTCCTTTGATGTAACCGGTAGCTCTCTTACAATGTTGTTTACTATGCTTTTCACCTCATAATCTGCTCTGATATTTGCAATAATTGTTTCTTCGAATCCTTCATCTTTATTCGGTACGAGTCTTGATAAGGTATCCGCATGAATTATATTTTTGGATGATAGGTGCTTTATGTGGAAATCATAATTGAGAAGAATGGTTCCCCATCTTAACAGTCGATTTGCCGTGTAAACGGGTAACCCTTTCTTTGACCCAAAAATAGTGATCAGAGGCTTATGGTCCGTTTCTAACATGAAATGTCTGCCGTAGATGTATCTATGAAATTTTGTTATGGCAAAAATGATACTCAGCGCCTCCTTTTCTATCTGTGAATAACTTCGCTCTCCTGGGAGTAATGCCCTCGAAGCATGCGCAATTGGTTTTCTAGAACCATCTGGCATTATGTGTTGAATACATGCTCCTACCCCGTATGAACTAGCATCACTTGCCACTACAATATCCAGTTTAGGATTGTAATGGGTTAAAAAGAGGTCGGACGTAAGCATTTTCTTAATTTCATCAAAGGCTTTTTGACATTCTACCGTCCATTCCCATGACTTGTCTTTTTTCAGTAGTTCATTCAACGGAGCTCTTAGATTGTACATTCCTTTAATGAACGCTTGATAATAGTTCGCGAGCCCCAGAAAACTCTGTAGTGTCACCACGTTAGTGGGCGTCGGCATGTTTCTAATCGCAATGGACCTTTCCGGATCTGGAAATCTGCCATTTTTGTTGATTATGTGACCTAAATATTTAATTTCCTCCAAACCAAATTCGCACTTTGATTCTTTGACTTTAAATCCAAAATCTTGAATCTTTTTAAATACTTGATTGAGGTGCTCTCGATGTTCGTCGACGTTTGTACTCCTTACTATAATATCATCTAAGTAAGCACGCGCAAAGTCTAAGTCATTCAACATGACGTCCATGGCTTGTTGAAAAATGGCTGGTGCCACTTTAATACCAAAAGGAAGCCTGTTGTACTTGAATAAACCCCTATGCGTGTTTATCCCTAGTAACTTCGAACATTCTTCTTCGACGGGAATTTGGAGATAGGCATCTGATAAGTCGATTTTTGAAAAAATCACTCCGCCATTTAGCTTGTTAAAAATCTCCTCAGGACTCGGTAACGGGTAATGGTAATCCTTAATTACAGAGTTCAACCCTGTCGAAAAAACAACGCAGACTCTGATTTGGTTTGATTTCTTTTTTATGCACACAATCGGCGCAGCCCATGAATTAGATTCTACTTTTGAAATAATTCCCATTTTTTCCAACCTATCAAGTTCTTCGTTAACTTTCTCTACACTTGCGAAAGGCACGTTACGTTTCTTTTTAAATATAGGCATAGTATTTTCTTTTAATTCAAATTTAGCTTCAAAATTGTTACATCTTCCAAGACCAGGTGTGAAGGTTTCCGGAAACTTTTTCTTTAATTCCTCTTTAATGTCCTGTCTTGTTTTCGTATTACTTTCTACTTTTCTGCAGAATGAGTTTAACGGTTTATCCCACAATTCGAATGTTTCAATAAAATCTGTACCCAACAAGTTTTCTCCATTTCTCAGAATGAAAACTTTTATTTTTTTAACGATCCCATTCAATTTCATTGGAAGTACAACCTCGCCTTCGAAGTTAATTTGCTTTCCAGTTACCGTTCGAGCGAGTTTCGTTGACTTCATTATTGTAGGCCTTTTAAAAATTTTCCATGTTTTATCGTTCATTATTGTTAAATCTGACCCCGAATCGAGTTGAAATTTGATATGCTTTTTGAATATTTCAGTCGTCACATATTTCCTCAAATCTCTATCTGATTTGATATTCGAATTTGTTTGTCTAATCCGGCTCTTGAATTTTTTCGTTTTACAACACGATCCTTTGTGACCATTCTTTTGGCACACGAAACATTTCTTATTTCTATATGGGCAATTTATCTCCCAATGTCTTTCGTTACAACGTCTGCAATTATATGGTGGGACCTTTTTATTTTCGTTCTTTTTATTTTCTTGTCTATTCTTAAAGTACGCCGAATTTTTACTCCAATTTTTTGCTGATGGGTAATGTGACTGCTTTTTTATTTTTTTAATATAAGCAATGCCAGCTTTTTCGATTTTTTGCGACTCTTTTTTTAAACTTACGGCCCGTTGACACTCCTCTGCTAACTTTTGCAGGGTAAGGCCTTGTTCAGATTCGAGTTTAGACAAAACTCTACGTCTTATTTCGGCACTCTTACTGGATACCAGTCCTTGAGCAAAAATTAAGCACTTGAATTCTTCAACCGTACTCTCTGCCAATCTGAAATTGTCACAATGTCTATTCACTATAGATGCATATGTTAAGTAATCCTGATCGTCGGATTTAGAAACATTCATGCATAACCATCGCTTATGCCAAAGCGACATATTTGCTCCAAACAGCTCTTTTAGCAATTTAACTGTTTCCGAGAATTCCAATTCAGTTGTTTTTCTCGGTAGAATAAAATCTACAAATTTGCTATGTTCTGCTGTACCTAGCTTTCTTAGTAATAGACTGACGTTTCTTGAATTCGACCAGTTTTCAGTCTGTGTAGAAAATATCTTCATATCGTTTAAAGTACGCTTCAAACGTTTTTTCTTCGTCTGGCACATAGTTGAATGTTTCCAGCGAATTAAATATGGTGTTACTAGAATATGAAGAATTTCCCTCATTTGCCTGATAATTGTTTAATTTCTCCAGTGTTAACTTTTGAATTTCCAAAAGTCTTTCCTCTTGACGTTCTTGATATTTTTGCATCGCTATCAGTTCTTGCTGTGCTATCTGTTGGGATTTGAATAATTCGGATATGACTTTGGATAGTTCATCGATCTTTAGCTGATAGTGTTCATGCAACAAGGAATATACTTTTAATTTGTGTATCCACGAATATCATATAAGCTGACCAAAAAATCGAAACAACGTACGACTTTTATATTTTATGTCTTGCTTTTACATTCACGTCCGTGCTAATCAAATTTGGTATTTTTTTTTTTTCGTGAACAGAGAGCGTCGGACTTTTTTTTCGTTTTCGACTTCTGTTCGCGTATTTCAATGACAACGTCTGATTTTCTTATCAGAAGTAATTCGTCACTATATTGTTGAACAAATAATTTAAAAAAAATAATTTTTTAAAGTTTGTTACCTTTCCAAATCGACACGGTGTATTTGTGCTCCTTTTAATCCATGCATGTTTTTGTAGTCGGCCAATTTTTCTTTTTAGAGGGTGTCTCGTTGTAGATAATTTTTAATTTAAAATTACCGTTACTCGTTTACGACACCTTTCAATTTTTCTGAGTGAACGTTCCTTTATGCTTAGTCGTCTCTTAACGAGTTTTACATATCCAGAAGTTCAGAATCCTTCGTCGTTACGTTAACGTCGGACTTTGAATTAATAGTTTTTTTTTTCAGCCTGGGTTCTTCAATGACTTGTCCCAATTGTTGAAAACTCTCACTATTAATTATTTCTTCTTTCCGTATGGTTCGTTCTACTTCTTTGCCATTGTTGAAACTTGGCGTATGGTTCGTTCTACTTTGTGGCCATTGTTGAAACTTGACGTATGGTTCGTTCTACTTCGTCGCCATTGTTGAGTCTTGGCTCATTGTTGAATCTCGCCTAATGCATGGAATAATAATGCAACACAAAATGTACTTAGAACAAGAATGTATTATAACAAGAAAGTGTACACAATAAGTACATATAGTATTTCTGTATATTTCTGGGAAGACATTCCTGGAGAATGTGTTGACTAGTCGCAGTCGATCAGAGTCTCTAGTTGGATCTCGTGATTCCTTCTCAGGATTTATTCGTATAAAATACAAATTGTGGCACGTGGCCTAGAGAGGGGGAGGGGTAAGGCTGGTCTTGACTAACTATCCTATACCTAGCTAATCATATTCGTGACCCATTCATACATTACAATTGACGCATTCACCACAAGAATTCGTCCATCACCATTCGATCCTCCGAACACCATAATACCACATCCACACCAGGGGGGACCTACAAAAAAGCGCCCCATTTAATGATAATGAAAATACATAAAAATATCGTCGTGAGCGGATGAAAGGGGAGGGAGATGAACCCCATAACAAACTAAAATTTCAACAAAATCTTAAACTAAAACATAATTGATGTTAGTAGGGCCCGTCCAACCCTCAAAATAGAGAGGCCGCTGTATTCTGGCCAGAGGACAAAATCAAGAGGCACTCTCGCTAAGGGAGTGGGAAAGAGATAAAATAACTGGGACGTGGGGAAGTAAAAGGCTGATCCAGTTGAGATGAAAAGGAGGCCAAAACAAACTGGGGAGGTTGGGAATCTCGACTTGGATCATAACTAAAATGAAGGCCGGGAAACAGGCCGGGAACAACAGTTACTCATATTAACTAGGTACACTTAAGCATGTCTAACCTAACAGAGGGGAGGGTTCCACAGGAAACCACCCCGATGTGACTTTGGTTGACCTAGAAAAGAAAATCAAGGCTAACCCCGTTCAAACGAACCAAGCTCGCCTCTTTTACCCACCTTTCAGTGAAGACTGTCGAATGCAATCGTTTTCTATCAGTTCTAATCTTCATCTTGAGCTGATGCTCAAAGAATCGGATCAGATCCTGATGCGAAAGACTATTGCCTCGCAAGACCTCCTCCATTCGCGTCGTCCATATCACCATTCGAGCCGTGGCTAGCAGCGTTAGAAACACCATTCGTTTCACCCCGGAATACGGGGGCGACACATTGTCACACGCGTATGCGCGATCAATGGACACGAGTTCTTCGGGAGCGAGACGAGCCGTCAGCTCGCCGACATGGTCCCATAAGGGGCGGACCCGGGGGCAATGGTAGAAGGCGTGCGCAGCCGTTTCCTCTAAGCCAAGGCCACACCGATCACAGTCTGGCAAATCCGCCAAGCCCCATATGAAAGCCATGTCGTTGAGAGGCAGCCGATTCCGAGCCAATCGCCAGGTAAGCGAAAACTCAGGGTTACTGAGATAATCCGCCGCTGGCGCCCAAGACCAGTAGGAGCGATACTGCTCCTCCGAACAGTCGAGCGTATCACGTAGAGAATCCTTCGCGCGACCCTCCACTAATTCCCGATAGAAGACCTTCCTAGGCCGTGAAAGGTCACTGGACCGCGGAATAGCCCTCAAGGCTGACCGACACTCGCTGAGGAAAAGCGATTCATCTCGAGACTTACAATGGCGCTCAGCCTTCGAGATGGGGGGATTGATGGTAAGGCTAGGGAAGGCGTCCCTAACAATCCCCTCCAGAATCGGATCTCCTCTAGTCAATGCGCGGCGTAGGAAAGCCAAGCGAGAGGCACGGATGTGACTCTCCAAGTGTGGCATTCCCAGCCCCCCATGACACGGACGTTTGGTGCAGACTCGTCTGTCGACCCTGTTGGCGCGTCCCCTCCACAAAATGGAGGATAGCGCCTGCTCGAGCGCCGTCATCTGGGCCTCACAGAGAGGAAGTACTGACAATCGATAAAGAATCAGGGGGAAAATGTATGTAACACACACCTCCGCCCTGCCCTTTACGGACAACCTCCGTCGATTCCAAGTCTTACCGGCAGAAACGACCTTTGCTAGTACTTCAGACCAATTTTTCTTCAGCTGGAGGTCGGGTCCAAACCACACTCCAAGAATGCGGACAGGACCGTCCGTCCAACCGAAGCGGCCCGGAAGATCACGCCCCTTCCAGGCACCTAACCGCAAGCCGGAAGACTTGTCGCGGTTTATCTTGGCCCCTGTCACCTTCTCGTACCGATCAAGCGCCTTCTGCACCGCCTCAATGTCGTTAAGGGACGACACGAAAGCAGATACGTCATCGGCGTACGCGGAAACCCTGGCTCGAGACCCTCCAGGAACGGCGATCCCGCGTAGGGCCGGACTGCACGCCTCGTCCTTCAGCCGGCGCAGGAGAGGCTCCAACGCCAAAGCGTAAAGGAGAGGCGACAGCGGACAACCCTGACGAACCGACCTGGACAGAACAAAAGCGCCCGACAACTTTCCGTTCACCTGTACCACAGCACTGGGGGAGCGATACAGGAGGCTAATCCAGCGGCAGAAGTCGGGTGCGAATCCGGCGGCCTGCAGGACAGTAGCAAGGTAGCGATGGTCGACCCTATCAAATGCCTTGGACTGATCCAAATTGATCAGCGCGGCTTCTTCGTCGTCTTTTACGCCCTCTACGATCGTGCGGATCAAATGCAGGTTGCTCTGAATTGTTCGGCCCCTCACAGAACAAGTCTGCTCAGGTCCCAACAGAGACTCGGCAACTGACTGCAAACGCTCCTGCAGGATCTTGGCCATAATCTTTAACTCTGTGTTTAGCAGAGTTATGGGCCTATAATCATCTAGTTTCCCCCCAACACCCTTGCCCTTTTTCAACAGAGTGATCACACCCCTGGAAATGCGATTGGGGATGGACCCCGACCGAAACCAGTTGTTGAACACTGCTGTCAAAATCGGAACAAAGATGTGCGACAGCCTCAAGTACAATTCATAGGGCAAACCATCCAGACCGGGCGACTTGCCTCTGCCGACCCTCTTCAGTGCCTCATAGACTTCGCCCTCCGTGATCTCTCCCTCGCAGCTAGCCGCTTCAGTCGGCGCAAGCCGAGGAAAGTCAGCCAAATAGCTGCGAAACTCCTCCTCACGGAGACCAGGCTCCTTGGTAAAGCGGCTCTCGAAATGCCGCCGAAACGCCTCGCACATGTCGTCAGTCGACCGCAGAGTACGCCCCTCCGGGGTTTCGACTTGACGAACGTAACGATCACCACCTCGACGGATTTCTTCCCGACGCAGATCTGCGCCCAGGTTCACAGCTTCGTTAGACATCTTACTTAACTTATGCCTAATTACCTGACCCATGTAACGATCGCTATTCGACCGCTGCAGGGCCTCCCTAGCTAGAGCTATCTCTAGGGGATCCCCCCCAGCCTCCGCCCGGGAAAAATTAGCCTTAAGTGTCTTCACCTTCTCAGCCTTATCTAGAGCGAGCCGTTTGCTGAAATCGGTGGTGAAAGACCTAATTCTATCTTTCAATTTTTCCCACCACCTATTCCCGATAACCGCCCCCACTAGCTCCCGCTGCACTAATTTAATTAGCTGCTCCCGGAAGTCCCGCCTGTCCAGTAAGGACAGATTGAACTTCCAGTAACCAGCCATTCTAGGCCTATGTTCTAACGCCACACGGGCACAAACGAGTTTGTGGTCCGTGTAGCCTACCCAGTGGAACGTGGGACAATCTAACAGGTCTATGTCGGCCCTACGAACTAACATTCTGTCAAGGTAGCTAACTACCTTGTCAGACGGCCAATTATGCGCCCACGTCCACATTTTCCCACTGGGATGATCGACCCGGTATCTATCGACGAGACCATAATCGCCGATCAGATCGACCAGGCTGCGATCGCCCCTTCTCCCGCTAGCGCCCCGCCCCCTGTCTAACTTGGGGTCCAGGATGGCATTCCAGTCCCCCATTAGAACTAGGCGCGAAGAATCGACTAGGAACGGCCCTAACTGCCGAAAAAAGTCACACCGCTCCCCCTGGTCGTTGGGCGCATAAACCGCAACGACCCGAAACGAACCACTTTTCACGGCAATATCGGCCACGATTAACCTGCCCTCGGCATCGGTATGCACAAGGTCCACCTTCGCATCAAGAGTACGTTTGACTAACAAAGAAACTCCTCTGGCCAACCGGTCCCCATATGCTGAATAGACGACAAAGTCATCCTCCAGCACACACGCATCGGAAGTGCAAACAAAGTGGGTCTCTTCGATCGCGGCAACATCTACACCGAAGGACAGGAGATCCCGACGCAGGCGGGCAGCCTTACCCCGATTTCTCAAGCCCTTCACATTCAAACTGGCTATCTTTATTTCCATTTTCTAGGCCTGCAAATATAAAAAAGAATTAGTGCAAAAACCTTAAACACATACGGGGCGGAAATCTGAGCTGGACAGGACCCCGACGGATTGCCCCAGGCTCCCTACTCCCAACTCTGACGTAATGCGTCCATCCAGGGCAATACCGCCAACGTCCATGGGGTATATTAGTTTGATCGCTCTATATAATGAGGGATGGATCAAAACGGGGACCCTCCCTGCACAAAATTGTCGCAATCTTCTTATACTGGGGTCCTCCATATCGAACATTCTGATGTTCGGGAAGGCCTCTTTAGCTTCAAACAAATGACTCCACACACGCAAGTAAGCCCCCGTGTCCCTTACGCAGGTTATCACTCCTGGCGCCTTAGGAAAGTTACGAGGGTCTTCTGTTGACTTCCCGTCAACCTCGTTCATTTGGAAAAGGAGCCCCGACAGTGCTTTTCTTTGCTTGGTGAGCCCGTTCTTGTAGACTTCTTTGTCTACATGACAAATTGATTCGGGCCCTTCGAAAAGTTTCTTTTTCTTCTTTTTCTTCTCCCTTGAAGGATGGGGAGGGGAAGAAGTGGATGTATGGGGTGGTGTATTTAGAGAACTGGGGGAAGAAGTAGAGGGAGAGGGGGATGGAGTACGTGTATGGGAGGAAGGGAGACTCCTATCTCTAGGGGAAACAGTTTGTCTTATGGGCGATGCAGGGAAGGAGTGCCGCCTGGTTCTGTCCATGCTACACTCTGCCCTGCTACGTCCAGAGGTACCTTTTTCTTGCTCTTCAGAGTCTTCCTCCCTACTTCTTTTTAAAGAGGAAGCTCGTGGTGGAGGCATACTTTCTACCTCCATTGGTGCTTCCTGCTGCTGCTCCATCTGTGGATGCTCTTGCTGCTTCTTGGTTTTCTGCTGTGACCGCTGCTGTTGAGGCTGCTGTTGCTTCTTCTGTCGTTGCTGTTGAGGTTGTTCAGGTTGCTTCTGCTGTTGAGGCTGCTGTTCTATTTGCTTCTGTTGCAGTTTAGGTTGATCCTCGGGCCGCTTGTTTTGGCCTTCTTTGGGTTGCTTTTTAAATTCCCCTTCCGTCTGCCTTTTTGGGGGAATCTCCTTCTGGGGTGGAGCCGGCGCACTTTGGGGCTTCCGCCTTTTAGTGACTTCCTTCCACTCGCCTTCCGGATTCGGGGTTTCCTTCTCTGGGGTACTGGTTTTTGCTGCAGGTGCTGGAGGTGGTGGGGCTGGAGTCTTCTCTTTCTTAGGGCACGCCTTTGCCATGTGTCCTGCCTCTCCGCATGACCAACAGAACGGCTTTCTGCCCTCCACCACTACCAACATCCTTCTGTTGCGGCAGATTAATACGTTTGGGATGTTCTGGAATCCTTCTCTGTCCAATGTGATGTGGATTTCGAAATCTCCCGTCTCGATTCCTGCCTTACTGCTGATGGCCTTCACTTCGTTAACTTCTCCGAATTCGGCGAAGAAGGCCCCGAGTCTGTCACCGGAAATGTCTATGGGCACCCCATGAACCATCACCTTTGTTCGACGGGTGCCCATATACTCGGTTTGTAGTCTTAAAGATTTTGTATTTAAGACACAGCCGGCTAATTTCTTGGCTTGTTCTTCCGTCTGTAGGAGGAGGTCCCATAGAGCATTTGTTCTTCTTGCTAAAATTTTGGGACAAATGCTCAACGCCTTCAGGGCTTCCTCCATACCCTCCCTGCTCACTCCAACCAGCTTATGAGTCCTGACATCCGAGGTGAGCAAAGAAATGGTACGAGGTTTCACCTCCTCGAATGCCTCGGTGATTGTTAAGAATTCATTGCCACTGAAGGTTTCTTGGAGACGAATTCTTTCGTTTGCGTAAAATACGCCATCCTTTTTTAGCGGCCTATTTTGGCTCCAGGCCGTTTTTTCAGCTGACACCGGTATTGTTAACGGTGTAGCTGGAGTGTCAATGTTTTTCTCAGCCATTTTTGGCGAACAAAGTTCACCACGGCTGACTATAATTTCTTTTTTCACACTTTTTTTTTTTTTTTAAGCAGAAATTTTTAACAAATAAATAAAACCAAATAAAAAAGGTCGGACCGAAATCCGAAAAAATAAATAAAACCAACAATGAACAGTAAACGAAAAAGAACAGAATCAAATAAAAGTCGGGGAGGGTAACAGCAAAATAAAAGAAATAAAAAACTAAACAAATATCAAACTGAAAAAAGAAAGTGTTCAAAAAAAGAAAGAAAGGGTTCAAAAATGCGTACAAATTAAAAAAAAACGGAAAGAAAGGGTTCAAAAAATGCGTGCAAATTTAAAAAAAATGTAACTTTCCAACTTAGCTTATAGCTGGTCCAAAAAACACGTAAGACGAACAGAAAATCTCGTGATTCCTTCTCCTCGTCTTCCGGTACCAACCATTATTTATATAGTTGGTAGTCACCTATGCAGATTAGGTGGATCCTACCACAACATTTACAAAAGTACAATAAGTGCGTCGCGTAATAATTATTAGTGATTTTCATCTGAAATATTTGTAAAGATATGGCCTCTTAGAAACAACGTCAGTATATATATATATATATATATATATATATATATATAGAGAGAGAGAGAGAGAGAGAGAGAGAGAAGGAAAGAGAAAGAAGAAGAGGGAGAGAGAAAGAGGAAGAGAGAGAAAGAGGGAGAGAGATTTTACAATTCAGTTATTATAACTGGGTATTTTGTTGACATGGATAACTTGAGTAAGACAGGTGACACAGAAGATTTAGCATACTCTAATCGCTAAACAAAAACATTCAACCAACCAAACATTATTACGTGCGGGAATACTGGTGTAGAAACACTGGGCTACGGCCTTTATTGATATATCTACCTTTTGTGAAAAGCCAAAAGAATTTATTAATTAGACAATAACATCAGCAACACAAAATATGCCAAATGTATATAAATTTGAATATTGCGTTATAAGTTTGCGCTTGTTTGTGTGTCGGGTCACAAATAATATGATTGTTAACACCTGGGAAAAATACTTTATTTTTGTCCTTGAAAAATAAGTTATGTTAATATCTTTGGAAAATCATGAAATCAACTTTGCCTCACTCCTGTCCAATCACGAGTTTTCCACCCTACAAAAGAACTTCCATTCTCATAATATTCAGACAGTAGTCGGGCGCAAAACGTATATAAACGAGTTCACGTGTGTGTTTCTATGTTGCGCAAATCTGGGTTAGTGATCTTAATGTCAAACAGCACCTAACCGGAAATAAGCAGCATCTGAATGGTTAGTTGCTATGCGCAACGGAAACGTTGGTCTGCTTCAACCTCCGTTTTTGTCGGCCCAATCAATGCCGATGACACTTCAATTTGGAAACAATAACTGATAATTTAAGAGCAAACATATAAACAAAAATCATCTTGATTCCTTAGATAATAATTGTACGAAACATCATTCGTAGAAATAATTCATAAACAGTAAGATATTACCATTATCCATATTTATATGTAATCAATATCTGATTAAAATTTATTTTTATTAGTTGTTTATACCATTAACAAATATAAAAATATTTTTAAAAAGTCAGTCTCTCTTGATTGTGAGTGAAATTGAATAGACAGAAGCGCTCGGAACAGTCGGTGGCTGTGTTAGCAAGATGTCATAAGTCATTGTAACCGAGGGTTTCAGTGTACTGGCCTTGTTAAATAAACTGTCGATTGCACCAGATTATGCTATATAACTCAGAAAATGTAACTAAGATCTGCTCATCGTAGTTGCAGTATAAACAACAAGGGGGCTATATGAGTATCGAATAAACGCAAATGTGCCTGAGCCGACGTCTGCAATAAGGACTGGCTAATCGCCCTAGTAGACAGGCATACTCGAATACAAGCTGTCAGCCATTATAGTAATATATGCGCGCGCGTGTGTGTATATATAAGTGTTTTCTATATATTTTCTTTCATTTCTTTACGCTGCTCAGATGCTCAATCTATGGTATTCTCAGCATCCTTCTTTAGAAGTGTTTCTCTGTTGCCACAAGTCTCCTCTTCGCCAGTCAGAAAATAGTCCAGCATTCGCTGCCTTCAAGAAGGATCGATATTGCATAGCGGTTCAACACTATTGTCTTTGTTTCTAATGCGATTTTACTGTTTTATGTTGAGTTGGTCGGATAGTGCGCAGAGTCAAATAGTTAAATTACTTTGAACGAATCATAAATACCAACTAAATACCTTGTTCGAATGAAAGTTTGTAGAACATTAAATTTATTTAGTAATGACGAGCATATTTTTTAACCAGATAACATTAAAATTATTAGGACGTTTTGTTCGCTACTATTCAGTGTTTCAATTAGCAATAGAAAAGGACATTTGCTGTTAAGTAGAAATCTTCTAACTTGGTGACTTTCAATACAAACCTTTCTGTTAAAACATGATTTGTTTGAAAACAATGACTGGCATTTCTTTCGTATTTGAAATGTGCAGACAGACTTGCGTAAGACGCGGGTCAATTTCAACTTTTTCCTATTGCAGAGAAATTGAAACAACGCTAATAAAATTTTATTGTTCATAATTTACACGATATAAGACTGGATAAAATCTTGTGATATATTAAGTGTAGCTTAGGATTGCACCTATTAAAGGTCAAAATCACAATCAGTTTTCTACGTATCCAGTTTTCAAATAAGGCGACCCTATCGAATAACCATTTAGTAATTGCTGACATACATGCAAATTTGTATTACTAGTACAAATATAAATTTAACTGTATCGACTATAGTATTTATTGTCTTTGTATATTTTAACGATGGAGCGCTTTTTAAAGTTTTGATATATAAAATCCTTTGTTGAATGCTTATGCAATTATTGAACACTTTCACTGAGCTTAGCAAAGATTTAAAACATTCAAAGTTTTACAAAACCAAAGCTATATAAAAAAACAACTAATAGCGTTTTATGACTAGTTTGTTAAATACATATGTAAATGAGTGTATTATGGATTTGACCAATCAAAAAGATATAATTGCATTGTATATGTTTTCTCAAGGCTGTCTGTTACCCTCAAAAAGCAACATCCAAAATTTTGACATTAACCTTTACTGGCGTTCGAAACCAAATTGCTTGTTTCGTCTGCAAACAGGTCAATAAACCGTGAGGTATAAAAATTGATCTGAATGCAGGTAAAGATTGAAAGTCGTTAAATGAAACATAACCGAGGATCTATTATTTTTGTAAATTACAATAACTTTTGTAGCCACCTTTTCTGCAATCAACACATTAAAATCAAGGAAAATTAAAGAAAAGAAAATTACAGTTCAGCATAATTTTTATTTGAAACTGAAAGAGTCTTTTGAATCTTGTGTAATGAGCAAGTTCAATTAGAAATGAAAATATTGCGTTCAGCATCCCAAATAAATAATTTTCCAACATTGATCGAAAATGATGAACTCATTGATTAAAAAATTTCGACTGAGTAAAATTATCAAATGCAAATAAAATATTCTTTTCTTCTTTTTTTATGAGTAACCCAAAAGAAATATTGATGCAATCATTACGCATGCGTGATTACACAAATTGCAAAATTGCTTACAAATGTTACCGTCTGCTTTCATGAAATACATATTCATGTGCAGGGAATTTAGTTATGCATTCGACTGATTATTAATTTTTGCGTCCGATGAAGTAAAATAGTCAAATGAAGAACAAAAGTTTTCTGAATATGAAAAGTTTTAAATCTGTTCAAAAGAGCTTATTATTTTCTATTAAAATAAAAATTTTATACACGGCCAAAACAAATGAAGGCAGACAGGTATGTTCACATGCCTTCAGAATTTGCATGGGCTTTTACTTTTTAGATTAAATCTGATTTATTTCCCTTATCGTAGTTAAGGTTCTTGATAATTCCAACTGTTAAGATTATGCCCATGACGTAAGATACTGTGCATAGCGATTTTAATTGGCAAAATAGATGGCTTAGTTGTGTAAGTCCGAATTCCTATGCGCTTTTCAGAGTGGCATAGCACAAAATATAGGAAAATAATTACCCATGGAGTATATTATAATAAAAAAAATAATTGCCTTTACACAAACTAGAAAATATAGAAAAAACGGACATTCTATAGGATTTTGAAATTTAAACAGATTATCCTAGAGACTCATTGTCTGCTTCACACTCCTCCTCGATTTTTGGAACAGGATTAGAGGTTTATCCCTTGTTTCTTGTTTAGGATTGGGTTTCCGGTTCTTTCTAAAATCTCATTCTCTTTCGCACGCAGTAACCCCTTGTGTCTTAGTGATAACCTTGCTTGGGGCGAAATGATTAAGAAGAAAAAAACTTGGTAAAATTATCCTAAACAAGGAAAATATTTGTTAGATAGTTCATGTTTCTGTTCCAGCGAAAGACAATAAGCCCCAATCCGAGCCTCGCTGATCGTTGCCGAAGAATTGAACAATTGTAGAACTTGAAAGTGGTGATTATACCAATAATTATTTGGGATTTTTTTTCCAAAGAAAATAAAATTCCAAATTTCTTTTTTTATAATTTAAAATAACTTCTTACCGTGACTTTCTTGAGTTAACAGTGAGAGACGAAAATCTCTGATTCAGTTTTGATCGAAGATCCAAAAAGTTTAATCAGAGATATATTTCAAAATAAAAAATTAGATAAAATGCACAAAAGTATATTTATACTTAATATAAGAAAGATGCAACTGAAATATCTAGGTTGCATTATGAGAAAAGAGGGTTTGTAAAATATGACACTCATGGGTCAAGGGGGCACAGGAAATCAACGCATAATCGACTTAAGGAACTTGTTTAAATGGATGTCACAATAGGTTTTAGGAGGGATATAAAAATACAAAGGGCTACAAAGAACAGGAAATTGTGGAGAGCCATGATCGTCAACATTCCGAGTAGCATGCCACTTGGAAGAAGTTTTAAGAGCTTGAAAAGGAGAACAATGCAAATGGAACGACAGAGCTGAGAAAGAACTGATGCTATCCAGATTACCTAAATCAGGGACCTGCTGTGACTCGATCTCAAGTGGGTGCCGAAGATATTACAGAGATTAAATCTCGAAAAGTATAAAATAATAATTATTATCCATTTGCATCTTCAATGTAATATCTAATGTCCTGTATAGTAGTCAGTACTGGACAGTTTCTTCACAGATGAAGAAGATGCTTCAAACGACATATGGGTTATTCTACTAAGAATAACAAAGAAACTTATACTTACAAACAGAATAAGACAAATGAAATGTATGGAACACATAATGCGGAAAGAAGGCCTAAAGATTTTAACACTGACAGGACATACTGAAAGCAAGAGAAACAGTGGGTAACCTATTCAATGCAT
>OZ038477.1:71320165-71325165 GCA_964036315.1 Acanthosepion esculentum | reverse complement strand
TTAAATAGCTTTTCAGAATATAAAGGAGCATTATATAGCAGGAATATACTACTTTGCTTAAAGCTTATTAGTTGTGACTGGTTCCACTAAAAATGGCTTTCCGAGAACTTTATTTTGCCATCATCATCAACGTTAAATGTACCTATAATTTCTTCTTTCTGCTATTGCTACTTCACTTCAGTGATATTTACTGCTATGTTTTTTGAAGAGAGATTTTCTAGCCTCACGCCCAACCAGTTGTGAACTCATAGTTGTCATTATTCCAGGCTAGAAAGTTTAGCCTGCTGTGCTATTTAACCTATAGCTAGGGGACAAAAGATAGACACACTGAACTCGACACACTGAGTCCAATTTCCACGTCGATAACCACGCCGATAACCACTACGCTACGCTCACATCCGCTATTTTTTCACAGCCTACAAAAGTTTTAAAACACCAAATTGCATCCCTACTATTGTCTTCTTAGTCGTATTGATTGGTTATTATCATGAAAAAAGTAAACTACGGTGCAACCAACAGGTACGTCTAATTTAGCACTACATTTATCACTAAAATTACTGTTGATATATCAGATTTTATGACCTCCTTCGATTAACTGAGACATTCCTCTTTTTTTTTTAAAGATAGAAGTTGCTTTCATGCCTTCTTACACTTTTTACATTCGCAAAACAAACTTCAAATATTTTATTTTTGGGTAATCGACTTGTCTTACTTATAAAACAGTATATACCGAAAATCTATTTTTGTGAAACTCTAAACCAGTTTTGTTTCTTATTATTTTACCAATGTTCAACTTTCTCGCAATTTATAAGTTTTTATTCCTTAATAACATAGTAATTTGTTCCTAAATAGAAGTCCACTGCCTTCCATCAGCATGGCTGATGCTAACCTCCAGGAAAGTGACTCGTTTCGCCTTCTTGGGTTAACGTTCTCAGCTGACATAAATTACAAGTCTATATTGAATCCCTAGCTAGGTCAGCTACTAAGAAAGTTGTTTAACTGTGTAGTGTTTTTTCTACAGAATCTATCTTACAAATATATAAATCTACCATTTGAGATCTCATCAATTTACAGTTAAGATGGCCGGATGTAGCTGTAAATTCTATGCTAACAGTTTCTTTTCTCGCACAGTTCACTTGTGGAACTCTCTTTCGGCTCCATGCTTTCCACCCAACTTTAACCTGCAAAAATTTAAATGCAATGTCAATCGCTATTTATTGTCCTCCTGATTACTCTTTTCTCTTCCTGCTAATTAGTTATGTTTCTGTTCCTAATCCTTCCACACTCTTTAGTGGATTTACTGATTGCTGGCTGTGTGTGAAATCGATTATATATATATATATATATATATATATATATATATATATATATATATATATATGATAAACAACCCGCGTGTTACATAATAAAGTAAATGAAATCAAGTATAATCTGAAATTCACATTTAAATATTTCCTAAAAGTTTTATAAAAATCCAGTGGTTAATCCCAATTTTGTTGTGAAAACATTAACTAGCATTTCAAAATGCTGATACCGTGTAGTAAATTAATGGAATATTGTATAATCTGTGAATAAATCATGTAATGCCTATTTTAAGTATTCTAGGTTCTCTTTCTCTATTCCGATAATTGCATGACATTTGTAAGACCTTATCAATTCGCTTTGTTCTGTCTGCGTGTATTGTAAAGTCCCATAAAATTGTTACAGGTCCTATGTCTGTATCGGGTCTGGGTGATGTTCATACGAATTTCTGGCAGTTTCCTTTCCGTAAAAGTTGTACATTTTCCAATGCAGATATTGGCCTACTCTGTCATGCCGGATTTTATATGCAGTGGATTTCAATACCGTGAAGGCTGATACAAAGTGGTCAATTGTCTCTGGATTTTTATCACAGACTCTGCAATTTGGATTAACACAATTTTTCAGTATGTATGCTTTGTAATTTCTAGTTAGCAAGCATTGGTCCTGTGTAGTGTGGTCCTTCGCTTTCAGCTTTTAACCCTGCACTACGTAACCATTGATAGGTATGGAGTTTGTCTACATCAGTTTGTATCGTACCGGCAGTGTATTGACGAGGATCGTATTATGGTTTATTTGCACTTCTTCAACCACTTGAAATTTCCTTTTAGATTTGTATTATTATTATTTCCAGTTTTTTCTTAATTTAATGTTTGATACAATAATAAACCATGTCTTTTACCTGAGACCTGAGGCAAAGGAAGGGTTTTTCTTAGAAATTTATTCAATATATTATATGTAAAAAGATTTTCTAAGTATGTGAGCGGTGCTTCTGGGCACAATATTTAGCGTCATGGATAGTAAGGTGATTCCTAGGATTGTATTAATGTATTTACCCTTATTCTTTTAATCATTCCCAGTGCTCTTATTATTATCGGAATAGTAAGTTTTTTTTAAATGCTACATTTTTACAATTTCCTTCTTTTTTTTATTATAACCATCATCGTCAACATCATCGTTTTGTTACTTTCTCTATAGTAAATTCCCTTACCTGGTGATTGTCTGAGACTTATGGCGAAGCAAAATAGTACATATATGTATTCTGTTTGTATAAATTCTGATGGTAAATGATACTTAAAATGTACAGTGTTTATATTTTCTTTATATTGATAATACACCCTTGAGAAGATTAGCAGTTCCGTGCTGGACCTTTTTTGAACCTCTTTTAAACAGGGACTATCAGGGACTTGTCTGTACATTTGCTATCATACCCAGGACTCGGACTATTATAAGTACAACTGTAATTTTACTTTTCCACTGTTTTTTTTTTCGATTTCAATTTCAAGATAATTATATTTATTTATTTTGCTATATTCTTTAGCAGATATATAGTATCTGATGGAACTATTATTATTTGACTTCCTTTGATTTCTGGTGTATACTCATTTCTTTCCGGGTCCTAACCAGAGACCTAAGATCAGACATAGCATCATGACATTTTCCACTGAACATTTTCTGAAGCAAAAACACTAAGATCACACCTATTCTACATAGATAAAGCCCTTCGTAAGCTGTGGGCTGTACTTGTGAGTACAATATTTAGTATTTCTTTAAGGCTTGGTCTACCAGGAATCCCTTTAATCAATCTATCGGAAAATTTTCCAATCAATCCGAGGGCTCCAACTACAACTGGAATAGTTGATGTCCTCAGTTTCCACATTTTATTATTATTATTATTATTATTAAGTTGTTGCTAATGCTGATGCTGTTATTGACACTATTTATACAATAGCAGTAACCGTGGAATTGTAAGTGAGAAAAGATCGCCAAACTGATAATTATATCTACATTATGATATATGGCCATGGTTATTGGTGGCATTGGCCTTTACGCAATGCTACAATCAAATATATTAGAATGAGGATCGAAAGACTCTTCATTCACTGCAGCATTCGCCCACGCTTGTGTTTTGTTTACAACGGCAGACCATGTGTAACTAAAAGTTCTTCAGTGCAAGAGGCTAACATATACTAAGCGGGTGAAATATCAATAAATAGTGCAAAATGCACACTGTGAGAAAACTTATCGGCAGCGTAAGAATACGTGGCTCGGTTTAAATAATAATCTGAATGTGTCGCTGTGATTGAATGTATTAACATAGATATAAAAAGTGTTTAAAAAAAGAATGGGAAAGGTACATCAATTTCAACACACACACACACACCCACAAATATGCTTGGATAGACATCAATGTATTTTTAAACAGTGAAATTAAGTGTAATTTATTTGTCTGTTTAAAATGAACAGGTATGTTTACACAAACACGAGTACACAATAAATATATCTTTTATAGTAATACGAAATAATTACGATTTAAAAAACCTTAATTAAAATGTATGTATATGTGTGTGTGTATGTGTGTGTGTAATGTCCTGAGGTTACTGAAAAAGGTATAGAGCTGTTCAAGTAGAGATATCCTCTCCTATAAATTCTAACATTTTCAGCCTGCCGTCGTCGGTCCGTGTGTGCGTATATATATATATATATATATATATATATATATATATATATATATATATATATATATATATATATATATATATATGTATATATATATATATATATATATATGTATATATATATATATATATATATATATATATATATATATATATATATATACATGGAGAGATAGATAGATAGATAGATATGTGTGTGCGTGTATAAATATGTGTAAATAAATATGCGTGTATATATAAATATGTGTATATATGCATAAATATGTGTATATATAAATGTATATATATATAAATATAATTGTATATATACAAGTACATGTGTGTATATATATAAATAAATAATAAATAAATATGTATATATATATATGCATATATATAAATATATATGTATATATAAATAAATTAATATGTATATATAAATATATATGTGTATTATGTTTATATATATATATCTTCTGTGTGCATATATATATATATATATATATATATATATATATATATATATATATATATATATATATATATATATATATATATATATATATATATATATATATATACACACACATATACATTCTATCGGGAAATAATTTACACGCACGCACAATATATGTATTTGTGACGCGTTTTGTCCGTCAGGATTTTATCGGACTAATTTTATGTTGGTAGGACAACACATGCACAAATCAGTGGTTTGCTAGGAATTTTACAATTTGTTTCAGCCGAATTCATTTAGAGTCTTTTTTCCATCACTTTTGTAAGTAGTTATTCTACACTGTGATATTAGAAGATCTTCCAGGAATGGTAAGAGGCTGGTCGCAAATTCATAGTAGATGACCTTGGCATGACAATGGTTTCTTCACGGTGGGTGTCACGTTTTCCGAAACCTAATCAAAAGAACACCAGGATGATCACATCACGAGAAAATCTGACATTGTTTGTAGCAGATCCTGCTGGTTTCATTTAACGTTTCTTAATCAAGAATGAGTATTGGGTTAATGACTTTGAGCCAGAGACAAGGAG
>OZ038477.1:71312665-71317665 GCA_964036315.1 Acanthosepion esculentum | reverse complement strand
AATTTCTTAGGTATGCTGTACATATTAACGGGGGAAATTATCAGGGACAGTCTATGTTAATATAAGCAATGGGGACATAGGTTTGTAAAAGCAATCGTTGCGCCATTACGACTGCGGTTAAGCATAACAAAGATTGTCGCTTTACAGTTTTGACACAAATAGCTCGTGTTCAAATAGAGACAGTAACATTTTGAAATAAAGCCGATTTCGTGAGAAAATTAAAATCATTCTGGGCAGGCTCGGGGCCCGCAATCCTGAAATGTTTGATTCCCAAGTTTACTGTGATTGTTTTCAGAGATTTTTTAAGTCATTTTTTTTTGCGACGAATTTTTTTTGTACGATAACAATTTTTATAACTTGGAAATCAATTTGGGCATAATTGAAATTAATTACAAAATCCAACGAAATCCATGAAATAAAAAGTTGTTTGTACGGAAAGTAAGGACCTACGTACATCAAATTGTCTTTAAATTAAGCGACAGCAAAGAATTATCGTTTAAAAGGTAAGTTTAAATATTAATGAAATATTTAAATGCAGCGATCAGTTTTAAGTTCTGTAGTTTATTGTTGTCTATCGCATCTACTCCTCCCTACATATTGTGATGAAGCGAATGTCATCTTTTTTTATTTCCGTGAAAAGCTCTGATGAATCTCATTCTTTCTTTCCCATCACTTTTCATCTTCTTCTTCATCAGTTACGCATCTCTAATTATTTTCTTCTTTTTTCGAGCTACATAAAAGTTAAATAAAAACACACACAGACTCAAATATTCTTTTGTAAACATCAGCGTTAAACATAATGTCTTTCGCAGTAAACTTGGGAATCAAACATTTCAGGAACAAATTTCCTTTTTTTCCAAATGCCATGTCCATTCAAGACGTATGTTTACGGATCTCCACAGATTCTTTCTCTTTGTTATCTAGAAATTACAATGCCTTCTTGAGAAAAATAGTGGAGTAGTTTCCCGTTACCTTCTCCATGGTTTAGAATTCAGGGTTTTCCTTCTCTTATAGTTGTTCCCACCCACGATTAGAGTGTCCAGTCTACTCCGTTATTTTATCATAAGGATAAGGGAGAGATTAATGTCATTAAAACATTTGTGCGAAAGTGAATGCAATTAATTAGACAAGAATTTGAACTTTGTTTGCCGATTACAAATTCCGTGACGATATCTTAGGTTATTTTACTTTATAGATGCATTTTAAGTTTGTACCGTGTCCCTTCATGGGGTTGGCGATTATGGTTCTCCACAATATCCCGTCCTTTGTAGCTCTTAATAAATTTTGACTTTTTATTATCTCCCCTAAACCTTGCTCTGTCATCCATTTACAGAAGCTTTCTAGGTAGGATATACTTTATTTTCCTATGTCCATCTTGCCTTCAATCTCTCCTGTGAGTATCAGATTTTCCAAACCCTCTTTTCTCATTATGTTCCCTAGAAATTTCAACTTTGTTTTCCTGATGTTAAATATGTGTCCTTATTGTTTCCATTTTCTCTAAATTTTCTTCCTTGCTCACATGTTCATTCCATGGTATTCCCAGCATCCTTCTGTAGAACCACATCTCTGTTGCTTCAGTTCACTTCTTCATCTGTGAGGAGATTGTCCACCATTCATTGCCATATAGGAAGACTGATATTAGGTGATAGTTCAATACTCTTTTGTTTGTATCTAACAAAATGCCCCTGTTTCTTAATACTTTACTTAGCTTTCGGAAGGTACCTTTCTCTATCCAAATGAGCTTTCGGATTTCAGTATTCAGACTTCTCTGTTAAAACACTTCCCAGGTATTTAAATTGTTGATTTTGATATCTCCAATTTGTAATTTGCTTGTTGGTCTGTGCCTTTTACTAACAGCCATTCATTCTGTCTTCTTGCAATTGACACTAATTATTTTAATAAACTCAAACTCCTTTTTAATGTCAATTCTGGTGGCAATTGAGGATTGGTAATCTACCAAAATAAATGGAAATTATCAGAACTCTGATGATAAGTGAACCATACTCTTTCAATCTGCCATTCCATATTTTCTTCATTTGCTATTTACTCAAAAAATAATCTAAGCAGAAACAGAAACATTAAACAGAAAGTGTTAATTCGATACGAATGCACCATTCCGCTAGTTATGATAAAATAAATCTATTTATTTTATTTATCTTACCCTGACGAGCTGAAGGGTATATCTTCGAAACTTGAAATCAGAATATATATAATTTGAACTGACATTTATCTATTAACTATAGTTTATATTAAGCACTTTATTTATAACAATCTATCCGCCTTAAACACATTAACATAAATAACTAGGTAATACAAAGATTTGTTCTTTTTAATCAAATATATGCTTAAATATACATAATCAAATATGATCAACGTGTTTTGTTAGGCTTAAACTGTATTTGTTATTATTATTATTGTTGTTGTTGTTGGAATATGCAGATATAATATTACGAATATGAAGGATATTTTATCAAACTGATTTATTAAGTAATCCAATTCACTCCATAGAATAGTTTGAGCCCTTATATTCAGATCGTAATAACATATACTGCTAAATATGTACATGCAACGATGTAATATGACTTGGAAATTACGTATATCTTTGAAATCGAATTAAAATCGTGTATTTTTAGCAAGTCCTAAGAAAGTGCTAAACAGGAGATCCAATGTCAATTCTTCATATCTGCCAAAAGAAACGTTCGGCAGACCCAATGATGGCAGTTTCTGTGTTATGTTCAAAACTTCCAGTTCAGATATTTGTTATGTAGTAGACTTCTCGGTTCACTTACAATCTTGTTAAATTTATTACTCCGTATCTGTTGGTTTAGCATTTGACAAGTGTCTGACTTGCGTGAAGAAGATATTTCCGCACGCGTGAATATAAATACTGGGGATAATATAGATAATTATGCTCGTATAGAATTCAACGAAATTACAGACACATGCTAGTATGGTAGCATTTTCTATTTAGATCCAATTTTAATGGCAATTGCTTTCTTTTCCTCAAATATAGTCAAATGAATCAGACAGGCGATGTGATGCGGTGCAGGATGTATTAGATTCTTAATTTTTTCAGTGGCTGGAAACCATATTTTAAATTACTTTAGTTATTCAGTAAATACCAAAAAAATAGAAAGGGGCGTAAGAAAAGGATGTGTTTTTAAAAATGTACAATGAAATGATCCTGAGGCAATTAGAAGTCATACCAGAATTTAATATTGGCGGTTAGAAACAACATGATATGCAGATAATACAGTACTTATTGTAGACACAGATAGAAAATTATAGGAACTCTGACAGAAGGTAGCAAAAGAAATCGATAAGAAATGACTAGATGTCAACTGTAAGAACACAGAATGTATGGTTGTCAGCAAAAGAAACAGTCCAACATGCGAATTAAAGGCTGGTGATACCAAAATTAAACAAGTGCAAGAAATGAAATATTTAAGAAGTGTTTTAATGGAAAACGTGGCAATGATATCCGAAAGCACATTGTGATCACGAAAGATGTCTTCCAAAGTTTAAGCAAAGTATTAAGAAACAAGAAAATTTCATTGGAAACAAAGAAGTGTACGAAACTGTTATGTCATATCGGTATTTCTGTATAGAAGTGAATACTGGACCATCTTATCATAGATGAAGAAAAAGTTTCAGTCAAGAAAAATGTGGTTCTACACAAAGATGCTGAGAATACCATGGACTGAACATGTGAACAACAACGAAATTTTAGAGAAAATGGAAACAAAAAGGAAATTTATACGTAGCATCAGAAAGAGACAGGTGGAATTTTTAGGGAACATAGAAGGTCTGGAAAATGTAACATTCCCAAGGATATATTGAAGGCAAAAGATATAACAGAAAGTATCGAATAACCTTAGCGCTAACGAGCATGTGTAATTGGTTGACAGAACAAAGATTAGAATATGTAGCAAAAAGACACAATTTACTATGGACGACAAAGGACATGATGTTGTGGAGAGCCATGATCGTCCCTTTCCTGAAGGGACACAGCACATAGAAGAAGACCAAGAACAAAAACAAGAACAAGAAGAAATAGGTAGATGTACATGTTCTCTAGTTTGTTATTTTAATCCGAACCAACTTGATGCATCCACGTCGCTGATTTACATTGTAAGAAACAAAGTTATGTGTACTGATCCGTCATGTCAAATTTTATATACTTTCTAAGCATTAAGCAAGCATAATGCAAACACCAGGTAATTAAGTACTCTGAAGGAAATGGTAGAAACTAAGAATTACGATAAGTAATTATTTTTATAGTAATAAAATTGCAGAATATTTTGAATAGAAAAAATATCCGCAAATTTTAGTCATTGAATATTTACGAGAGCAATATATTACGTGCAAGTGAAAAAGTATTTTATGCAAAATTAAAACAGAATTTCATAATATTTTCCGACTGAGATTGTAAAGAATAGAAAGGCGACAATATTACTAGTTTGATTAACACATTCATTTTATACTTTAAACATTTACAGCGAAACAAATACAGAGCCTCTAATCTTTGATATTGTTTCAGTAATATGTATGATAATTCGAGGGCCTTATCAGTTTTATGCAAATGATCTTCGCCTCTGCTTCGAGTTTCTCATTTTCCAAAAGAACTGAATTTAAAAACATTTTAAATAAATTACCTCACCCTCTCTAAATCTCCTTCGCGCCGTCGCTTTAGTTTTAAGTGTTACATGAACGTGGTACCGGGAGTATTTCAGCAAATTTATTCTCGCTTTTTCCAATTATAGAAATAATTAGTGTCTTGCAAAAACTGTAAAAACAAGTTTCTAGTTAGAGGAAATATGAGTTAAAGAAATCATTTAAAACAAAACTGAAAAAATCCCTTTGCAAACGACCATTTTTCTGAAATTCACTCAATGCAATTTATAATATTTGCATTATTCAAGGTTAAGGTATAAAATAGAGGCAGTTGAAAGGTGAATGGCATCTACTCAAGATAAAACTTTTCTCTCGCCTCTTACAAT
>OZ038477.1:71287665-71307665 GCA_964036315.1 Acanthosepion esculentum | reverse complement strand
GAGATACAACTAAGTACCTGTGTGATTGTCTTTGGGCCACTGGATTCTTGGTTTGCTTGGAATTTCTTCAGGGTGCTGACTCCCAGCAATAGAATCTGAGACACTGTGTGTGTAATTCGGATTCATAAAACCTATCATTCGACTTACATTCTCCATTAGGGGAATTGCGTTGCCATCACCACCATATATATATATATATATATATATATATATATATATATATATATATATATATATATATGTTGTAAAGGCATTTTATTTTGTGTATAACCATGCTTAAGTGATCACAGTCATGTTCTTCAAGCTCACAAAGGAATGTAACATAATAAATGAATGTTTATTTGGCAAAGTTTCGAAATTTAAAATGAATTGCATCGAGGTTGATAACGGTTGAGTAAGCTTATGCTTGATGTCTGTCTGCCTCTCCTCGCATCTTACACTTCGGTTTTAATTTTTTTCTGGTGTTACATATGGAAAATCTGAAAGATCCTAAATAAAAAAATCTTACATATTTCCTCTATTTAAAATTGTCTTTATTTACTTTCATGCACAGTTGCATAAATCAATGTATGTATATGCATATATCTTCCATCTTCTAGTGTATATAACAAAATATGTGTATGCATATGCATACAACTTAATTTTATTGCATTTTGAAAACGTATATAAAAGTGAATATATAGTTAGTAGCTACAGTATGCCAGATTTAATTACTGTTTTCAAAATTAAATTGGTATGAATCAAAGTTGTTTAACTTTGATGAGCCTATGTCGATGACATAGGTATTCATTGTTGGGATGAGAATGATCTTGAATAGAAAATCAACATCGTTTACTAAGTGTTTCAAGAAATAGGACTCAAGATAATGCTATCCAAAACAGAAACTATTATCAGGAATTACTCTGAATTCATTATACAAATTTTGGTTGTTGGTTTAGTAAATACAAAACACTACAAATATATCCGTATATAGATCAGTTATAAAAAATAGTATAAAGGATATGGAAATTGATCATAGAAAAATTTGCTCTAGAATTGGTTTCGTCCAGCATCGCAAATCGATACAAGACCAAAACAAACATGAAAACTCAAGTCATGTTCTTAAATAGCCTCGTCCGATTGAGTCATTCATATGGATAACATGCATGGCGCCAAACCAGCTCAGAAATATCTAAACTGTCATCTGGATACAGAAGCTTTTTAGGATCAATGATTAAAAAAGCCTTTGAATGAGTAAAGCCTATGGGTCTTAGTGAAGACAACATTTCTTCGAACCTTGTTGACTAACGCAACAGAATCCCAAACAAAGGATTGTACCAAATAAAAAATCACTTGTGGAATTTAACAACAGCTAAAATGGATATCATATATAACTTGCAGAGAAAATATCAGCATAATGAAGATATTGACATTCCACACTACAATCAAATAAAATGTTTGGAAGGAAACTCCATCAATACTGGAAACCCCATAGATACTAGAAAGAGCGATAACAGCTACTAGATTTGAGAAAACTAGTTTCCTAAAAAAAATTAAGAGAAATCGCTTATAAATTTCAAATGATATTAATATGGATGCTCGGTTAATAAATGCCAAATGTTGACTTATAAGGTACTAGTTAATATTACCATTCAAGTTATACTAATGCTGATATGATAAATATATCTTATGAATTTCAATTTATAATATCTATTATTATTGCAAATTTTGCCAAAAATTTGATAACGGTGTGCCGGTTTTTGTTACGCAAATAATGGACAACGACATTTTATTTAAAAATAATTCCAAATGATATCTATATGCCACAAAACCGCATATTTAATCAGCTCAGTATTCCATGCAGTTGTATAAACTGTTATTTGACATGTAAATGTTGGCTCTTTGACATTATCGACTTGCGATGATTATTTTATTCATTAATTTTGTTTAACATTATTGTGCCTCGACACTAACATCATTTGCCAGCAATTATTATTGCTCCCCACAGACATTCTTTGATTATTTCTTTTCATTCTTATAACAATGAAACACGGGTTCGTTTGGATTAATATCTGGAGATTTTGAATCGGTTTGGCTTCAGAAGTTTAAACATATTTATGCAAAAGTAGCAATAGAGATTATTTTCAGAATTTGAAGAACTGTCTGGCATGAATAAAACTTCTTCCATTCCGAAAAATTCTTGTCCAAGAACTTTGAATTATTCTCTGTATTTACCTTGACGTCATCATCAAATCTTTAGTACCTATAATTTGACTGCTTACCTCCCTTTATTACCTTCTGGTATTTCAGTTTATCGCCTGTTTTTACTAAATTAACTGGGAGATACGCAAACCTTAAAATCAATAAATAAATAAAATAAAACCCGATTTCAAAATAGTTATAATTTAATTTATATAACAATGGAGTTGAAATAAAAATTCAAGCGATGTGAATTGGGTTCAAATAAAATCCTTTATCTGGTGCCGCCGTTTCATCAGGGAATCATCTCAAAACATTTTTTTTTAAATTGCTCTATATTTGCTCTTTTACAGTAAATAAGAAAATGATTAATTCCAAAAAAGAAAAAGAATATGATTGTTACAAATTTTCGTATGAATTTTTGTGTACATAGATTAAATTAAATATAGATTTAAAGTTTTTCGTATTACCTGTATATGTACGAAACAACGGACCAGTAAGCAACAAAAGATGTGGTTCAATATCAAGCCACTCCATTAGTGACAATACACTTTATAAAGGCAAAAAAATCCATTAAAGTGCAGAATAATTATACAGTTCTAATAAAATCAATTAATTTCCCTAAAATTCCCTTAAGCAATATATTAAATATATTAGAACATTGATGGGCTGATAAAACCGAATTATTTCACATTTTCTTTCCCTCACCCAAATTTTATTGCGTTCACATATTCGAATGATCTATATCTCTTCGAAGTTTTCAATTAAATTTAATGAAGTCTTATAGAAATCCGAAGTTATGATACATAAATATGTAGATGATACATAAATAGGTAATTGTACGCTCATGCATTATTCAGAAATTCACGCATGAATCGACACTGGATAGGTTAGCCACCTTCAATAAAAGAAAAATGATGATTATCGAAAACAGAGAGACATTAAAAACAAAATTGGCTTTCAAAGCATTTGGCGTTACGGAATCTTTTGAAAAATGTTCACTAGAAAGCTGTTTTGCTGATGGAAAAACACATTCACGCATGCAATCACGAGCGTGTTGTCATAAGCATTTCGGTAGTATGTATGTCAACATTGTCAGCGGCTATATAAATCTAATTTTAATACAATTTTCTGCAAGAAAGTCTGGTTGCACACGCCCTGCCTAATCAAAAAATCTCTTCATTGACACACAAATACATTAATAATCTTTCTTACTTTTACACACATACGTCGAAGCCATATACATGCAGATACGAACGTACATATAAAAACATAGACACAGACATAAACCACACTTGCATAAATATAGAGCAAGTTATGTCTAAGTTCAATAAAATTAAGAAATGTGGTTCATTCACATATTTGTGATTTGGTAAAATTGATCACATACAAATTCCCATAATGTAAAATGAATAAATACATAACAATAAAACCCAAAATGCTTTTAGTTAGCTGATGTCACCATTTTCGGTAAAGAGGTTAGCACGCACTTTTTCACTCACTGGGCAAGACATATTTTCCGACATATCCTCAAAAGCAGGACAATGAACACGCCCCCACAAACACGGACAAAAATTATGTAGAAAGAACATTTGTCAACTCGGTTGATTCAAATTCTGAAATCTTTCAATACATACTTACGGACTCTCATTCTTTTTGTTTTTTCGTATTCTTGATTATTTTTGGTGGTTTATTCTTTCTATCAATTAATGTTTTGTTTTGTCCTTGTTGAATATGTAATTCCCCCCTTCATTCATTTGTTTGAGATGACAACTTTATATTCGCCGAGAGAATTCTTCACAGAAAATTTTCTCATCAAACAAATGAAACATTAAGGATTTGATATAGTTCATTAAACGCACCGACATTTACGTTTAAACTTACAACTTGTGTAAAGATTTGTCTTTGAATATCAATGGTAAATAAATTGAAGATAATCAGATTGGTGAACGTCTCTGTATAAATCAATATAAAAAATTCTATGATCTTGTTCTCCTGAGGGTAGAAACAGAAAAAGTGAAAAACAAATAATTTGAACATATAATGAAACAATTTACATCACTGAATGTAAAGCAAGTTTAGTTGTATTATATAGTATCATTAAGTTACCATGAAGATGACGTCATTGTGTCAGATGATTGGATAAAGGCATTTCAATGTTTATTGTAAGCGCTGTTTTCTATAGGTACGTCTCTGCTTTCAAGAGAAAATTTGATGTTCGATAGCATTAATGAAATTGAACTCCGATTTCTGCCCAAGAAAAATTTCATTAGTAAGTCAATACAATTAACATAATAATACAATTGGCATTTAGAAAATATCTGCAAGATCTATGTGAAAGACGTTTCATATATCTGAAAAAAGGCATCTTACAAGTATTAATCAGACGTAAATATATATTTATTCAAAAGGACCTGTGCCTGTCTGTTCATTGCATCTAATTAAACGTTGTTGATCGCAGTTACGTTTTATATACGAAAACTCTTCTCATAATAAATGTGGTTCAGTCACATATTTCATATTAGTTTTAAGAAACTTCCCAGTAAATAAAGAAAGACTGTAACCTTATCCTACTCTCGGATATGAATCTCTTTTGGTTGATTTTATTTAGTAAACATATTCATTGCTATTCATGTCACGTGGCAAATAAATATGTTGGGATTTAATCTTCAATATGCTGGAATATTACGTCTGGTTTCTGTTTTTCAATAAGATACATCTATCATATATTTTTACTATTTTTAGAATTTCATTGGCTCTGGACAAAATTTTTAATACATATATCTTAGTTTATAAGATGTCTGGACAACATGTTGCCGCCAAAAAAATCAGTTTGTTATTCGTGCTCACAGCATACAAGCACCGTTCTTTTTGTAAAGAAATAAGAAAAAATATTCAATAGTCTAACCCAAAGATTGATTGAAGATGTTGACTATAGAAAGTTACTTTTTTGTTTATATAAGTGTAGCTAACTTTATCGAAAGTCAACGCTTTTTAAAATGTAAATGCGGTTTTCAGAGGTAGATATGCGACTGTCAGCGTGGAAGTTATGCAGAAACTAGATGTTCATCGCAATTGTTTACGTTCATAGATAAGTATAAGGGTAATTAATTAACCCCTATCTTATCAGATGCCAGTTGGAATGATTGATTGATTCGTCTTATAAGGATTATCAACCCTTTGCAGGTTATTTAAAGCCAGAAAATATTTTTAGATTGTAAGAACATTTTGGAGATAGTAATAGTTTTAGTGATGCAGATTTTACTAATTAATCCAGAGTTGTCCGGGGGTGGTGGGAAGAGGTAGATTTATATCTTTTCCGGGGGTATTAGCACGTAAGAAGATAAACAACCCATCGGGAATTGGAACTCAGTTCTGCGATGAAAAATTCCAAGCCACCCACACATTCAATCTTACAACACCTTGATTCACAAACGATCATCCATCTAGTTACGGACCAGCCGCAACTTTACTTAAATTCGGTGGTCGTACGGGAACAGGTGATTCAACGTGATGTGGCTGTAAGGAGAGATATTAGTTACCTGGAAATCGTATTAACCTTTTTACTGAATAACCCATATAGTCTAAAGATAACATCTGACAAGAACGTGAATAAAAATTTATATAAAAAATGTAAATTAAATAAATGATTAATAAAAAAAAGTATAGCAGTCTAGGTTGTTTTTTGCATTTGATTTTAAGAGAAGTGTTTAAAAGAAGAAAGAAAAGTAAGCTGACGGTTAATAAAAAAAAATTATTGTGAAACATTTGAAATTTTTTTAAAAATAGCATGGATCGAAAATGAACCGCCGAAAATATTTCAGTCAGAGGCGGACGTTATGTGTTTTAATTTTCAAATTTCAAAAACACATACACCTTTGCTATTTTTTTTTTTAATCGAGAATATGGATTCCACCAACGCAAATTTAAAAGACGGGAACCGTCGAGTTAGCATAAAATAACAGAAGTAACTCGAAAACTAAATGTGCAAGAAGGTACCAAGTTATAAGGATATCAGAAGGAAAACTATTTTGGCTGTCACTAGTGGATGAGCTGGGCGGTTTTCTTTTTGAATATGTAAAAGATAAACGAAGGCAGAGACAGAAAAAGGAGCAGAACCTACGTGAAACCAGTGAAGAGAAAAATATCTGATAATAGTCGAACTGTGTTCAAGATAAAGAACAAATCTTTCCTAGTGACTGTGATGAAACTACCAAAGCCTTCTCAGTGTCGTCTTTCAATTAAATAATTGTATTTTTTGAAAGTGTGTAATTTGAACCATTTTTTTAAAAAGGGAATTGTAGTGTAACTTCAACATTTTTCGATTATTGAAAGTTGAATAATTTATATCTTTTTGGAGCCATATTTCTATTTTTTGAGTTGGTTATCTTGCCTTTAATAATAAGGTGCACAAAAGAAAAATGTGCAAACTTATTTGTAAAACTTGTAGTAGGTTATAACGTTTTTAACTTAATGTAATAAACGTTCATCTCTTTCAAATTCCATATCGGAATTTCGAGTCTTGTTTGTTTTCGTATGCGCCTTATTCATTATTCGGGATAAGAGAGGTGATCTTTGTCTCTTCCCCAATTCACCCCCAGAAGAAATACTTTCAAGTACGTCCAAAGTAGAGGCATATCACTGAATTGCCCCTTGCATTCAGAGAAAATGACATCGGTGCTTATATCTAGTTTTATGTTACAAAATCATATTTTTCAGCATAGTTGACAGAATGCATTACGCTCGCACTCGTAAATATCTGCACCTACAATTTTATTTTTACCCACATCGTTGTCATCAACTGTTCACATGCAATATTTATCAAGTGCTGTTGCTAGGATGAAGTTTATAAAAACTTTTTCTATGAGAGTGAAAACATTATCGTTCCTGATAATGACTAAAAGTGTTCAAAAGTACTCATGCAAGAAACAAACATGAAGCCGAAATTTGCAGTCGAGTCACTAAATGAATGCTCCTGCTTTATTTTCACAGAAATCAGACACAGCTTTTATCAGCATCGGTTCTTAAAGAAAGTTACTCCAGTATACCATGTTGAACATCAACTAATTTTGCAACATTTATACGTTGTAAACAACAATTTGTATACGGTTCACGTATGCGCAGTATCCAAGGCCAGAGAAAACTGGCTGGTTTAGCTCAACATGATCTTATAGATTAGGCAATATAATAGAATTTATTTTTAGTGACTCCCTGCTAGGTTTCGATTTGATAACAAGTTAATTTTGAAACCCACAAACAGTGAAAAGCAAAGGAATTTCTAGTTAGTCGCCAGGTGAGTGAAAATGCTTCACAGATCATGCAGAGTGGAATTCCTCCAGCGAATGGCTGAGCCATATGCTTCCCCTAACGCAGGCCCGGGACCACATAATAAAAAATTGAGAGTGGCTAAAATCACATGCTAGCACTGGGTGCTAATATTTTTTAAAGATTCCTGATTCTATATTTTTTTTATCTCATACTCTTATAAAATGAGTATTTTTATCCTACTGTGAACATTGTTATTTTTTTATTTTAAATTCCCTTTTTCTTCTTTTAATCTTTTTTCGTTTCGCTTGTACTTATTGTCTGGAGGAAGATCTATAGACTTTTTCCGCATATAAGACTTATGTAAAATGTTTTGGAAGCTACTTTTTCGAAAAAAATGAAGTTTGAAAAATTAATGGCAGTAATGGTTTTAGAAAAATGAGTTTGTATTGTCATAGAATAGGGCCAAGAAGACAAAGCTAGTATTTTCTTTAGATTTCAGTTCCAACAAAAAGAGAGGAGACTGAAGCCCTCCACCCATCCCTGTGCCACCCTTGGTGTCCAAAATTAAGGTCATTAAATCAATTTGATGACATTCACATTGTAGTGGACCCAACCTTTTAGGCTCCTCCCGACCTGGATGAATGGCGATCAACAAGTCGATGAAAGACTGCCACACCCGTGTTAACTCAAACCAGATCTTATTAATCTAAAAAAAACAGCCTCAAGGCATATTGATTCGAAGGTTTGATCATGAGGGTGTATTGAATCAATGTCGATGTTTTATGAGAAAAAAATACACTCCCAAAACCTTGCTTTACTGCAAGACAATGGAATCGAAAAGAAAACAAACAAACATTTTATTTAGGATGTTTACATTACAAGAGGCTGCATGTAATTAAAAATATCATATTAAAAAATGAAGTTTTATTTTGCATTATCAGATTAGATACCTTATTTTCAATATGCACATTTTAATTCATTAAATGAATATAGAATAAACTTAATTTTATCATCATTACATGAAGAAGTTATGTAAAATTCCTGCTACTGTATATATATATATATATATATATATATATATATGTGTGTGTGTGTGTGTGTGTGTGTGTGTGTGTGTGTGTGTGTGTGTGTGTGTGTGTGTGTGTGTGTGTGTGTGTGAAGAGAGATTGAGAGAGTTTACCGTGTTGCTGTTTAAATGTTTGCTTTTGTGTCTGCTTCTAAGGATCTGCCTATGAACAAGCCAAAAAACGACAGGTGAATTTTTGCTGGTGTTTTGTTGGTTCAGGTATCTGTAAATAACTTGCTATCGGCAAAATGGATTCAATTCGAGGCTTAGAATAGTAAAATCCCCGTAATGCAGACCAAAGATCATTCAGAAGTAATATTTGTGCAAATAGTAGTAACATTCAGAATTTATTCTAAGTAAAAGTAAATTAATGCTAGTCAATTTCTAAATGCAACAATGTTTAACCACACACATACACACACACACATTATATATATATATATATATATATATATATATATATATATATATATATGTGCGTATTTGTGTGTGTGTGTTAAAAAGAAAATAAATCGCAAACGTTTTTGGTTGAGATATGGATTTTTTATTTCAAAATATATATTATACTCCATTTTCCCTAATTCTGCTACACGTGTTTCTGGTTTCGCGAACTTCTTCCAGCAAAGAGTAGATATTTCCACATATTATAAAAATCATTTTTTGCGTGGTATTGATTCAAATGTCTTTCTTGAATTGATGATAAGAATTTATATATATAGGGGTTGGACAAAATAATTGAAACACTTGCTAAATTCAAAGAAAATTTATTTAATATGGAGTTGGTCCTCCTTTAGTCTCACATACAGCTTTGATACATCTAGGATTGGAGTCATACAGCTTCCTGACTTCACCCAGAGGTATTTTCAGTCATCCTTCCATTAACACCTGCTCTAGCTCTTTAAGACACGGCGGTGAAGGATAGCGGCTTCTAACTTGTCACTCCAAAATGCACCACAAATGTCCAATAATATTGATATCTGGAGATTAGGGAGGCCAATCCATATATTCTAGCTCACTTTCATGCTCTTCATACCAATTCTTAACTACTCGAGCGGTATGCATTGGAGTATTATCGTCTTGGAAGATGTAGTCACCATCAGGGGCCATTGGATGAACATGATCTCCAAAATGTTCGGGTAATCTTTACTGTTGATTCTACCATGCAGGGCAACTATTGTACCGAGACATTTTCATGATATGGCGGCCCAAACTATCACTGATTCACCTCCATGCTTCACTGTTGGAAGAAGGCAGTCAGGTTTGGAAGCTTCTTTGGGCTGCCTCCACACATAAACCTGCCATGAAGTTGGGAAAAGAGAAAAAACTGAACTCGTCTGAGAATATGACTTGCTTTCATTGGTCTGCAGACCAGGCATTGTAATCTCTGCACCACTTCAACCATTTCTGAATGTTGCGAGTGGAGAGAAGAGGTTTCCTTACGGTGGCTCTTCCATGATATCCAGACTTATGGAGCTCACGACGAACAGTTTTAGTAGAAACTGGACTATTCAGATGATTATTCAACTCAGCAGACACTTTAGCCGCAGTAGCCCGATTATTTTTTGCAACATTGCGTCTCAATGCACGTTGGTCCCTGTCAGTAGTTTGCACGTCAGACCCGAATTGCTTCGGTTTCTAGATGTTTTGCCGTGTTTCTCGAATTGAGTCATAGTTCTTGATATGGTAGCTCTTGAAAAAACCAAACAGTTCAGCAACTTTAGTGCTCGAGACTCCTGCCATGCGAGCTCCTACAATTTGCCCTTTTTCGAACACGGAGGGGTCACGCATTTAGCTTAAATTTTACTAAATTCTAAAAATAAATAAGCCAATGACAGTAAATTAGATAAATAAACGTATTTACAATAGATATAACCTGCGATTACGAAGTTTTAGTTAAAGTTCTTAATATAATAGGTCTTTGAAATATAGGAGTGGAATTTGCACCTGTTCCAATTATTTTGTCCAACCCCTGTACATATATATATATATATATATATATATATATATATATATATATATATATATATATATGTATGTGTGTGTGTGTGTGTGTGTGTGTGTGTGTGTGTGTGTGTGTGTGTTTCGTTAATTATGACTGACAAGGAATAATTTGTAATTCCTTACTATTTCATGTGTCCTTATAATTTTTCTATTTTGAGTAAATGCTCAAACAAGTTTTGTTAAAGATAACTTGTCTATTATTTTTTAATAAGTTTTTATTGGCGAATTAATTTGAATTAGGGTTGAAGGTGTAAAGGAATAATTCTCAACTCCTGTTCAAAAATCTTGGGAGGTGTGTGAACCGGGCGGTAGGCAAAATTATCTTCTCCTATTGAGGAAAACATTTTTAAAAAGTAAATAAAAGTGCAGAGTTCCGATAGACTTTAGAAGTATAGAGTTAAATTTGACTTTAGAAGCAACAGGAGACCGAATCCTAAACAACGGACAACAAAAATAACAACAAAATAAGGGATAGACCTTTACTCTTGTTCAAAAGATGGGAGAGGAGTGTGAACCGAACAATGGGTAACAGTACCCTTCATCATAGCATCGAGATGCCCCACAAGAGACGGTACAGGACTCATTCGCAAAATAACAGTACAATAAGCTCCGATATGATGATAGGATTGCCTCCTCCGAAGTTACTGAAAGTTTCGAATCCTTGACTATCAGACGAATATCACCCAAATCCGAAAAACGTTTACCTTCAGCACCCTTAATGAAGGGTCAAACAATCCAGGAAAGAAGATACAGGAATGATAACTCAAGTGTACAGGTTTCGTCTATTCAGAAATCATGGTAACAGATCTCTTCCTTGGGTCAGAAACATCGTACGGGTTGAGACCTTGGTACCGTAACAAGCTCGCTCATATATGAGGACGAAAAGATCCACTGAGAGAAGAGGTTGATATTGGTTGCTCGGGAATGCATCAGCATCCCCTACCATTATTAGATTTAATAATATTGGGGAAGTAGGGTTAATAGAACATGAGTCACAATTAAGGAGCTAGGGTAAGTGCAGTTTTCATTTTTTATCTCGTACCTGTGTTAGGTGTGATTACTTAGAGTAATAACAGTGTGCTATTAAATATTAAGTTTTTAACTTTGTATGAGTCAAAATATCACTTATCACAATAAAGTCAGGTGGGGATTTACAATTGGCTTAATCGAATAGAAAAAAAAAAACTTCAAATTACTTGTGTAAATGGCTGGGGAATTTAGTGCTTGATATTTTGTCCCAAAATTGAATGCCTGTTCTTTCGTTCGACGCCTGTTCAAGTGATAACCTCCATCCACCAGA
Organism: Acanthosepion esculentum; assembly: GCA_964036315.1. Classification (NCBI taxonomy): domain Eukaryota; kingdom Metazoa; phylum Mollusca; class Cephalopoda; order Sepiida; family Sepiidae; genus Acanthosepion; species Acanthosepion esculentum. The sequence goes on along the minus strand of OZ038477.1, from coordinate 71,295,852 downwards.
TCACCTCCTTCAACCAAGGAGTGGCGAACAGGTCATTAACTTGGAAAGAAATATTACAATCAGCTAAGAATTGATTCAAGAGCGGGATTCTAGATTTGTTATTTTTTTTGTTTTCTTTTTACATTTTAGAAACCTGAAAAATAGACTTTTCACTTAAAATATACCTTAGTACAAACACGACTAGTTTAGCTTAGCAAGATCCCATTAAATGAAGCTACATGTAAACGAAGAGATTACACTCAAATAATAAATCAGATAATCAAGTTATACGAGTTATATATATATATATATATATATATATATATATATATATATATATATATATATATATATATATATATAACGTAAATCATTCATACGAAAAAAAATAATGAAGTTAATTATATGGCAAGAATCACTCTCGCAAACAATATTTAATAATAAAATACAATCAACCTCGAATATTATTAAATATTGTTTGCGAGAGTGATTCTTGCCATATAATTAACTTCATTATTTGTTTTTCGTATGAATGATTTACGTTATATAAATTGAACACGCACCACATAATTGATATATATATATATATATATATATATATATATATATATGTAGCGAGAGAGAGAGAGACAGAGAGAAAGAGAGAGAGAAAGGGTGAGAAATTCAACAATGTGATAGCTTACATTTTAGTATTTTTAGTCATACATTCTTCAACAGCGTCAATGAAATAACAGACACAAAACAAAACAAAAAAACTTATGTAACCACTACTTTCTCTCTCTCTCTCTCTCTCTCTCGTAGATTCGTATAACATAATTCTTAGATGTAAGCATCAACACATGACGCAGCAACATAAAATTACAATGTTATGACAGCTATAACACAAGAATTCACAACAAAACAAGCTCTGAACAAAGATTACAAATTTCAGAACCAATTCGTATTAAGTCAAAACAACCAACTATCAAGAAAATCGTTTATGATTCTGGAATAGGCATTCTGAAAGGTACTTAATTCTTCAAATGTCATGGTCACGGAATACAACAGTTTCAAAACCGAGAAAAAAATCACGTGACACTACAGTAAAGAGACAAAACGCAAAATTCAAAATCATTCCAAATATGCAAATTACTACACGAACTTTGAATGTCATCGATTTTCTTTCTTTCTTGATAACGACTAATGTCAGTTGAAAGTTGATAATCTAACACGAATTATGAACAGTTTTACACTCTTTCAACACCGAGATACGGAAACTAATCATCCTACAAGGAAAATTATTCACACTTAGAATCATATATATACGCATACATACACATGTATTCTGGGTGCGATGAGTAAATTGTCGCCATTTCATATTTTTAATGTTGTGTATGTCCGTTTCTTTTTTTTAATCATCTGCACTGGATAGTCGGGTCAGTTGGGCACCGTCTAGGAAAAAAAGAGCACCATGACTCAATTCACTTCCACAGAAATTTGGAAACGGCATGTTGTACTTCTTTCAGAGTGTTTGGGTGTCAATCTGAGAACAGTGCAGAGGATTCGGAAAGAGGTGGATTATATATCCAGTCAACATCGTGGTGTTTAGAGTGATCACCAGTGATGGCGACGTTAAGCCTCCGTTCATCTTACCACAGGACCTCAGACTCAACACGGAGGCCTACACAAGTGCCTTGAGGAGGTAGTGTTGCCCTGGATGAAGAACATTTCAAAGTGTTTGTGTGTCAATCTCAGGACAGTGCAGAGGATTCGGAAAGAGTTGGACGAGTTTAATGGTGATTACTAAGGTGTCTGGAGTGATCACTATTAATGGCGACGTTATGCCTCTATTCATTTTCCCACAGGGCCTCTGATTCAACACTGCCAATATCAAGTGTCTTGTTGGTGACTGGTGGAAGTCCCTATATCTGACAACAGGACTCTGCACCCTTCCACCCAAGTAGGAGAACACAGTCATGCCTGTCACGAAATTTCTGCGCCCAGTTACCCCTCTTACATTTGGCCAACTACCTCCCCAGTATGCACAGTTGAACGAAAGACCAACAAAAATCCTTGTAATACCAAATATGAAATGAAGGTAAGGACTGCGGTAACATTCACCAATTCAAACAAGGAGACCATCCAGATAAGTTGAAGGAGATTCCGAAGCCGTCTGGACGCCGTGGTTGAAGCCAATGGCGATTTTATGGAATGAATGTACTCTTTAGTATTTTCATTTTTGCGTAATTTATCCATCACATCCTGTATATATATATATATATATATATATATATATATATATGTGTGTGTGTGTGTGTGTGTGTGTGTTTGTGTGTGTGTGTGTGTGTGTGTGAGTGTGTGTGGATGTGTGGATGTGGAAAGATAGCAAATTCTTTTTAATGGAATAAAATAATCACGTTAATCTTAGGTTTTGTCGCATTTATTGAATCTTACGAGATATTCATTATTAATTAATGAATATTTCGTAAGATTCAACCGAAAAAATTCCACTCAAAGACATACATAATATTTTTGAAACTTAGTTGAACTTATGGATCGTATTTTGCTAGCCAAATGATCCAATTTAAGTGATTGAATATGTCAGGCTAAAATACTACCTCGGTTGCAATAAGGCAAAACCTCCCAGCCCAAATTAAGCAACTTGACATTTTTTAAATGGATAAAAAAAAATAACTTTTATGAAAGCACGAAAAGTTAAAACGAGAGGGAAAATAATAAAAGGTAATACCAGATTTACTATATCTATTCAATTTCATGTTATACATACTCAAATAATTTATAAATTTAATAGAAAGAAATAAAAAACATGGCTGTCATTCGCAGTTGCCGGACCAAAAGGGGTTACCAGCAGGAGACTTTTGAAATCAACAAGTTAAACGATTTTACTTTATGCTTTAGTCAGCTAACAGTAAAAACTGTGCTACTAAGAAATGAAGCGAAATTTCGTCGGTGTCTTTATGCAAAAAATGTTTGAAAAATAGGATAACTATTGATTTATAAACAGTATTCAAAAATAGCAAGCACTACTAGTAAAAATAGTAGATACAGATTTGGTGAAGTGACCAACTGCTACAACAAAAACCCATTTAAGAGATCGGTTTAAAATCAGAACGAATGTAAAAATAGTTTCTTTTAAAGTTATTTTCTTTCAAATATTATAAAAATGAATAGTCTATGTATAACTGATCTGATATCATGAACACTGAGTTGTTAAGAAAAATATTTGTATTTGGTATATTATTACATAGTAAACAACATTATATGTTTTGATAATTATATAAAATGCTGTTTCGTTTAATAATTTTGATTATCACTTCAACTTTTCTGTAACTTGGTTAATATTTTAAACATTAAAAGCTACGGAATAAATTGTTCGAAATTGAGATCAGAAGTCAAGATTTAAAAATATTCCTCCCAGTTGTCTTCATTCTTAAGAATGCATTTACGACGCAGAAATAACATTTCAATTTTAATTTTGGCAGTACGATAAATTCAGGTATTTAACATTCTGCATTCTTCCCTTTCTTTTGCTTTCTCAACATTCAACATTTTCTTTTCGTCCTGTTTGGGCGGCGATATTGCTTTCAGCTAGACTAAGTTACACAGGGACATCAGTATCTCTACTAGTCTTGTATATTGACTTATTGGGACATTTATTTATAGCATCCGAGAGATTCTGTTGTACATCAATAGACAAACTCAGTTACTATATTACAATTCAATAGGAAGAGAAGGGTAATATCTTATTGTAATTTTACTGTTTGCACAATGGAAATGTTATTAACAATAAAAAATATATAGTTTCTGTCTAAATTTCTGGGATGGGGTATTATTATTTATATGTAGACTGTTGTCCGAATCTTCGTTGTTATTATCTAACTTAATTAGGTACTTGCCGATTGGGGGAACCTTCAGGGATTTTCGAATTAAACTATTTGTTTTCGTTTCGCTGTCCATAACCAGGGTTATCTCCATAGTACTCATTTAGTGCTGCTCGGTCATTGCTCATCCATTTTCCATGGACTTTAAGTATACAATGCTCGATCCAGGGATTGAACTCAAAATTATATTCTTAGCGAATTTATGAGCTAACGCTTTAATCTACTGTACTGTGGGACATTCCCAAGTGGAGAACTTGGAGCCTTAAACCTAACCTGCCCGCTGATGAGACGGCTACTGTTGCCTGTATCGCTTGTCTCCACAAACTGAGGCTCCATTTTTCTACTGCAGCTGTATTTCTTTTTCTTTCTTCATTAACGGGTCCCATATCTCTATTATTATAGTTTCATATATGGCAATGTTAACAGTTTCCTTACAAGGAAACATTTGTCATTCACTGCCTATACTACTTTCATTTGAAATTTATAAAATCTTATTCTTAAAACAATTTTTCAGGAAAATAGGTTTCTGAAGTTCAGTAGCTGTTATCCAGTATCAATGGGGGTTTCCTTCCTATCCTTTTCTAGGAAGTAGAATGGAATGTCAACATCTGGATTATATCATTATTGTCTCTTTGAGTTGCATGTGATATCTACTTTAGCTGTTGCTGCAAGGGAACATCCTTGAGTTATTTGGTTTCTGTTATTTGGTACAGTACTTTGTGATTCTGTAGCACCTTTTCCCTTCTGTCACTATATTATTATATTATATAGTTCTATAAAGATTTTTAGGAAATGGATTAAATCCGATATATTGTTATTATTAAGTTATTTTGTATAAACGTTATTTTTTATGGATACTCATATTCGGATAGAAGCTCTGTTTTTAATTTAATTGTATTTTTATCCAACTACATCTACCGGCCTGAATATTCGAGAAATCTTGTCAGAAAAATATGCGTCATCAGTCAGGATTCGAACCTGCATCCCCTATGGAGAACAAAACACGAATATTCAGACGGGTAGATGTAGTTAGATAAACAAAAATACTGTTAAATAACGTTTAAACCAAATAAATAGTTATATATATATATATATATATATATATATATATATATATATATATATATATATATATATATATATATATATATATATATATATATATATATATATGAAACACTTGGGGCTTCAGTTTATATGCTGCTAACACTTTGCTCTGTTCTAATCCATACTTTCCACAGTTAATTTTTTAAAAAATCGAATACTGTTTGATTCCCAACATCCAAAAGGTCATGTGGAATATTTTCTAGAGTTGACTAGAGCAGTCGACAATGTAAATGTTCAACTGATTTTATCGGGTAAAACCCCCATAAGTAACAGAATCAACTCTGTATATATTTTTTATTTTACAAAAAAAAAAGTACTAAAATCTAAAATCAGAGATGAAATAAACTTGGAGGTAATTATTTCACACTATAGAGCCTCTTTCCTACAGACGAAATGTAGCCTCTCGCTACTTAATCGCTATTTTCATAGTAAATATTCAGACGAGCTGCATTCCTTACATCCACTAGTTCAGACCTTCTCAATTAGGTCCCGCAATGCCACGTACCGCTGATTTCGTATCACATTAGTAAAGAGGAAGTTCCACTCTGAAAAATTAATCCACAGAACTGCCACTTTGTAGAACAGCTTCCGGAGAGAATGTTTCCATGATCACTACAATCTTAATGTCATCAGGTCTAGCTTCACCATTGTCTATCCTAGATATTCTCATAATGTGACATTCTTACTTCATCGCTTACAACATTTTCATTCAGTGATATTCGACCTTGGATGGCTTTTACATTGTATTGATTGAAAGATATAATAATACATAAAGGCAAGCAATAAACTATTGCGCAGAATGTGTTTTTCCCAACTACACCTGCCTTCCACATTAACGATAAAATAGGCTTTTTACATATCCAACGTTGCATATATTATCATCCACAAAACAAAGCAAACTTAATGACTGCAAGTGCTTACACTCGTAGACATATCGATATTTCTGCACAAAATAATATCAATAACCAGATATTGTTTTTATTAGATTTTATTATTGGCTTTATTGCCCCCATTAATACTGGAAAGAGCGATAACAGTTAGTGGACTTAAGAAACTTACTTTCCAGAAAAATTGTTTTAAGTGAAAGATTTTATAAATTTCAACCGAAACTGGCTGGCTGCTTGGTCTAGGAAAGCTGAATGCATCCTTATAAGAAAATGGCTAATGGCTAATCATATAGATTCCTAAATTTATTTAAAATTGTAATAGGTTTCGAAAGTATATAAAATATAGTAGCGCACAAATACTAGTCGAAATAAATTAATATTGTCCAGCTTTAATTTGATATCCTGATCTCTTCTATGTCGATAAATGCTGATGTAAATTTATATCCATTAAAGAAAAATAAAAATACACTTGCATATTCAGAAGACAAAAACAATGATTTTCTTCTGTTATGCGTGTATTCTGGTGGCGTTATAAGAAAACTCTAAATTATTAATATTTGCTTATCAATTCATATTGTTTATCCATAATTTGTTTCCTTTAAGTTGTAATTTTTTTTATTGCTTAACTAAAATGTAATTAATATACTAAATATCAGATAAATAAAAAATATTGTCACTGTCCATATGATATATAATTGTCAGTTGAATATTATCCAGTAATATCTCTTGCTACTTATTAGTCATAACAGAAGTTTTATTTTATTATTATCTGCTATCAATTTATAATGACAATTGCATTAATAGACTTAATGTCAGTGGCATTAAATTTATTAATGCAGTTTCCGTTCTCATTCCAGCTTTGCGTCCTGTGTAAGATGATGAACTACATCCAATAGCAAAGCCTCTGATCAGGAGGCTTTGAGGAGCGTGGAACCACCTCTTAATTGATAGTGTTACCAGGTTCACCGTGACCCGGGGTGGTAGTACCTGTTAGGGTCCCAACTATGGGCAAATAGTTAACCCCAAACTGAGATAAAAACAGTATGAAAGTGTAAAAATATGTTTTAATACCAGCAATACATTTTTTAAGAAAAATTATTAGCAGCAATACATTTTTGAAAAAAAAATTAGCAGCAATAAAAATCTTGTCTGCATTAAATAACCCACTGAAGTTGATATGCCGTCATCCAAACAAATCAAACCAAATTCCAGATTTGTTTTTTGTACATTTTGTCATAAAAATTACTTATATCTTTTACGTTTCATTAATATGACGGATCAAATAATCTCAAAGTTCAAAGTTAGTATCAGATTTTGTTTTTGATCTTTTTTCTGTAATGTTTTTCTTCTGAAATATTTTCCGCAAAAATAATAAGAGTTAAAACATTTCCATATGTGTATATATTTCTGCTTGTAAAGACCAAATGAGCGTCACGAGCAATAAACATTTCACATATAAAACGTTCACATCAGTTTAAACCATTTCTTTAAGCCGATTACTTTGACATTTCCAGTTGTCCTCGGTCGTTGTACTGGGCTTAGAAAACAGAATGGCGGGTCACTATATAAAAGAGAAAACAAACTAAATGAAAACGCGATGTAATAAAACTGAATGTTGTCGGTTAATTGTATATGAGATAAAGAAAAGGTTTCTCAATAGATCGTTCTCGCTTGATTATAGAAGGATTATTCAGTGGCAGTCAATGGTAACATTCTAAGTGGGTATATGTAAATAGGATATGTACACTCAGACGGAACATGCAATAAACAAGAATGTTATTGGCAAGTCAAGATTACTCAATATATGTCACAGAAAACACATTGACGTCTTTCTTCTGAACATTTTATACAGCACACGCACACATATTTATATATACACACAGACACACACACACATATATATATATATATATATATATATATATATATATATATATATATATATATATATATATATATATATATGAATATAAGATATCGCACATTGAGTACTGGTGTTAATAAAATAGTACTCGATGTAATATAACATTGAATATAATAATATGAGTTAATAAGTATATATAAATAAATATTTTTTCCTCACCGGTAGCATGACTCGGAATTTCATACACTTCAATTGCTGAGTGGAAACTGAATTTTACAAATTTTATTTATTTTAAAAATATATTTTTATTAAAATATAAATTATGTAACATTCAGTCTCTACTCAGCACCTGAAGATTGCGTTGTGCATGAAACTCCGAGTCGTACTACCGGTGAGTAAAAATAATGTATAGTTATTAATATTTTATAGACGAACAGAGACCTAATTACTCTATTTTGATGGGTGAATT
>OZ038477.1:71242665-71282665 GCA_964036315.1 Acanthosepion esculentum | reverse complement strand
TTCAAACAGATGAATATACATCAAGTCTTATATATAAATGAGTGTTATCTCGAAAAGTTGAGATGTTTCTCTTTTTTTTCCGCCCGTTTAAAAATGCTATCCTTTATCAGATATATTCTGCCAGTGAAAAAAGTTTCACTTCAAATAAGAGATTTTATATTGATAATTCTAAGATGTTTATGCCACCTTTTTAAATGTCTCTACAAATAAATTCTAGCGAGAAAAACTAATATTTAAATCCGACATTTAAATAAATTAACATATTACAGCCATAACCAAAATTATTCACACACACACACACATACACACACACATATATATACATATATGTAGTAAAAGTAAAATGAATCCAAGCGGATACTAGTAATATAAAAATATTAAAACTAATCCACAAACGAGAGCTCGATGTATTTTATTTATACAGAGCAATATGAATGAATAATCAAATAAATTACCTCATGTAGAGGAATAGACTATTTCGGCAGACTATGAAAGTGATCGTCTGTCTTTTCAACCCCGATGTGGAATGAATTTCATGTCTGTAGAACTAGAGGAAGTAAGAGTTAACTGTAAGGAGGTGATATTAGAAGCTAAAAGGTCAACCTAAAATTTAACTTGCCGAATATACCTAAAATAGAGTTCACACTTTTCAGTGTTTAAATCAGACGATAGGCACCAGACAGGAGTCAGAGCGGGTGGTAACCATCTATCTTAAAGGGGGTGGATATTAAAACAGGGAATAGTAACCATATGAAGGCAAATTGGGGGCATTAGAAATAGGAAAGAATAAATTTAAAATTAAAATTAAAAATAGATTTAAAAATAAATTTAAAATTATATACGGTAACAAGGACGTAAGGGATTAACGGAAAGACAATTAGGAGAATATTCTAAGTAGAGGTGAGTTTATAAATTATAATTAGTATAGCATAGAAAGGTTTTAGACGAGGTGAGAGTGGGGAAGTGACTTAAGGTAGCTAAATAAAGCAAAATTATACTATGTAGTTTTGAATTTAACAGGAATAGAGACTTAAGATATGTGTATGGGTTAAATTACCAGCAATATATATATATATATATATATATATATAAGGGTGTTGTGTGTGTGTGTGTGTGTGTGTGTGTGTGTGTGTGTGTGTGTGTGTGTGTGTGTGCGTGCGTTTGATCGAGTGGCTACAAGATCCGCTTTCTGAACATAAAACCCGGGTTCGAATCTCACCATGGTTGATTTGTCAGGAAGTAGATTACTGATCGGTCTCGAGGGGACGATCCCAACATGAGGCACCTTTGGAAAGTGCCTGAAAACAATACCACAGGTTGACGCAAGCCTTGTGAGTAAAATTGGGCAGCAGACTGAACCGCTTTGGGTGTTGAACAAACACAAATGTGCCTGAGCGATCGTCTGCAATAGGGATTGGATACCCGGCCTAATAGACATGTATCCTCGATACGAGTGGCCAGCTATTATGTATATATATATATATATATATATATATATATATATATATATATATATATATATATATATATAACTTTGTGTGTATCGCTTTAAAATAGCGTATATCAAATGTATTTGAATAATTTAATGTATTTATAATGTAATTTTAAATTTATAATACGTACATATATAAAAAAAAAGTTCTAAAAATTAAAAAAGAATATTCTTACATTCTGATATTATGGATTCGACATATTAAAAGAGGTATTATCTTTGAATGCTTCATGCTGAAAATCTAATTAAAAAACTGTTGTTATTAATTTCAATTGGTGCACAAGCAAATTTATGCTTGCATTGTCAGACACTAACTTCTCTTTAAATGTAATTTATTAAAAACTGGAAATGTTTACTGAGGAACAAGTGTCTCTCTATTCAAGAGCATTAATCACAACTTTGGTTGAATAATCAGAATGCAACTTCATTTTTTGTTTCAAACAACAAAAAAACATTTATTTTCCACAATCAATGTAAGTTTTTTTCTTTTCTTTTTTTTTAATTCGCGGGAACCATGAAAGTATTTTAAGTTTCTCATGAAGAAGCAGACAATTTAAAAAAATAAACTGCGACCCTACACGCAAGCCGCTAGTGGCTCACTGGCGAGCCGCCGATGGCAAAGCCAACAGTCCTCTGGGGGCAGCCCACCTGTAACCCTGTAGCGGTCCGCCAGTGGTAACATTTCCGTGACGAACACGGCTCGACAGCGGGCTACAAGCGATAAATGCTAGTGGCATGCCACCCAGTGGCAGATTGATGGTCTGAGTGTAGAGGATATATTGAATATGGAAAGTATGAGATATTTTACGGAAAAATATTTTTAACTTATTGGTGAATTTTGTGCTCCGTTAAAAAAAACCCCAAAACTCACTTATTTTTCCTCGCTAAAAATGAACGTAAAAATAAAATTTGCTTAATCACTAAGATATCTTATAAGTCTCTAAGATTGCTCAATCAATGCATGCATAATTTCTACCCGGCTGAAATCTGTATACTTTTTTTTATCTAGTTAGGATCGAAGTATTTCCAGGCTAACCAATTAGAGTAGACTCGGGTAACATTAAACAAATTAAGGAACATTTCCTTTTCTTGTTAGTAATATATATTTGATTGCTGTGTGATTTGATTAATTTATCATTTTTAGCATCATCAAATCATTAAGAGAAAGAGTACTTTCAGCTGGATGTCAACTTTTATGTAAAATTAATGTGGTATGAAAAGAATAAGTGACTAGATCCGTAATAGTTCAATTTTATAATGCAAAGAGGTAATACAGCCATTAACCAGAGTAGGACAAATAACTATCCATTGGCACTGCTAATTATGATCTTACAGACCAACCACGAAACAAATCCTGATATAATGACAGAAATGGAGACATGGTTACGTATGTTCAACGGGGCCAAAAGGATTCCGAGACATCGGCAAAGTCGTATTATTGGAATTCGTTAAGTACATGGGACGAGAAAGAAAAACATCAAGATCGCAGAAAACGGGGGAGAAAGAAATCAAAGAAATTCCAAGAAGGAAATAATGTACAGAAGCAGCACAAGATCTACAAGGGTTATAAAACCGCTAAATTTCCGGGAGAAGCTGTGATATATTTGCATTTCCTTATCTACATATCCAGTGAAGGAGAATAGAAAAAGATTAGCAAACAACGTCACGTTCGAAGATATACTAAGAGATTAGTGAATAACACTGATAGAATTTAACGCATCACAACAATTAGTTTATACCTAATGAAGTTTGCAGAAGGTGAATATTTTGGCTGAATTTTAAATACAAAACTCTCCCCGAAAAGTCTTTTCGGGCTTTAGAATTTATCTGCATCCTGACACATCCTGAAGCTAAATATAAAGGATTTAAATATTCCCATCGGAAAAGAAAAAAAAATACAACACCAATATCCATAATAACAGAATTTTAATAATTCAACCTTGTTTCTTTTTAATTTATTTTTATACATGAATCAGGATATTTACCTCAATTGTCAGATCATTTTCAGATAGATTGAAGTTATTTACACTATTTATATTCGGACAATTGTTCTGATCTTTGTTGTTGTTATCACAACGTTTCGGCCTTTGTGTCCCCCGCCCCCAGCCTCCATCAGGCATATATCGATCTGGTTAACCTATTGAGAATTCTGAACTGAAGCATTGTTTAATCTAAGGGAATAAACATTTTCATATCGATATTTTTAGATTGTAAGAATTTTTGTAAGATAATAATGATACAAATCTTACTAATTAACTCATGTCGAAAGGTAGAAGTAGATGCATACATTTCCCAAGGTTACCTACGCGTAAATGAATATAACAAACCGAATGGAATTGGAACTCGGCTCTTGATTAAAATGGATTTTTCTTTTTGAAAAATTCATTCCATCGCATTAAGATTGAAGTACACACATTTTCAAGCTGTTTACAAATATAATAAAAGTGTTGAAAGTTCTCATATCGACGAAGAAACTTTCCAAAACGAATTCTGATGTTTGGTCAGAGTTTGGCAAGTGGGTCAGCACTCAAAAGGAAAACTTATCTTTACGGACGCGTTTCGTCCTTGACGGACTTTATGAAGTCCATCAGAGGAGGAAATGCGTCGGGGAAGATAAGTTTTCTTTCGTCTTTAGTCATACTGTCTTTCTTTATTCATACTGTCTTACTTATATCTGAAATTTTACACACGCATACACACATATCTATCTATCTATCTATCTATCTATCTATCTATCTATCTATCTATCTATCTATCTCTTTCATTCCATATATATATATATATATATATATATATATATATATATATATATATATATATATATATATATATGAAGAAATATAGTCTTAAGGTATGCTATATTTATGGGATAAAGTTCTCAATATCAGAGGTAGAGCATGTGTAAATATAAAAGTAAACATTGAAGTCAACACTTAGAGGCGTCAGGCTGTTTCATACTAGTCGCAATCGTCAGGCCTGACGATTCCGTCTAGCATGAAACAGCCTGTTGCCTCCAAGTGTTGACTTTAATGTTCACTTTTATATATATATATATATATATATATATATATATATATAAAGTTTACGTCAGTAAAACTGTAGCCTAGTAATGAATATTAATGTATTATTCCTAACTGAATACATGAAAATCTTGTTATTATCGAATACCTATTAGTTCACATTAGAAAATGGTCATAGAACGGTGTACTTGGACTTTCACTAGAATTAAATACCCAAAACTGAGAAAATATCTGTTGTATGAATGTGATCTTTCCTTATCGGAATGTGGTATTGAATTTGAAAAATAAAATGGAACCGACATTTTACTTATTACTGTAAATTCACGTTAGAAAAAAGATGAAACCAGAATAAAATAACGTCAGTAAAGTTTTTTTCTATTCAACATGTCCGGTAAAACCTCTCACCTCCAGTCGACTGCTTTCTTACTCCGATAAAACCACACATAGACATTTTTATTTAAGTACATTATACATGTACAATACGAAGTTCTTGTCCGAAAACGTACCTTTTTTTCCCCACGTCTTTGTAAATTCTTCATTTGAAATGTCAACAATAAATGAATTCGAAGCTTGACGGCTTAAGATATTCACTACCACTAACAATGGCCTTTTGATTAAATCAAGAGGAAAGAATGCCGAGAGTAATATTATTCTGAGAAAATAACAAGCTTTAACCTCATTGTTGATTGTTCAGTTGACATTTGGAACTGAAAGGCCAATTGACACGAATCATTAATAACGTTATGAAAATGAAGACGCTTGGTCAGAAAGATAATTGAGAGAACTCGTTTAAATGTGGCTTCTCGGCTGGAAGAAATCAAGTAGTCTGAGTACATTACATGTGTTGATGACGTCATTCTTACCTGCAATCAAGATAGAAGTCTTATGAACTGGTTAAAGAAATGACCATTGCTTGCTTCTTTTGGTCATGACACTGATGATGATGATGATGATGATGATGATGATGCGTTATCTGTCTCCGAGCCTCTTATTCATAGTTGGACGCTGATTCGAAATATTTAGTCTCTTCTTGTGTTTTCCATTTATGCTACCATTTGCTCGCTTAGTTAGATGCGATCCCATTTATATATAAAATAATCTGTACATAGGGAATGAAAATAAACATAAATCAGAAACAAATTTGGAAACTGTAAATATACGCTAATGATATGAGTTCAAGACTTAAGATAACAGAAAAAAATAATCGCAAATCACTTTTTCTTCCCAAACATTTACAAAACTGAAATCATTTTTAGACAAGGAAAGTAATATAAAGTTTAATTAATTCATTTACAACTCATAAAGTTGTTTGCGAAATTAAAGCAATTTAAAGTAAATGTTTTATTCTTAGCATTCACAATTTTGGTGTACGTCAGAATTGTTTTAAGTTGTAAAATGAAACCAATATATTATACTAGCAGCATGGCCCGGCGTTGCCCGTGCTTGATTCAAAAATCTTAGGTTTAGGTAGTTTCCTCTTACTTTTCAACGAATATGTGTAAACTGATTTGAAGTACAAACGGTAGTTACGCTCACCAAGCGTTTCATGTGACAAAATATACTGCCTCCGTTGAGATTGACTGGAAAGCCTCAAAGAGGACTCTACCTCGGTTTCCTCCTCCCGCTTTCTCTTTGCCGCAGAGGCTCTTTTAGAACGCCTGCTAAGGTTGCCTCGCCATGGTATTTTGGCACGCTTAGCAAAGCTGCCAGGTTGGTCATCGCCACGGCACTCAGAAGAGTGTAAATCAGAGGTTGAAGTAGATGCCAGCCGCTTCTCCCCCAAGGAGGCGCACTCAATGGAATCCTGCTCCCGTTTCCCCTTAGCCAGTGAGGCTTTTTTAGAACGCCTGCTAAGGTTGCCTCGCCTGGGTGTTTTTGCAGCCTTTGCAGAGCTGCGGGGTTGGTCATCGCCACGGCACGCAGAAGAGTGCAAAGCAGAGGTTGAAGTAGACGCTATATGATCATCTGTAACCGGAGTTATGTGCTCCTCCGCAGTCGTCTGTTCTGCATGTGTAACGTTAACGGTGTTAGGGGTCTTCAGTTGCTGACGTGCGAATGTTCGTCGTGTAGGAGCCAATTGAAGGGTTGTAGAAATGCTGTGTAAGAATGCGAATAGAAGTTGATGCCGAAGCTGAAGCGGTGCAACATCGTTGTATACGAAAACTAAAAGTGCAGTGAAGCGGTATGGAAAAAGCTTCTCCTACCTATGGGCCGTGCTTTCTGGCATCACGAAAACGTCGCATAAGGAAGAGGTTACGTAACCAAAACGTTGAAGTGTTGAAGGTTAAAAAGTAGTGAAACACTGAGGTGTACTGGGCCGCGTAGTAAAGGCAGAAAAGAAGTAACTTGCGACCGCATTTAACTGTCTAATAGCAAAACTGAACTACGAAAAGGTAGAAATAGGTATGGAACGCTAAGATGAACTGGGCTGCGCAGTAGAGGCAGCAGGCGGAGATAAAATGGGTAATGCAAACGTTTAAGCAAATAGGTAACTTTCGGTACCAGGAAGCTGTCAATTAATCCAAGGACAGATGCGTTAATGGCGATCAAATCAAGACGTGAGTGCGGATGCAGTCGCGCTGAAGGTATTTAAAGGGAGCGTGACTTGTCATTGATTGGCGTACCTGGACAATGGCCATGACTTAGACCAATGAATGAGCTCACGCAAAATGGAAGATGCTAGCGCGAATTCACGCACGCGCGCATGATTTGCATATGCAGCTTGGCTCTAACGCACGTGATGCCGGCGATGAGAATGCAAGGAGCTGCAATGAAGCGTTTTCTCGTTTGGTTTGTGCGACAACGAAAAGCCGCTAACAGTGTGCCGGAATTAGCTTTGAAATGGATTGGGAGGAATCCCTGCTGTTTTAGCGCAAAAACTACTCGTAAGGTTTGGGATGCGGCCTGGGTTAGGAGAAAATGGTTTAAAGAATTGGAAAATGGATTGCTAAGGGCAGAACCATTTTTACTCAGCACGTATGCGGGTTTTTTTCAGTAAAGACGCGAATAAAGGAAGTGCTTATTTTGGTAAGATGCGACGATTAAAGCAAAAGTGTTGACAAAGTCGAATATGTCATTTGTGGCACAAAGTCAGACCTGGTAGCAGGGATAAAAAGCCGAATTTCAATGGGCCTGCACCCATTCCAGAATTTGAGGTCAAATGTTTTCTTCCACTCCGCACGCACTGACCTATTTCTTCCCGCGCATAGCGTGACCTTAAATTAATCTGCATTTAGGAAATACCCAACCGGAAAAATTTTTTAAGGGTTAACCGATTGTCGATTTGCACTCTGTTTGGTGGGAGGGCGCCCAGAGTTGCAACTTCACATGGTGACTCCCAATAGCCTCCTTATAAATCCGTTCGGTTTTCGCTAAAAACCGACATGAGGTTCAGGCGCAATCTGGGCGTATCGGTTTTTGGGTTTTATCGATTTTCCGCGCTGTTTAGGTGTCCGTGGTCATGAAACTTCTGGACAACACTTCTAATGGTAGACTCTAAGAGGGTGTCAAATTTGGTTGAAATGCGATCATTCCTTCTGTAAGCAGATTTTTTCGATTATCGATTTTTTCGATTATCGATTTTTTCGATTATCGATTTTTTCGGAACATGAGTCCGAACTAAAAAAATCGGACTCTGTCATGTCCTTACGGCAGCCATTTGCAAACTTGTGGTGAAAACCGCATCGAAATCGGGTGAGAAATGCGGCCTGGGCGAGGTAACAACGCCCACGACAGACACACAGACAGACAACATGAGAAATATAGATAGTAGATTAATCAGAGAGAGAGAGAGAAGAAGAAAAAGAAGAAAAAAGAGGGAAAGAGAAGGAGAGAGAAAAGGAGAGAGAGTGGGAGAAAGAGAGAAGAGGAGATAAAGCAAGAGAGAGAAGGAAAAGGAACGAGGGAGGGAGGGAGATAAGGATAGAAAAGAGGAGGGGAGAGACAAAGGGAGAGAGAAGAAGAAGAAAGAAGGAGATAAGGCGAAAGATAAGGAGAGAGAAAGAGAGGGAAGGGAGATCAAGAGAGAAGGAGAGGGAGAATGATGAAATGGAAGTAGGAAAATGTTCACGAAACTAAAAGGCAGACACATTGATGAATAAAAAACAGATGATTCGGTACGCTTTAAAATAACATAAAATTGCGCATCCCTATTAAAAATCATTTTTGGATTATAATCGATTTTATTATAAACATACCTAATTTTATCGTCACTTTATTATAGAAGGTTCCGCAAAAATCTACTGACACTTTAAGTAACAATAAATGCAGTGTTTATTGACTTGCAAACAAGATTAATCGTTGAAAGTAAGAAATGTTAAAGTTTATTGTCTTACAACGATTAACAGTTTAAATTAAATATTAAATTAATTTGAATGCATGTTTATAAACATTCAAACTGAAGACCACGACCTTCCAAACACAGTCAAGAGTACATGTTTGGACACCTCGCAGAATCGACGTCTCCACCCAGTTATACAGCCTCTTTGCAGAAATAACGTCTTAAGGAGTCACGGCATTTTTGTTTACGTCACTGCTAGAATCAAATAATTGAGCGTATTTCTCATGCGTTTCATAAGCTTTTCTTTTTGAATCACTATGGGGAAACAGAAGAAACGGAAAAGGATAATTGTTTCACTTTTTCGTGCCAACGGTGAAAAGAAAATGGCTTCTCTCTGCATTCGCTGCAAAATTTGATCCATACATTATTAGCGACATCAAAGAAGTCCGCATGTTTTGTGCATCTGCTCCAGTCCTATGCGAATATATGCAGGTAAACATTCGCACAAACGTTATCGAAATTCGTATAAATCAATGACATTGGTTTTAATGGCCTCGACTCAATTGATGTTGGCACCATCATTCCCTTTACTAAAGCCAGAATGCTTTCTATTGCAAGCATTCCGTTTGGATTGTTGGTGTTAGCTAGTTGGGTAATGTTTGTTTTTGCGTGCATGTTGTAAAATTGTAGTTGTGTTTCGATGAGTATCAACGCATCTCATCAGACGATTACTGGCAAGTGAAACATTTCTTTAAATTTAAAAGCAAAATACAACGTCTTTTTACGAAAATAAGAAAAATAAGGTGTATAAGGTATGTGGGATTTACTCAGACAAACCAATCGAAAATGACTTCCGTTATATTTAAACTAAGGAAACATTAGGAAATTATTTTTCATAAAAGGATAATGACCCATATATTTGAAATCAATAGCAGCACACACACACACACACACACACACACACACACACACACACACACACACACACACACACACACACACACACTATTTTAAGGCTGATAAAGGCTGATATATTTTATATAATATATATATTATATATATATATATATTTTATATAATATATATATATATATTTTGTATAATACATATATTTTAATATGATATATTTTATATATATATATTAATATGATATATTATTTATATATTTTAATATGATATATATTTAATATATATTTTATATAATCTATATATATATAATATATATATTTTAATATGGTATATTTTATATAATATATATATTTTAATATGATACATTTTTTATAATATATATATACATATATATATACATATATATATATATATATATATATATATATATATATATATATAAGGCTGATAAATAAAAAAATCTATAAAATTAAACCTTCTGAATATGACAAACTCAACACGATAAAATTACTAGTTCTTATAAGAAAGACAATAGCACTTTAGCCTTTATTAATGAAACATCTCCAAATTTGCTAACAAATGTGGAGTTGCTGGCTGAACAGGTAATTTTAATATGAAAAATGTATACATTCTATCAAATATCATAATCCGAATTTTATCAATAGCTTGCAGTCCCGTTTAATCAAAATCTTAGCTGGGATTAATTTCTAAAAGCCTTCTTAACATAATCATCTGTGCTAAATAAATATTCTGTCAACCTTTGGAAGGACTCAGCAGAGACGATTAAATGGTTCCTGAAGATCCCCAATAAAGGGAAAGCTACTTTCATCCAATTTGAGATCTTGGATTTCTACCCTTCTGTTTCGGAGGAACTATTAATTAATTTCGCAAAAAGATATTATACTGAAATTGCGGAAAATGATCTGGATATTGTTTCAAGAAGAGCAATACTTACATAAATGATGCTACTAGGGTGAGAAAGTATAATGATAGTTTCGATGTACCTATGGGATCATTCAACTCTACCTAAATTGCAGGTTTGTGGGCATATATATTTTAGACACATCAAGTAGAATAGTTAACCACAATCAAGTTGGAATTTATAGAGATGATGGCTTAATCATTGTCCCTAATAGCAATGGTTCCTTAACTTCCAACTTACATAAGAGAATCATTAGAGCCATCAAATACGTAGGCTTCATGATTGACATATCTTCCAACATTAAAATAGCCAACTTTTTAGACATCACCCTCAAACTCCCTAATGAAACATTTAAGCCCTTCCATAAAGTTAATCAGATACCCTTATACATCAATGTCCACTCTAACCACCCGAAATCTGTAATAGATCCCATCCCCCAAATCGTAAATACTGGAATAAATTGCCAGAAAATCTTTAATGAAAATAAGTTTACATACAACTTAGCTCTCAAGCATAGTGGTTTTAAACAGGAATTAAACTATCACGAAAAACTGAAAAATCGTAGTATTAATAAATCTAAAAACAGAAAGAGGAAATATATATGGTTTAACTCACTGTATTGCAGGCTTTCCAACATTTGATAAAGGAAGGTTTTTCCTAATGTTAATAGACAAGCACTTTGATAATAAACATCCACTATATAAATTTTTCAATAGGAAGACACTGAAAATTCGTTATTCATGTGTAAGTAATATGGAGAAAATTATATCTTCCCACAATTGTAAAATACTTAAGAACTTTCATAATAGTGAAACTCGAGCTAAGAGCCTCACCTGCAATTGTAGGAGTAGAACTGAATGTTTAGTCTGGGGAAATGTATGTATGAGAATGTAATAAATGAAGCTACAGTCCTTCCTAAAGAAAATATCAGCTTGAAAAAAAGTTACATAGGTATATCCGCTGGTAATTGGAAGCAGCGTCTGTACAATCACAGACACTCTTTTAAATATCCATCCCTAAAAAATCAAACTTCCTTATCCAAATACTATTGGGATCTGGTGGACTAACTCCGCATTTGGAATGGAGATTCATATCAAGAGTGAGAACCGCTGATAACTTCCGTGACCGGTGCAATCTATGCATGCGGAATTTTGTTTATTATAGTGTGGTCATTTCCAAATGTAGACATAACAACGCTTTAAAACATAAACACGGTTTTATAACGTGTTGTTATCTATAAAAGTTCGGTCTTTGATTCCTAACATCGGATATGACATTTAAATGGATTGACACTTATTATCATTGTCTGTGTTTATGTGGTGCTCTATATATTATTTTACTCTTTTAATTTGTTTTAGCGTCTTGATTATGTGTTGTTATATGTGTATGTGGGTATGTATTTAAAAGAGTTTTTCTATATAACTGATATATAATATCTGATAGTTTTCTGATATTTTTATATACGGAGGTTTATATGTATACTTAATATTTTTTATATCATTACCATGCTCCTTTTATTTATTATTATTATAATTATTTTATTATTATTTTCCTTATTATTTCTAGTATTGTGATCGTTTCTTCTTTATCACCTTTTTTAAAGTACCGATTAGTTTATTTTGACCCATTTGTTTTTACATGTATAAATGTATATATATATATTGTTGTATGGTATATACTTTTTATTTATGTATAATATATATATATATATATATATATATATATATATATATATATATAATGTTGTATATTTGTATATATGAGTTTATGTATGGATATGTATATGCATGCATGTGCGTATGTGTGCATGGTTATATGTATAAGTGTTTGTGTGCACATACGTGTATGTCGATGTGCGGATATATGTATATATGTATGCATGAGTGTATATGTGTATATATGTACATATATATATGTATGTATGTGCGCGTATGTATATATATGTATGCATATGTGTTTATGTGCTTATAAATAGTAGGTTTTTACTGGTTTAAATGTTTTTATATGTTTATGATTATGATTTGTAATCTGTAGGGGAAAATTACATGTTTTTTCTAATTATTCTTGGTTACACATCATTTCTCTTATAAATGCCCCTGTTTTTAGTTTGGCCCTCTCTTTTCTTTTCCTTGGACCTTTTCTTCCTCTCTCTCGTCTTCTCTTTTCACATATACGTAAGTTTAGTAAATGCTAACCAGACGAAAAAAAAAAATTCATATATACATAGGCAGTATGAATTGGCTAGGTTTTAAATTTGGATCATATAATCTTGTATTGTGCCTAATGTCACCTCAAATGTATCCACACGTTTCCGGTGTCTGTTTTTTTAATTTTAGGTCAGCGAATCGGTAGTGATTTTTGCATCTGAGAATAATTCATATTTATCTGTATCTCACTCATTTAAACCGTTATTTAACGTCTCTCTTTAAAACTTCACTCTTTTAAATTTTAAATCCCACCTTCACCTTTAGGCCTTTTCTTTTATTCTTTCTTCCGTTACACCTCTCTCTAGAGCTTTCATACATTTCTCTCTCACATTTGTTTCCCATTTGTTTGTTTTTTATACCCGGAGTTATATTTTCGGATTTCTTTTTGAATTTGTAGGTTAGATGAGTTGGATCGTCATTACGATTCCAATGTAATAAATTATAACCATGGAATATTAGTGTTGGGGCCTTTTATATTATATTATTGCTCTCTCCTGGACATTGAGCTCTACCTGGATTCTATCCTCTTGGGTATATATATATATATATATATATATATATATATATATATATATATATATATATATATATATATAATGGACTCTACCGTCGGTTTCGACGTATGAGGATCTGACAACTTAATTGATTCAGTTATGAAATTTTGTGCGATAATCTTAAGTGGCACTTAAGACCCGCTAGTGATTTACAAAGGAGGCCGCATATGAAGCAAGATTAAGGATTGTGGGATGAGATCACTGTTAGATTGGCTGACCTTTTAGATATTTCTCTCGCTTCAAGCTGGTTGAAAACTGCCGAGTCCATTAAAACACCTTCCAAGGCTAAGCGATCGAGGGTGTTATGAGGTATATTGACAGCTGACAAGTTGCTCTTCAGCTTGTCTTAGCCATGGGCGTCCTACGTTCCTGTAGCCCTGATCTAACTTGCTGTATATTAGTGTCTTGGGTATCCTGTCATTAGACATTATCAAGACATGTCCAGTCCACCATAACTGAGACTGTATGAGAAAAGTTTCGATTCCTCCAATATTACACCTGTTAAACAGGTCTACGTTAGGTCCTATCTTGAAGGTTAACTCCACAGATGGCAGGCATACAGCTTTTATGAAAAACATGCAGCTGGCGTATATGGTACCTGTATGGAGTCCGCGATTCTGAGTCCTACAAAAGAATGGCAAGTACAAGAAGTACAATTTTCGTATCCAGTCGAATACCTCGCTCATCCCAAGCGATGGCGAAGTCTGCCGAAAGCAATGGTAGCTTTAGCAATCCGATGCATGATTTCATCTTCTAAAGTTCCACTGTGGTTGACTTTGCTACCAAGATAGATGAAAGACTTTACATAGTTCAGGGCTTTGTCTTCTACTTTCAATGGTCTCTCTGGAAATTTGTAGACTCGTGGTTTTTATTTCTCACCACAGAATTGCTTCCGAGTAGGACTAATATATATATATATATATATATATATATATATATATATATATATATATATATATATATATATATTAAACATGTTGTGTTGAATGTCAAAGACAACATAGTCCTGCATATTCTCTTTTGAATTTTCTCATATTTTCTAATGAGACTTTTTATTTGAAAATTATATTGAAATATATATATATATATATATATATATATATATATATATATATATATATATATATATATATATTCGTATCTTACACACCGAATTTAATATATGTATATACTTTTGCATGTGTAAATAGTTCATATAGTTATTCGTACTCATTGAATATATGTGTTGGTGTGCATGAATTTAGGTACGATTTTATGAGCACTTATGTGCATTGCATATGAAGAGTAACAAAGCTATTATATTCAAATTGCCACTCAAGATCATATATGTACGCATATATATTGATAGACACATAAAGATTTTCCCAGCCTTGTACTGATAGATTTGCGATCAAATTTTACAAGAATGTTTGGAAAGAGAAAGAGAAAAACAAAGAAAGAGAGAAGTGTTAAAAGTATGAATGAGAAATTTACCCAAGCATATATATTTTGAAAGGCTAATTCAATCCCGAATGAATTAAATTTATTGAATCATTTCTTTGTTTAGATTTGTTTATGTGGGTTGTCTGGATAAGGCTAGGAATTGGCATCATTTTTCATTGTTACAGTAACAAGATTTTGCCAGTATTACAATACATATTTTAACAAGATAGCAAAAATTGCAAAATCACCGGTCCAGATCAGTAGTGTAATAAAGGAACAAACTTTTTCTTATTCAGCTTTACACATCACGCCTCTTTTTTTTCATGCCTTCACTAATATACAAGAGATTAGACCCATAATCTGTTGTTAAATATAACAAAGAATAGCTTGTTAATTTTAACGACTCCAAGATGGAATTGTTCTCTATTAATTATCTGAGAGAGCCCTTCTGCCTCACTTCAGCATAGCTAGTGCTAATCTGCAAGAGAGTATTTCGTTGTGCCTTCTCGGACTAATGATTCTCTGTGTCGCGCAAGACAATTTTTCTCACTCGAATCTTACATATTTACAAGTCTACCATTCGTCTATGCTTAAAATATTGCTTGCACATGTGTTCTGTTACTCCTTTTATATATTTAGCGATCGTTGGTCCTCACCTGGCATCTCGGCATTCAGTTACTTTCCAACTTCCCTAATGTAGTTTCTCTGTAATAAATATTTTTTGGTAATTGTTCTGATGAACATTCCTCTGTGATACGTAGACTCTATGAATTTAAACGCAGAACGAGATTGGCGACGAGATCTTATCACTTGCCACTTGAAATGTCTAGATGTAAACGTTAAAAAGTTATATGCTAAAAGTTTCTTTTCCTCGCATTTCTCGCCTGTTGAACTCTCTTCTGGCTTCTTGCTTTCCAGTCAACATAGATTTTCAAAAATTTAAATGCAATGTCAATCGTTATGTTTTGTCTTAATTTCTGTTCTTTTATTGTTCTCTTTCCTTAAGAATTTTTTTTCCTACTTTTCCTCACATTCAGTAACTCCTTATGTTTTTTGGGTTTATTCCATTACTGAAATGATTGAAAAACATATTCGTTTATGTGTCGACGTGCATATTTATGAAATTCTATGTAAAATTAATTTGTGATTTTAAGAAGTCATACGAGAGTTAGAAGAAATTCTTTAAGCGATATTGGAACTTACTTTCGGCCTCTTGCTTTCCAGTCAAGTTTGATCTTCAAAAATTCGATGTCGGTCGTTATTGTCTTTTTTCTTAATTTCTATTATTTTACTGTTTTCTCTCCTTGATGATGCTTTCCTTATATTCTTACACACTTAGAAACTCCTTGGATGTAAATGGCTTTTTTGCTTTGTTTGGAGTGAAATGATTACTACATACTCCCTACTTACTTTCATATCGGATACTTTCAGATACACACTAAATTGTAAATTTGATCCTTGGAAATTTTGTTTAGATTATCTGATTGGTTATTTAATCCCAATACTTGCACTTATATCCTCTACACTCTTTATTTACGCCTGTCTAATGGTGCCGTTTATCGCCAAACGCAGAATTTTGTATCAGAGCAAATATTTGAGCAAGTCGGGTTACAAGAGCAGATATTGTAATGCATACAAGACCAATGTAGCCCGATAAAGCACTTGCGCATCTGCGTTCAAAATCAATCCCAAATAGGAACTCTACTGTAAAAATGTACTCAATGTCGCCGATTTGAAAGATTCTTGCGTTCATTAAGGTTGCAATTGCGATAATGACACATGAATGAGATGAATTTTCTTCCCAAATGAAGAGAAACTCATTTCGCACCACCATAAACGCCCTTTTCTCAAGTGGCCCGCGTCGTATTTATGAATCTCAAATTAAATGAATGTATGTTCTGAACAAACAAACATTTCTTCTGGTCATATTTAACACTTGATCACTTTTATTCCTTTTTGCTGTTGATATCTTATTTATGTACAGGCTATCATTATCAGCAATTATTTCTAACGTGGAGAATTATTTCAAACTAAACAATTTTGTCTAAGATTCGATTTTATTACTAAAACTATGACATACCGTTTTTAGACAGATGTCTACAACCAGACTGAAATGCTCACAAAAATATTTTAGTCTTAATTCTTTTTACGTGAGAGAGATTAGAAGCCGAACAATCAGTGTACTGAAATACAGAAACGATTAAGTGGATAAAATGAGAAATGAAAGTGAGTAATCAGAAAGAAATCAAGTGAAAGAAAGACAAAATCCAGAAAGATGTCATTAGAAATCAGCTTAAGACGTGCAATACAGAATTCTTTGATATCACAACAGCAATCAGCCACGATTAGGAGCTATTTATCTTCGGGTGATTATAATTTGTTTATTGTTCCTTTTTATGAAATTTTCGTTTTTCTCCTAATTATATTTCTTGATATTTATTTAGGATTTTAACAGATTATAATTATTTGCTTTTTGTTTGTTTGTTTTTGAATCTGCTTCATTTTCGTCTTTTTTCTCTTAAATTAACTCTCGAGTGATTTTTTCTAGCTTTTCTTTCCTTTACTCCCTCCTTCCTTATCTATTTACGCATTTTGCCTCATCGACCCGCATTGACGATCCGCTTTCTCTCTTTCATTTCCGATATGTTTTCGCTGCTTCACAATCTCCCGTTCTTGCCTTCATTTTATATTTATCCATCTTTGTTTTATTATTCAGCAGTGTTCTCCTCTCTACGCCCACTCCCTCTATTCCTTTGTTTTCTGAGTTCTTTTTAAGTTAGTTCCACTCTGCATCTTATTTCTACTCTCTTTTCTGATGTCTTGAATAAACCTTTTAATTTTTTTCTAGTTTGCCATTATGTTGCCAAAGGAAAATAAAATAAAAACGCAGCCAAACGAGTGACTCTTTCCTCAACTATTTACAGTTGCGACAAAGAGATAAAGCCACCAAGATCCAGACACCAGTTGTTCTCGGGACAAAATTAGTTTTTATTATAGTATCAGTTTAGTTGACGACATTGGAAAAGTAAACGATCATTTCTTGGCAGTCAAACGTTTAGCGTTCAAGCATTTGAATCTCAAAAGAAAAAAAGACAGATATGAAGAATGATAACAAATTTTACTCAATAAAAAAATACTGTTAAAAGATTTAAATTTTAATTATTTATATGCTATTAATATTGTATATATTACTGTATAAGACTGATGCGTGTGATGAAGGGGTTTGAAGGAAAGCATCCCTTTCACTTGCTGATGCTGTATTAACAGCTTTTAATGTGACATAATAGAAAACATACTGCATCAACATCAGAATGTCAGAATCATTTGCTTCTTGAATTCCCCCCCACAAACAACTAGTTGTCACATTGCATTTGAATAAATTACACCCAATAATTAGTAACATTTTTATTTGAAATATTTTTTTGTCATCATAGAAAACTACATCTGATGAATTCATTATTTTAATTTTCTAAATATTCCTTGGTTATTTACTGGATGTGGATTATTATTCTCATCTTTGATGTGGTTATCACAATGTTTCGGCCGTTGTTCCCTCTGGCCTTCATCATGTGTATATCGATCTACAGGGAATTCTAAACAGATCCCTTTATTTAATCAAAGGGAGTGGGCTATTCCTGCTCAACTGCCCTATCTGGAGATATATAGTACAGTTTTTGTTTTTCGCACTACTATGTTATTGTTCGCCCTGTTTCCACTGAATCCGAGGAAACACTGCCCAGTCCAGAGATTGAACTTACAATTACTACGTCACCAAATTCACGAACCAACGCTTTAATCTACTAGGCTATTGTCCTGGGGGCACAACGGTCGAAATGTGATAAACGTTGTGGGAGTCCTTGTAGTTTCCTTTCAGTATCTGCTATAAGCACTGACATCTGCATATCTTATATTGTTAAAATGGTGGCCGCCAATGATGAATCCTGGTAGGATTTCCATTTTTCTCAGAATTGCCACGCTGTATAGTTTGAATAAGTCCGGTGAGAAGACACATCCTTGTCTTACGCCCCTTTCTATTTTTGTATATCTGATGGACTCATTTCTTTTATCTTTATGCAGGCAGTTTGCTGCCAGTAGAAGTTTTTGATTATTCTAATGTCCTGAATATGTCAAGGCTGCTGAGCAGCGCTAGCAGATATTTGGGGTGTACTTTGTCGAATGCCTTTGCGTAATCTATAAAACACAGGTGCACGTTCTTCTGCATTTGTGTTGCTCTTTCTGATAACATTCTGAGCACGAATATCGCATTCCTTTTCCGGTATCTTTAACGAACCCGCACTGTTCTTGTCCTATCTCTGGCCTGATTCTGCTGCGCGCTCTATTCATCAGAATACGGATGATGAGTTCTGTTATGTGGCTCATTAGGCTGATTGTTCAGTGGAGTTCACATTCGTTTGCGCCTGGTTTCTTAGGCACTGCTATGAAAATAGATCTGCTGAGATCTTCCAGTATATCACCACTGTTGTAGATTTCAATTATTATTTCCGTAATTCTGTCTATATCAAAAGCATCTAAAGCTGTTAGCATCTCTGTTACGATTCCGTCTGGCCCTACCGCCTTGTTTCTGTTTTATTTGGTTAGTGCAACTTCTACTTTTGTTTTTAGAATTTCAGGACCATCGGTAATTCTGTGTATTGCCTGTTGTTCTCTTTCGTCGTGGAAAAGTTCTCCAGTATATTCGTTCCATAGTGAAGAATTTTCCCTTCACTAATATGAGCGTTCCATCCTTGGATTTTATGCAGCCTGTTGACGTGCAAGTCTTCTGTCCTGTTATCTCCCTTATTTGTTTATGCATATTTCTTTTGGCCGTGGTACTCAATCTATCTATTTCTGCATATTTTTGTTTAGCCACTATTCTTTAGCCTGTCTGCACTTGATGTTTATTTCCTTGTGTAGTTTTCTATATTGCATTCCGTATCTTGGCAGAGTTTTCTGTCTCCTTTGCATAATGTCGAGAATCTAATCAGTGACCCATTCGTTTTTTCTTCTTCGTCCATTCTCCTTAAGGATGATATTTTTTGCTGATGTCACTAAATATTTTTCTTAGTGCGTACCATTTGGAGTTTCCATTTCCATTTCGTCCCTCGTATCTTTTCACAGTGTCCATATATTTTTCCATCAGGTTAGGGTCGCTCAGGAGTTTGTTGTAATGCAATTTTGATGTTGCGTTAGGGGTCTTCAGTTTCCGAAGTTTCACTCTTAGTTTACATATAACAAGGCTGTGTTCGCGCTTCCGCAGTCGGCACTTGGGGAGGAGGTGCAGTGAACCATTGCAACCCTGAATCTTCTGTTGATAGTTATGTAGTCAATTTGGTTTTTAGTTTCACTTTCTGGGCCTCTCCATGTCCATAATCGTCTCGGGCGTTCTTGGAACCATGTGTTGGCTATTACCTGGTCATTGGCCGTGCATCATTGGACCCATTTTTTCAACGTCCGTTGCTGGTTCCTAGTTCGAATTTGCCGGCTATCTCCCCTACCCTCACTCTGACTACTTTGGCGTTCAGGTTTCCCAAGATAATTATGACTTCATGATACCTACGTTAAATGTTTGGTTACCAGAATTCTTTCGGACAATTGGTAGTATCCCAGGACGCAATTCTTGAATTCTTAACCTAGTATCAATCCTACCCCTTTATCGTTTTTCTCTCCGCCTGCATATATAATCCTGTGATTGTCACTGACAAAAATCCCCATTGTTTCACATCCACCTAAGAAGTTGATTTTTAGCCTACTCATCTCGTGTTTTACATTTTTTAACGGGCCACAGTTGTTCAACGTCCTAACGTTCCATGTCCCGAGAGTTATTTTTTGTTTAATTCAAACAGTCGCTGGATAATGGTCTCGTGACACCTGTCGCTCATGTCGATCCTTTCCTGGTGAGGGATAGGTTCCAAGGAATTTTATCCCTTTACGCTGTTTGTGCTAGCAGTTGCTGGATGACGGTCAAGTCTTTACAGGACGAGGAGTTAATTCCCATAGACTTAACCTCTTCACGCCGTTAGGTGTCATAATGTGTGTGTTATTCGCTATGATATTTCTTGAGATTAATAGTGGAGTGGTTTCCCATTGCCTTCTCCCCGATGGTTTATGGAGACGCCGCCTCTAGTTAACTGGCTGTTGACTCCCGCCTTTTGTTAGGTCTTATTTTTCTTCTTACTGGCTTGGAACAAGAATATTGAGTGGGGCAACCGGTTTAGTCGCCGACATTCCGGCAGTGCAATACTTACCCTACACACACACACACACACACACACACACACACACACACACACACACACACACACACATACATATATATATATATATATATATATATATATATATATATATATATATATATAACTGTGGACGGCCCTGCACAAAGCCTTCACCACTATAATCAAATCTCATGTGTCGGTGTCGGTGTCAGGCTTTCAGTTTCTAGGAACTGATCTGCTTGACCCTCATACGTCGAATTCGACGGGAGAGTCGATCATATATATATATATATATATATATATATATATATATATATATATATATATATATACAATGTCCACCTCTCCCAATCAGTTTGCGAGTAAAAGGTTTGTGGGTCAGAGTTAGTAGGAAGGCAGAAGATTGATAAGATGATAGAATACAATGATTAAGTTTTAACTTATAAATCCGATTACCCACTATATAAACAATACGCGATTGAAACTAAACCATTAAGCTGATAGGTCTGAGAAAAAGAAAATACATTTCGATTTCCAAAAGAACATCATGGAAAAAGGATTTCTTATTACATACAATTAGAATTTCATATTAATCTTGCTAAGCTCGAATCTGGTCATTTAGTGAAATTTTGGAAAACTCTATAAATACGTCTCGATTTCAGAAACCAAATGCAATCAGATCAATAGATTAATGAGGTGGGGGTCCTAACAGAAATGAAGTCACTTGGTGGGGAGGGAGTTCACTGAGGTGCCAGGATGACCGATAGAAAGAGAAATAGAGAGAGCGGGAAAAAATATATACCGAACTAACACTATTCAAAATACGTTAATGCTACCCAACCAGTGGGCCGAAAACGAAAAACTTCAGAGTAGATGGTGCGAAGCCGGAGAATAAATTAACGCTGTCTTCGTACAAAAATTAGTAAAAAAAAATAAGTTAAATTAGTAGTAGTGGTGACAAAATATAAGAAATGTCAAATTAACATGAAAGCAAATTACATTCGGGAAAAAATGTGGAGTCGTCCATTTAATGTAAGCAAGATTCATTTTATGAACATTGGCCATTAAGTTTCATGCCATAGTTGGGACGGGATTGCATGGTGACATCAATTGATATTACACTTGGATGCATTAATAATTCATTGAGATGTAAGGTACTTATTTATATCATTCAAACATGGTACCTAAGTGCAGTACTTTCGACAGCGTATTTTTCCTTCATCAGGTCAAAGTGAAGAGTCTAATGAAAACAAGATGAGCTCAAGTGATGTGAATGTAAATCTTTCTGGAGGATGAGTGCATATTAAGTACAATATAAGGTTACGTTGATATCGATTGGGTGGTAATCTGTCGGGATGTCTTGAAATTCGTCTATTCGGACAGTAGATACATCGCAATCAACTCGAGCAGAAAGCAAAAGCAGAAAGTGACAAATTGATATCAATATTAGTAGAAACATGTGCCTGCGTAAATCAGGCGTAACATGCGCCTAGCCGAACTGTAAAAAGAAACCTGGTTAACTTACTCAACCACTCATTCTTTTTTTTAACCAAAATTTAAAATAAAGCAACAACTCAACAACCTAAAGTTAAATTTGCATTTCAGCAATACTGCTACTAATACGATGATCAATCTATTACAAACAAATAAGACGATGAAGAAGTTTATTAAATTCGTATTGTAAGAAATATGAAGAAGCAGCCTATAAATTGTTCCTGGTGAACTCGTAATTCAACAATTATTATTAGCGTTTCGTAAAGTGAACTGTATAATAGCCATTACCAGTATTTAGTATACTTTCGGTATTGTGCCGTATCTAAGCTACGAATAGGAAATCACCATTACGAATATTTAGCAACAGACAACAGCATGCTTTCTGCTGTCAAAATAATAAAAAATATGACTTAAGTCAAAGAAACAGAACGAAAAGACGTAATGTTTTCACAAGAATTCTTTGTCGGTCTCAAAGATCATACGTACCCTACATTTTAAAAGTTTGAAGCCACCCCTGGGAATTTTTTAAATTGGCCCCAAAGTAGTTGTTTTGTACTTTAAATAGAAAATTATTATACATGGCTAAAAAAAAGAGACATGATTCTTATTAGAGATTATATTGTGACAAAAAGAAAATAAGCATTTTATGAGTAAATTTTGCTCTTGTCAGAATATCCCCCTTTTACGGCAGCGCACATTTTGGCATTCGTTGCAAAAGTTTCTCAAAGTATAAGTTTGAAAATTGATTCCATAAAAATAATTCATTCCATTCTTTTTTCAATGATTTTAAGAGCTCTTTTTCCTTTTTTGGATGGAAGGGTTTCACTTTTCTGTCAGGTACATTCCATGCTAATTCTGGCGGTGGCTTCAAACTTTTGAACTGTAGTGTACTTACGTTAACAGGCAAACCGCAATTACTTGATTGATTTGTTTTTTTACGGTTTATAAAACTTGTGCTTGTCATTTAAAACCTGAAAATATTTTAGATTGTAAGAATTTTCGGATATAATAATGATTTACTGATGCAAGTCCTACTAACTAACCCATAATTGGTGGAAGAAGAGGTGGATTCATGCCTTTCCAATGGGTATTTGCGCCTAAGTGAGCATATTGAACCCAACTGGAATTTGAACCCAACTGGAATTTGAACCCCGCTTTCCGATTTCCATTTCTGAGCTTTTATGCATTACACGAACTGCATATTCAGGCTTACAGCATTTCGTATTTCCAAGCAGTCACCAATCACCAGGTTCGGCGTTGCTTAACTTTGGTAATCGTACGAGCAAAGGTCAAACTGTAATTAAAATCTGTAAACTAATATCACTTAAATGCATTATTGAAATATCTGAATAACATCGATTTTCTTATTTTGTTTTGAAATTGCTCAGTTGTCATGTCACTCCACCCCAGACCCCATCGATTATTAGTATTATTATTAACAGAAACTGTGTATTGTTCTATATGATCGCTGAGATTTTATCCGCCCTATGTAGCCTTTAGCTATTTAACGTGTGATATCATTTTAAATCACTTAAAACATAACATCAGTCCGATTCAGATATGAAATATAATTCAATCAAAATGCATTGATCGATTTTATAACTAAATTAGATTTCTATGTTTGTGTTTATCGACCACTATTGAAAACAAAAAGGAAGAAACAATATAAAATTGAATTATTGTTTATAACAAAACATCGAATTCAAATCAAATGTATTTTATTAATGTTAAGCCACAAAAATATCTAATTGGCGTCTCGCCTATAAAATCATATTTATATTTTATTATCATAGGATGTTTATAAAAAATAGTTTTACAATAAATAAAAGGTTCAGTAATTATTAAAACGAGGCAAGGGCACTTTCTTGTATTTTAAGCAAATTGCCATGGGAAGAAACCGAACAAATGGGATTCGCTCTTTGCTCTTCACGCACAATAAAGTACGCAATTTCTTGTTCTTAACAAATAGCCTTGTTATGTGAAATATGTTTGCTTCATTTTAACACCCGACTACTCTTAAAATGTTCGTTCGCATATTTCCCAATGTTAACCGTTATGTGGAAGTAGAAAATACTTTTAGAAGCTCCATTCTATACTATTATATCTGAACCTGTCAAATTGTAATGCTAACATTTCAGATCGTTACCTAGCAATAGGACTTAAGTAACTGACCACTGATGTACGTTTGAATCCGCAAATAATTTACCTGATTTTGTTTTAAATTCTAGTAGTTAGTTGTAAAGTTGAATATGAAAAAGAAATGTGCAGCAGTATATCCTAAATTCTAAATAATGTAACAAATTAAAGCGTAAACGTTGAACACATCAATATATGGCCAAAGTTATCTGTATCACCTAAATCTGATTTCAAATTCAGGTAGCAATATGTTAGACTCATTGTTGTGACTTGATAGATAGATAGATAGATAGATAGATAGATAGATAGATAGATAGATAGATAGATAGGGCATGGTCACCGACAGTTTCACAGTTCAATGAGATCTTAAGGCACTTGCTCTGAAGATAACAGGTCTGCCTGTTAGCATTCAGTGTTAATACCGATGTCCATATTGATTATATATATAAACGCTATCACCGATGCTGATCACTGTTCCTATATAAATACTGCAAATTATTTAAAAACTTTATACATACATACATATATATATATATATATATATATATATATATATGAAGTAGCATTATTTAATAAATAGTGGAATGAACTGAGACGCTGAAATTATTGTGATTTAAAATTAAATAATCTACAACAAACACCACGAATACACTAAGAAAGCAAAACAAAAAGGCCCTGTCGTTGTGGTAAAATTGTTATTTGGCAGGATCAAAAATGAAAAGCTTATATAGACAGATAGTTACATCAGATTTTAATGTATAATTCAATATCTTAACAATAAAAATAGTATCAATCAACCAATGTTTGTAACATTTACAGAACCTACTTACATTTATATAATAAATATACCATGTGAATTTCAGCTTAGAATATTGTTTATTTCTATTCCCCAAAACCTATTTTGAGTATTAGTGGGTTGTTCATTATATATATATATATATATATATATATATATATATATATATATAGTATATTTACTAATATTTATTTTTAATCTCGGCAGATCTACAAAGAAAATCATGAGTTATAACAAAGGGTATAACTTCAAAGAAAAAAAGAAGATATTATAGATTTACTGAGTTATTTGTACTTACTTCCATCACAAATGAAATGATAAATATGGGATTAATTAGACTTTCCCTATCAATATTTTAATTGACTGAATTGAATTAAAATTTTGGTATAAATGCGTAGCGGTGGCGAAAGGAACAATTAAAAATAGTTAAGTTAGTGAATGGTAAGTTTCATTCTTTAGACGCCTGTTCTCATCTTGTAGTGTATTCTTATGTGGTTTGTGGAAAAATATCATTGAAATTAAGATAAAACACAGTTGGTTATTAACAGCCTTTCCGAGAGAATTATTGTTTTTAATCATTTCGCCCAAGCAAAGCAATAAAGTCACTAAGTGTTGTAGATTCCTAGATGAAATCCGGTATCAAATAATAACAAACGCCAAGAATGAATATAGGAAAATAAATGTATGAACGTAATAGTACAAACTGGTAATAAGGCTTAGTAGTTCCAGGAATGCGGGTTAGTAGCAATATATATATATATATATATATACAGTCTTTGATATCGACGTATCGTTGTCTGACTTCTTACTGAGTCTAACGTGCTCTAAATTCTATTCGACCGACTCAACGTTCCACTACTACTACTGTCCGAGTGTCGGGTATTCACTGGTAGTAGTATATGTATACCTTGGGTGAGTCCATTTGTGTAAAAGAAAGGTGACCCCTCAATACTAAGACGTTTTGGAAAATATGAAAACAAAAATCACTATCAGAGAGAGAGAGAGAACAAAAAAGTACGGATTAATAAGAAAGAAGATAACAACTGACATTGCATTTAATTTTTTGAAGATCAAAGTTGACCGGGAAACATGAAGGGAGGAGAAAGTTTCACAAGTGAGAAGTCCAAGAAGTATTAGCATAGAACTTATGCCTGCATCTCGCCATTTCAACTGCAAAATGATAAGAACTTGACGCCAATCTAGTACTACGCTTAAATTCATAATGTTTGGGTGCCATAGAGGGAAGCTCATCAGAATAATTACCATGAAAATATTTATGGAAAGGGCAAAAGGAAGCTACTTTACGGCGGTGGGGAAGTCACTGACGACGAGATGATGGGTCAGGTCCACTAACATTGCAGATTCTTCTTCGTATTTTAGCAAGAATCTCTAAATATATAGCAGAAGCACTAGATAAGATATGGCTGCAATATTCAAAGCATGGACGAATGGTAGACTTATAAATGCGTAAGATAGATTCTAGCGAGAAAAGTGAACACACTTTCCTAGCAGTAAACTCAATTGATTTAATAAAATCTTTCCACTTCATGCAATTGGAAGATATTAGCCCGAGAAGGCGTAATGAGTAACTCTCGTGGAGGTTAGCATCAGCCAGGGTAATAGAAGGCAAAAAAGGAGTCTCTCAGACAATTAAAGAAGGTAGTCTCGATATGCAGGCGTTAAAATTAACAAGTTCAGGTTTTTAACTGTTTCCGCTCTTTGTTGACTATAATGCATTTTCGCGCCCCGAAAAGGTTCCTTGTTGACGTATTTTATAAGTGCGTTGTTTCGTTGCGATTAGTGGATAACATTATAGTTTGAAGAATTCTCTCACTCAACGCTGCTTTGTAATCTAGACATTATTACTAAAATCTGTCACACAACCGATACGATGAACACTTAAACAAGAGTTAACATACTATCAAATATATGCTCAAACAAACATTATATCCACTATTATCGACGCCACGTGGTTGGAAAATTGTGCTTTGAAATTTCGTGTTCACACACACACACACACACACACACAAACACACACAGAAATACACACACAGGCGCGCGCGCACGCCGGCAAAATATATGTAATTAGACGTTTCCTTATAAGGAAATATTCGGCATTCATTGACCGAGCAACTAACAGTCGGTTGAAATTTATGAACGTTTTCTATTAAAACAATGTTTAATGGAAATCGGTTTCTCAGGTCCATTTGTGCTTTCTAATATTGATAGGGTCATGCTTCCTAATTTTATGTTTGAAGTTGTGCGGAACGTCAACATCATTATTATGTCAATATTTTCTGTTATATGTGCTATCGATTTTAGTTGTTGCTGTTGTCGAAAACACTCAACTAATGTGGTTTCTGTTATTTGGTATTGTTCTTTGTCTATGATTTCGCAGAATAAGGCCGCGAGGTTCGAAGGCTTCATTCACTCGATATAAAGTTCAATATAGGGCGTTTGTAGATATAAACAGTGTTAACGGATAAATCCGCCATGCTTTAAAGATTTTATGATCTCTAAAGTAATATAGCTACCTGTCACTATGTAAATTTGAGTTCCATTTCCACATTGTTTATGTATATTTATATATATATATATATATATATATATATATATATATATATATATATATATATATATATATATATATATATATATATGGAGAGAGAGAGAAAGAGAGAGAGAGAGAGGGGGAGACAGACAGACAGACAGACATAGAATGCGAATGTTCCTGGCGAAATATGAGCATCTCTTCAATATGGTAATTGATTTTTACTTTGCCACATGGCTTCCTGTAGCCTGACGGTAAAGCACATTTAGCCTGAAAGTGGTTTCCTAATTGAATAGTGGTTCGCTTCCTCATTCTATCCATAGTCTCGAACTTAATTCTGAGTAATTCTGTTGACCATTATTTCCATCAAAGTTACTAAAAGTGTTTGTGTCACTCGGCTGTAATTATGGCGAATTTATTAGAGATTCAATAAATTCAAACTTACACAAAACAGTGTACAATAAATACTCATATTAAAATACGAATATATTATTCTGTTAAGTATATATATGATGCTATAAAAATTAGAAATTTATATCGAACATTTGACCAAACGACTAAACATCGGATTCATTTTTTTGAAGTTCTTCAATATAGGACCGAAAACTTTTCAGCAGCCCTTATACTTAAAATATAAATCCACGATTGTCATTTCAGTAGTTGAGAAAGCAGAATCAAATCGACTTATAATTCTAATAAAATTTATTGATCATATATAACACTGTAGAAGAAACGAAACCGTTTTAAGATTATTCAGTATACACACACACACACACACACACACACACACACACACACACACACACACACACACACACACACACACACACATATATATATATATATATATATGTATATATGCACGGCACATGGACTTTATCTCTCTCCCTTTATATATATATATATATATATATATATATATATATATATATATATATATATATATATATATATATAGGATTAATTCAAATATAAAATTTATGTTATATTCAATACTTCTGTTCTTGATTCCAGAATTTCATTGATAAAACTGTTCATAATACTTTGGCCCGCTCATCGGGATGTTTAAAAAATTCACTGCTGATTTTCTCGTTTTAGTTATATTTGTATTAAGTAAAAAATGATTTATGCGCTTTCTATTGGTGTTAGGCCGATTTTTCTTGTATGTATACGTCTGGGTGGGTGTACGTGTTTGGATGTGCGCATGTGGAGAATGGCCTGGTTATTGCTTCTTTTCGTCATTTTCTTGTGAACTTATTCTCCCATCCTATTCCTTTTCCTTTTTGTCTGTCTATTTCGGCTCTGAGTGTCAAATATAATATAACAATGTCAATTCCGGTGTTATGGACAGGACTTTCTTTTAGGGTATTTCTGGGATTCTCTTAATTTTGGAAAATATATTTTCTTAAGTTTTGATAAAGTATACTATATATATATATATAAATATATATATGTGTGTGTGTGTTTGTTTGTGTGTGTGTTTGTGTATGTGTTTGTGTGCGTGTTTTTCTGTGTGTTCGTGTGTGTCTATCTGGTAGCCCGGATCTGAATATATATATATATATATATATATTTGGAGGGGAGTGAAGTCTGTCTCAATAGGCAATAGACATGGCTGTCTGAATAAATGACGGGGGTGAGAAATCATTTAAAAGGTTAAAAAGTATGAAATTAATAAACATGGTGATCTTAATACTCTCAGAGTTGGTGGGTCGGAAAATTTCCTCAAAAACAAAGAAAGAAATAAAAATGAAAGTCCCTCTTCTATGAGGCACCTGATCGATAGACTAACATTTATATCCAACATTAAGATTTTTTTTCTTTAAATGAACGGACAAATGTTACTTATTTGCTGCTGAAATTAAACAAATTTTCCTCTAAGAATGCGTCAATAAACAAATTAACGTCTTTCGGATGGAAATATTGAGAACAAAATTTTTCCGGAAACAATACATTTTATTGGTTTATTCTAAACATGAATATAGTTTGAATATAGCTAGGCCTTGCTTACAAGCAAAGAGCGCATAATCTGGCATGATCAGCAGTTTAGACAAGGCCATTACATTCAAACCCCCGGTCACAATGTCTTCTGATTTAGGCGCTTGCACAACCATAGTGGCTACCGAACAGTTCCGCCTACCTAAATTCACAAGGCCTTGTTCAATCCGTGGCATGATTTTTAATCACATCCCAGCAGTTCTCCACCTCCTTGACAAATTAAGCATGGTGTGATTCAAATCTGGCTCAGAATGCTAACATTCTAAACTCTTGTCCACGCGTCCAAACTCACACACACATATATATAGAAAGAAAAGAAAGGCAAAAGAAAGAGAGGAGTATATTCAAAATTACACAGATACAAAGGAAGAGGAAAGTTAAGAAAATTACATATGAGAAGATGTTGATACGAGTTAAGCCAATGAAATTATGCTGAAAAAGAGAATTCAAATTTGAACGGAAATGAAACGTCAACATTAGTTACAATGTCGCGTTTCAAATTTTATGGCGTTTTTAATGAAATCACGTATGTTACTTTCTTAACTTTCCTCTCTCTTTGTATCTGTGTAATTTTGAATATACTCCTCTCTTTCGTTTGTCTTTCTTTTATTTCTATTCTCTTGGTAGTAGGGTTAATTTCTTATGCTTTCTTTTGCCTTTATTTCTTCTTTCATCTACCTTTTCCCTTTATTGATTATTATTATTTTCTTTCCTATTTTTATAAAAAATCTTTTTTTATCTTGTACGGAAAAATTTCCAAAAACGGAAAATGAAGTGATGTTTCATAAATTGTAATTTTAAATAAAATCATTTATTACCATCATTGTTAACTACCTGATCAGATGTTTTTTTTATTAAACGTTTGCATTCGTAACTTACTTTCTTTTAGTTTTGTTCTCAGTATGACTTAATGGATTATTTCTAAACATATTCGAAATATTCCCAGCCTCTATTTTTTTAACAGAACTCATCGTAAAGCAACTACAACAGAAATAAATCAATTATCGTTTAAATACTTTTGTCAAGATTCTATATAAAAAAAGCTTTAAAGTGGTACAGAAACGCAAAAATATTCATTTAATTTATTATTAGAACTCATGACTTTGTAAAATCGATGTTATTTTCATGTTCTCATTGTGCGTGACAAAAGATTCTGACGGTTTTGTGTAATTTTCGTCTACATTTTAAATGTTAACTTCTGATTTCTGTTTAACTATTTTGAACGGTTTTGATTTTTATTAACTGGCCTATTTTACGAAACTTTGATCAATTAGTTTTTTATTTTTAATTTCTCTTGTTATTTTATTATCCAACAGAACGTTGAAAAAGTAAAATTCCTATCTTATTGTCTCAAACTATTTTCGTCCAACTGGCAGCAAACTGCAACCTCATATACATTTAATCTTGATTTTAGTCGTGGATAAACGTGATTACTTCCGTTAACCATCTTCAATTTTATTTGCTTTGTTTCCGTGATACCTCTTATGTTTTCAACACTGATATTGAGTCTGAGGCCACTTCAAATCATTAAATGAATTGCATCTAGCTTCAAGATTCACCAGTGTTAAGTAGAATATTAGTGCCCTTTTATTTTTTCATGTCTTAATGCACAAATGGGATTGCATTTTTCTTACTCAATGTACTGTAAACCCACTTTCACGGGTTTATCTACTCACTGGGACTCTTTTTGTTGCCAGCAACAAAAACTAAATGTAACGAAGACTTTCGTCCATCGGGCTCTTTTAATTTTTTCAATGTCCAAAATTAATTCCGAAATTGAATTTTTTAATAACGTTTTGGATGATAATGGTTATCTCTGGATATTGTTCCAAATATTGTGCAATCTAGCATTCAAGTTAACATTTCGCAATTCAATAAAGCTAAACTAATTGGTCGCATCATCGTTCCGCTTATTTGCTTCTACATTAGACTGCTAATGTTGGCATGAAATTTGCTAAATAAATATAAAACAATAGATAACAATGTTATTAACTGCCAATTCCCGTATTATCTTTACTGGCCAACTGATGTTATGATCAACTGGTAAGGATATTCTTCCGCCTCATCAAAGCAGTTCAGTTATTTATAGTTTTAAATGTCAGTATATAGGCAGCACTCATTATACTTTAGAAGTAAGAATACATCAGCATGTAAATTTGAAAAGGACAAGGTGATTATTTGTAGATATAGTACATCAATAGATCCGGGCCTGTGATAGCTGAATATTTATTAAGTAATCCTAAGTGTACATCGTCTTATAACAATGACATATATCAGGTTCCCTACATCCCTTCAGCCGTAGTGTCTTTTGTTTCTGAATATATATTTGCCGATTATAAAGGTGATAAAAACATAAACTAAAAAAGAAACTAAATTTAATCGGCTAGACTCAAGAAATGTTTTTAAAAGAAATTCAAATTCTCAGTGTGTAGTCGCATCACTGTAGGCATCACACACATATCTACACTGTTTATATTTATATACACTGTCACTTCCCATGAATATAGCATACCTTAAAACTATATATATAATTACCTTTGATATTTCTCCTGTATTTTATTTATTATGCTCACAATTGAATTGCTCGATTTAGCTTTGAAGTGTCAGGCGTGCGTGTGTATACAGTACTATTCGACTGAATTCCTTAAATAAAAGTTAGCCTGATCAAATATTCCTTCTTTTAGATTCATTCTGATTGATCCATAAATCTACGAAAGGCTTTTCTTTTCAAATCGTGGCAACTTATCCAGAGTTTACCGGCAGAATCCATTGAAATCCAAATTATTATTATTCCCCCAAGACATTGGTGATCATGGTTATCCACAATTTTCTGTCATTAGAAGCTTTTAATTTGAAATAAACTTTTCTTATTGGATGTAAAATAATTGTTTATTAGATTTGAATCCGGTTTCATTTCAAGTTACTGCACGACAATGCCGATAGGGAAATTACTTGTATATAGTGTGCTATACCCTGTATAAGAATAATAAATTTTATAAAATCTATTATTAAAAAATCAAAGTTTAATTTTCACATTTAATTTATTATTGCGAAATGATTTATTTTGATGACCAAAAACCCGTGAGTGGAGATAAATTTAATTGGCACCCAGTTGTGAATGTTAATCTTGGACTTACCTGTTTTCTAACCTCTTCAATTTATTTATTGACAGTATTCGATTACTTTTCGCCTGCTGTGCCATAAATATTTAATAGATAAATTTGAAGACCTATTGATACATAGATAATTCTGAGCGAAAAAGATTTTACAATCTTATTAAAGATAAGTAAATTAATAGGAAAATAGCGTGGTGTCAATTCCCAAATTGAACTACCTATCCCACAAAAATCAACCTTGTAGATTTGAACTGGACACGAGTATTGATTGCTGAATCAGTTTCGTCAATGAGAATAATTTCGGCCGAAAGACATAAACCCCGACGTGCCTAATGCAAGAGGAGTCAAAATATTTGAAGGGGAGTGAAGTCTGTCTCAATAGGCAATAGACATGGCTGTCTGAATAAATGACGGGGTTGAGAAATCATTTAAAAGGTTAAAAAGTATGAAATTAATAAACATGGTGATCTTAATACTCTCAGAGTTGGTGGGTCGGAAAATTTCATCAAAAACAAAGAAAGAAATAAAAATGAAAGTCCCTCTTCTATGAGGCACCTGATCGATAGACTAACATTTATATCCAACATTAAGATTTTTTTTCTTTAAATGAACGGACAAATGTTACTTATTTGCTGCTGAAATTAAACAAATTTTCCTCTAAGAATGCGTCAATAAACAAATTAACGTCTTTCGGATGGAAATATTGAGAACAAAATTTTTCCGGAAACAATACATTTTATTGGTTTATTCTAAACATGTGACTGTGTTTATGTTTATTATTTTAACTTATACTTTGAATCAAATGCTTTTCGGGAACTGATTTTTTTATTAAAGCAATATATGAAACATGTTTTATTTTATCCAAATAAAATATATACAAAAATGGTGGAAAATAAAGAAAACAGTAGTTAATTAATGCTTGAAAAGCAGAGTTTGCATGATTTTGTTAATATTTTTTATTTAACATCGTTGCAAGTTTATCGCTAAATGTTTAATAAATTTTATTAGAGGATTTGTTTTTATCTGGTTGACTCTAACTACATACAATGATTAAAACAATTTTCCAATTTAAATTCGAACTTTTTCTAGAATTGCTTAAATCTTTCTAGCTTAAATTCTTTTGCTATTTCTATCACGAAATACATTTCTTGCCGTTGACAAAGCTTACTTTGTTAAATAGGCAAAATGAGGATTTTGTATCAACATATTTTTTATTTCTATCAGTATTTCAATGATAACAAAACATAATAGAAGAATTTAATGAAAATCTCAGTTTACTTATAGATGAAAATCACTTTTTTAAAACATGTTTTTCTCTTTATTCTTTTCTTTGTTTTTACCAAAATCTACCCATCCCATTGTCAATCCTTAACTTCGGTTTTTCTTAACGCTATTCACACTTGTCAGTCAAGGTTTATTGGTTTTGATAGAATGCAAAAAATAAATGTTATTCTTACATATGAATTTAGCTGGCATTCCACCAAACTGATGACATCGTGTGACTTTTGTTAAATGAAGTGCGATCTTTTTTTCGTACGTTTTATGTCATTAGTTGACGTTTCTAAGCAATTCAAACATACAAATCTCTGTGCTTGAATTCTTATTTCTTGTATGTGAATGTATATGTGCGTAAACTGAAGTTTACTTTGCCGAAGGTGAAAAAATGAGAAAAATAATAGATGTGAAGAGGAAGAGAAAGAGAAAAATGAAGAGTGGTTGAAGAAAAAACGAATTAGAAAGGGAGAATAATAACATAAAATAAAGTGAAACAGAAGAAAAGTATATATTAGAAATGAAGAAGAACAAAAGAGAGAGAGAAGAAGAAGAATGTAAAGACAATATGAGTAGAGAATAGGAACGGGGTCAGCTATTAAGTAGAAACTGTTAATACGTTGCCTAATAATGTTTTATAGAAATATACACACATAATACACACACACACACACACACACACACACACACACACACACACACACACACACACACAAACACACACACACATATATATATATATATATATATATATATATATATATATATGAAGAGAGATAGATAAAGAGAACGGAAGAGTAAATATATAAGATCATTTAAAAACTATCTACAGGTTTCGCCGTTGAATCGACGTAATCGTAATCAGAAAAGGAATTTTAATTTTAAAGATAAGTTTTCCTTTTGTCTTTATTCATATATAAATACACCCACGCACCCACATACATATATATAATGTATATGTATATGGGGGCGTGAAGAGTAACGAAAGGATCTTTGTTTAATACATTTTAATATTCTACGGTTCGGATTATTTCTCTCGTTTACGAAGAAAATTGCGTCATAAATTGTTCAATGTCTTCTGAACTCTTTCCGTTTTCATTCATCAAATGACGATTTCATGAGTTGATATAGTTGTGTCTTTTGCCATGCACTTTGTTCCTGTGTCTCGTTTTCATGGGTTCATTGATATCGTGCTATTCATTTGGATGTGTGGTTAGAATTTTAGCTTTCCCGGGTGCGAATCCCGCAATGGTCGATTTGTTAGGGAATAACTTCTTGATGCTATCGACCTAGGAAGGAGATATCAGCTTGCGGCAACTTTGGAAAATGCTTTTAAACCATACCAAGGCTTGATCCAAGCCTTGTGAGTGAAATTTGGTAGATGGGACTAAATTGGAGCAAACGGTGATTGTGCTAGGA
The DNA here is from genome assembly GCA_964036315.1 of Acanthosepion esculentum. Lineage (NCBI taxonomy): Eukaryota > Metazoa > Mollusca > Cephalopoda > Sepiida > Sepiidae > Acanthosepion > Acanthosepion esculentum. The sequence goes on along the minus strand of OZ038477.1, from coordinate 71,246,863 downwards.
CAAAACTCACAAGTCGCCGTGACCGAGGGTTTGAGCATATTTGCTTTGTTCAGACTGTTGATCACGCCAGATAATGCGGTCTCTCTAAAAACCTGTAACTAAGGTCCGCTCAGCGTAGTTGCCGTATACATCATAGCTCGACTCTGTGGGTGTTGAATAAGCATAAATGTGCTTGAACAGGCATCTTCGAAAGGGATTGGCTAGCTGCACTAATAAACAGGCATACTCAGATAGAAGCAGCCAATCATTCTTTAGATGTAACATTTTTTTTCGCTTCAGTTACTTGCGTCATGGCGTATTTCTTCTTCGATAATGTCTTATTCGAAAATCTTATGATAAGAATTTGGCGTCACAACAGTATAAAATCTTCAAATTCAAAACATAACGCGAAAAGTACCAAAACAGGGAAAGCAAACCATTTCCACTATTTAAAACAAATTGTACTTGGAAATTGAGCATAGCCAAAAGTGGCTAAATCTAACTGGAGGAAAAAACACTGAATTAAAACTTATCAAAAGAAATTTCCGTGGTCTTCAATGATATATATATATATATATATATATATATATATATATATATATATATATATATATATATTACATTTTTATTTATTTATTTTCTGTTTATACGGTTCTTTATATGTTTTTTTATGGATACACATATTTGAGTAAATACCCTGTACTTTAATTAAATAGTATTAATTACATTTACCGGCCTGAATATTCGAGAAATTTCGTAGGAAATATGAGTCCTCTGATATGAATCGAGCCTGTATCCTATAGTGGAACCGTCATTTAGTCTGACGTGCGACGACCGTTCAGCCACAGAGGACTTCCGGTTTAGCAAAATTCGAATTATTGCTTTTAAACAAATAACGATTCCAATATTTTATACGAAATTTCTTGAACATTCAGGCCGGTAAATGTAATTAATACTGTTTAGTTAAAAAAAAAAAAAAGAATATTCTCAAATACGTGTATGCATTAAAAAAACCGTATGAATAGAAAATATATTAAAATATTTGTTGGATTTAATCTATTTCACACACACACAAACATACATATATTTAGAGAGAGAGAGAGAGGGGGGAGAGAAAGAAATAGAGAGAGAAATAGACATAGAGAGAGGGGTAGTTTAGCCAGTGCGTTCAGAACAAACACTCATTTGTACAGTATCTCGTTCAAAAGTTAATTCACAACACACAAGAAAGCACAAACACAATAGAAATACCGTATCAGTTATTACCAAAAAGCGCACGCACACACACATACACACACACATATATATCTATGTATGTATTTATATATGTAATGTATATATGTAGAAAGAGGGAGAAGTTTGGCGCGTAATAATGAACACGACATTAATATTTTACCATGCCAATATACGGAATTCATTAGTGTATATTATTCACAGAGAAGCGCATTCTGTTTTTTTTTTTCTTTATGCCGTGTCCCTTCAGGGCGTGTGCCATCATGGGTCTTCACAACTTTCTGTCTTTTGCTGCTCTTATTAGGATTTGTCTTTTTCCTATCTCTCCTAATCCTTGTTCTTCCAGCCAATTACATAAGCTCGTTAGGCATGTTATTCCTTGCTTTCTTCTGTTGCTCTAGCTTTTAGTATGTCATGTGAGTGTCAAATTCTCCAAGCCCTTTTCCTCATTATGCGCCCGTGAAATTTCAATTGTCCCTTTTTGATTTGAAATATAAGTCTCTTTTCTGCTTCCGGTTTCCGCAAAATTTTCTTGTTACTCCCATGTTCCATCCATGTGATTCTCAGCATCCCTTTGTAGAACACTACTTCAGTTGCCTCAAGTCACTTCTTCATCTGTGAGGAGATTGCCCAGCATTCAATGCCATATAGGAGGATCGATATTACGTAACAGTTCAGTACTCTTAATTTGTTTATCACGAAAAGTTTTCTTCTTAATACTTATTAATTACATAATACTATTCCAATGCACTTCTGAATGTTGCTGTTACATTTTCCGTCCTCTAAACATTCTAGACATTTAATTTTCTTTTTTTTACTTGTTTCATTTTGATGTCTCAAATTTGTCCTTCGCATGACAACCATACATTGTCTTCTTAGAATTTATGCTTAGTCCTTAATTTTCATTTTCCTTTAATTACACAGTTAAAATTTCAATTTGAAATTCAGCTACGTCTTATTTATCAATTCACATGTACATATATGTACGTTTGAATTGCACATATGGGGGTCGGCTAGAAACTTCCTCGACTGTCCACGTTACAAATGTAAGTAGACACACCAAATTAGTAGACTAATAGACATGCAAGTGCACCAGAATACAACAGCTGGATAACCGCCTGTTGCATGTCTTTTAGTCTACTAATTAGTGCATCTATTTACATTTATAACGTGTGGACAGCCTATGAAATTTCTAGCTGACCCTCGTATATAATGTGTGCATACACACACATTTATCAGCGTCTACTTGTGTGTACAGAAGTATTTAATATTTATTTTCCAAATGCGTGTTGAATAGCGTAACACGTTCAAAATCCTGTTACTGGTATCCCTGAAACATGAATTCATAACGGATTGTATGTGTCCAGCCATTGATTTTTACCATTTTTGATACCCTTTCCCGTCCACCGGCTAAAAACTTTACATGGTGTCTGCCACTGTCTCTTATAACAACACTCCTTTAACAGCTTTACAATATATTATTTTCAATTAGTATGCCGTTCCCTCTCCCTACTACTCTTTCCTTCAGGTTTTCTTTTCTCTCTATCAGTACTCCATTATTTGATTCTCTATATCCATCACTAATATATAAGTACGTCCGTGCAGACAGGTAGAATGATTTTATGAATGAACACATTTTAATTCAATTTCATTGGTTTCGTTTTCTCTTTCTCTGTAACAATCTTTCTCCATCTAAAATTTGTAACACTGACACCCACGCACAGACACACACACACATACGCACACCTAAAATACTTTGACTATATTGATCTAAGTTGTTCATAAAATAAAAATATATAAATATTTCATATATTCATCCTTGTTTTTCTACACTAATATCACGTAAAGAATTTCTTCGCTCTCTTTGATGACTTTTTAAAATCGCAAATTAATTTTTCGTAGAATTTCACAAATGCACACATCGATGCATAAACAAATATATTTTTCAATCATTTCACCCCAAGCAAGGCAATAAAGCCACTGCGACACAAGGGATTATTGAGTGTGAGGTAATATTAGAAAAAGAAAGAAGAAAACATTAATAAGGAGAGAAAATACTAGAAGAAGGCAGGGGATGAAGATTGACATTGCATTTAAATTTTGAAAATAAAAGTTAACCGGAAAGCAAAAAGCCAGAAAAGAGTTACACAGGCGAGAAGTGCGAGAGAAGAAACTCTGAGCATAGACTGTAAAATGACGAGACCTTGGCACCAATCTAGTACTGCGCTTAAATTCATAAATTTTAAGTACCAATGAGAAAAGCTCATCAGAATAATTACCATGGAAATATTTATATAAAAGGCACAGGGAAAGTTACGGCCAATAACATTGCAGATGCTTCTTTGTATTTTCCTATAATCCCTAATACATAGCAGACGCACCAACCGGATGTAACAGCAATATTCAATGCATGACGAATGGCAGAGTTATAAATGTATTAGATAGATTTTAGCAAGAAAATTGTCTTGCACAACACAGTGAACCATATATTAGCTTGCTCAATTTCTTTCTCTCAGCTTTACTTAATAATTAATCGCATTCAAAATTTTTCTTTAACTCTTAAAATAAATTTTCATTTATTTCCTCTCAATCCTGTACAACTGTAATACACATGCATATTGAAGAAACACATTAGAAATATCCCAACAGACACATTGATGTATGTATGTCAGCACGCGTAAAGCGAAACACATTTTTTTATTTCATATTTAACCTTACATTTTATTTACTCCACTACATCGTTAATTACACTAGCCAGTTCATGAAAGTGCTGCCACACAACATCGCCTTGAAAGTGGACATTACATATTCATTTGCGATGTCTGAGAGACTGCCCAACTGCTATCTAGAGCGCATGTTTCTAAAACTATGTGTAAAACCGGATGCAACTGTAAGATCACGCAAATCTGCACTCGGCTAGCTTGATAGTCTGGTATGTTACTGGTGTAAAACTACGATACTTATATATACATTTCAGTAGTCAGTT